>CM059839.1:24551703-25788869 GCA_030444775.1 Atalantia buxifolia | reverse complement strand
ATCTATCAATTTGTTAAATTGTGTGTTCCAAAATTTATGCGATGATCTATCAATTTCGCAGAAGGAGTAATGGAAGAGCCACACGCACAACATTATCATAATTATCTAAATTAGATGAGTCTCTGTGTCCACATCTAAAAATGTTGGGTGTGAGTGTCGTTTTCTCTTGATGTGTAATCATGTGACTTTCAATTATAAAATTTGGGAAAACTTTGTTGATGATAATGTGGAGAGATATGCAGGAGGTGCTCATGTTTCAAAGAGAAATGATGTGTTGTACGATAGCAAGGAGAGACCCAAATCTATGTTACGTTTGAGTTTCAAAAATGTACAGTCTGAAAGCTTGCCTCAGATTGCCGAAACCAAATTCCAACCAAAGAAAAAAGCAAGTCACTGTAGCTAAATTGGACCACGGCAACAAAGATATGGACAGGTCTTTAGTCTGTTTACTTAGCTAGCGATCCGAGACTGGCAGTTGATATCTGCCCCTGAAATTTCTAATCAAATGTACATTCAACATTTCATTCAATGCCTTGGCCCCTTTTCAGCAGACTGCATTTCAAGTCCTCTCTTCGAATTATGGAAATTATTGCTCTTCAAGTTACACATAAATTCATCATAATTGATGCCCCTTTTCCTGTAAAGTCATGGCCTTACAACATTTTATGATTTTTTTTTTTAAGAATAATGGGTGATTCCTGATCCTGGTCAACAAATTTAATATTCCACCAAATGCTCGGCTTTTTCTTTTATCTTATCTGAAGACTTTCATGATCATCAATTGTGTTAGGACTAATGGGCATTCATGTAATTCTAAATTTATACGTTCGATTGTAAATTTGGCTCTATCTTCTTGATTCCCTTATAAACTGGTCTTGTGCTGAAACCTACCAAGCTGATCCCGTTTTCTCTGCTTCAGTCTTCTTCTCCTTGCTTCATTTGGAAACATGAGGATCCATAATTCATTGCTTCCATTTATGATTTTCTTAATTATATTATCCATGGTTCATCTTTCCTATTGTCGACAACTCAGTCATGCCAGTCCTGCTACATATCAAGAATCAGAACAACAAAGCAAAAGCAAGTCTTCTCTTCAATTCAAACAAAGATTTGTGGCCGTTTCTCGACTTGTAGAGCTTGAAGGCAGGAAGGTGAAGCCAGAGTTTGATGTATCCCATCAAGTTGTGCCTTGTGGACCAAACCCACTTCACAACTAATTATGTTGGTTCACATACATGTACAATCTTTCTGGGAAACAAATAATTTTTTTTTTTTTTTTGGGCAGGAAGAAACAAGCACACTAGGTTTCCTGGAAAGAAAGAAGGAAATCAAAGGAAATCTTTAAAACTTTTTTCCTTATTTTCCTTTATTTTTTCCGAGAAACCGGATGATTGTTTAGATTGTGTAGTAAAGAATCATGCTGTGCAGTTTTCCAAGTGACAGGTGTAAAGCAACTGCAATAGTTCATGTAAGATTATTGAATTTGCCGAATGAAGTTTGCATTTATGAATGTATGCTAGTAAAATTTAGCAGATTTTCTGCTGTAAAAGTCTTATGAGAGCTAATTTGTGATTTACATTTGTGTTTTTGTGTTGAATATGATTTGTTTGATGCGTAAGAGGCTGGTAAATTTGTCGTCTGTTGCTTGAAGAACTAAGGAAAAGGGCAATCAGTAAACGCTACTTTCTCAATAACAACAAACCCTCATTAAGCAAACAAAAAGCAGTCAAAACAAATTAAAAAGCATAATCATGAAGATTAATTGTCTTACAATTTCCCAACAATTAACACGTAGCATGAGAAATGCCCGTGGTTGCAATTAGGTAAGCATAGGATCTGTGACTCTGACTACAGAGAAGTTGTAATTTGATTGAAGCAATTAAGCATCCCTAGAGAGGGTTCATCATATGAACTAGGCTAATATCATTCGGCTGAGTTTATTCGTTAAGGCCAACTTCCTGAATCATCTTCTCGATCATGCTGCTAGAGATTCCGAGCAGCTCCCTGAGCTTAATGAATCCAAATCCAGATAAATTGAATTGTTGTGAAGTGAACTGATGAAGAAGAGAGGAGTTTTTATTTTTTATTGCATTAGTACACGTTTCTAACTAAAAGATAACATCACCAAGCAGGCTGCGTTAAGTCAATGCGTAGATAGGGCCAAAGTAAAAATGATATAAAATTGGAACAAGGTCAAATCTCAAATACAAACAAAAACCAGGAGTTGATTCGATTATTTAATAAAAAAATGAGCGTCATTTCGTTGTTAATCTTATTGCACAGCCTGTAAGCTGACTGCATTTTGCTTACTCTCTGATGCATCAATGATAAGAAACAGAAGTAGCTAGACTGATAATCTTGTTCTTATTTTAATAATCTTCACCTGTTTTATTCTTTATGGTTGCACGTTCAATGCCTTTAGGAAGCAGTACAACACATTGATTTTATTAGATAAAACAGGAGAAATGCATTTTCAAATCCTCGAACTTCCGCTGAATCTCAAAATTCCATCATGCCAAGAGATAGGTCATTTGTTAGTGAAAAAAAAAACAATCAGACTTTCAGGATTTATCTTGAGGTATAAGCAAGCCTCTAATATTTTAAAAATAAGCACACATACTTTCTTTAAATTTGGGTCGTCGCATTTAATATCGCGCACGTGGTTCCTTCATTTTTCTTTTCATAAAATCAATCTGACAATTGCTTAGAACTCGAAAAATAAAGTATGAAAATATAAAGATGTTCCCAAATAAATGAAAAACATTAACAAGAGAGGGTCTATGTGTCTATATTTGCAACAATAGTCTATCCACATATTGGATAGTTTTTTTTACATTCATGTAAAAATAGTCTATCCATATATAGTAAAAAAAGCTTTTTTTTTTTTAAAGCTATATGTGTCTCCTCAATTTTTTTTCCTGCTAACCTTTCCTAATTTTGCAAATGTAGTATAAAAACCGGCTTTATTGTAAATAAAGTGAACAGAATTGAGTTGATTGTTAATACTAAAATTTAAAACTCAATTTTGACCACTCACAAAATTAGGGGAGGTTAGCAAAGGAAAAAAAACAAAAAAAAAATTAGGGCAAGGGTGTTTTGGTTGACCTATTTCCATTATCAATTGTCAACCGTCCAAGTGGCTTCATTAATCAATAAAAACCGGCTTTATTGTAAATAAAGTGAACAGAATTGAATTGATTGTTAATACTAAAATTTAAAACTCAATTTTGACCACTCACAAAATTAGGGGAGGTTAGCAAAGGAAAAAAAACAATAAAAAAAAAATTAGGGCAACGGTGTTTTGGTTGACCTATTTCCATTATCAATTGTCAACCGTCCAAGTGGCTTCATTAATCAAAACCCTTTACCCTTATTTAGTTTCCATTTTAAAAAAAATATGCAGAAGTAGGTAGCAGGCACAGTACTATGTACTTTGAGTTTGATTAGGCAAATTATTAAGCGATCATACTGCAGGAAAATTCAATGGTTCAAAAATACGTTTTTAAACAAAGCTACAAATGGCTTAAAATTTGAAAGTGATTTTATATGAAACTTTGTTAAGAGTTAAGAGAAGTTATATGACATTGTTAAGAGTTAAGAGAAGTTATATGACCAAGAAAGCGACTTTCTGAAAAGTCAACGTTTGGCTCTTTAGAGATACATAAGATGTGCTTGCAAGATAGTTCTATCATCTTTAATATTTTTTTTCCCCTTCTCTCTCTTTATCAGAAGTCAAGATTTGATAGTCTAAATAAATGAAAGTCCAACTCAAATTCGGCTCACCACAAGCATTAGCTTGTTTCCCATTTGCACCAAGTCCGATTTTTTTTAGGTCTTTTTCAGCCATTTCCATGATGAGAATCCAAAACTCTCCTCATCTATCCCTAACTTTGATTATTCTTCTGCTAGCAATATTAATCCAGATAGCGAGTTGCCGATATGTAAACCATGTGACAGCTGAAGAGACAGGACAAGGATCAAGAACCAAGTATACTTCAATGTTTTTGGAAAGCTTCTCTGCAATCGTCAGCTCTATGGGGTCACACAACAACAAGATCCACCATATGCACACGGCGTCACGCAGACTTGTCCCCGGCGGACCAAACCCTCTTCATAATTGACTGTACGCACAAATCTGCATTATCCATTTCATTTGAAGGCACAGCCACACAGATAAACACAGATTTGTTTCTTCTTTGGTTTTTCAGACTAATTATAGTTTTTTTTTTAAGTTATAAAGAGAATTATTTGCATTGTATATTGTTTGGTTTCTGTGATTTATGCATTCCAAATTATCTTGTAGAGTTATTTTCAGATACATAATCAAATATTCTTTCACTCCACTAAATCCTCGAGCTTCTATAAATAGGCTGTTTCTGTAGCTTATTTTTGAAAAGGGTTAGTAAAATTTAGATGTCCAAATCTCGACCGAACAATAAAATGGAGGTGACAGGAAGTAAGCCCCGAGCGGGAGCAACTTCTACAGCAAACTCAGACTAAACTGGATCTCTTCTCTATGCGGGGGTATTTAATTAGGAGGTATCTTTGAGCGCATGTTGATCATTTCATGGCGTGTGTCTTAATTTTTTTTTTTCCACATTTTTTCATGATGGCGGTTTTCAAAAAAATAAAATAAATAGGTGTCAAAATTTGATTAGATGGGTACATGAATGACGGGAACGTGTGCCCGTTCAAAATAAGACTTTCTTTCAAACAAGATTGGCCATTGGGGTCGAAAGAGGATCAATATTGAGAACTAGTCCTAGTTGATGTGGACGCTTAAGCGTTTGAGGATGACAAAAGCAACATATGAGTCATCAGTGAGGGCCATATTGCTTGGCATGAATTTGGTTTTTCAGATAAAGTTCTTGCATTAGTTTGCGGAAGAGATAAGATTAAAGACCAAGAACATGTCTCTTGAATACGTGCAGATGTTAAGAGAAGTCAACTTTTGGCTGTCTACAAGTACATAAGATGAGCTTGCAAGAAAGTATTATCATTTTTCTAGAGAATTCAAGATAGATAAATTCAAGATAGCTAACATATATATTGTCTAAGAAGGATATATAACCTCATTTTTAAAAGAGTGATGATACAGCCACAAAATCTTATACTAATTTATCTTTTACAAATTGATTTGACATTAATTTATTGGTTGAATGAAAATATAAAATAATAAAAATAGATCATACAGGCCAAGAGATTTAATTCAATCAATTTTATCACAGCACATTAATTTGTACAAAATAAATTTGTACAAAAGTTTATGATTATATTATTATTCTTTTTTAAAAAAGTAGGAATGTCACTTACAAGAAAAAAAGTCTTTAATATATTAATTTTTTAATATTCTAATAGCACGCCCTTATTTTTTTTGTCATGCAGACACACTATTAAGTCGTATAGTATAATAAAGTTAATGTTCAATTCACTACTAAACCTTGTAGTTTAATAGTATTAGTGTTCAATTAACTATAGAACCATATGATGTAATAACATGTCCGCATAAAAAAAATTAAGATGTCTACACCTGAGTATAAACACACACATGCACACACACACGCACACACATAGAGCTTCTGAAGTTTGGATGCCTAAATGTGGATTTCGTGTGAATTCGTTATTACACCATATGGTGTTCTAGTGTTTTTGTTCAATTAATTGTAACAGTGAATGCGCTAAAAATTTGTATTTAGCCATACTAACTTGAGAATTTATATATACATATGTATAGTTTTTTTTATAGTGAGGAAATTATTATTTTAACAAAGTGAGGATGCCATTAATCCATAAAACACACACACACACACACACAAACTTCAATACGCTAATAGACAAAAAAAAGAAATTCCAATGTATTGAAATATGTGTTTTTGTGATATTTTAGTGGCGTCAAAGTAAGGATATATATATATATACACATGCGGATGCCCTCATTTATTTATTTATTTTTATATGGATACATTATTAAGATTTTGTTTGTGATTGAGGTGCTGTAACTTCTAAGTGATAGCTGTTGTGAAAAAAATTATAATTATTAAATAAAAATTAATAATATATAGTAAATATAAATTTTAAATAATAATTTTGATAAGATTATTAAAGATATAAAAAATTTTCTATTATACAAGTGAAAAATTATATCAACATACCTTTCAAACTATAACAGTTTGTGTTTATCAAACACTTAGCACTGTAACTTTTAAGCTATAATTGTTCAACCTCAATTCCAAACGTACCCTAAATCATATGGTTTTATAATTAATTGAATACTAATTCTATTAAACTAAGGGTGGGCAAAAAAATTTGCGTCAATCAGCCCAAACCTACGGATTTTAGACCCAGCACACCTCATAAGGTTATGGATATATGTCAAAATTTTTAAATCCTACTGTGAATGGATTTGGTTAAGGATTTATGGAAAAGACTTGGGCTTGGGCCGAACTTTATAATTTATAAATTTAATTTTTTAATTTATAATTTGTAAGCATTATTTGTGGTTTACTATATTGTATTACTAATATTTTGTGTATTAGATTATTAGTCTATTATGTATTGGATAGTTATTTTTTATTAAAATATATTTTTTTAACTTTTAATTTTGTTAAAAATTTATTTAAAAATTTAATGAAGGCTTAAACTTGGCTTATCCAAGTTTGGACAGACTTTTAGAGGGCCTGAATCTATTAACAATAACATGCCTCGACCCAAGCTCGCAATTTATCATCTTTAATTAAGTTATATGGTTTAATAATAAATTAAATATTTTTTACATTAAATTATATAATTTAATAGTGTGGCGACATTTAAAAAAAAAAAAAGAGTATTTGCATGAAAGATGGAGTCAATGAATGAAAACATGCTCAATTGTAGCTCACTACAGTGACTTGTCCCCTTTGTTACAAACTGCCAAATCACGCAAAAAAAAACAAGTCCCACTGGTTTCATTGTTCAAGCCTTCAAGAAATGATCTAGATTAAAGGGTTACATGAAAAAGAAAATCTAGATTAAAGGGTTGCATGAAAAAGAAAAGGATGTCGCTGTTCAAGATAACAGGACTAGGATCAATAACCAAGTATCCTTCAACAATGTTTTCAGTTTTTACAAGGCTTCGCTGTTAAGTTTCTTCTACGTCAATTGTCGCTTTGGCTCGATTTTTTTTTTTTTTTTTTTTAGAAGGTCAGCAGGAATAATGTATTTTATTCGAGAAGAAATTTCTTTGAACATGAAAAGCTTCAATTAAACTGTTACGTCGACTAAAAGTTCGATTGTTAACAGTGTGGGCTGTCGGCAATGGCTTACCCGCTTCAAATTCAGGCTCAACTTGAGCCTTCGAAGGCCCATCAAATGAAAAGAAAGGTAACGTATGCCGCATTGAAGAAAGCACAGAAGAAGCGAAGGAATCGGAACCTTTTGGAAAATGCATTTTCCATCGCAGAGCCGAGTTGTTGTCTTCTCCAAGTACAGTGTACTGAATCAACGGCCACGTGGTCATCTATGATTGGTATGAGTTACAATAATAGACTGCACTCAGATTACGTGCGCGACAGTGGCATCCATTATCTGAAAGGGGCAAAAGAATACCAAGCTAACACACTCTTGGTTCAAGAAAATATATAATTTTTAAATACCCGTTTTATGCTTTCTTGCCATAATTTCTTTAATTAATATATTTATTTGGAGAGATGAAAATTGAACTGAAGATATAGTGTGTATAGTGCATCCATTATCTAAACCAATTGTTTCATCATTTTTTCAATGTACACTGCGTTTTTATTTTAGGAGGAAAATATGCAATACAAAGCACTCGGTCACTGTCGCACACACTGGGAAAGAAAAAAAGATTGCTGAGGAGAAGATTAAGCATTGAAAACAAAAGAGAGAGAGAGAGAGAGAGAGAGAGAGAGAGAGTAAAATACTGCTACCAAGAAGTAAATTAATAAGAGCGAGTGGGCAGGGGAGGTCACGTTTCGATGGCACCAATAGCAACACGGGAAATTTGGGAACACGTGGTTACCGTATGAATCCCCACTTACAAATCTTGTTTTGTCCGAACAGTAAACTCCATTTCCAAAATAGCCTTTGTCCTTGACTGGTCACATTAACATACATACGCGGCTAGCTGACTTAAGGAAGAAAAGTAAAAGACTCGTTTTTTTTTTTTTTTTACCTCTTCTTTTATTTATTCCTTTTGCGTCTTGTTCTCACCGGAGAACCTGGGATTCCGGTAAATGGGTGACCGGGAAAACAGCGATGAGCTGCTGCCTGATGGCTGCAGAGTGGAGGTCCGAGTGAGAAAGAATGGTAAAAAAGACAAGGTAATTTGTTTAATTAACCGTTTCCTTTTATTTATTCTCTACTAATTTTTTACACTTATTATTATTATTATTATTTTTCTTTCAGCTTCATAATTGTATAGTAAAGATCTTTGCTTTCTCATTGATGGGTTAATCTTGATTTTACTCCTGGGGCTGCAATCTTTGAGTTTTTTTTTTTTTTTTTAATTTTCAAAATATATATATCTATATGGTTATGTTTTTGTGGGTGAGTAGACGGTCATAGCTTACAATTGAAGATCTTTATCGTATGTTTCTGGTTTGTTTGTGTTTTACTGTTGGAATGCTTGTTCTTAGATTGGACTTTTCATTTGGGAGTAAAAGAGTTATCTTTGTGCTTTAAGAAGCAGTTTCTTCTTGAATTTGGAGCAACATTTTAGTCTAAGTTTGACAGCTAGGGTTGAATGTTTGTTGGTGTAGTGACTTATGTTTACGTATAGGAAGAATTGTGGGTTGCATGTAAGTTTTAGCTTGTTTGTAAATTTTTCTGGAAAGATTTGATTTTCTTGAATATAGTGAGAATTGAAATGGTGGAGATAAATACTGTGTGTATGGTATCTGTATAGATAAATAACGAAATGGGAAAGAATTCTGTTTCCTGGTTTCTCCGCTGCATGTTAATTTATTCATGTGGTTGTAATACGGAGGGTACAAAATAATACATGCGGATGAGCGGTGGCATTCTTCTATATCAGGCATGCAGTAGTGGAAGGAAGGTTTTTATTTGATATTTTAAATAAGAATAAATTCAAGAATATTTCGAGAAGGTTGTTATGACCGTAAGTATTTGAAAACATCTTCAGACATATTTCTAATGTTTCTTTCATGTCAGTAAATCATCAAAAGTACCGTCAATGGAATTTTTTTTTTTTTTTCAAAAAATTTTGATTATGTAGAAGATGGAGAAACTTTTGTTTATGTATAGGAAGAATTATGGCTTGCATGTAATATTTAGCTTGCTTGTAAATTTTGAGGAAAAGGGTTAGTTTTCTTAAAAATTTACCAAGAATTGAAATGGTGGAGATTAAGACTGTGTTTCTTGTGTGAGATAGATAATGAAGAAGGTAACAAATCTGTTGCATCTTGTATGAATTGCACGTTAAATTTATAATACTGAGAATATTAATAATATGAGGATACATGTGAAGTTGTTTAAAAAGTTCATCGGCATTCTCATGTAGCAAGCAAGCCTTGACAGAAGCAAGGTTATTTGTTAATAAAAAAAAGGAAAATTAAGGATTCATTCAGGAATGTTTGGCAAAGCCTTCTGTGAGAGGAAGTATTTGAAAAAGCCTTCAAATGTATTTTAAATGTTTCTTTCATGTCATTATTCTTTTTTATTGTCTCAAGTTAAAAGCCATATTTCAAACCAAGAGACTAACTTATTTTTTTGTAGTCTTTAGGCAACCTAAAGTAGGTTAGTTGATTATATCATCATTCTCTGTGAGGGAGTAGCAATGTTTAAAGGCATCCTATTTTGAGCTTTGGCTAAGTCATCCTCTTTGGATAACTTCCTCGACTGCACTTGCAAAAGCTTCCTTACTTTTTATTCTTTACCCCTTATGGTATTGTTATTTATTGGTACATATTCTTTGCAGCTTTATCGATATCTATGTACAATTCCACATTCTTCTGCCTATTCTGACGTTCTTCACTTGTTACTTTTTGTGAACATTGTGGTCTTTAAATTTATTAATAATTCTTATTGTGGGTTCATTAAAAATTGAAAGTTATAATGGAAGAAACTGATTAATAAAGATTTATAGAGAATGGTTGACGGAATCTTTTGGTTGTGCTCTTTTCCGCTTTCTTTGGTGATAAATTAGTATGTTTAAGATTGTTGGGCTCATCGCAGTGCAATTTGTTCCCTTGACTTATTTCAATTCCAAGGTAGGAGGTTTTCACTATCTCAATATTAAATCTGAAGAGACGTAGCAAGCAATCGGGGAAACATAGTCTGTTGTCTCTTGCTTGACACAAGCTACTCAGTATGCTTTTATTTGTTGTGTGATTTTGTTTTTATCTTGCTTTTTGTTTTCTAAGAGGAAAGTTGAATGTAGATCATAATCGAGAAGGACACACCCGACGGGTTACCTCCAGGCTGGACTAAAGAAATTAAAGTGACAAAGACAGGACGTAAAGTCCGAAGAGATCCGGTATTCAACAATCACTTCCTTTTTTTGGTGTATTTTGGTAGTTTTAGCACTATCTTTTTCTTGCTGTTGTTCATTCTTTGACTTTATCACGAGATTCTAGTTTTTGCTTGGCTGATTTTAGAGTTTATTAGTTGCTCAGAAAAGTTTTCATTATTTTGCTTTCTCAGTGAGCAGCTGGTCCACTCCCTGTAATGATTCTTCATCATTAATACAATTTACAGTTTCTTTTTTTTATTAAAAAAAATTGTTCTGACTGTTTAAATAAGGTACATTTCTAATAAAAAATTTAACTTCTGCAGTATTACATTGATCCTGCTAGTGGTTATATATTCCGATCTATGAAGGATGCAGTTCGATATGTTGAAACTGGCGAGATAGGAAGGTTGGCATACAAGCCTAAGGATGATGGAAACCAGGATGAGGAGGAGCTGGAAGATGATAAAGACAATGTAAGCCTGCTCATTATTGGGCTCTCCAAGTCTGTATCTTTGTTTCATCAAGCAATTAAATGAGCTAGAGTATCTATATTTTGATTCCAAATACATTCTCTATTTCTTGTTATTAATTGTTAAATCTATTCTGCAGATTTTTAGTAAGTAAAACAGTTCCCTATTGTGATCAAACATTACCAACCAACAAGGTTTTTCCTTAGAATGATTAAGTAACCAGCTGTCTGCTATATTTTATCATGAAAAAACACCAAAATCCGTTGCAACCCCTAATACACAATGGACATATAGGAGCACCAAAACTAGAGGAAATGACAAATTATTTTAAAATGAAATTACATGAAAGAACTATTTAAAGAAGATACTGGAAACCATGTGAACAATTTCGGAAATCACTATTTTGAGCCTTCTAAAGAAATCTCCAGTCCCTGAATTCCCTTTATTACTTCTTATTTAGATTCAATGTACACCGCAGTTAGTGGATGTGCTCTGTGTGATCTTTTCTTGTTTGCACCCAACGATATCTTGCTAACAGAAAGCTCAGCAACATTTTGTGGCATCAACTGAAACACAACCTGAAAATAGAGGATATTAAATACTGAAGCTCCCATGTCACTGAGCAGTGCAAAAGCAAGTGGTATACAATCCATCTTTTTGTTGGAAGAAAGGACTTACTTGAGATACTTTAATAATGCCATTGATTCTGCAAGACTCCATCGATTTGTAAACATTAGTTTTTTAAGGTTTGGTGGTGGCATATTAAACTGTGATAGAGTGACATGTTTATTATTAGATATTTCACTGCTGTTGGCCCATATGTTTATCCGTACTCAAATCATTACATTGTCGAAAACAGTTTTCGATATTTTCAAGCTCCAATTTAGCCATATATACACTGTAATAGGACAAGAAAGTACTTTTAGTAACTTGTTTTGTCTAAACTATACATTTCTTGCAGCATTTATGGTATTCAATTTTTGATTATTTTCCTTCTTTCCATGCAATGCCAGGTGGAACTGTTGCTTGCATTAAAATTCTCAGTTACCTATTTTTATTTTTATTAATTTTATTCTTGTCTTTTCTCAGTCGCCGACAGCTACCAAGAAACAGAAATTAGAAGTCACTGGGCCAGAAACCGATATTACAAGCCAGAGTACAAAGTTGAGTGAGGTAGCGAAGGATGAAGATGCTCTTGATTCCGCGGGTACGAGAGAATGCATATCCCACTCCGAACATACTTGTAGTCAGGGTAAAGTCCTAAATTTCCATCTCAGCTTGACACATTGTTTTTATGTTCACTAACAAGGAGACTCTTCTATTGCTACACAATCATTTAGGGAACTTGTAACAAGCAAACAAGATACACCATTCAATCTTTTGTTATTTACAGTATCTGCTGATATTGGAGGATGTATTCTTGGTTGCTTTGGGTTCTCATGAATGTCCGTTACTAATTGAAATCTTGCATTTAATATAAATTTAATGCATATTGCAGTTGAGGCTGGAACTGAGTTGACGGGTTCAAACCTTTCAGAAGCCAAGGATCCTGACAAAATGGATGACAGGAAAGATTCTGATAAAAATATGCTTTCAACTCCTGTAGTGGGAGTCCTCCCACAAGGGCAGTCATCGGATGTTGGGGAGATGATGGATGAAACTATGAATACCACCCTTGGAAAGAGTAGATCCAGGAAGAAGAAAGTGTTCGACTTGCCTCGTCGAGCTTCAAAACGACTTGCTGGGCTTGCACTTGATCCAACACCAGAACTAAAAACTAGTAATCGAGCACGTCGTAAACAGTTGGATAAGATAGAAGCCAGTAGTACAGTTGAGGGTCTTTGCTCTGGCAGTCAGGTACATCTGGCATCACAGCAACCAGATCAGCTTGAGGCCAAGCCCGAAGCAAACTGCGCCTTTGACACTTCTAAAAGCACAGAAGTTTCCTCGGCGTCAAGTGAGGTCAAGCATCCTTCTGGGGATCTGAATGGCTCTTCAGGAAAGATTGAAACAGGATGTAAGAGTGACCAGTCGCAAGGATGTGCTGTCGATTTGACTATGAAGCATCCAGACAATATTGAAACTGACATTGAGGCTAATAAGAGTCCGGGTCGCCTTATTGACCTGCCTTTTGGGGATTTATTGTCAGACCCTTGTATTGCATTTGCAATTAAAACTCTTACTGGGGAAACTTTTGAGACTTCCAGTGACAAAGAAGTGTCGCTTGAATCAAATAGTGGCAAATCTGAGGGCTTTGCATTTTTGGAAGGGCAAGCTGGAAAGAAAAGGGAGAATGAAGGTGAGAAAAAACAGGAGAACCTAGCTACTTCAGAAGAACAGGCAGCAAATGTTGAAAGCAAGCATAAAACTGATGAGAAGCTGGAAAATCCCCTCGATTTGCCTTTTGCAGATATCTGGAGAGACCCATGTATTGAGTTTGCTATAAAAACTCTTACTGGTGCAATCCCAGTGGGTAATGATTGGGATGTCCAGGATTACTTCCAGCAGCAAATTAACTCATCACAAACACAACCGAATAACAACTTCTGCCAAACCGAGTTCTTGTGCCAGCAATATGACTCCCTGGAGAAGCCCGTGTCAAGAGAACAAGTTCGAACAGGTAACTTAAGTATCCAAAATCCAGGTGGATCAGGCTTTCACCAGCAAAGTGAAAAGAGGTACAATGAATGCCATTGAAGGGCAATCTGCATGAACTAACTTCCAATTGTATAGTCAGAAAGCTTTGTAGAACAGTGCTTTAGAACCTTTTTGCATCGCCTGTTATCATTGTCTCATGGTTGTCGGCTGTTGCTGTGCATCAGAAAATTTTCATTGGGATGCCGATGATTAGTAACATTAGCTTCTTTTAGCCAGTAAACTCTCTAGTTAGCTTGACAGTCCAAATGTAATAAAAAAACCTTTTCCAGTTTGGTAGTGCTAGTGTTTAGTTGAAGACTTGAACCTTTTTAAAAAACTTTCCTGGAATTCCCTTCTGTTATTCCATTTTCTGTTTCTTTGTTTGTCTAACCTATGTTGTTGATCAAAGATAAATGTTGTTGATCAGTATTTAGTATTTCCTTTTTGGAATCCAGCACACAAGGGGAAATTTGGTTTTCATTATTCAATGCTTAAAAAAATAGGTTAGAAATGATATAAACTAAGGGTCATTTACTAAAGCATTGTATTTTTTACCCCTTAATGGCTAAAATGAACATTTTGAATATGAATATCTTTGAGTAGTCTGTCGTGTACTCATGTTAGACGGACTGTCTATTAGTAATCGATTATCAATTAATTCACAGAATGATCGTTTATTTAACCCAACTTACAAGTACTTATATTTGAAATACTTATCTTGTAATAATAAAGTGAAAAAAAAAAAAAGGAAGGAGAAGAAGAAGAAGTGGGATTGTTTTTGTAATATGTAGCAATTGAGGTAGGACTTTTAGAAATTGAAGGAAAAAAATTTTAAAAAAATGATGATGAAGGCTCTCCTGAGCAATAGATTAAACGACATCGTTTATCTCCAAGGCGCCAGCACCCAACTGCTTGCCGCCAAAATTCTCAGATCAATATTCTCTCCCGCGAGCCCAAGGTTAAATTTTCATTTTAGCTTAATATTGCAATCTAGCTTAGAAAAATCAAGACAAAAGAAAAAATAAAATAGAGAGAAAAAAAAAATGCAGATTCGAATCAAGTGTGGCTGCGGTGCGGAGTCTTGCAGAGAATGGGCAATCATAGAATTACAAGGCGCCGTCGAAGTTCAACCCTCTTTTAAAGATCGCCTCCAGAACCTCGTCATCGGTCAACTTTGCCGACCTTCGTCTCAGGTTTTAAGATTTTAATAATAAGATTTACGTTTACTTTCTCTACTTATTTCATCATCTGAAGCAGAATAATTGCAAGCATGCCCCTGATTCTGGGTTGTACTGGTTTGCTTTTTTCAGGAGAGCTATACTTTCACAGTTGGGTACCATGAACTGACCGGGTCAAAAGTACCCTTGAAGAAGCCATTGCTGGTGCTTAAGAAAGTGAAATGTATGGATGTTGATCAGAGCTGTGAGGGTAGTTCAGCAGGGACGGATTTGGAAGTTGTTGGGATTATTCGACACCGGATTCTGTTCAACACCAGACCACAAGCCCTAATATCCAGTACCAGCAAGCTTCTTCTTCCCCTCTCTTAAATGATTTAACTTTTAATTGTGCATTGCTAGTTTCTTGACTCTTGACTCCTATGTGCCAGTAGTAAGTATTTAGGTTTGTTGCTGATTTACATTTTTTGGTTTCTTGAGGGAATATTTACAATGCAGCCCTTTTTGTACAACGCCTCCAATCTTTGTTGAATATCTCTTAAACAATTACAGTTTATAGAAACATGCATCTAAGTAGATTGCTGAAGTTCGAAGAAGAAAAAAAAAACTTAATCTTTTAAGCAACATGCATTCTTTAGTCGTGAGGAAGTATAATGTTATAAAACTTACTCTTGTTTATTTTTGTACAATACCATCTTCATTGGATTGCATTGTGCGTCTTCCTTGCCCAAAAGAGAAATCAATTTACTTGACATTCCTTAGTTAAGCACTTATTTGACTTTACAGCATTGCAGCAGAAATAATTATATTATTCCGTAAAAGAACATCGATTGAAGCCTCCTTTCTCACCCTTTTGTTTTTGTTGTTTTGTTCCAGAACCGTAACCTGTTGTGAAGAAAAGAGCTAATCCGCAGCTTCTCAGTACTCGTCAACTAGAATGGAATCCATTTGAATCAGTGGGTTTGAGTTGAAGCAAGTGCTTTTAATTTTCGGTATAAGCTAAATGTGTCAATCTGCCAAGCCAGGCTTATAGACTATTTATGTTTTAGACTATTCAAGTCATAAGAACATAAACCTTGTGTATATTTCTGTCATCATTGAACATTTTGACAATTTAAGGCTTTAAGATTCTAATACAAAGGGACGATACAGGTAATCTCTTCACATGGGTTTTGCCCATGGAATTAGAATCAAAACTTCGAAGAATTAAGACTGTTTGAATCCCACAACAAAAAAAACAACAAGAAAGCACCGATTGGTAGAATCAACCTCTAATCATGACAAATTTTAATGTCAATCCTGATTTATTTACAGAAGCTACAAAAGGCAGAGGACATCAGCTGTGATCTTATATATTTTTCCTACTAAACTGAACCAGTACTTGCACCAGCACGAGCTCTCAACATTTCGGTTCTCTTGCTCCTCTCCATTACCTCGACCAACCACTCTACACTTTCTTTTATTCCTAATCTGCAACCAAATTTCAAATGTGATCACTTCTGCTGTTTAGGTGCACATTTGGGTGCCCAATAGATTGTTGATATGGAATAAGGAAAATTTGACTACAATCCCAACTCTATACAATTATATATGCAAGATCAGACTGCATATTTTACTAGCTTTTTGTCTTCCTGTGAACCATCTAACTTACCCATCATAACCTGACAGTGCTTCAAACATGCAAACCCGTTCATCCAACTTCTTAAGGTCTAGATATCGTGCTAGTTCATCAGCTGATACAGCATCAGGAAGATCCTGGCATTGAAACAACTCACAAAGTGACCACTGATATTGGAAAATTCAACAGAGATATAACAAAATAAATTACCTGTTTGTTTGCTAGTATCAAAAGTGGCGCTCCTTGCAAATCCTCATGCCGAAGAACCTTTTCTGGTATGAAAAAAATTAAAATATGAGTACATTGATGTATTGCACATTCCAACCTTCTTCACAAGAGACTGAGAATGAAAAGCTATTCAAAAGTTCCATAAAACTTGCCTAGAGCAGTTTTTGAATCTTCAAAACGTGAAGGGCAAGCAGCATCAATTACAAACACCACAGCATGTGCCTCTTCATAATATTTCTCCCAAATTGAACGAAGGCCAGGCTGAAAAAAATAATCAACGACCAGGACTTCAGGTTTGCAGTGGATAATAGATAGTCCACAAAAGTCACACATCAAGAATATAGCTAATATTGTCTATCAAACAAGACAAGCATAAGCAATTAACCTCCCATGAAGCAAGAAAACATCCTTTTCAGAACCCAAATTTTCAGCTCCTCTTTCCCATTTTGATTTTAAAAATATGAAAATTGACAGCTAAAGAGGCCTGAAGACTAAAATCAGCTGAATAAAGCTGGATGCCATAAAAGTCAAAATTTAAAAGCCTGAGGAAACCTGAAGCTAGTGTTTCCAGAAATGTAATATTAAGAAAACCGTTAGTTCTAGCATGAATCATTTTAATAGGTGGAAAACCACGGCTAAAATATAATTGACCAGTACAAAACAACTGTTATTAATTATGATAGATTTTAGTTGAGACTACTTGTAGATTTTATAATAATATTTTAATTATTATTATTCTGGAGACTACTATTTCTTAGCCGTCTCCAGAATATTAAGTAACATTGTCAGTGTGAACTTGATTATTTATACCAATAATGAATAGCAAGAAATTGTTACATAACTGAAAACAACACATAAGAAGCAAGCAACTCTTAAAGCTGTTACTACATATCTGCTAATCATAACCACAGCCATGTTACCATAGCATGAGGAAACAGCACCTCTCACTTATTTAAGTGTAACTGACAAAAAATAATAATTAAAATATTGATGGTTTCGCTCACATGCCTGCCCACCCAGATCCCAGAAGACCAGCTTTGAATTTGAAACTTCAATACGACCAATATTCAGTCCCACAGTAGGAACAATTCGATCAGGTGGGAGGCCTTCCACATTTGAGTAGACAGACTTCAACTTCTCCAACAAAGTCTACAAAATAAAAGATAATATCATGAATTCAACAGATACTCTCAAAATAGATAAAGCCAAGATAAATGATTAATATTGATGGAGTTTCAGAGGAGCAAAATGTAACAACCATAATTAAGAGAAGTCGACAAAGCCTATTACCGTTTTCCCAGCCTTGTCAATTCCAAGAATAAGCACATGAAACTCAGTCTTCGTAAATATATACTTCCAAAGTCCATAAAACAACGAGAACATCTCTAACTTCTTTAACGTTAATTTGTATTTATTCCCGCTAACCTTCAACCGTGAGAAGAAAAGGGCTTCATAATACCAAAGTCTCACTCATGCATGCCGCTTTAAAAAAAATAAAAAATTATTAAGGTCCAATTATTAAGAAAAATTATTAATCAAGACTGGTCAACATCACCAAAAAAAATAAATAAATAAAGAGCCAAATCAAGGTATTGAAGTTGAATTCATGCAGCTCAATCTTTGTTCACTCTTAATAACATATTAGTATAGAAATATGATTATCTCACCTCCAGAAATTATTAAGGTCCAATTATTTCGAACATCCAATCTAAAAATACAATTGACATGCAACAAACACTCTGTGGCCAGTTTAAATTCATAGCAAACACTTATGCCGGGAAAACTAGGAAAAAATCTCATGCATTAAACTTGTAAGACCTCAATTTTACATGTGTAGAAATAGTGATAGGAAATCTAGCTACTGAACAACTGATCAAACTTATGGCACCAGATAGTGTGGAGGAAAGCCAATTCCAACTATTTCAACATTGAGGCTTAGCAGAGGACCTGAAGTGTTTGATAAAAATCCACTTTTACTTGCTAATAATATATCAACCATTCTTACTTACCAACTACAGCATCTATTCTACAACAGCAGTGGATTAAAAGCCACAAAACCTCAATGCCAAACATACTCTTTCTCGGGTTGACTTGCTTTTAAACTACATCTCTAATTGTAACTGTAACTGCATTCAGGGAAAGACAACTTATGCAATTTTTTCTTCAATCAAACTTCTTTTTCTACCAATAAAACTACATCCGAAGCATCCAAAAGAATGCAACAGTTGGATCTTAGTTTTAACAAGAAGTGAAAATTCAACAATAGATTTTGTTGTTAACATGACACTTCTTATGATCTTAGAGCATATGATCTTAGAGCCAAACCAATGAAACAGCCCAATTTAATTAAATCGAATTATACATTCCATACTCTTGGAATGTCTAAAAAACCAAATAGGAGCAAAAGACTAAACAAATTGGATCTAATCACCAAGTATTTCAACTACAAATAAATAATGTGTTAAAAAATGAGATCCCATCTACGTACTAAGGAAAACAAACCGACCCACAATCATATACGATTTAAAAATGGAAATTGAACATAAACCCAATAATTTCCAGCAATGGAAGTAATATTGCCAAAGATACAGAGAAAAAACGAGATCAAGGAAAAAGGATCACAACATTACATGTTATATATTCATGTATAATAAAGCCGAAGCCTGGAGATATTAGTTCAAAAAGACAAATTTTATTCGCTTAAATTGAATGTAAAATAGATCAAAAGCACGTACTTTTGAGAGATTGAAGAAGAGAGCTCTCGGCAATCCCTCCTATTGGCTCTGCATATGAGAGCTTATTTTAGGTATCGAAGTTTTTATATATTGTTTTTCTTTTTCTTCTTCTTTTTTTTAATTAGTTTATTCTTTTATTTACTTATTTTGCTACGATATTTCCATATTGCCCCTCAATGGGATAAACTCCATGTGATGTGGCATGTAGCAGAAGTTTACACCCAATTTTTTTCAAGAAAAAATAATTTGGCTAAAATACACATTTTTTTTAATAATTTTAACTCATTTTATATTAAAAATTAACTTTTTTTAATTATATGATCCTAAAAAGCTTGTTTATTGAAATAATTACATTATAATTGTTAAATTAGGATGACCAATTAATAATTTTTTAATGTGAAATTATTAAAAAAATAAGTTCTTACTTAACTTTATATAAGGGAAAATTATCTATTAGAATAAACTCTATTTAATGAGTTAACCCTAATAATTAATTTTAATTGAGATTAAGATGCTAGATTTTTTTTTGAAAAATAATTTTGATTAAGAGCTAAGTAGTTTTTAAAATAATTGTTGTTAATTGTTCTGTATAAATAATTAGTTATAAAAAAATAATTAAATATTTGATAAAATTTACTTTTAAAAGTACTGTGAATTTTATAAGTAATCGTATGTGTTTGGTAAATTTTATTATTAAACTATTGTAATAATATAAATGACTAAATTAAACATAATATTGAATAAAATTTATTTATATATTTATAAACGTATATAATATTTTTTATTGTGTATATATAATAATTGATAACTAAAATAATATTTTATATAATTAATTTTATTTTTATTCGGTTACTTCAATATAATTAGTAATAATACAATCTCTTTAATGATTTTATTTATAAATCAATAAAAATAATTTTGAACTTTTATAATATATATCAAGATTTCGACAAAAGTTGATTTTTAAAATTAAATTTTAAAAAGCACTCTTTTCTTATTTTTTTAATTTACAGCGATCTTTTCTTATTTTTTAAAATTTACAGCGATTTTACTTAAAATATTTTTTAAAAAAAATTAAATACTAATTTATAATTTTAAATTTTTTTCTAAACATCTCAAAACGGACGCTAATTCTTTGACATTCTATGCAAATTTATTCAGGAACTTATAAAGTGGTTGGAAGGACGAAAGAAGTCAATTAAACGGAAATTTGCGGTCACTCCACTGCAGATGGATTGATGATGGCCCACGCCTGTTGTCTGATTTAATTAAACCGCCATAACATGTTGTTTCAACCGACAAGGGCATTATTGGAAATAAAAAATAGGTCAATATTACCTGATAGTAGAGAACGAGGAGCCAACGCGGAATAAAACCTTCCCGAAGGACGTTTTACTGGTAAAAGTGTCTCCCATTCAAATCATTATTATCTTTCCTTCCTTTTGTTTTTTCTTTCTTTTTCTAAATTTCATTTTCCTTTAACAATTTTTATTTTCCTGCATTTTCTCGGCTGACAAACAGACTCGTTAGGATCCGTTTTTATCTGATATTTCTCCTATTTTGTAAGATACATGCGGTTTATTTCAGAATTTAATGATCCGTGGCTTGAATTAGTTTGATTAGTTTCATATATGTGTCGATTCATGAGCTATAGATTACTGTGCGTGATTCTTGCTATATATATATATATATATATATATATATATATTAATTATCCTAGCTTCAAATTTAGGTTTTAACAAGTATTTTATGGATAAAATTTATTTTTAATTAATATTTTTCCTTTATTTTATTTTGTTAAGTTTCATTATCATGATCTCATTAAATAGTGGATTCGTCTTCTTAGTGCATTTAATTATTTTTTTTCAAAATTCATACAAGCTTAGATTTAGAGGTTGAAGTTTCATATACTAATTCAGGTATCAAGAGTATCAAGATGCAATTTGAACAAATGAAGGCTGAAAAGTTATGTTGACATCTTATGTATAGTCGTTTCATATTCCGTTGTTAAAGCTTTATTTAGTAGCTGTAACTCCAATTGGCCGGAAAATGTCTGAATTTTTTCTTTTTCTTGTTGCTTCTCTATTTTTACCTTTTACTCAAGTTACCATTAGTGTGTAATTTGTCTTCATTTTTTGTCACATGCTGACATTACACCATTATGACTTCTAAATGTGCTTGCTCAGTTCATTTTTTCTCATCTTGTGTAATGTTAATCGACTTACACCGTTTCTTTAGGGTGTTAGGGCATTTTACCCTTCAATATTGTTGGCTGAGAAATCGATGGCAGCTATGCATATTTAGGATTTCAGAGAGAGTCTTATTCATCATTCTCATCTTGTAGAAAGAGCATTTAACCCGTCAGTATTGTTGGTTGAGAAACTGATTGCAGCTATGCATATTTAGGCATCTTGTACCCTGGCCCACAAGAACCGTGATATTAATGGATATGTAGAATTTGTTAGTCTGTTGTTTTATATCTCTTCTATCAGATAGCGCTTGTACTTTTAACCTAGCATCAAAATTTTAACAAGTGCTTTCGTTTGTTGTTTCCTTGATATCAGGTCGATTGAGTGATCGCCTGGCTTGCTCTCTGTGTTGAAGAAGATAACTTGTCTTGCGAAATGAAGTAATTTATGCAAACTTTTTAACATATCATTTTCCTTTCTTTTAAATTTTGTGGTTTAGGATGAATGCGGACTATTTTTGTTAGTATTTTACAATTTGAAGAGAATGACTGTAGTTAATGCATTATGTTGGGTTCCTTGATGACCATTATCATACATTAGCTGCAATGCCTGTACTTCACATCATGTCTTTTAGTAAAGTAGTTATATATGCAATCTGGTCAAAGTTGTGAAGATTTGATATCATAGCGATGTCTTGAGGGAAATTGTGTAAATTGGGAATTACATGGTTGGGTTAGTTTAGGTATTTTTGGTATATTTAATGTAAAGAGAGCCCTGCTTGCTTAGTGCCTGCTTGGTATAACTTATCTAATAATCATAAATGCTTATTTAATTTAATAAGCTCTTATCAAAATTTTTATTATTGTTTGGCTGTCTTTTAGTAGAGCTTTTGAAGATTAAATAAACTATTTTGCCTCTACTAGTAGAAGCTGAAATTTTGGGCTTTTGGGAGTAGAGATTGAAAAGCTTTTTTTAAACGTTATAATATCTGAGATATCCTTTACTTATTTGACAATCTTATTTCATTCTTTTCATAACGCAACTTTAAAAAACTTGCCTATTAAAGTAATTTTATAATTTTTAATAAAAGCTCTCATTGATAACCAAACAACTAAAAGTTTTTGGGTAAAATCTCTACTTGTAAAGGCTTTACTAACACAAGTTCTACTTAAATAAACTCTATTTGCAAAGTTATAACAAACGGAACCTTACGCAATTGGAATTTTTGTATTACAGAAAAATTAATGTTGTAATTATTTAAGGCCTTTCTTTAAGCAACAGAAAACAATGTAATATATATGTATATTCCTTTTCGAGATAAGACCACTGTTTCTATTGTTTCAGATAAATACTTTGCAAACCCCTTCCTGTCCTTTTCCAACTGGTCCTTTAATCTCATTACTTTTGAACATTGGCATTATACTGTTCTGTTTTTAAAATTTGACGTCTCACACAGACAAATTCAAAAGTTGTGAAATTCTTGTATTCAAATTAGATTTTGCTAAGTGCAAAAAGGTTTTAATAGCTGTCAGTAAACAATGGTAATTTGTTTTCTGTTGCTTTTATTCTTTCTTCCTCTCACCACAAGGTTTCCCACTTTTTGCTTGTGTAAGATATTATTTTGGTTAACCATTGTATCAGACTATGCAAAATCAAATGTCTGAAGTTTATTGGATTAACAGGGGCCGTGTGAGGTGGGATGAAGATAATCTTGGGGAAATTGAAGCAAATAAACCTGTAAGGCAGAAAATTACTGAACCCAAGACACCGTATCACCCAATGATTGATGATGATGGTATGTTGATCTCAATTTTGTTTTCACTTCTGCAGAAGCCATACAAACGATGTGTATTTTTAGATATTTTATTGTAGTTAGTGGATGCCTGCATGCTAAAATGCTTATTGACTAGGATGGAAATTGGAATTGTGGAGTTGTTACTTCTAAGTTGGGCTAAAACTATTGTTACCATTACTTGGTACTGGGTAATTTTTGGGGTGTTTGATAAAGATAAAGGGATATTACATTGTCAGCCTTCCTTTTGAGCTGTTTAGCTATGAAGAGGTTTATTCCTGACCAGTGCCATTTGATATTTTTTAACAATAACAGATTATACGTCTCCTAGACAAGGTAGCTTTGATCAGTGTGTTGACTCCATTGCTGATGGTATGGATGCTGAAGAGTTGAGGACAGCTTTGAATGATGTGGCCTCTTCAAGTGGGAAAACTACAGGGAAATCTGGCTGGACATCTTCTGAGGACGAAGCAGATCCCATGGAAGAAGAAGATGAAGGTTTTCCATTTTAGTTTTTCCTATTTAAATTTAGTTTTTTCTTCAGCATGTTGAACATTTTTGTAATTGCTTTTGATGACTGTGTTTTGTGTGCGTGCGTGTGTGTGTGTGTGTCTAGAGAGAGAGAGACTAATTTTACAATAAGGAACTCCTTTATGTTAATGAATGAAGGGACAAGCTAAAAGACATGCATTTTGAGATTAATCTTCTGAAATTACTTAAATGAAGACAAAGATGATATTATTGCATTTGGCTTCTATACAGTATGTCACTAGTTTTAGTTTGGTTTTTTGACTTAATTCTATGTTGGGTAATGCCTTAATCATATTAGCCCCTCTTGTTTGTGAGGTGTGGTTGACAGATCCTTTCTTTTGTTGTTTCAGATTTGGAAGTGGATAGGGGTTCTGTTTCTTTTAGAGAGCACAGAAAAGCACACTATGATGAGTTTCTGAGAGTGAAAGAACTCATGCGTGAAGGCTCTGTACTTGAGGAAGAAGATGAAGATAATGGTAATGGGAAGGCAAATGATGGGATATGTGATTCATCTTCATCTTTAAGCGCTGGTGTGAAGTGTATAGACATCGAGAGAGACACCACCACCCCCCAATCTGCAACTCCAGCCAATGGAGCATAATAAACTCGACAATTCCAATTTAAGATGTGACGCTGACTATTTTGACATGGTGCTTGCTTTAGTTTCTTTGTATGTGTACAAAACAAGTACTTGACTCCCATTCTGTGTTTCTTGTATTTTGCTTGGAAATAGTTTTTTCATTTTCTCTTTCTGTTTTTTTTTTTTTTTTTGACAAGTCATCCACCTCTGCGTGCATGTTCTTTACCAAATAAACAATGTTAACATCAAGGTTTTGGCTGCAATACCTGCCTTAGTTCGCGGAGTTTCACGCTGGTGAGGGCTCAATTGTGGGGGGTGATCTTTATGATGTATTTTCTCATTTATAATGTTAATGATTGTTTGTTTCACCAAGAAAACGATCTACCACTGAGCTAACTATCCTCAGCTTCCCTAGTGTCGTGCTGATGTGGGCAAAATTACGTGCGATGGTCGTTTTTGATGTAATTTGTCATTTATATCATAGCTGCTTGTCTAACCAGAGAGCCCTTGGAGCATAATTTTTGAAAGTCTGGATCCTTTGTTGTTGAATAGGTGGTATGCTTCGTTGTTGAATGGGTGGTATGCTTCGTTTTGATCTGACGCTTCAGAAAAACAGAATTAAGTCAACAGTAACTCCGCAACCAATCCACAGTCTCACACATCATCCACACGAGGTGGATAAAGCCTTACGTCTCTATAAAATAAATTAAACCCTGAAAGCCAACCGGCCCAACACAAAAACACAGAGTCTAGTGTCAATGGCCTCTGAAAACTCGTCTTCAATGTCGAGTCTAGCTTCCCAAATCTGTAACCAAATAGCATCAATCTTCTCCAAACCCACAGCGCCACACGCATCACCGTTAGATATCATGGTGGCCGAGCTGACCAACACAGCAACCCAAAAGGGCAGCGTTTTCCTCTACGGAGTTGGCCGTGAGGGTCTCATGCTAAAAGCACTCTGCATGCGCTTAGCCCACCTGGGAATCTCAACCCACTTGGTTTTCGACATGACCACTCCCCCAATCTCCTCTAAAGACCTCCTCATTGCCTCCGCTGGGCCCGGAGGATTCTCCACCGTGGATGCCATATGCTCAAGGGCACGATCGTATGGTGCCAGAGTGTTGCTGCTGACTGCTCAGCCAGAAAGCGGGTCTAGCGTGAAGCATGCTAGTGTTGTGGCTTATGTGCCAGCGCAGACCATGGCGGATGATGATGATGAACAAGGGAAAGAGAAATCTAGGCCGTTGATGCCGATGGGAAGTGTGTATGAAGGAGCCATGTTTGTGTTGTTTGAGATGGTGGTGTATAAGCTTGGTGAGGCCTTGGGACAGAGCCCTGAAGCTGTTCGGTCTCGCCATACCAATCTTGAATGAAAAATGAATTTGTGGCAAAAAATGTCTTATCCAACTTTCACAAACTATAGTTGTGTAGTAGTCTTGTCCTTTGTGTACACTTATGTTGGTTTCTGAAACTCAAAGACTCCCAAGGTAATGTCTTTCCTCTTTAATTAACGGGATTAAGAACGAATAATGGTTTGTTTTGAATTCACTAACCCTGTGAGGAGCCACTCTGCCTTTGGCGGGTGGTCAGGGCTGCTGCCCTCCATTGAACAGCAGCCCTCCATTGAACCTCACAAACATATTGTGTGGGTAATTCCTTAATTATAATGTATAATTGAGTGGAGATAGTGGTTTAACTAGTCTTTGGTAATAGTATAATTTGTAAATATAATGAGTTGTTATAAACAAACCCACTTCGATCCGTTAAGAATCCTTTAATTGCATGTACTGAGTTAGCGTTTATGCTCTGCTTGGCACAAACAATCTGAATTATTGGACTTCCAATTGACAAATCGTGGTCAGCACCAACAACTATAGCACTTATGCGGTTATGCCGTCACCAAAATTGCTTGTCTGGAATGTGATGGCTGCTGTGATATCACATCAAACGGCAAGCACACAGAAGCCCGCATTGTTTTTAGCAATGTCCTTGGCGACTCTCAGCCTCTCGGGCCTCAGCACAGTGCCGCCGCAATAGCAGCCCTGAAGGTATAACATCAGGCGATTAACAGGCGGTGAGAGATCGTGGAGGTTGGTTAGCTGATAATCTGTGCCCGGCATCTGTGCACGTGAGGTTGTACAGAATACAAGGTGTTTCATCTTTGATTTGGGCTGACCCCCAGTCTTTGATAGCTGCTGACGCTACTTTTGCACCTGGTTTTGGTACTTCTTCAGGCACTATATCCTGACGCTCGTTGGGTGAAGAATCCATGTAGGTGCTTATATTTGGGTTTTGTTTCATCATCTCTTCAGTCAAGTGCACATAACGTTTTCTAATCATTGATTTTTCACCTGCAAATGCATATAATAATTTTGGATCAGAATCCATTCATGATCTTAGCTTTTCTTGAGAAAAATGATTGAAAATTAATAAATGAAAATATAGTAGTAGTTAAATCTTTATCTTGTACTTATTGACACTTAACAAAACAAATTAGAGTGATGGTAAATAAATATAACTCTAGGATAGCTTATCAATTTCTATTCAAACATGGGTTTGATTTGCACTCTATGTTCTGAGAAATATTTACCATCCGAAAAGAGAAAGGGGAAAAAATAAAGTCTTTGTCCAAAAAAATGTGTTGAGAAAGGACAGATGTCTAGTTATGTAATACAATATTTTCAAATCATCCTCAAGAAAGAGGATTGTCCTGTAAAATTTAAGTTAGGGATGGACATCAATTTAGTTTCATATCGAGATAAACCGAAATTTTTGATTCGATTCGAGTCACAAATTAAAAAAAATGGATTGGTGTTTAAGGAAAATAAAAATCAAACTAGACCCGAGAGTTCAATTCGGTTCGGTTTCATTTGTTTTAAGGAAAAAAAAAAACTAATTCCAAGCAACAAACACACACATTAACACAAGAAAGCAAGTTAGATTACCTAGTAGCAACAAATTGGAAGCGGTAGGGGTAGGGCTAGCAGTAGTAGCAACGACAGCAATAGTAGACTGGAGATAATAAGATGGATGTCAAACCCGAACGAACAAAGGTCATGGTCGCAGTGGTTGTGGTGAAGTAAAGGTCATGGCCGGCAGCGGCACTACGAGTTTGCGGTAGTGAAGATTCAGCAATTGGCACTTGGCAACCCTGCAGCAGCCAACAAGAGTTAGGAACTTAGGGAGTTAGGGTTTAGTTTTGTGAATTGAATTGCAATTCAGCCAACATGTGTTTGTGTGTGTGTGTGTGTGCACACACACATGCATTAATAAATAAATGCAATTGATATCAGTTTGGTTTGAGTTTTATAATTTTTTATTTGAAAACTAAATCGAACCATTCGATTTGGTTCAGTATTTATTTATTTGGTTTTTTAGCTTAAAAAAATACCAATATGTAACTAAAAAACTAAATCGAACCAATTTTTTTTGGGTTTTAATTCAATTCTATCCACCCTTAATTTAAGTGAAGTGTCATCTTGACACTAAGAGTAGGAGTAAGGCTACTTGATTTATAGCACTACCTCGTTGTCATAAAGGTGTCACCTTGGCACCAAACGTAGGAGCAAAGTGTCTTGTTGGCATCGCCTCTTTGCCACGAAAATGCCACCTTCGCACCAAGCATAAGAGCAAAGCGCTCGTTGGCACTATTTTGTTGCCACGAAGGTGTCACCTTGGCACCAAGCATAAGAGCAACGTGTCTTGTTGGTGTCACTTCGTTGTCACGAAGATGTCACCTGAACACCAATTGTAGGAGCAACTTACCTTATTGGCGTCTCCTCATTCCCACGAGGATGACACCTAAGTATCACTGCATTAGGAGCAACATGCCTTATTGGCACTTTCACTCACCAAGAAGGTATCACTTTGACACTAAACATAGGAGCAATGCACCTTGTTAGCGTCACCTTATTGCCACGAAGGTGTCACCTTGGCACCATATGTAGGAGCAACGTACTTTATTAGCACCACCTCGTTGCCACAAATTTGTCATTTCAACACCAAATGTAGGTGCAAAGCACTTTGTTGGGGCCGCCTAATTGCCATAAAGGCGTCAACTTAGCACCACTGCATTAAGAGCAATGCTCCTTGTTTATTTGCCACCTAGTTGCACAAAGGTGTCATCTCGGCACTGCTTCGTCATTACAAATATGAGATTTCATCTTGACATAGAACTAAAGAAGCATCTCGATAAGGAAATATCAACCACTTCCCACATTAAATGCCTATCAACATTAGTTTCTAAGCTAGATGCAAGTCATTAGATCTAGAGTTGGTGTTTAGCGAATAGGGTGTAGTGTTAGTTGGCGTGGGATTGAGATCTTAAAACAAGAGTAAAATGACTAGTTGATGTGCCACTAAAGAGCAAGTTAGCGTAACCATTGGGTCTTAGCCCAGTGGCCAGGACCCTGCACTCACAACTGTGAGCGCAACGGTTCGAGCCCTCGCGACGCATGTAGGGACTTATTTCATTCCTTAATTATAATATATAATTAAGTGAAGGCAGTCTTCTCTCTTTCGAAATGTGAGTGGAGTAGACACCCCTCGAATATTAGAGAGGGTAAAAATTTGGGCAGTGCTATATAAGAATTAATGTAAACTTGTCCCAGTAATTGACTGATTATAAATATCAGTTGTAAATCTCATATAATATGAGTTACAATCTGAGCATTAGTCTCCTGTAATTCAAAAAAAAAAGAGCAAGTTAGCGTGGTTATTTAAGTAATCAAACATATAATGCCCTGATGATGTGTGTACGTGGACGAAGAAACTAGTGCCTAAATGATGCGCGTACTAAGTAGGTAAAACTCTTCTCTCTCCATTTGCCTATAAATAGAGGAGAAGTTAGAGGTAAAGGGATGGACAATCTTCTCTCTTCCTACCTCTTTTTCTTTGATAAATTTCACTCTCTCAAAATTGAGCGTTAGATTATTTCACCAATGAACACCACTAGCAACTATACCTGTGTTTGTTTTATAGGCACTGTCACTTGATTTTGAGGTGGACTTGTTATTTGGTGAAGATCTTAACATCATCTTTCATTATTCTCTTCATGTATTTATCTTAATATGTGCACCTACTTTGTACAATTATTTAGAGTTGGCAATTTAAGGGTTTGGGATAGGCTTTTTCAAGCTTAGATCCAAACCTATTAGAGTAAAAGTATAAGGGCTGGGCTTGGGTCAGGCTTATTTTTTCAAAATTTTTAAAATTGTTGTAAATTTAAAATGAGTTAATAACAATCAAGTTGTTATAATCAATAATAAATTAAAAATAATTAAAAATAAAATAATAACTAAAGAAAATGAAGTAAGTAAAATTTTTATAAATTTAGTTTTTTTGTATTGAATTCTTTAATTCATGGACTCTTAATTAATTAATACTTAAAGACAGTTTAATATTATAATTCTAAGAATTTTGATTCATTGTTGATATATAAATTAGGGATTCAAGTTTTCTGTTCTTATTTTTCCATTATTTTTTAAATTTAAATTTATTATTTTAATTTACAAATTTTTTTAAAAATTTTTAAAATATGAGTCCATGAATTCTTTAATTCATGGACTCATATTTTTTTATCTAAGTCCTTATCTAAACCTTCATGCGAGAGGCCTATGCCAAAGCCTGTAGAAATGGAAAGGGCCGGCTTGAATTTTTTTGCCATCCCTACAATTATTCTTCTCTTAAAAGTTACACTTACACGCCCAAAATAGTGAAAATATCATTACTCTAAAAGTTCACTAAGACTTCAGATTACAAGAACATCCTAATTCGTAACTGTAACCTACACGAACAGGTCCCATAATGTTTACGCTTTCACTAATTATCAATTTTTGTAACATCTCGTTACTCCTTAACATCAGTCAAGTTCAACGGAAAAAAGACATACTACCCGCAAGATAATTTCTTCCTTTTGATGAAGTTTCGACATCGACAAAGCGATAATCAAAATGCTACTTCCTTCTTGGTGTTATTCGAACCAAACTCGATTGATTCAAAAAAGTTTAAACAACCCACACCCACCGAGCAACCATGTCATTTCGTTCCTTTCCTCTATTATTTCATTTTGTAAAGACTACGACAGAATCCTGAACCAACCAATTATTGCATTTGAATGAGCTCGTCTTACACTTGTAATCCTCGAACCAAAACGCATTTTTATTTCCGTTTGGACGTTTTTACCCATTCCTGCTTTAGAGTGTTTGAGTGATCAATTTGCCTGCCAAGAGTGGCTGGAATGAAAGTGGGGCTAAACAAAGTGCAAAATCGACATCCAGCTTTCAGATAAAAATTTGCATGCATTGGTCCTTTTATTTATTTATTTATTTATTTTGACCTTTTATGATTTTTTATTTTTTTTATCAGGTAGCCTTGAGTGGACTTCAATTATAGAATGTATTTTGAAGTCCGCACCACAACTCAGATTAATCTTCGTTCGCATCGGATCGGTCCGTAAGGGATAAAATACTGTCTAAATTAGTGATTCCATACGAGAGTAAAACTTCAACTCCTACCATCTCTTAAGGAATGAGAGTGTTGAATCACTCGTACCAACTAATTTTGGTTGATTTTTTATAATTATAACCAATAGAAACAGTACATCTGTAACATTCCCTCGTGATGGATAAGGATAAGAAGGTCATTACGTAACGCCAACACAGAAAAATTAAAAAAAAAAAAATCAAAACCCACCGGCATCTCACATCTGGAATCTGGATAACGGTCAGCATCTCACCACTCAGGATCAAACTCCCTCAAGATTTTTATTTTTTTTTTTCTATTTTTTAGTTTTCCTTTTTGGGTTATTATGTTTTAATACAATATAATAAATGAATATACCACAAAAATATCTTCCGGTTCTCGATTAGTGCCGGAGATATTTTCAGTTTCTTCTCTCCAGAAATCTACCCGCGCGCGTACGTTTAAATTTTCCTACTCGCTTTAAAACCACGCGAATGTGTCCTTCAGATTATAAAAGTGCATGTGGGGCCATCGCTTGCTTGCCACTCCCGTGTGTCACTTACACTGTCGTATCAAATTATCGTATATTGAGAATTATTATTAAAATTTTAAGTAAAAAGCTAATTTAAAATAGCCCATCATTATTAAATATACTTTTTTTTAATTTTACTGATATATTTTCATTTGATAATATCCAATGTTACAAGTAAAGAGTGGGTTTCTATTGATGTACGTCTTAATATATGAAAATAATTAATTACATTCAACACTTAAATTTATTAAAATTTCTATAATGTAAGATGATAATTTTGAATCTTTTATTATTTGAGTAATGTTATCGTCAAAAGGAAGACAATACATGACACATTCAATTTTTTTTTTTTTTGTAAGACGATCATTCAACTAAAAGTATTTTCATTCAAGTTTATAGTTTTATAGAAAATATTTTTTTAGAAAATATTTATGACTCCGATTAATTATTATCTTTATTTATAAACTTGTGTCATCATTATCAATTTACATTATATGAATATCAAACTTTATATTGAAAAAAATATAAGGTTGTTATTAATGATTATTGAATAAACACTTGTGTGTATAAATTTAAATTATAACCCCGCAACATAAAAATTTTAAAAGGTCTAGCTCAACTCTCAATAATATATGAAATCTAAATTCATTCGCTGTTATAGAACCTACAAAGTGGAATAACTATTAATAACATTCCAATTGCAGGACAGCATTTATAAATGTCAAAAATACAGAACTTTACATTATATAATGAGCATTTTTTTTCTTTATTATCGGTAAAATTTTATTTAAAACTAAATAATAAAAAAAATGAATGAAGCGAGTACGATTCAAACTCTCTCCTCTCAAGTACTCTGGCAGAACTTAAAAGAAAGAGAAGCCATTCTCAAAAAAATAAATAAATAAAAAGAAAGAAAGAAAGAGAAGCAAGTAGCCAACCACGTCCTCTGGGGAACCCTCTGTGTATATAAAGTCCTCGATCGAACCCCCAACATAATAGATCATCAATTCAACAAAACCAAGCGATTTTATTTACTTTCAAAACTCAAACCAAAAGCACTTCCAACACAAAAAGTAAAAGCAGTTTTCAGGCGAATAACCAGACCCCAAACAAGGTGGTATTATCACCCCTGCGAAACGAAAGAAACAATATTAAATTGATATTAATGGACACAGCAAATAGAAGCAGCAGCTTTTCAGGGCCGTGGACGAACGAGAAGCACTTGCACTACTTGAACGCAATGGAGGCTGCGTTTGTTCATACAATGCTTGACAACAAGGGTCGTCTTCCCCGTCTCGACCGTTACTTGCCTGATACCTCTGACTCAACCCTAGATTTGAATACTCACCCAACCAAAAAGCAAGCCACCACCTCACGCTCTTCAGGTATTATAATATCTATCATATTGATTCATTCGTCACCTGTTGTTGCATATTCAAATGGGTGCACTTCAATATTCCCATGCTGTCTTTACGCTCTCTTGAGTCTTGTCCATATTTTTGATAGAATTCAACTGCTTTTATAAAATCTTTAATGACGTTTTAACACGGTATCAGAGCCAGGATTACGGTTTTTCTATTTATTTTACCACTTAAAATTAAATTAGGGCTTCATTTGTTTAGTTATTTAGATTTCGGATCATTCCAGTGTATGCTGGTTTTTTTTTTTTTTTTTTTTGGAGTCATGCTTGAATTACGTGTTATGTCGAGAAAAAAATAATAATTAATATATAGTCCCCAACACCTCTAATTTCATACCGTTTAAGTTAATGATTTTGTTATCGATGGGCTGCAAGTTTATTTCGTTTAATGTGATTAATTGAGTGAGAAAGCGTGGTTTTACTTGCATTGTTTTAGACCTTTAATTTACATAAACATTCTTTTGGTGAAATAAATACCTGAACATTGGCATTTTGAGACTTCTAATTTGTACACACCACAAAAACCAAGTAAAATTTTGACTTTAATAATGAATGAAATCAACTTAAGTTGAAACTGGTAATTAAACTTGCCGTCCAAACAGGACCTATTGAACATGAAAAATCACGAATATGCCTCAAGATATTTGTGTGCCATGTAACCCTTTTTATTGTTCTTTTTTGTGTCTTCATTCGCTTTATTGTTATCTTTTAACCTTTTTTTTTTTAAATAAAAATCATTTTACATTATTCTCATTTTAGATTTTTGGTCATGGGCAGCTGGTAATAGAACTGGAATGGACAGCAGAGCTGACAAGAGATTGACGAGAAGAAGACGCTCAAATCGGCCCTACACTTCATCAGAAGATCAGGTTTGATATATATATACACAAATATCATAAATTTAATTTGCCGTAGAATACTCAATTATTATGGAATGCATTCTTGGGTGAGGATCAAAGGCATTAAGGCAAATGTGGTCACCCTTTACAAATACTTGTAACCTGATTTTTACCCTCTGATCTTGATTATGTCAAGCAAATTGAACCACTCATTTTTGTCCGACTTTTTAATTTAGAGTTGATATCTCCCTTAATACATGGAATAAATTTCAAGTTGTTGTTCAATAAATTTTTAAAGTTTACTAAAAATATATGCATCTAAACTCTCGGTGGAATTCAAGTATATATGTATATTGTTAAAAAAAGAAGAAGAGAAAATTAGGAGAAATTTACCTTCTCTCACTATTCATTCATTTTCTCTCTGTCCTTTTCTTTATTATTTCTCTCAACATTCTCTCAGTTTTCTCTTTCTTTATCTTTTTCTTCACTATTTCTCTCAACTTTCTTTCAGTTTTCTCTTTCAATCTTTTTCTTCACTACTTTCTCAAATTTCTTTCAGATTTCTCTATATTTAGCATTTTAAAAAAAAAAGTACAATTATTTCCCCGGCAAAATCTATCATACGAGGGGGTCCAAATGATACGGTCACAAAACTTTTTTTATTAAATTTTACAAGTTTCTTGTTATAAACTCAATTACTTTCTCATCATTTTTTTTAAAAATTTTTGGGTTATAATGTATGTGATAATTAAAACCGTCATTAAAAAATTCTGATGGGGGTGGCGTAACATTGAATTCGTTGCATGGTAAAGATGACTTTTTATTCTTTATTATTTTAATTTAATTTAATCATTTTATACTTTTGTTGACTCTGGATATATTTATGAAAACACTGAAGACTTATATATAAACAGGTGGTCCCGCAGATTGAAAAGTAGAAGAGGTTATAAAGACGAAAGTGACCCTCCTGCTGCATCCACCTGCCGAATGAGATAAAGATTCTTCTTCAATTAGGGTTTTGAATCATGTAATAAATTTATTATCATTCTTTTTGTTATCCTTTTTTCTTTTAAGTTTGGTGTAGTTGATCTGATAATGTACTGTACGCATTTTGCTGTAAAATTTTCTAATTAATTAGCATGACTATGTACTCAAAAGTTGATATCGATTAAATGATTTAGAGCTTGTTTGTTTTTTTGATAGAAGCATTAATTTTACTTTTTATCAAATATTTTAAGAATTTTAGTTATTTTTTTCTAAATTATGTTTGATTATAAGATATTTACTTCTGAATAGAAAAAATTAAAATCTTTAATTTTTATCTGAATAAAAAAAAGTTTGGATGAAAAATAATTTTTTACTCTTAAAATTGTCCCTCACATATATATTAGTTTACAGTACACACCAAAATCATCAGCTCCTATGCTTACATTTTATCAATTTACGTCTGGGTTGAAGACAATACTCTTAGCGGGTTGTAGCTGTTTGCCTTATTATGACAATATGACCATAATTCCTTTCACATTTTTGATCTTCTAAACAATTTAATAATCATAATAAATTTTGTAATTTTTTTTGTATTTGGAGCAATGGCTATCTTTTTTATATTATTTTAAAGTATCTGATTAATTGATTTCATTTTTGCTTATATGATTAAACAAAAAATAGGTAATATACATGTACAGGAAAATAATATTATTAATAATATATATGTTAAAAAATGTACATAATGTTATATAAATGATGAATAAATTGTTAGGAGAATAATATTTTTAAACTTAATTCCCTCCTCACCTATGTGGGTGGGGTTTAAACTCCAAATCTCTTATTTTCAAAATAATAGATTTTACCAATAAAATTAGTTGATACCCACGATATAAATATTTTAGATATATACTTTGTAATTTTTTTTTTGAACTATAATTTCTAATTATTTAACTTACGAAATCTATAACAATTATATATCCTACTTACAAAGGACATAAATGTAAAAATACCAAATTTGAGACATTTTTTGTTCTCAAAACAAATAACTTAACATTTATATTTAGAAGTTTAAAAAAAATTAAACATGCCCTTCAGATATTTCTATACAAACATATTCAGACATTTATATACAAACATATTCAGACTCTAACAAAATTTAGATCTATTTAAATTTTAAATAAAATAAAAAAAAATGCTACCTTAGACAAGGCCTGATGTGAGCATGTTACGCATGTAAATGACCTAAAGCAGTTGTTTGTTTCGAATTATACAAATCATATGCTTTGTTAATTAGCCGGCATCCCATGTGATTATGATTAAAACACAATTCTTGATTTATAGGCTATACGATCATGCTTTCGCCAGCTGCTTATTCGTTCATTGAAGATATTTTATAAGTTCTGTATATTAAAAGATCACAAGGTGGGATGGCAAAAAGAGTATGGTTTTGGAATATTGCAGATAAAGATGGATTTCATATTTCAGTCTTGATCTCTTTGCCAAACCTTATCTTTTAGACTTTAATGATAGGAGCTGACAGCTTAATATATCTTACCATAAAAATTATGCTGACCCAATTACCCTTTTAATATCTCCTAGATAGTAGCAATGCAGGTGACTACTGCATGCAAATACTGTCGGGGTAAGTGGGCAGAATGGGGAGAAAAGAAAATGAAGGATATTTGTATATTGTGTAAAATACTAAGTGATTTAATTTAAATATCGGCAATATGAAGTGACGGTTCCTGTGGTCAAAAGTGATTGATTCCTAATGAGACTGTAAATTTCTACATCCAAGGAGAATATTTCTCTCGTATTATTACTGTTAATGGTAAAGAAAATATGGATTAAGTTCTGTAGCAATTAATGTAAAGTTTCATGTATTTTTTCTTTCTACCATTCATCAAAATGAATTGCCGTCATATACGCGGACGCATAAGTTTACTGGTAGATATTTATGAAGATATTATTCGATGGACTCTTTACTAAAAATCCATTAACATGTGGGGCACCAAACTGAATGGATAGCTCGCCCATAATAAGGATCCTTCATTTTTTGATTTTTCAACTCATATTTAGTTTTCATGTGTATAATTTATGCGTAGATGGTGATTATTGGACAAGCTTAGACGCTATTTTCAAGCTTATATTTACTTAACTATTAACACATTATATGTTTTTTGAAATGATTTGGCGATCTTATTCAAATCTTTTTAACACGAATTATAAATTCTACAGAGTCAAACGAGATGTCTATTCTAACTAGATTCATGTGACAAATCTAAATACAATTAAAATTCAGCTTTTATCCTTCATGATGTATTTGATCGACAATCATTTTTATCATTTACATTGTCTATATTTTAATTTGTGTAATATAATATTTTGGTTGTGAGATATTGGGAAAAGTATATTAAGGGCCTATTTGATACGCAGGATATGATATGATTGAATGGGATGTGATGAAATTTAATTATATTTAGTACTATACTATCTCATGTTTGGTGATTGAACTAGATTGGACTATAATAATATTGTCTTGTGTTTATTGTAACATAAGATTGGACAAAGTTTTATATAAATTCTGACAACATTAAAATATAAAATAAATAGATATTAAATTTCATTACAGAGTTTATAAATAATATTTTCAAAATAATAAATTTATATATGTAAATTTGAAATTATGAAAAATTACTTATACCTAATCACATATATGAAGCTGATGTAATATTTGGAAAAAATTATCTCAATTATTTATTTAATGTGAAAACAAATAAATTGTATAATATTTATTATGTTACTTAAATTTAAAATTGTAAAGAATGAATAATAATTTAAATTAATAGATTACAGGGGAATTACCTTTGAAAAAAAATTAAGATTAACTAATTTTAGGGCTTCTAATGGAACCCTTTTTATTTTGTGTTGTTAACATAAGATTAAAATTTAGTCTAAAAAGTTTTATCTTAGGGTTCCCTTCATGGCACGTGATAATTTGGTGAGTTCAAGTTGTATTATTCCTAGTAATATAGTGTTTTCATGCGAAAGCATTATATTGGGATTAAAATTTAGTAAAATAAGCTTATTCCACCACCTTTGACCGCATTTAGGAAGCCCTAATTATTTGCATTTTGTATATGAAGCAAAATACAATTCCTTTCTTATTACAGTGGTAAAGGAAAAAAAAAAACATAAAACCACTAGGTTTCCTTTAAGAGAAGGGAGACATCATTTTTCTAAGCTTTTGTATTTAAGAAATTAATCTAATTTATGTGATTAGAAGACTCTTTATTCTTTGAATTATATGTTTAATAATGAATAAATTAAGATTTAAGGTCGGACAAAATGATTAATAAGAAGACAAAGAGAATAAATTTTTTAAAAATTTTAAAATATATTATAATTAGCGCTCATTATAGGAAATTATTGAAACTTATAATTTTTATTATTTACAGAAAACAATAGCGATTACTGAAAAAAATGTCAAATAAATTTTTTAAAATTTTAAAATTATTATATTTTGGTTGGTGCTCATTATGTAAAATTTTTGAAACTTATAATTTTTATTATTTACAGAAACAATAGGGAATGCTATAAAGAAATTGCCACGGGGACAAGATAGTTCTGCCCCGGCAATCAATGCGGCCAATTAGATCAATTCTTCAGAATATATTTGTATCCACCTGGATTGCGTTTACAAGAGTTTTTAAAATGGTCAAATTTGCTTTTTAATAATCATATGTATTTTTTTGTTGAGATGTGTTATTAAGGTAGTATTAGCTAGCATGATTCTGCCTCCGTGGAAAAAATTTCATAGTTACTGAGTAAATTGATGGTAGTTTTCGTAGGAAAAAATCGACAAAGGGCATGTTTGTTACATTGTATAATGGAGATTAAAATATTATTCACATTAAAAATAATACTAACAGGAGTAAATTTGTAAGGGATTAAAGTATATGATTAATGTGGCAACTGCCCCATTAATTTTTTTTTTCTTTTGCTTTTGACTTTTGTTTTTGTTTTATAATAAATTAATAAATAAAAAATTTTCTTCTAGTCAAGTATTTTCGGGAAACTTGTACAAAAACCATACCATCTGCCTCTGTAGATAATTTTTTAATAATAAAAATAACAGTAATTAATTATTAGTTACAAGCTTCATTGGTTACAATTCCTTGAAACATCAACAAGAATAAGAAAAGCATATGGATCAATTACTCAATTGTAAGTCCTCGAACAAACAATGGAGAGGCAAGAATACATTAGCATGCATTTCAATTTTTTTTTTTTTTTTGGGTTGAGATATGTTATTGAGGTACTTTTAGCTAGCATGATTCTGTGTCTGTGGAAAAAAATTCATAGCTACTGAGCAAACTGATCATAGTTTACGTAGGAAGCAATCAAAAAGTGGAGTAATCATTAGAACATGTTACAGATCAAAAAAGTTTTCCGATCCATGATTGTTTCTGTGTTTTTGCTTTTGAATGAATGCAGTAGTGCCTTAAGCCGCACTCAATTGTCAATCCTAATCCTAATGTGGCGATTCAATACCAAATGATTCTAGATGAATCTTTATAGGTGCGTTTGGAATTGAGGTTGGATAACTGGAACTTTTAAGTCTGGTAAACACTAGCTGCTGTATCTTGAAAGATATGTTACTATAAATTTTCACTTGTATAATAAAAAATTTATTATATCTTTAATAATTTTATCAAAATTATTATTTAAAATTTATATTTACTATATATTATTAATGTTTGTTTCATAGTCACAATTTTTTTTTTACAATAACTGTAATTTAAAAGTTACAGCACCTCAATCCCAAATACAGCCTATATATCGTATTTGAACCTTCATTTTTTTTTTCTTTTTCTTTTTTTTTAAATAGTAATAATTCAAAGCATGCTCTGATAATAAAACTTCTATAAAAGAAAGAAAAGTTTCTTATGGAGGATCGAACTCGTTTCGTCCATAATTTAAAGATCAATGAATTTGGGCCGATCCGAGAGGACCCAGAAACAAATCCTCCAAAAATTCCATAGCCCTTTTCACGCAAATAAATACCAACAATAACATTAAAACGATCTACGAAACGAAAAACATTTCTAAAACCACCTGCAACAGTTTCTCACTCAATCAATCAAAAATTCAAAACGAACGAACGAACGAACGAACGAACAAACATGCTGTTCGCAATCTTTGAAACATACAAGAATTTAATCGTACACGCGACACTCTCAGTATCACTCACTTTGCTCCTCACATATCTAAAAATACCAATCATTTTCTTACAAGGCCTTCACACTTACATCCAGCCTGAGAATCTTGGCTACAACAACAACAACGGCAATCAAAATGGTCTTAGAGCTGCAATCCGCAGACCCTCGAGCTCTAGCCCTGATGGGTATCAGTCTTTGTCCTCTAAAACAAATGCTGAGCTCCAAAAGAGGATTAAATCCAAAGAAAAATTTGAGTTTGATGAAAGTAAAGCTCAGATCTTTAGGCTGAAACTTGATGAGTCTCATCTTCGATCACGGGTGTACTTCAACGGGTATTTTAATTCGTTTGTTTACTCCTTTGTGGCCTTTTCTTGTTTGCTGCTTTACGCGTATCTGGATCGAGATGAAGAAAATGGGAATTTTGCTAATGGGGTTTTAGTTGTGGTCGTTTTTGGAATTGTTAGTCTATGCAAAGTGTTTACTTTGTTAGTTAAGACGTCGTTCGAGAAATCTGCATCAAAGAGGTCGGAGAAGCAACTGAGTTTGGTTTTTGGTGTGTTGGGGTTTGTTTTTGGACTCTTGATTTGTTCCGGGGTTGTTAACAAAGTTTTGGACTTTGATTTTGTTTCAATAGGCGGTTTTGCGAGGATTGTTGTAGCTGTTCTGATGGGTTGCATCGCGGGTTTTTTATACATGCCTGCAGGAAAGAGTGCCCGGTCGTTTTGGCTTGGGACTGATCAGCTTCGAAGCAATTTGTCTATGGTTTTTTGTGGATGGTTTGGTAGAATGATTTTATACACCAATTATTTGTTGATTGTTTCTACCGCCTTGCTTTGGATTAATCCGTTCACTGACATTCTTGTCAACAAGAACATTGGTGTTGGTGGAGGAGCAAAAGGAATTAGTAGTCGCAGAGATGCTTGTAATTTGACTGGGAACGTTGGTTTATCGCAGGTGGATTTTGCCAAGCTTAGGCTTTGGTGCTTGTTGCTTTCAGGTGTCATTCAAATTGTGGCCCTACGTCCAAACTTGCAAATGTATTTGAACGAAGCAATGCTGTCTTGGTACCAAAGGTTGCATGCGAGCAAGGTGCCAGATTTGGATTTTAGTAGGGCTAAGGTTTTTCTCCACAATCACTACTTATGTCTTGTAGTTTTACAGTTCTTTGCACCGGCAGTCCTGGTACTTCTCTTTCTTGGCTTGTCTCAAGTTGATGGTAACTCATTTACAAATTTAAAATTGGTTTGTGGCTTACTGCCTTGCTCTGCTCTTATCAAAGAAGTAGCTTTATTAATGGCTTGGTGGGTTGTTTTTGTTTCGGCTGTTTACACTTCAGCAATCCTTATTTTGTATCGCCATGGCAGTTTGTATATTTCATAATGACTTGAATTTTATTCTGTTTATAATCAACTTTTGGACATTGACTCTTTTGTCAAAATTTTGGGGAAGAGTGCTGTGCTTGTATCAGACATTACTATTGTTAATTGATTCACTGCAAACTTAGGGCAACAAAATCTATTCTTGGATATATTGGCCCTCTTGCTTATTTTAGTTTGTTATGCATGTAAATTTTTGCCTAGATACTGGCAGAAACAGTCGCCTGATTGGAACCGGCAGATGTTTATTTGCAGCATTTAATATTTCGATATGAAAGAATTAACTTCATCGACTTCTTAGATTGTTGCTTGTGCTTATTGGTGAAAATTTATATTGTCATTTGAAGATAAACTCTTGTAGTTGTCAGTCATAAGAGTATGAAGGTAACGTAATATGGATCGTAATTAGTTGTTTAATGGTAAGGAATTATTGCTGTTTAGAGATACCATTCTTGTGATTGATAGGCATCTCTTGAGTTTTTTTGGTTGTGAGCATGTGCTTCCTAGTGATACATTGGTAACTTCATGTACACACTGTTCTATGTAGAATCTGCATTCAACGTCATCTACATGATCTGATGAAAGTTTGATTCTTTTTTTTTTAATGACACGTGCGAGGTATATACTTATGTTTTTGTTAGTATTGAAGTGATGTTGAAGTTTGAGATCGTTTTGCATCACTTTCATATTATGAGAATTTGGCAATAGCATCAATGCATGAAATTACAAAAAAAAGTTGTTAATATCCTATATCATTTTGAAGACTTTCCCTTTGATGCCACAGCAAGTTAAATTTAACTGACGAGATGAATCACTGTAGTCTGATGTGAAAGTGAGTTCTCTTGTTGGCCAGAACATATATGAGATCAAATGCAGCATTGTTATGCCAAGGCTTCAAGCAATTCTGCAGGTACAAAGATTTAACAGCTGGTGCTTTTTAGGTATTAGGTATAAGGCAGACCAGATTCCAGTTTGTAAATCTTGCTTGGAAGTGGTTAACTGCCTTTTTCTTATTGCATTATACTGAGTTGTCATCAATTCTTTTGTTGTCAGCATTCTTCACTTTTTTTATGTTCATCTTGCTGCTAATTTTTTAATAAATCGCATAGTGAATTTTATTACTTAATATGCTTTAAAACTTGAGAGTTAGAGCTTAAATTTATACACTTGCATCTGAAATGCATTTCCAAGTGCAACTACATTTTTTTTTCCTTTTATTGTTAAGGAATAATAAGATCACAAATTCAAGTGGGCAAATTTGTGATTGGCAATGCTATCAAAGCCTTGTTTTGTATTAAGATTAGGTTGCTGTAGCTTTTAAGTAACAACGCTAAAGTATTCAGTAAATATTAGTTGTTATTTCTTGGAAACTAAGTTGATTTGATCCGCTACTTATCTGATAAAAAAATCTATAATATTTTTGCTACTTTCATCAAAATTATTATTAACAATTTATATTTATTACACATAATTAATAATTATTTTGTAGCTACAGGTTTTTTTCTGCTTTTTTTTTTAAATAGTAATTGTTGTTTAAAGTAGAGCTCCTGTAAGCACATCACTGACATCAGCACCAAACTGAGCTGAAGTTATCCTCGTCTGATTCATCATTGCACTTATAACAAAGAGTGCTGCTAGGTATGAAGAATGCCGAGAGAAAGCTAAGAGGAACGGCAGCATGTGCTGAAGTTTCGCTTCTCTCTCTCGGCAGTTTAATATTTTCATAATTGTTAAAAAAGATAATTAAAAAAAAAGGAGAGGAAACATAATCCTCATCACTCCATCATTCTCTGTCTCTCGACTTTATCCTTACTCTCTCCCGCTGCCAAAATCCCCATCACGCTTCCTCACTCTCTCCGGCTACCAAAATCCCCATCATGCTCCTCTGCTTTTTCTTTCAAAATCGAAACTCAGCTCTGCTCTTTTCCTTCACCAAAACTCTACACGAATTCTCCCAAACATGGAAGCGCCACCCGTTTTAGATCCAAAAGCAGAACCCAAAGCTGCTCTCGAAGTCGAAGTCGAACCCACTGCCGAAGTTGTTGAGTCCGCTGCCAAGGAAGAGCCCAACCACCGCCCGTTTTATGGTCAATGATTAAAGAAAATGATGACGTTTTGTGTTTTATGCATTCTTGGATTAATTTTGTGAATTCCATGGGTTTCAATATCAGTTGTTTGGTGGTAATTGTTTGATTATAAAGATGATTAAAGAATTAACTTTGCCGACTTCATAGATTGGTGCTTGTGCTTATTGGTGAAAAGTTATATTGTCATTTGAAGGTGAACTCTTGTAGTTGTCAGTCATAAGAGTATGAAGGTAAGGAATTATTGCTGTTTAGAGATACCATTCTTTGTGTGAAGTATATACTCGGTCAACTTGACATGATACCTGCGCTTTATAAGAATGCTTCAGGTTTTGTTGGTATTGAAGTGATGTTGAAGTTTGAGATCGTTTCACATCGCTTTCATATTATGAGAATTTGGCAATGGCATCAATGCATGAAGTTACAGAAAAAGGTTGTTAATATCCTATATCATTTTGAAGACTGTCCCTTTGATGCCACAGCAAGTTAAATTGAACTGACAAGATGAATCACTGTAGTCAGCTGTGAAAATGAGTTCTCTTGTTGGCCAGAACATATATGAGATCAAATGCAGCATTGTTATGCCAAGGCTTCAAACAATTCTGCAGGTACAAAGATTAAGAGCTGGTGCTTTTTAGGTATTAGGTATAAGGCTGAATTCCAGTTTGTAAATCTTGCTTGGAAGTGGTTAACTGCCTTTTTCTTATTGCACATACTGAGTTATCAATTCTTTTGTTGTCAGCATTCTTCACTTTTTTTTTTTTTTTAATGTTCTTCTTGCGGCTTATTTTTTAATAAATCGCCTGGTGAATTTTATTACTTGACATGATTTGAAACCTGAAAGTCAGAGCTTAAATTTATACGCTTGCACCCGAATTTTATTACTTGACAAATTCAAGTGGACATAGTTGTGATTGACAATGCTATGAAGAGCCTATTTAGTATTGAGATTAAGTACTTGTAGCTTATAAATAATAACACTAAAATATTTAGTAAACATTAGTTATATCTTAGAAATTAAGTTGATTTGATTCACCACTTATTTAATAAAAATTATACAATATTTTTACTATCTTTGTTAAAATTATTATAAAAAAGTTATGCTTAATACACATAAGTAATTATTGTTTTGTAGTTATATATTTTTTTTAGTGATGATACAGTTATAAACTCTTATATAAACTTATTTTGTACCAAATGATGTGGCATTAATTCATTGGTTGAATGAAAATATAAAATAAAAAAAAATCATGTGGGTCAAGAGATATTTAATTCAACCAATTTTATCATGCCATATCAGTTTGTACAAGATAAATTTGTACAAGAGTAAGTTTGTACAAGAGTTTGTGGCTATATTATTACTTTTTTTTAGCAGTAATTATAGTTTAAAGTAGAGCTACTTTAAGTGCATCATTCATCAATACTAAACCGAGCCCACGTTACCCTCGTCCGATTCATCGTTGCACTTAAGTATTTGGTTTCCACGGAGTAATAATAATTACTTTTGGTTGAGCGATTGATTAAGGGGTTGTTTGTTTTCTTGATTTAATAACTTAATTGACTTAATTTTAATTAGTTAAGTTATTAAGTTTTTTTTAATTTAATGAAAATTTTGGTTGAGTGATTGATTAAGGGGCAGTTTTTTTCTTAATCTAAAAAGTTTAAATAATATCATTAAAAAATATATCCTCTAAAATGTCCCTATCTAATTAATTAATTTTCATCTTTACCTAAATGAAGTTTAATAATTAGCATTATTATCCATCTATAGCTTGTGAATTGTGATAATATAGCAATATTTTCTTCAAATTAGCATCATTTATCTTCATAATTTTTTATGAATTTTTTTATATAAAAATTAATTAACACATATTAATTTAAAATATTAAAAGATTGTATTCAATTGAACATAATTTATATTATGATAATTTATTATTTTATTCATATTTTTTGATATACTTATTGTTATTTGTTTTGCATTTATAATTTAGAAAGATATAAATGTAAAAATATTAATTTTTAAATTTTTTAAATTAAAAAACAAATAATTAATTTAAATTTATTCAAATTTCAAGAAAAAAAAAAGAAACAAACGCCGCATAAGCCTAACTTTTGCATAGACGAAATTAAATTTCAGCAGATAATTAAGGATAATTTTCTGAACCACAAGATCTCTCGACGAGTGTGATCCGCAAAAAGACACTACGTTGGATAAATGAAATCCGATTCAGGAAAAACCAAAGGAAGCGTTTTGTATTTTTTGTTTCAAATACGAGACAATTTCTTCATTCTGGTTATTAATTTGTTGAAAATGACTTGCCGCAAAATGACAAAAGAAAATTAAAAAAAGGCCGCTTTCCTCTCGGTTGTGTTGGATGATACTCGTGTAAGATGCTGGAAACATCTCTTATGGTGTCGTGGGGGGACTGAACGGACAATTTTGGATTGCTCAATGGTGGGACCAAAATTGGACGTTTGGATAAATAAAAAATTTATTCTTTACTTGTAATAAGAAGCACACTGCCAAGTGCCAGCAAGACAAATTTGACCATCCGGGGAAAGATTTCGACAGCAATAGCCGAAAACACAGACAGCATGCCTTTCCTGTTCGACTTCTCCACGTTCGGCATTCAATGGTAAGAACTAAAAAGAGATCAACATGTAACAAAATCTTGTGGATGGATTGGCTTCGTTCGCCGTTATTGTGTTATCATAATCTACGCTCTCTCACATCGAAGAAGCCTAGGGCTAGGAGGAAAATTATTATTTTATTATTAAAATTATTTTTACATATTATATAAGTATCATAATTTATCAAAAATTATATTTTATTACCAAATATAATTTCAATGGTTGAGATTGGATTTTTCTCATAATAAAATTAAACAAGGGTTTATTTGTCTCTTTATTAAATTTTGGATTGTTCCTTAATAGAATTATTAAAGGGAATCTTTATCGATTTCTCTTTGTATTTTATCAATAATTTTTTAATTATAATATATCAACATATATAAAAAAAAATAAAAAAAAGACAAATACTTTTGTCACATAAAGCAATTGACAAAGCTCTAAAACTCAAATATTAGTAATCATCATACCTTGCTAGCACCGTTGGGTCTAACTAAAATACAGAAATCAAACAAGAATAGCTATTTGATACCATCGATGATTCTTGATCGACCAGTAGCCAAAAAAGTAGTCAAAAAAATTTTTTTTTTCCAAATTAAAGGATGATGATGATGATAATATTAATAATAATAATAAAAAAAAAGAAACCGGATGAATGGTCAAGTCATGAAAGGCTGCAAGGGGGGCGTTATGTCAAAAGTCACCAGTAATTAATGGAAAAGAGCAGAATAAAGTCCAAGAAAGACACAGACCGAAGAAAAAATGAGTATAAATTTGATAACAACTTTTTTTATGCATTGATAAGTATATTTCAATTAAAATCTATTAGTATTTTTAATAAAGAGATTTAATTAAATTATCTTGATAAATTTATTATAGAAAAAAATTAAATTTTTATGCTCAATTAAGAACATCGTTAGAAAGGCTCTTTAAATAAATTCTTTAAATGAGATAATATTTCTCCCTCTTCTTGATATTCAAAAAGCAAACATTATCTCAATTGAAACATTTCATTTATGAAATCATTTAAAAATTTAATTATTATTTTTTTATTTTTATCATTCATGAAGAAAGAGATATAATATAATTATCATTATTTTAGTAGAAGAAAAAAATTAATGAAAATAATATAAATCTATTTCATTTATAGAGCTTTAAAGTGAAAATTTATTTGTTCATATTTTTATTTATCACATAAATAAATATTTTTTTAAAGAAATTTAATAAATATTTTAATAATGCTCTAATACCATAAGATATCTATTTTACTCAATTTTTTTTCTTTATTCAATTCAATTAAAAAAATAAAATGAGTCCCAATAATAATTATTCGGAGCCAATCCCATCGTCTCGAATGTTACTGAGTGCTTGGGTGGTGCCAATGGGCTCTACCAACCAGTTGGCTAATGTAATCATGATTTGAGATCTTCAGATAATCACTTCACATCATCGAGCCCCGTTATTGCAAATCTGCCATCAGCCGAAATTACTCGACGAACGACAAACCATCCATCTGGAAGGGCAAAACCGCCACCGCGTTATCCTTGTTTTGGCTGAATAACAACAAGCCATCTAATCATCATCCTTATGGCGATTGATACAAAGAATTTCAAAATTCTCCACATTCGTCTTTCCTCTCCCGCAGGAAATCATAAAAGCAATTTTTTTTTTTTCCAAATATCATAGATACTCATTTTTAGCTTGACTACTAACAGGCTAACAGCTAATAGATATTTCGATATTTTGACACAGAAGGATTATATAATTATTTATTCTTTTCAATATTATACACAATACAATAAAAAATCGATGTATAAAATATACAATAAAAATCCAAACATAGTCCAACATACTAAGGTCCAAAATAAAAAATTGAAGCACAAAAAAAAAAAAATTCTACATTAGAGTTAATTAATTGTAAGTAGATTTTTTCAATTGTATTGTATAATTGAGTAAAATTTTTTTTTTATAAAATATGAAAAGAATATTAATAAAGACTTTTTTTTACATTCTTCAAATACTAATAAAGATAAAAATATAAACATTATTTAATAATTTTAATAAATAATTTATCTAAATCCGCTTATCATTAATCATAGCTTAATCTCTTGCTCATGAGAATTTTATATCTCTTCCCCTTTTTTATTTTTAATATATTTTCAGATTTATATAAAAAAAAAAAAACAGCGGCAGCAGTTCAATTACTACTACGGCTTTGATTCTTTTAACCATAATTTCAATTTTCATTTCATCATCGTCATTACTTATGCAGCCTCAAGAAAAAGTCTCTCCTTCTTGTTTCCTCCTTTTTCTTTAAGAACCTAAAATAAAAACATACATGAAATACCCTCCTAATCTTTTATTTTATTTTATTTTATTAAGCAACCAAATTGATCAAACTTTGTCAAGAAGGAGCTGGATGGAAGTGGAGAAAGTGAGATGGGCAAGAAGTGACGGCGCGACATGACCCGTGAGCAAGCAACGGCATGGAGAGTGAAATGGGTGAGCAGCCGCTACCAAAAGAAGAAAAAGAAGCTAGATGATGGGCTGACTCCTCGTGATAGCAGGGTAGAGGAGATGCGATAATTAGCTAATTCAGCAATTTGGGCGACAGGTAGGGCATTGGATTTGGAGCTGTGGGAAGGATTTTGGTTTCTGGGATTAGGTTAGAAGCTTATGATAGTTACAATTTTAGACTTACAACTTACCTTATTTATTTTCTTATTTTTTTTAAATATTTATCTCTAAAAGTTAATACTGATTCAAATATCCAACTTTAATTATATCTGCATCTAAGTTTGAATCCCGACAAATTTTTCATTTTAACCATTCAGGCCAGTTATTTTATTAATACACATGTGAAATTTTTATATCTGAATCTTCCGAATCTTTGTGCATACAGGTTAGATCTGAATTTTTTTTTTCATCTCTATTCATATATCGTGAATCCTCCTTACGTCATCCCATCGTTGATTTTGAAAATTCTACACAAATACGTAAATAATATTAGAGAATAAGTATCACATAGAATAACAATCATTTAATTGATGTTACTTATTAATACTGTATTTTTTTTTTACTTAGTTACGCGGTAGAAATAAAATATTAAAGTAATAGAATATTAAAGCCAACAAATTCTTCCACACAAAAGTCACTGATCGGTGTCTAGTCAATGAGAAAGACAATTAGCTGATGTTACTTATTAATACAATATATTTTTTTCACTTTAGTTTAACATTAGTAATAGAATATTGATGCCAATAAATTCTTTCCACACAAAAGTTATTGATTGGTGTCTAATCAATGAGGGAAAAAAAGAAGAAAAGAAAGAAAAATTGGTGAAGCGTTGCAATGACCTAACAAACTAATTTTTTTTCCATTAAATATAATTAAATAATAACAAATGGATCCCTCATTTTTTTTTAATGTTTCCCCAGACCTATATTATAGAAATGAACAAACAATGCCATTATTTGTAAAAACATGGAAAAACAGGGACTAAACAAGAATATTCCACTCATAGCAACTGCCACGTCGAAAGTAAAATAGAACTCTATCGTAACCCAGGAGAAGGTTCTTGAAAAGACGTTACGTAGCTTTTCTTTGTTTCCCTTCCTTGCACACAAAATGCGCTTTGATTGCGTCGTCGTTTCGTTTCCTCTCATCTCGTTCTCTAGCTTCCATCTCGTTCCCTCTCCTTCTTTTAACTCCTGATTCCGAAATTACGAACCTTCTAGAATCACCATAACCAACTTCTCACCTTCACCCTCCCCGCAAAGAAAAATTTAAACAATAAAAAAATTCTCCCCTTTCAACCTGATTTCAATAACACTTTATCCATATGACTCCGTCTCCGACGGCAATGGAGCAGAACGGAGAATCTACTCCGTCGCCGACGACTACGGCCAGCGACTCTCAACGTTCTATGCCGACGCCGTTTTTGACGAAGACTTATCAGTTAGTTGACGATAAGATGATTGACGACGTTATTTCGTGGAACAAAGAAGGAACCACGTTCGTCGTCTGGAATCCTACCATTTTCGCTAGAGATTTGCTTCCAAGATACTTCAAACACAACAATTTTTCTAGCTTCGTTCGTCAACTCAACACTTACGTGAGATGATTAACAAAAACACACTTAATATATTATTATTGTTGTTATTTTAATTGTATTCTTTTGTGTTGATTTTGTTTTTGGAATAATTTACAGGGGTTCAAAAAAGTAGTACCCGATCGGTGGGAGTTTTCTAACGACTGCTTCCGCCGTGGCGAGAAACAGCTTCTGCGTGAAATCCAGCGACGGAAGATTCAAGCAGCGGCGACGGCGCAGCCTGTCACTGTTGCGGTGCCGGCCGTGGTTCCAGTGGCGAAACCGACTGTGTCGCCGTCGAATTCGGGGGAAGAGCAGGTGATTTCGTCGAACTCATCACCAGCAGCGGGAGCGGTCGCTGTAACGGCTCACACGTGTGGAGGTGGTCACACGTGTGCGGAGATAGTTGAAGAGAACGAGAAATTGAGGAAGGAGAATGCTCAGTTGAATAAGCAGGTTGCGGAAATGAAGAATCTCTGTAACAATATATTTAGCTTGATGTCTAATTACACCTGCGGTGGTGTTGGTAGTGGTGGTGACGGCGGCGGTCAGGCGGCGATGGAGTTGTTACCGGAGACGCGATTTTCCGGTGGTGAGGGAGAGGATATGAGTACGAGGTTGTTCGGTGTTCCAATAGGCGCAAAGCGCGCGAGGGAGGTAAACTGCGGCGGTGAACCGTCGTCGTCGATGGCGGAGAACGCGACTCGTTTGCAGCTGCAGTTAAAACCCGAGCCGGTGGATTATCAGATGGGCGGCGGCGGCGGCGGCGGCGATCACTGTGATCATCAAGAAACGCCGTGGCTGCGGCGGAGCCACCACAGGCCTAACCAAAGGGTGTGTAATTGATTAGATGATCCAAAAGGGATTAGGTAGCGCCTAGATTGATCAGAACAAACACGTGCTAAACTGAAATGTGACACGTGATTCTGTGAACTTTCTGGAGGCCGAGTTGGGGGCGTGGGCCCCGCCAGAAGAATATTTGCGGGGGTTTTCCTTTTGCTTTTGGGAAAAAAGGGGCGCTTGGATGGAAATGGCGGGTCAAATGAATCTCCCTGGAAATAGGCGGAAATGTGTTGGTTAGAACTTATAAGAAATATATAATATATATAATTCACTAGTTAATAGCATAATAATCTTCGTCTTGAATTGTTCTCTGTTTCAATTATAATTTGGTTTGAGCTTAGATTAAGAAATATCATAGTATATAATATTAAATATGTCGCAGTTATTATTATTATTATTTTTTTACTTGATAAACTGGGAATACGTCTGTCCAAGGAAATCGAGCTCAATTATTATGAATGCGCCATTTGTTGTCTTGGGGAGAGTGTGTTCCTGAGCTCTCGCATTAGTATTTCAGCTCTACTTCCGCTGCATTACATGATTCTGTGGTTTAATTGCACTTTTAAAACTTTTTCGCATGGAATGAAGTGGACAGGATTTGTTCTTCTACCCACACAAAATTTGCATACTAGAAAACAGTAAATATTTCAACTATTTGTTGACCTTTTGCCAGCTAAACATATGTTCATTTGCCAAAATTGAATACATGGTGAAAGAGAAAAACATTTTTCACTCTTGTAATTGGAATGTGGCTTTATAACTCTTAAGTCAAAAAATGACCAACCAACCAAAGTTTGTTTTTTTTTTTTTTTAATGTTGTCTCTGATTTTGGAACAAAATGTAAAATGCCTTGATGTAAAAACTAAAAAGATACGAATAGCCGTCTTAGATCTTTGTAATATATTTCTTGAAGTGAAGTCGTTAAACAATTTCTGCAAATTAGTAGAAATTTACTTATATTTACATAATCAGCCTTGCTCAGCACGACCGCGATAATTAATAAATTTATTCTCATTTTTTTACTCTTTTTTTTTTTAAACTGATTAGGCAATAGATATTACATTGCACATTTATAATTGTTATTATAGTAGATATTATACTGATATTTACAATCAGATGAATATAATTAAGACTTATATATTACATTAAATTTTATTTAATGCATGTTCAGATAAATGACCCTTATAAGAAAGGAATGTCGTTATTCCATTCGTATTCGTAAGGAAAAAAAATTATTTTTTTTAATAAATATTTAAATATTTAACCTCAACAAATGTCCCTAAACCTTTGACTCAATGATGGGCTGCTGCCCTCACAAGCGTGTGAGGGCAGCATTTTTTCACTCTTAGACAAAGTGTAAAGGTATCATTGTCCCGCATGGTGTTCAAATTAGAATGTAATTAAGTTAATATGTTAGTAACTTGGTATTCTACCATTGGCTGTTAAATTAAATGACAAGAGGGGTCATGGTTTTCGGCTCCAACATGTCATTAGCTTGTCGTTTTAAACACGATTGTTTGCTGTGGAATTTATTAAAACGGGGATCTCATTTTCCATTGTTGGCGTCCGTAGACTGTGGCAGAAAGGAATCAAGATTTGTTTTAACATCTCAGTCAACAAGTAATAATATTACTAGACCTTTAGGTAGAAGAAAACGTCTGCCTGCATTATCTTTATTTAATTTTCATAGTCAACAAGTCAAAAACCATCAATTCTGGACTGCAGTTAGTAAAACCCACAATTTATGATTCTTAATCAGTCATCAGTCATCACTCATCGGTGATGATGACCAATATTATTGCGTCCGCTATACAACACTGCGAAGAAGTTGCGAAGCTCGGGTGATGTTGATCTTCGTCTTCCCACCTGTTTTCAAAAAGTCACATTAGTTTTTCCTCTAATTCAAAAATATTATATGGGTCAATCTCAAGATTTTAGTTGGGGTCCATTTATGACTACAAACTGAAGCACGATACCTAAAATGTTTGATGAAACGACATTAATCTCAAAATAATGCATTAGAAGTCACACAGTCCGAGTATTTACATGATGGCTTTCTGATCATTTAATCAGTAAAAAATTTATTTAGTTCATGCCCCAAGGATAACAAAAACCCATTTGTTATGACAGTACTGTTATTATTAAATACATCAATTAGCAGGATCCGTTAGAAATACATTTATCTTTTGAAGTCTACGAAACTAGATATTGACTTAGGGAATATGATATGTGCTGCTTATATTATCGTTACCATCAAATTAAAGAACTCACAGAAAAAGATTTCTGTGACTGTCTGATTGAACATGTATCAGCAGAACATCCCTAGTTTACAAGAAAATAAGTAGGGTTCTCTCTCACTCTGACTTTTACATGATTAGCCTCTGATTCTTTCCACTCTAGCTATTATTTCTAAAAGCCTGTTGTCTTTGAAGAACCTTATTTTGAGTATAGAAAGCTTAAAGAAATGGTTAGTTCAGTTAGCAAAAGGGTTTTGAATCCAAACAAGAAAATGAATAGCGTTGAATAAAAGAAAAGAAACGTTGAAATTCAGTAAACCAAGAGACAACAAATGGATTTTGTACAAATTCTTCTTCGGGCAAGATGTTGCTTGCTTTGATGTCTCTATGGATGATATGAGGGGTGAAACCATGATGAAGAAAAGCTAGACCACGAGCAGCACTGAATGCAATTTTGTAGCGTTTAGCCCAATCAAGAGCTTCATGGGATCCTGTAGCATTTCTTAGCCAAAGATCTGAGCTACCATTTACCATGTATTCATACACAAGTAGCTTCTCCTCATCAAATGAGCAATAACCAAGCAGCAGCAAAAGATTCTGGTGCTTCACCTTGCCCAAGTTTCCATTTCAGCAGTGAATTGGCGGTGAACCTGTGTTTTAGCCTGGCTGAACTTTTTAACTGCAACCGTTTTCCCATCAGGCAAAGTGGCTTTGTATACAGTTCCAAAGCCTTCATCTCCAATAATATTGGACTTGCAGAAGTTGTTGGTACCTTTAAGAATATCAACCAAAGTTAATTTCAGAAAAGGCTGCTGAAACATAGATATATTGATGCTCAGAGGCTCTTTCGACCTACTGCTACTCAAACAGAGATTATGATCTGAAAAACGGTTTTCTTCCACTTCAGGATCACTTTGCTTGCTGCTTCTATTAATCCATCATTCCACTCCACCAAGCAAAGACAATGGCTAAAATGAGAAACACGCAAACAATGATTCCAGTGAGTTTGAAAACACGTAATGCAAATTTATCAAAGGTTTTGTCCTGACAATCTGAACCCACAATTTTCCCACAGAACCTTTGTTCCCAACAAGTGAAATTTTTGAGAGGTTTTGGAAAATACCACTTTCCGGCATCAGCCCTTCCAACCTATTTTCTGCCAAACTCAAGTACAACAGATTCAACAAACTGCAAATTTTCTCTGGAATCTTTCCACATAGCATGTTCCTTGAAACATCCAGGTATTCCAATTACCCAAGATTAACAAGATTTTGAGGAATTTCTCTTGTAAACTTATTATCATGACGGTCCAAATACGTTAAGTATGAAAGGTTGCCCAAAGAACGTGGCAAACCCCATCAAAGAAATTGCCACTCAAGTTCATTGTTTCAATCTTCCAAGTAACTGAATTTGAGAAGACTTCATCCACTGGACCAGAAAGTTTGTTGTGCTGAACATAAAGCCCTACAAGGCTTAGGAATTGTGACAATGATGAAGGAGGTTCACCATTAAGCTCATTATAGCTTAAATCCAAGTGGGTAAGCCCTTTCAAGTTCCCAAGACTAGTCAGAGCTGGACCAGAGAACTTATTGCTCGTCAAATTTAGCTTTACCAAACCACCCAACTGACCTAAGCTACCAGGAATGGAGCCAGTAAGTTGGTTATTTCCTAAATACAAGCCTGAAGCTTGAGAGAGTCGCCAAATTCTGATGCAATGGAGCCTGTTAACTGATTTCCAGACAAATCCAAGGTTGTGAGATTTGTTAACCAAGAGAGCGATCCAAGAACTTTATTAGAAAGCATGTTATTGTTGAGTAAAAGATCCACCACCACCACACAGCCTCCCAATTCTTCAGGTATTGGACCAAATAACGAGATTACGTTGTGTCATTTGAATTGAATATTGTTGAGAGAAGATTGCAGATAAGTTAATTTTTGGTTTTTATTAATTTGTTATGGAGAAGTATGATTAAATATTTGTAATAGAATAAAATTTAAATTTTTTTAAGGGTATTTAAGTCTTCTTAATTTTTTAGTGATCTTTTTATTATAGTATAAAAAAAATAAGATTTCTTTCTAATTATAAGAGAGCTAGAGAGAGAGAGAGAGATCGGCTAAGATGAGGAAAAAAAAACAAAGAATGACAAGGAGAAAAAAGAAAAAAGAGATAGAGGGAAAAGAGAAAAAAAGAAAAAGAAAGTCTTTTTGTTGGTTCTGCCATGAGCAACATATGAGATCAAGTTGCATCATTTGAATTAGATATTATTGAGAGAAGATTGGATGTAAGTTTTAAAGGTATTTAAGTCTTTTTAGTTTTTTAGTGATCTTATGACCATAGTATAAAAAGAATAAGATGTCTTTCCCATTATGAGAGAGAGAGAGAGAGATAAATCGGCTAAGATGAGAAAAAAAAAGAACGACAGAGAGGAGAAAAAAAAAGAGATAGAGGAAAAGAGAGAAAAGAAAAAAAGAAAAAGAAGAAGAAAGTCTTCTTTTTGGTTTTGTCGTGAGCAACGCATTAGATCAAGTTGCGTCATTTGAATTGGATATTGTTGAGAGAAGATTGGAGGTAAGTTACTTCTTGGTTATCATTAATTTGTTATAGAGAAGTATAATTAGATATTTGCAACAGAAGTAATACCCTATCTCTCTTAAGAATATTTAAGTCTTTTAATTTTTTTAGTGATCTTGTTTATCATAATATAAAAAGAATAAGATGTCTTTCCCATTATGAGAGAGAGAGAGAGAAAGAGAGATCGGCCAAGACGAGGAAAAAAAAGAAAGAACGACGGAGTGGAAAAAAAATAGATAGATGGAAAAGAGATAAAAGAAAAGAAAAAAAAGAGAAAAAAAACAAAAAAGTATTCTTTTTGGTTCTGCCATGAGCAACGCATGAGATCAAGTTGTGTCGTTTTAACTGGATATTGTTGAGAGAATATTGGAGGTGAGTTTTAAGGGTATTTAAGTCCTTTAAGTTTTTAGTAGTCTTTTTACCCTAATATAAAAAGAATCAGATATTTTTCTCATTATGTGAGAGAGAGAGAGAGAGAGAGAGATCGGCCAAGATGAGAAAAAAAAACAAAGAACGACGGAGAGGAAAAAAAAAGAGATAAAGGGAAAAAAAAAAAGAGAAAAGAAAAGAAGAAAAATGAGAAGAAGAAAAAGAAAGTCTTCTTTTTGGTTTTGCCGTAAGTAACGCATGAGATCAAGTTGCGTTATTTGAATTGGATATTATTGAGAGAAGATTGGAGGTAAGTTCTAATTCTTGGTTTTCATTAATTTGTTATGGAGAAGCATGATTAGATATTTGCAACAGAAGTAATAACCCAATTCTCTTAAGGATATTAAAGTCTTTTTAATTTTTTTAGTGATCTTTTTACCCTATTATAAAAAGAATGAGATGTCTTTCCCATTATGAGAGAGAGAGAAAGAGAGAAAGAGAGATCGGCGAAGATGAGAAAAAAAAGAACGACAGAGAGGAAAAAAATATTGAGGGAAAGGAGAGAAAAGAAAAAAAAAAAGAAAAAGAAAAAGAATAAGAAAGTCTTCTTCTTGATTCTATCATGAGCAACGCATGAGATCAAATTGCGTCATTTGAATTAGATATTATTGAGGAAGATTGGAGGTAAGTTTTAAGGGTATTTAAGTTTTTTTGATTTTTTAGTGATCTTTTTACCATAGTATAAAAAAAAATGTCTTTCCCATTATGATAGAGAGAGAGAGATCGGCTAAGATGAGAAAAAGAAAAACAAAGAGCGACAAATAGGGGAAAAAAAGATGGAGGAAAAAGAGAGAAAACAAAAGTAAAAAGAAGAAGAAGAAAGTCTTCTTCTTGGTTCTACCATGAGCAACGCATGAGATTAAGTTGCATCATTTGAATTGGATATTATTGAGAGAAGCTTGAAGGTAAGTTTTAATTCTTAGTTTTCATTAATTTTTTATGGAGAAGATTTTGTAGAAAATATAATGATAGTGTGTTATTTTGAAAATCATAGTAATTTGTACAAATTGATTTTGATTCTGAACTTTGGATATGTTAAACTAAACATTTTCTAGAATTGTTTGAAATTTGTTTCAAGCTAATAGGATGAGATTTCAATTAATTACGATTTTTCAAAGTCAAATCTGAAAACCTGGCGATTTTTTATTTTAGTGAAGAACATAAATTACAAAATTATTTTTACCATAGCTAGACTTCTTCAAAAATTATGAAATTTTGACCAGGGATTTTTGCATATGTCTAGTGTGATTCTATAAATTTTCATGATTTTAAGATAAAACAATAAATTATTTTGTATTTTTAAAGCAAGTATGTTCAAAACAGAAAATTGTTTGACAATATTGATAATGTCTGCAACATAAATAATTTTCAATAGTTTTTGAAGGAATTAAGTTATGAAATTTTTATCAATGAATTTTTAATGTGTCAGCATATGGTCTATAAAATTTGAGATTTTTCCAACAAGGTAATAATTTATTAAAAATCGGAGAAGATAAACTGTTTGGTTTTGAGGAAAGAATATTGAGGGCATTTGAGGTTGAGTTTAGGAGATGTTTAAAATGAGATACTTGAGGATATTAGAGTTTATGATCATAATTCGATTATATCTTATGAGAATTTTATTGATGATTTTTAGGTCGATGATATCAGTACGCATTTGTTACATGAGGATGTAAAGAGGTAAGTAAACTAGACTTCTAAATTAATCACAATAAACAATATATATATTTGACTTACGTGAAAAGCCAATTTTTGATATGTACAAATATGAATTTATATGTTTTTGTCCATTTGTTTATACAATGTGTTGTTATGTGTTGAGCATGAATATATACATGGGCATATGTATGTGTGAAACTTCATTGGCATAAGCACGAAGTGCATTATGTTTTCTATGAACTGAAAAAATGGATTTTAACCAAACGGAATTTGAAAAAAGAAATTGAGTTTTACAATTTTTAGCTTGGATGCTGGAATTCGTTACTTGCCTAGTAGAGGACACTTTGTATGTTATGTTGTGCGGGCGAGGGACGTGTTTACGTGAAGCCCAAGATGTATAAAAGTTATGAAAGTTAAGTGAGTGTCCTATTAAGCTATAATTGAATGAACGTAGCACAAGTAAGTAACTTGAAAGAAAAATGTGAAAGTTTGAAAGCGACAGAAATAGATTTTTATGAATTTATTTCAAGTATTTTAAAAAGTCCATGGCATATCATCAATTTGCATTATGTATAAATATGTATGTATTTGTATAAGAAAAACTAGTTTGTTTACCAAATTTTGTACTCATTATAATTTATTGTGATTCAGTTTCCAGAAGCCAGGATTAATTCGTGATGAGTGAGAAGGACTTCAATTGGGGACGGTAGATGATTTGACCAAATTCTTAAATCATTATACTGTCTTTTGTAGTTGAATCTTGAATTATTATCGATTGTAAAAAATTATTTAAGCCTAAATGTGAGTTGCGGTTAGATTTATCGTCAAAGTTCGGGCCGGGGTGTTACAATTTTCTTCTTCTTTAATTTGTTTGCTTGAAAGTTGAAACCACGGCTTAATTTCCGTTGAGTTTGTTTTTCAGTTTTGCCCATTGGTAATTTTCTTTCTAGTCTCACGCAACTTATTTCCAAGTTCAGCAAATGTTACAGATGAACAAAATATGATCACTATGCTTGTATTATTTTGACTATTGGCACCCTCTAGTATCCTCATAAAACACTTTTTTTCTCCAATTATTTTTATTTAATTTCAAAAACATCAGTTTTTTTCTCTCCTTTTAAACACATACTTCATTTTTTTTAATTTAATTTTTTATTGTTAAATATCAAAGTAGTGTAATTTATCCTTAAAAAAATAAAAAAATAAAAAAAATTTGGGTTATGGATTCTTGAATGTCAACCATTAAGTTTAATTATACATATTTTAAATTATAATTTGAAAGTAATCTTAGATATAAGAATTCTTAATTAATATGAAATAAGAAAAGAAAAATATATTATTATAAATTTTTATAATTTATTTTAGTTAAATAGAATTGACAGGTAGAAAAAAAAAGAAAAAAAATAAATTGATTATGAGTGCAAGTAATTTGCTATAAAAAAATTAAGTATATTTAATTCTTGCTTCTTATTAAATGTAATTTTATTTAAAATGGAGTTTTATAAGGATAATAAAGGGGTGCCAATAGCTTCGCTCTTGCTATTGGGCTATACAATTTCAAAAACAAACACTACTTTGTCCACTTTAAACAATTGGGCCAGCCCATAATACAGGAAGTTGCGGTAACTTCCTTTAATTGCACAATTACTCCTTCCTCTATTCATTTTCACCGCTTTCACCCCTCCACTGGTCCACTTCTTCTCCCGTCCTCCTTCTGACCTTCTCCCTCACTCTCAATCGACCAATTCATCGAAATCAAAAACCCTGCAAAACTCTAAACCTGAACCCACCCACAAAATGCCCATTTTCTTTTCTTACGCAGCCAAACTCTTAAACCCTAACATAACAAAAACAATTACAACAAAACTAACCTCAACAATCCCGTTAAACTTCACATCAACGAAACACATGTCCCAGAAATGCACTTCAATTCCCAAAAAGCAACAAAGAGTACGCGACCATGCTTACGATAACTACATGGAAATCGAAAAAAAGATGCGCAAAGTCTTAAAGTTTCAAACTTTATTACTTTCCCAGCACAATCAAACGCTGCCCATTTCTCGCTTGGACTTTCTCGCTCGCCGTATTGGGTTCAAACGACAAGAAGCCGGTTCGTTTCTCCTCAAATTCCCTCACGTTTTTGAAATTTATGAGCACCCAGTTCAACGCATTCTTTATTGTCGTTTAACTCGAAAAGCTTTGTTACAAATTGAGCAAGAAAAGAAAGCTTTGAATGTCCAGATACCCGAAGCCGTGACTCGCTTAAGAAAGCTTCTTATGATGTCGAATTCGGGTTGTTTAAGGCTTGAACATGTTAGGATTGCAAGGACTGAATTTGGGTTGCCTGAGGATTTCGAGTACTCGGTAGTTCTTAAGAACCCACAATTTTTTAGATTGTTTAATGCTAAGGAAAGTACAGAGAAGTATATTGAGCTAGTTGATAGAGATCCTAGTTTGGCTGTTTGTGCTATAGAGAAAGTTAGAGAGAAAGAGTATAGAGAGAGAGGTATTGATGCCGAAGATATAAGGTTTTCATTTCTTGTGAATTTCCCACCTGGATTTAAGATAGGGAAGTATTATAGAATTGCGGTCTGGAAATGGCAAAGGGTTCCTTATTGGTCGCCGAATGAGGATGTTTCAGGTTATGACTTGAGATCGCTTGAGGCACAAAAGAGAATGGAGAAGAGGGCGGTGGCTGCTATTCATGAATTGTTGTCGTTGACTGTGGAGAAGAAGATTACTTTAGAGAGGATTGCGCATTTTAGATTGGCGATGAATTTGCCAAAGAAGTTGAAGGAGTTTTTGCTTCAGCATCAGGGGATATTTTATATATCGACGAGGGGAAATCATGGGAAGCTTCATACTGTTTTTCTTAGGGAGGCATATAGGAAAGGAGAGTTGTTAGAGCCAAATGATTTGTATTTGGCGAGGAGGAAGTTGGGTGAGTTGGTTTTGATGAGTCCGAGGAAGGCAAAGATGGATACGGAATTGGTTAGGAATCGGAGGGACAGAGATGATGATGGTGGTTATATGGGGCGTAGTACGATGGTTCATGCAAATAATGGTTTTGACAATTTTGGGGTTAAAGATAATGCTGGAGGAGATCAGAAGGGGGATGATGATTTGGATTCAGATTTAGGTTCGGATGTTGAGTCTGATACTAGTGATGAGAATGATGATTATGATTCTGTTGAAACTGTTGATGCAGAGGATTATGATATGGGGATGTAAGCAGGTGACGGATGTAGGTTTTTGGCCTACGGTTCATTTTGACTTTGATAGATCTAACTCTTCCCCACACCCTCCGCCCCCCCCAAAAAAAAAAACGACTAAGCCTTGGGATCATGTGAAACTGTTAAACTACAGATCTTCTTGGGGGAAATTACAAATGATACCATCAGCCATTAGATATTCATGAATTGATCAATGGTGAATGACTGGCACAGGATGTAAGTTTCTTATTCAAGGATGAAGAAGGTCCTCATATCTGAATTGGGTTTGGGCAGAAACATATTTGGGAGGAAATGGGGTGAACTCGAGGCCCTCAACACCCAAGATTTTCTGTTGTGTCCTTACCTTGTTTTGATTTGCAAAGTGGTTGAGGAAATTTTCAACAGTCAGGGCAATTCTGCATGGTTCGAAGAGATTCAGCTCCAAGACGCTGATCTAGCTATCATTTAAGTGCACCTAGATAATTGCTTTTCTAGTGTGTATGATGTTAAATTATTGCTAACGTGAGACTGCACTGCAATGGATCTCTGCCTTCATGTATATGCACATTGGATCCAAGCATAGACAAGCTTTTTCATCTGTTGAATTTTACTGCTGAGATATGAACTCTTGAGTATTCTGCTACTCATGTGGCTTGAAATCTCTGGTGAATGAGGGGAAATCAAGTAATGCCACTGAATAGCTTCAGTTACGTGTTAAAAGTAAAGTTCAGAATCAGCATAAGAGTTTTCATCTAACCAAAACAGGCAAAATTCCTCGGTGCATTATTTCTTCCTAGTTCAGAACTCGAAACCCATTTATGCGGGTTTTGTTGCTTTAGCATAAAGACTGTATATGTAGGCTAACCCAATGACAAAATACACATTGCAATCAATCATCACTAACGCCATTTCCAACGTGACACTAAAACTAACACCAAATTATTTTTTATATTATTTTTTGTGTAAAATATTTCTCTAATATAACACAAAAATGGTGTTATGAATAGTATTGCACCAAATATGGTACAACACTATTCATTTAATTTTTTTCGTAAAAAAAATCTCAAATATTTTTATTATTATTTTTTATTTACATATATATCATATTTTATATAATATCTTAAGTTATTATTATTATTTTTGTTATTATTATTATTTTATTTTTTATTTTTTAAATATTATACTAATATTTTAAATAAAAAATATTCAACACAAAATTTAATAATAAAAATAAAATGCCAATAACATTAATTACTAGATTACATATTACAAAATTAAAAAAAAATTAAATTAACACAAATTAAAAAAGCTACTATTAATAGCATAAATTAAAATAATTATTTAATAATCTGAGAGATCATTATTAGATCCTCCAATATTATCAAAATATTGGCCAATATTATTAGAAGTATTTTGAGACGCTTGACCCTGCTGAGATCTTCTCTGTAAAATTTTAATTTGTTTATTTTAAAAATATTGACGTAAGCTCGAATGACTTATCGAATTTAAATCTTTAAGTAAAATTTTATTTTCTTCACGATATGTGACCATTTCTATTTTTTTTTTCTCATTTTGGGGTCGTATCATTTGAATTTGATAATTTTGTTGCGTATCTTCACTGCCTTTTTTTAGAATTTCATAAAGTCGTCGATTGTTTTCTTTAATAATATCAATAACTAGTGAATTTTGATCTTCAACTTTCTTTTTTTCTTTTGTCTTCTTTATTCCAATGGGTCGTTGAGTAGAACAATCGTCAACATGTTCATCATTTATATTTAGTGAAAATGATGATAGACCAGGAGATGCTGATGTTGGAGACTCCGGAGCGGGAGAATCTGATTGTAATGACACAAATTCGCTAGTTTGCCTTCGAAAGTATAGTGTTGCAATGCTATAATCATTTCTAAATTTTTCAATATCTTTAAGGATAGGCCATACATGATCAAATTTGAACCCTTTATTGCAATTCTTATCTTGTGCCAATAACACCTTCGCTCGATTTATCTACAAAATAATGTAATTAGAATGTTATATAGAAAATAAGTGTAATAGAAAAACAGTAAAGAAGTAATATAAACTTACAATACCTTGTTCAAAAGCACCGCTTGGATTTTGATTTTCAATTTGTCGAACGCATCCTCTCAATTTGCCAATTGCAGCTAGAATACTTTGCATTCGTTTTTGCAAAGATCTTCTTGGTCGAACTTGAGTGGTGAACTCCGGTTTAGAATTATTGTATTCAATTTCAACTCGAAACCAAAATGCATCTCGAGATTGATTTATACCAACAATGGGGTTTTGGAAAATATCAAGATATATATAACATAAGTGTATATCTTCTTCATGGAAAGTATTTCTTGGAGTTGGAGCCATTTTATAAAATAAATGGTTGAAGAGATATGTTTGAGTAAAGTGAAGTTTACAATGGTATTTATAGATGAAAAAGAAACATACCTAATGGATGAAAATAAGTGAAATCTATAATAGTAATAGTAATATTTATTGTGTTAATTGAATTAATTCCTAAGAATTAAAAGAATAAAAATAAGAATATTCTTTTTGGTGTAAAATTTAGTGTAAATAGGTTGGAGATGAAATAGTAATTTGATGTAAAAAAAAAGGTACATTTTTTATGTTGGTATTACACCAAAATGGTGTTAAGCATTGGAGATGCCCTAAGATCTCCTGTCAAAATCATTCAAAAAATGACATCTATAAATCCCTTTCTCCCCCCAAAGCTTTGGTGCTGTATCTTTGTTAAATCTCTTTGATTCAAGCTAGAAGCTTAAGAACACCGGCATCTACTCAAGTTTGTAAAATCTATATGCACATTTAGTTGTAAGAAGCACGGCATATGGTCCAATTGATAATTGTTGCTTGTGCTTGTTTTGTGCTGGCTAACAAGCATTTTTATTATTATTATATTTTCCACGCTTTTCATATTAATTGTGAATACATGAGCTTGCTTTCCTGGTGAATCAAGCCACTGTGATATGCAAAAGCCAAACTAGAACGGCAGGATGTCCATTAGCTTCAGCCAGAAGCCATTATCGTCAAGCTTTTACTTTGCATGTGCCGCTATATAAAAGCATCAAGCAGGCAAGTTGGTTCGTATTTAGTGAGTTTGTTGACATCAAAGAGAGCAAATGAATAAAGATTAATGGCCACATCTGTGTATTCATTTTTTTTTCTTTTTTTTTTTTTCCCTCTCTTCAAATTTTCATTATGAACAGTTTCAATTTGCGCATCCATTATTGCTGTAACCACTAATTGAAAACAACAGATACCAGTGTATGCATGATGAGTATAACTTTTCAAGATATCTCATTAGAGAAGTCAAAATAATTTGAATTATAAGGCCAATTACAATTGATAATCCTATTATTATTATTATTTTAATATCATTGTTACGTCAGTATGCTACCAAATACCAATATCCTAAGATTCACATAAACAGTCCATGAAAGTATTCCCAGAAAAGATCTGGACATGCATCTTCGTTTGATCATAGATCGTCACTAATCCTCAATTTATAAGATCATCCTAAATAAAGTAACTCTCATGCGGTGAATTGTGAAAAAGTGAAATAAGTCTAGTAGAGTGAAAAAGCATTGGCTAATTGGTGAGTTTGTATCTTTTTTGAGATAATTTTTTAAAAAAATTTGACATTATTTAACATATAACTTTAAAAGTGTAATAGCTATAAATTAACCTGAAAGCAAGGACCATCCATCATAGATCATTGATTGATCTTTGCACATAAATCAAACTTTATTGCCGTAATTGTTGGTGTTAAGAGTCAAAGGATTCACACATACATAAAATAACTAAACTACTTTAGTCCTTTCATATTTATGGACTGTATTGCGCATATAATATACTGGTTCGGTGACAGTGAAATAAAATAGACAAGGATCAAGAATTGCACAAGAATCTCGGATATTTTGGTGTGGCTAAACAGTTGTATCCATTTATAATCTTAAATTCGGTATCAGATGTAAAAGTGATGCAGCAGGATCCAACTGGTGTACTAATTAATTAATCGCTAATTATCTTAATAAAACGTCATAGGGTGTTGGGGCTAAATTAATGACATTTATTTAAATAAAATACAAGCGTTCAACAAATGGAAGCTTAATTAGCATTAAGATGATGGCCTTGTCATGCACTTCGTTTGCCTACCGCACGCTACGTGATTGATTTTATATGTTCCAAATGGTTGTTTATTTTTCTAAAAGGTCATTTTCAATATCTTTTAATTGGACAAAAGGAATTGAGCACTTGATGCAAGGCTAGCTGTTTCTTCTTGCATGGTGCATTGCAATTGAAATGAAAAAAATTCACCCTTTGTCGTCTTAAGTGTCTTTTATATGATTCGAGGGGTTAAATATCTTGAATGTTAAGTAATTATAATAAATTATATCTTCATTGAGAAGCGGACACAATCTCACTTCATCCTTAAAGTCAGGATATTAAGGTATTTTGTACGTATATTGTTAGATACGTATTGAGGCTAAACATTCAAATGGCCGCATCACGTAGCTAATTTAAGACGCTCTAGTACATTTTCGAGTGTAAGCAGGTTTTCATTTAAAAATTAGAAACTCAAAAAGATCATATGAGCATTGTACTTATGACATTTAAGCATTATTCTAGCAAAAGTTGGTGCCAAGATGAGCAAACAAGGGAAGAAAAGAATCTATTTTTCTTTTACATTAGAAAATTAAAACATTATTTACAATTATAAATTCAAGATCATTATTTACATCCAAATAATTTATTTATTTCACATGTTTTTTAATAATTTAAAACTTACAATACAAAGATTAAATTATTTCATAATTAGATTACACCACTCAATTATGAAAAAATTATTTCTGCTCAATTATTTCATAATTAAAAAATTATTAAAATTAATTTTCATAATACTTTTATAAAGGCACTCTCTCATTTGTGAGTGCAAAGGCTCCCACTAGACGAAAGGCCTGTCGCTGAATTTTGCATGCTATGCTTTCCTGTGAAGTGTCCCATTCGTGCTTTCAATTCTGGCGTTACCGATCAACGGCCCACATTTCCCCACCAAACTAACCTAATCGGCTAATCCATTGGCGTGGATCACGAGGGTAATTTGTTAAGTGATCTCCAATCTTATTGCTCACATCTTTTAACGTGAACCTCAGCCCAATTAGTATCTCTCAACCATTTGATCACGCCCCACGTGTACGGTACCGGCACTGTGCTAGATCTGCATTACACTTTATCTGTTTGGTCGGTCCCGCACACATTATCATCGTGGTCCGTGCGGTACCTGATATTTTCTTTTTTTCTCTCGGCTCAGACTTCACAGAATCACAGAGCGCACGCGTTTTGACTATCGCTTAATGCAGGCCTGCCAACTGCCAAGTGGGCCTATCAGGAGCTGTTTGTAAAAGTTAAATCTGTCCAGTTTGTTCTAGACTATTGCATACGGTTTCTACGTTTACCCAATCGGATAATAACACGTCAGTCATCAAATCTTTGAATATCATTCGGCTAGCCAATTAATTTTCTTTTCTTCTTTTAATTGGTTCGGTTTCCAATTTCAAATTTCAATCTAAAAATATGATTTTCCATCAATAACCTTCAATTTAAAACAACCACGGACTTCTTACTAGCTTTAAAACGTACGGATTAGATAGAATATACCAAATCTATTTCAAATATTTGAAGCAAAGTCAAATATTTACCCAAGTTTTAATTTTTGATGAATATTCAACAAGTAATTAGCTGTAAATTATTACGATTAGATTTACCGAACCCCTCATAATGAGTAATAACTAAGATGTGTAGATAAAAAGACCCATATACTGACCTGTACTGTTACAAACTTACCTGACTCATCTAATCATTCTTAATGAACAATAAACGAGGATATAATGATCAAGACTCACACTATTACACCAAACTATCTGTTTACTAAATTTATCGACATAAATTTCAAACTTTCATTTATATCGCATTTACTGTCTGTCCATGCTAATACTAATAAACCTGATAATTGAGGTTTGGTCATCTAAAATTAGATGATAATTTTTATAGAAAAGTGATCCATAAAAAAAAAAAGAAAAATCTATAAGCGATCAACATCAATTTATATTTCAAGTATCTTTCAGCGATCAACATTAATTTATATTTTAAGTACCTATCAACAATCAACATCAATTTATATTTTAAGCATCAGTCAAGCATGACAGACTATTTAAGAATAGTAATGTCTAACACACTATTTTTGACTAATACAAAAAAAAAATTAATTGAGATAATTTTATAAATTAACCATTTTTTTATAAATTTTTTCTTTATGTTAGGCTATGGTTGAGGTACCTTATACTATAAGACATCACTAGATGATAAAATTTTATTATGACTGTAGTTATGTTGGAGTAAATTTATAGTGTAGTATAAATTTTAACTGCGCACGTAAAATAATAAATAATAAAAAATTTATTATAATTATGATCGTGTGATTATAAAAAGATACCAAGAATTAATTTTTTGAACATAAACGATTGACACGATAAATCAACGGGTGATCCAAAGACTATCGACGTGTCTGAGAACTCGATTTACATACAATCAACACATCGATCATGTGTCTAGCACGATGTTTAACTACTAAAGCAGAAAAAATTAGTAGGCGAGTTATTTTTGTAAATAAAAGAAAAAAAATCCAGAAAATTGCGAAAGAGACAAAGTGAAACTCAAGTTGGGTTGCTACAGCACAACCCAAAGGGCAACACCAGTTGGCTTGTCTGCCCCATTTGTCTCTTAAAGCAAAAGCTCTACAACAAGCTGCTGCTACAGATGCACCCAATTTTTATTTATACAGTATTTAATATTTATACAGCAATAGAAAAAAAATAATAAATAAAGGAGAAAAATGCCGTTGCCACGTTACCCTCTCTTCATTTCTCCCCTAATTCAGATCCTTTCTTTGCATTTATAGCTAATTTTAATTTGTTTATCTTTGTCTGTGCGTCTCTGTGTGTGTATGTTTGTGTGTGCTTGTGATGATCTTTTTTTCTAGGACGGTTGACCTAATATTCATTCTCATTCAAAAAACAAACGCACACGTTGTGAAAGAAAGAAAGAAAGAAAGAGACTGAGTGTTTGTTTGTGTAGAAGAAAAAAAATGGGAAATTCATTTGGATGTTCGGCATCAGGAGAGAGATTAGTATCAGCAGCGAGAGATGGTGATTTTGTTGAAGCCAAAATGCTTTTGGATTGTAACCCTTGTCTTGCTAAATATTCAACTTTTGGTGGCTTAAATTCCCCGCTTCATTTTGCTGCTGCCAAAGGCCATAATGAGGTTCCTTTTATGTTTTCTTTTTTATTATTTTTGGTTATAATGTTTGTTTTTTATTTTGTCTTCTTGTGTTTAATTTGATTAATTTTTGCGGGTTGTGATCAGATTGTGGCATTGTTGCTTGAAAATGGAGCTGACGTTAATTCCAGGAATTATTGCGGCCAGGTGCTTGATTTGATTTCTTTTTCCCTTTTTTCTCAGCTGGGTTATGTTCTTTCTGTGGTTTCTTTATTGTGTGGCTTTGATTTTGGAGAATCATGGGTTGATTTGTTCAAATTTTGTGAGATGGGTTTGGTTCTGTTATGGAGCTTAAGTTTGCTATGTCCAGATACATGATGCACTAATTTTATTGGAAAATGGTACAAGATTTGACATGGCAGTTGATTTTGTAGTTGAAGCTGAAATAAGAAAGTTAGAAAAGTATCTGATCATGAAGGCTTGTTATTTTGGTTGATGTGATTTTAAGTCCAAATATCTTCCAGGGCAACTGGACACAATCTTGAAGCAACTCTGCTAAAATCTGCTTTTCTGATTAGCTTCTAGACAAACTGATTGACCTGCTTTAAAACCAACTCTTCAGTCATTCTTTGTAATCTATGCTTGTAGACCGCATTGATGCAAGCATGTCGATATGGGCACTGGGAAGTTGTACAAACTCTTCTGCTCTTCAGATGTAATGTGAGTTCAATTTTCAGTAATCTTAACTTTTGCAAATTATTCTCATTTTTTGTTAAAGTTGTTTTTGAGGCAATTAGATGCTCCTTGGTTAGGATATGCTTTTGGTTTTAAACTTCTGTAGCTATTCACTTTTTGTAGGTCACAAAACCAGATTATCTCAGTGGGAGGACAGCTCTACATTTTGCGGCTGTAAATGGGCATGTTAGATGTATTAGACTAGTTGTGGCTGATTTTGTTCCTAGTGTTCCTTTTGAAGTCATGAATACTCAGATCGAAGGCGATAGAGGGGACGGTTCCAGTGTGAAGAGCAAGTACGATCAAAGGTTTAGAATTTAGTTTAGTTATTGTTTGCTTTCTTAGTAGATTGGGTTGAAACTGGAGCATAGTATGCCAGATGTTAGCTAATACTCCTTTTTAACTGTTCCAAAACTGCTAGTTAGTAATTTTTTTATGCTGTAAAGTTTTTGGCAAACAGATGACTCTTGATAATCTCCTCACGAGCTGGATTAGATTCCAGCTTCAATATGATGTATTATCTCCTGTTTTATTGATATCTGATGCAAAGGAATTTATTTGTTTTGTGAATAGTAAAGGTAATAGACGTTGGCTTCTTCATCCTTTTTTACACCTCATTCTCTAATGCAGTGCCCTGTCCAAGTTTGTAAATAAGGCAGCAGATGGGGGGATCACTGCTCTTCATATGGCTGCATTGAATGGATATTTTGATTGTGTACAGCTTTTACTTGACCTTCATGCAAATGTATCTGCCGTGACATTTCATTATGGAACATCAATGGATTTGATAGGTGTGCTTCTGTAATTTAATCCTTGACTGGTTTCGTTGATGGTTTCTTTCTAATGTGTTCGTAAATGGTCTCTTTGTAATTCATGATTTGAAATAACAGCTAATATTTACTTGTAGGAGCTGGAAGCTCTCCTTTACACTACGCTGCTTGTGGAGGAAATCTAAAATGCTGCCAGGCAAGAGTTTTATTATCTTTTAAATGTTCCATACCAAACATCTATTTCTCATAAATTTGAGATGACTGTAGTATTATTTCTGCAGGTCCTACTTGCAAGAGGTGCGACTCGCATGTCTTTGAACTGCAATGGGTAAATTGCCTATGTTTTCTTTTCTGACATTTGCTCTTTAGATTGGTCATATGCCTAACATTGTTTTAAAGTAATGGTATTGCTAACAGAAGCTTGTGTATTTCTTCAGGTGGCTGCCTCTTGATGTTGCTAGGATGTGGGGGCGCCATTGGCTCGAACCATTGCTGGCACCCAGTTCTGATGCTGTTATACCAAGATTTCGTCCTTCCAATTACTTATCCTTGCCTCTTTTGAGTGTACTTAATGTAGCCAGGTAATTCTAATACTAATTATGTCAACATATAAGGAGTTCCTAAGGAAAGAAAAATATGGACACGCTGATTATTAAAAACAAATAAGAATATGCTGAATATTCATCACATCGGTGCTTCTGCGTATTAACTTTTAAAAAAAAAAATCTTGTCCTTTTAGTGAAATTAAAAGTGAATGTGATACTTTATGTTGCAGAGAGTGTGGGTTGCTGTCTTCAACAACCTCCTCCTCAGATGATGCTGATACATGTGCTGTCTGTCTGGAGCGAGCATGTACAGTAGCTGCTGAAGGTTTGTTCTTTCTTTCTCTGTTTTTATGTTTTCCATATGTTCTGTGACATTATCTATAATATATGATGAAGATTAATGTAGTAACTTGTAGAATAACATCGTCTATAATATTTTATTAATACTGTTCACATATGAGGAATTTCAAATAGAGAGAGCATAAGTGAACAATTTGGATTTGCATTCTGCTGCTAGGTTTTGCATTTGCTTTCACTAAAGGTGTATCAAGGGAAGCCTACAGTTTAACATGCCATGATGTTGGAATGATTTCCTGAGGGGTTTTGAGTAATGAAAGACTTGTAATTTGATTAATTTATTCGCAGAAAGTAAATAAGTTGGTGAATTAAGGTGACAGCATTGGGAAAATAATCTCTTGTTATATGTGGGACTGTGGGTTGTAATCTTTACGCTTGTTTTTATGCTTATTTACTAATGGAATATGTGGGACTGTGGGTGGTAATCTTTATGCTTGCTTTTATGATTATTTACTAATGAAAACTGCTTCATTCTTCAGGGTGTAGGCATGAGCTTTGTGTAAGATGTGCACTGTACCTCTGCTCAACAAATAATATTCCTTCTGAGATGGTTGGTCCACCTGGCTCCATTCCATGCCCTCTCTGTAGACATGGCATTGTCTCTTTTACCAAATTGCCTGGCTCCCTGGTAAAAGATATTAAGCAGCCTCTGTCCCTTGGCCTTTGTACCCCATGCATGCTTCACACTCGTGATGCTGAGTGTGAATCTCCAGCTTGTGCCCCAGAGATTCGGAAGAATCGTGTAGCTTCGGTTTCCTCAGATATGTTGTGCCCTGTGACTTGTAGTCCATTTCCTTCAGTTGCTATCCCTTTGTGCACTTGCAATGATGGTCCGTGTCCATCTTTTGAACCTCGAGAGGTAGAAACACATGATGAATCTCCTCGACGCTCTCAAGGAGGATCAGTAGAGCAGGATAAACTGGAAGGGCCAAGACTGGAGAGAACAACCTGTTCAAGCATGTTCTGGGGCAGAAGAAGCTGCAGCAGAGAACATCAGTGCAATTCAGAAATAAATGCCTGACAGGTTCGATAAATAGTTGTTGCAAACAGGAATTTGGATTGAAGCATTGAATCCAAGGATGTGGTGCTTGATTGCTTGCTTCGGTTCCAAATCACTTAAAAGAGCTTCCAAATCCATGATTTGCTTCTGCATATTGTTCAGCTGGCTGCATGCTGGTATGGATGTGGGTGTGGAATCATATCATTTTGGTTAGGTTGTAGATTGCTTTCAAAATATATGTAAAGTTTGTATGTTTTGATCAAGCATGATTGTTGTCGGTCATTTAAGCACATTTATTTATTTTTTTATTTACCACGACGGCATGTTTGCTAATGATTTGCCAGAATAGTGTTCAGTTTAACTGGACTAATGGCTATGAGCAATGGTAGTGATTTTGGTTTTCACAAATCACAATTCTAGAATTTTTCTATTTCTTTCTTTCAGCAAGTGTTTTGATACACAATGATGTTGCCCTTGCAGTCTTTGCCCGTAAAAGGTGCTGGTGATAGGCGTTAAGGAATGTGGGCGTGGCAAAAGGGCAAAAAAGATATATTATGATTGGATTGGTTAGGATGTGAAATTATGAATGAATGCTACGAAGCAAAAGAAAGTGACAATTCTCTTATGACGTTATAGGTTCTCATAAATTCCAAAACTTGTCTATTTTCCGTACATCGATTGGCACTTGCATTCAACATTCCACGGCTCCAGTACTGGCTAATTAGAAGGGGAAAGATTAGAAAGGCAACGCCATTTTGGCCACACTAATTTTTTTTTCAACAAATCAACCGTTTCAAGCAAAATTTTCTATTCTCCCACTATCTAAAAAGTGTATCATCATTCATGAACATGACTCTGCATTATTGCCAATTGTGGCATCCTTGTACACAAATTTTAAAATGCAATAACACTGTGCTCGCGCGCGGGGGTGTATATATGTATATACATATATGATCAAGATTCAAAAGTGAAGAGAAGACATGATGGCAATAAACATTCGAATTTTGAATAAGAAAAATGCTCGGGGGAGAGAAAGCTGAAAGAAGGCTGAGGGAAACAATGAAGAAATGGGTAGAAAGAGAGAGCGGATGGGTAGAGAGAGATAAGGTGAATTTCTCTCAGCTTTTTCTCTCCCTAGCACAACTCTTTGAATCAACACGAGGGGATCCTAATCCTCTGATATTTGTGTGATCCATAGATATGCAGAACCCAGAACAGGCAGGTGGATTCCTCCATAAAGTGACACGTGGCTACTAAAGTGATGTAGCCCCAGTGGTCCGATGATCTTATTCTTATATATCCATCGTAGCGGGAGAAAATTAATCTTTAAAGAGCCCTGATACCGAATAGTAAGTGGTACCATTACACACTTGCACATGCCAAACCCTAAGCAGTAGTTTGTTTGTTTATTTTTATTTTTATTTTTATTTTTTTAAGTAAACCCTAGCGGCGGTTACATAGACAGTAATAAGAAGGAAAATAAAGAAGACAATACAATGCTGGCGAGTTTAGTACTCATTAACTTCAGTTCTCTGTGAATGAAAATGCAAACAAATTTATTGGTAATGGATCGATCCTCTGGCAACGTAAAGTTTCTCCATGAATCAATCAGTAATCATCATCGTCTTCTTGCAGCTGTTTCTCTTTGGGCATTGAAGTAAACAGCTGCAACAGGGAGCCCTAAGCCATTCTCTGCTGAGAATTGCCTTGTGTTGAAGTGGTCCCTTGAAGCCGGTGGCCTCACTGTTTGCCTGCCTCTCTGCTTAAACAATATGAACACGTATCTGTGGATGCCCACCACCGGTTTTGGGGTCTCATAGCTCACGATTTCTTTTCCTGTTTTTAACTAACTAATTAATTAATCATCTGATAATTAATAGATTGTATGTGTACGTAAAAAATGTGATTAACGTAAACAAGTTTAGCTTTACTTAATTAAACTTACCAAAAGAAGCATCAGTGGTTCCGGGAATGTCTGTCACCATCCTGAAAGATGATATATAGAATTAGAATAAATAGGATTAGGTTGTGCATAAGGATTTGCGCAATGAAATAATAATTATAAATACTGTGTATGTATTAACATATAACGACTCTATCTTTGACTTAAATATCAGCGTTCAAATTGATAAGAACCAGTGGAGATGTTCTCTTAAGCATGGATCACTAGGGCTTGGAGCATCAGGGTCTGTCATAATCTTCAAACACAATACAATATAAACAAAAAGATTAGTTCGTAGTAGAGTTAAAAGTCGTAAAAATGTACTAAATCATGCATTAACTTACCAAGGTATAAGCTGATCTCATGTCCTCGCCGCCAATATCGACTCTAGGCTTAGCAATAATGACAGCAGGCATAAGCTCGTGGCCATTAGCAACTTGCTTATTAGAGTTATAAATCACGTTCATCTTCACACTAGGAATAAAAGTATCCACCACATCTCCCACCACTCGTCCAACAGCTAGTGGATCACTTGTTCTTGACATTTTTAGTAAGCTGAGAATAATGGAAGCTCAGAGAGAGAAGTGCTTTTAGTGGTGTGATCTGTGTTTTAACGTTTGTGACGATATAAGTGCTTTTATAGGGGAGAGAGAAGGAAAAGGACTTTATGAGAACAAGAGCTTAACTTAGAAGCTCAAAGATTCGAAAATGCTTCAGCATACCATAATAGCAAAAATGGTGTCTATTTATGGTAAGGACATGTGATAAGCTTAGAAATTAAGTTGTTTTTTTAACGAAATTGAGACAAGAAGCCACTAGAGACACGGGGTTTGCTAAGTTTTGTCCTAAGAGATCCCTTTTTAAATAACTTTTATATTAATACAAATAATTTTTTGTATGTAATTCCAACACGTCTTTAGCTTATTGGCTAAATGAGAATGAAGAATCAAACTTTATTAATTTTCCACTTTAATATATTATATTTTTGGGAAAATGGAATTTTCAGCTTTTATTGGTGCTCCTCTCCATACACATGCTTTCTTATATTAGAAAATTAAAAAAAAAATGTCTTATCAATAAAGCAGGGAACGTGTAGTTAATTCAAGGGAGGCGAAAACGAATCCCAATTTGTTTTGTTATTGGTTTTGGTCCTAATTTGGTATCTTAATGCACTTTAAAAAAATAAAGAAAAAAAAAACCTAGATTCGGTTTTTATGTAATTAAATCATGTGGGGGCATATGATTGAAAAGTTGTAGCAGAATTTGAAGTTTCACTTATAATAAGACACGATGCATGCTGAGTTAGCAACTGGGAAATCTCAGCTGCTAGCTAGAAATTATATCAATACTGACACATGGCCATACAGTTGATGGAATAAAGCTACAAAGCAGCCAGAGAGTATTATTCCTTCACCATTGGCCTTCTTTGACAGAGATCATGCACTAAAAATCCTCATTGGCTAACAAGATAAGAAAGAAGCTGCCAAATTTAACATTTGATTCGTTAAGCAATTCAAGCAATAAAGATCTTGCAAAATGTTGTACGGTCAAGAGGACCCGTTAGCATTTTCTCTATTTGTTTTTCTCTGAATTAACGTACAGGCCGTACCATGCAAAATGTAACGGCAATTCTAAGTACCACCCGTATAATAATTATTTATGCAGCTGCATGCTAATAATGGTTATTGGCTACATAAGCCTAAAGATTTGATTCTTTTTCTTTCGTCCGTTCTTTATTTGCAAATCCTGACGGTTCTTTAAATATGAAAATATATATTCTTTCGAATTCATACTTGCAAATTAAGACACTATTTTGGTATTGTTACAGTAGGTATTGCTTCAAATTTGGTATTGTGATGGTATTAATGCTTCGAAATTATAGTTGATGTTGTAATGGAAGCTGCAGCTGTCAGGTTAAAGTTGACGGTGTTCGATACATACATATGTAATAACCTTCCAAACACCTTATGTGGGATAATGATCTTGTTAAGACTTTCGTCAGAGGGCAGTTCAAACGTTTTCTTACTTATCCTTGTCCTGTGGAAGGATAGTGTGGCTCCCACTTTGATAAGTTTAGCTTTGATGTCATATAAAAGCTAAAGGATAGTGTGACCCCTATTTTGATGAGTTTAGCTTTGATGTCATATAAAAGTTAGGCCATATACCTAGTTCTAAATGAGTTTGGAATTGAGGTGTTGTACTTTTTAAATTACAGTTGTTATGGGAAAAAAAAATGTAACTATGAAACAAAAATTAATAATATATAATAAATATGAATTTTAAATAATAATTTTGATTAAATTATTAAAGATATAATCGATTTTTCATTATATAAGTGAAAAATCATATCAACATAACTTTCAAGGTATAGCAGTTAGTGTTTACTAAATACTTTAGTGCTGTAGATTTTAAGTTACAACTACCCAATCTCAATCTCAAACGCACCCTCTATTTTTAAAAGCCAACTCAAGAGTTGGAGCTACCCAAGTTTTATATACATAATTTAAGACTCGTACTCGACCAATATCAGATAATCTTCTTAATAATACACGCCACTAATTGTTAAGTATCATATGGGGAAGATCTTTTTAGCTATAGTAAAAATAAATAAATAACAATGCGGCCAAATTAAAGTTATCAAAGTGCTTGGTACTAATCCAAAAAAAGAAAAAAAAATGAGCCTAAGGCCTTGTTTGACATTAAGATTACGAAGCTGTAGCTTTAAGTTACAGCACTAAGTGTTTAAAAAAAACACTAGTTACTGTAGTTTGGAAGTTAAGTTGATTTAATCATACTTGCATGATAATATATATATATATATATATATATATATATATATATATATATATGTATATATATATATATCTTTTTTTAAAATTATATTTAATAAAAAATATTAATTTTTATTTTATAATTATAATCTTTTCCACAGTAATTGTGACTTAGAAGTTACGGCAACGCAATATTAAATTGGATATGGATATCTAAACTTAGATATTAATTTTTGAGCAATTTCATGATCAAAAGATAATTAAGAACCTCAAATAGTTGAAGATAAAGAAATGAATGCATAGTCATCTAATTCGATGCATCTTTCTAAATTTTGACGTGACTAGAGGCCAAATTAAAATAATTGACGTCGCAAAATTAAATATCTTTGCCACTCCATCTCTATTCATGATTGGAAGAAACAAAATTAAAGTAAATTCTCATCCACTTTCAGATAAATTAATCCATCAAAATGGCGTTGAATTTTCGTGTATCTTGGCCGGATAAGTAACCTAATAATTCAAAAACAAAAATAAAAATAAAACAAACGAAGCCGCCCACTTAAAGGCAGGGGAATCATTGCCGGCCAACTACAATTGTCTATTAAGTATTAACCAAGTACTTTATTAATTAAAAATAAAAATAAAAAAGAAAAAGAAAAATCCTCATCTTTTTCACAAATGTTAAGATACCTACTATTGCTGTGAAGGCCAGGTTTAAAGCACGCATTAGGCATTCATAATTTAATCACACGTAAAAGCCAAGGATCAAAGGAACTTTTAAGAGTGCAATACATGAACCTGTAGAAACATGACACGTACTCTCTGGCCGTAAAAGACAGAAGCTTTTTGTTAATATTCTTTTGACTGACTGATGAGTGCTTTATTTTGACATGCTCAGTTGTTTGGGTTCTTCTTGTTCTTCTTGAATCATCGGCAACAGCATAAGATTGGGGAAATTTTTTTGCTTTTGAGTTGACACGTATGACCGTCACCTTTTGGAAGAAGCTCAATCGGATTGCTCAAATTTGCCAGCTGCCCTTCTCCTGTGCACTGAACGCCTGATAGTACCACAGTCGTCACAGGCTAGCCCTAATTTGCTCGAGAGTTGGATTGTGAGTGAAGTGAAACTCCCGCTCATCAAAATCTCTTGTGAAAATAATAATACAATTATGGTGGAGTTGCTCCACTGAAAAGCATAAATGATGACCGTAAATCATAATAAGAAGTATAAATTTAATATTTATTTTTATAATCATACCGTTATTAGCAGTGTTCCACCATAAAATAGTTCTGACCTAACTGAACTTTAATAATAATAATAAAACCCAATTCACCCAAAATGGTAAAGAATAAGTTCATATTCTTGAAATATAAGCACTGATTTGAACCAGTGATTTCATGAAAACTCTATACCTATGCTGCATCCAACTAATATTAACAATTGTCAGTGTTGAATGTGGGTGTCATCAATTGATCCAAAGATAAGAATCTCCAAAATTGATATGAGATGTCTTTAATTTGAACGCCAGCGAAAATTTTTAAATTTTAGTTACGATATGCTTTGGGGGAAAAAAAAAATTTCTATGCCCAACTAATGTTATGCTTAACGAACAAAAACAAAAATACAGTTAAAATTTTATCGATTCTTAGAGTGAAGCCATACTAAAAATTTCAGAGCGAGGAAAGAAGCCCATGTTGTGAAACACATACACTTCAAACCTCTTAACACTTCAAACCTCTGCTTGCACCGTGGAAGATGGAAAAACTTGTGAGCTCATTGGGTTTAGCTCACATCATGGGCTCAACTTAAATGTCCACGAGTGAAGCTATTCAACCAGTAAATTCTTTTTGCGGAAGTAGGGGTGGCAAGGTTTTAACTTTTTTAAGAAAATTCACCCGCAGCGGATTTTGATAATTATCAAATCTGTAATAGTATTCGACGGATTTTTTAATGAATTTTTACATTTAAAATCACAAATGTTTAATATATAAATTTATAATAATAACCGCAAATTTCATATAATATACTCAATTTTATATTTAAACAACGTAAATGAAAAATTAAAATTTCAACATCAATCCAATACAAATTCTCAAATTTAAGTATAAATTACACAAATCCATTTAAAAACACACAAACTAGTATCTAAAAATAACAATTACATTTTATATTATCATTTAAAACAAGCTCCAAGAGAGAAGATATTCATTTTATTCACCACTATAAGCACCCATCCAACACGATGCCTACAATAATAATTAAGATTAATATTTTCAAATACTAATTCGAAGAAAAAAGTTATAATAAGAAAATAATTCATGTATTAAGTTAAAGAAAAATAGTACATACAAAAATATAATAGATATATAATAATCCATGAATTAAGCTAGGAGTAGGGCGCTGGCTCACTGTCACAAGCTCACAGCTGAAGAAGAAAAGAATGAGTGAATGAAGATAAAGATGAGAGATGGTCAAATGAGTGTGCAGCTAAGTCAAAGGAGAAATGTCTTTATTTTTTTTAGGTCATGACTTTAGTATGAGAAATGGGTCATGTACACACATACACAACTTTGGGTCTTTGGCTATTTGGTAATTTGAATAATTATATTATTTTCTTTATATATTTTTTAGATTAAAATTAAATTATAAATATTTAGAAAAAATATTACAGGTTTGGTGGATATCCATGCGGGTATCCACCGGATATAAGGTTAATACCAAACCGACCCGCATCTATGTACAGGTTTTAATTTATAATACTAAACCAGCCCGCAACGGGTAAAATTACTCGCAGCGGGTGAGTTTGCGGGTACAATTGTCATCCTTAAATGGAAGTCTACATAAAAGCTATTAAACATTTCAACCAGTTGAGTTTTTTTTACCTATAGTGTAATATCATTTTTTTTTTTAGTAGTGATATTCGATTCCCTCAATTTATCTCCAAGCCTATTATTTCTCAAGAATTATCATTTATTTACATAATTACCCGTATTACTTTTTATGAGCTCGTATTTAATTTTAAAATTGGATATGTTTTTTTTTTTCAGTTGATATCCATTTGAAAATGATCCCAAAAAAAAAAAGAGCTCATATAATTAAGTCTACTAAAGAAAATCATCATTGTCTAATTAATTTTGCTTGAAAACAAAAATTGGCACTTCAAAATACTATAGCTGCAATCGCAATAACAATCACCACCACCACCACTAGTGGCAGCAGCAAGAGTAGCTATTGCTGTGGTGCACCACCAAATCCCACATTCAGGATCAAATAACTTGGAGAACAAACTCAAGTCGTATAGATTCAATATTCAAATCTGCAACCTTGAATCCTTAATTAGAGTTATGATTTTCTCAAGAATGATGATGATTCCATCGTCATAGAGAATAGACAAGCTAGCTCTCTGATATGACATTCTCTTCCTAAAAAGAACTTAATTAGATGCCACAGATGAGAGTGAAAGCTTTAACATTTGTGGCAAATTTTGATAATGGTAATTCAAAAAATAAATATTATAAATAGAGAAGTGGAGGCTAATGAGATAAATTAAGAGTTCGGGTTAAGTATCACTATTCTTTTTTTTTTTTTTTAAAGTACGGTTAAAGATATCTTTACTTTTAAAAAAAAAATTTAACTCATTTAAGCCCGGCCTACAGTAAACTCTAATTTGGAATTTTGAAAATCATTTTTGTGCTGCCATGATGCGGGTAACTCGACCACTTCGGAGATGGGATCAAGGCAAAGCATATACATTTTTCTGAAGGCGAGAGAGTCGGCCCTGCTATTGACCAAGATTCACATAATACAAACTTCAAATCATTTTACTACTATTTCTTGCACCCCGCACCCCACCCGGCCACCCCCAAAAAAAGTTACTTTTGGGGAGAGGGATTTTGATTCAACTGGAACCAAAATCAAGAACTTAAAGAAGAGGCCAAAACTGGAAATCTATAAACTGAAGGAGGAGGAGGAGGGGGTTGCCGCAGAACGCAAGATTTTCAAACCAATTGGCTAAATTTCAGTATAATCCTTACCTTCCTACAAATTTTTTTCAAACTTTAGTAAGGGCCTAGGGTCCCAATTCAAGCCTCAACATAGATTCCCTGCTTGAGTGGAGCAGTCTCATTAGTCATTACGTTGGCACAAGTGATGAGATCATCCAACCAAACTTTGTCGCATGAAACCCAAAAAAATATATATATATTCCCTCTTTGCGCAATTTGGTTGAATAATCCCACCCCCTCGGCATCTCACGCGTGGTGAGTCTGTTCCGCCGGAAATTTCAGCTGCCTTTTCACCAAATAAAGTGACATAAATTTCAGCACTGACAGCTTCAAGGAGAAGGAATAACAGGAAATTTATTTGTGGATGCATAGATATAAACACCAAAGGAGAAGCAATCCACTTAATACAAAGTCACGATAACCCAGTGTTCCAACAAAACCCAAACACAGAAGAAACATCCGGAGTTTTTCTAAAAGGTTATCTAGCTTTGTTTGTCTTTCTATAATATGACTAATTAACAAAACACATCTACTGATTGGGCCTCTTTGCAAGCAGAGCAACTTGCTGGTCAACCGAGTCAATACCCGAACCACTACACTGCCCTGATACCAACCTTGAGGACAAAACCCTCCAGCTAATGAGATCCACAGCCCAGCAAAAATTCTCCACATGCGGTTCGTTCTTGACTCGAAACCCCTCTAATTACGGGAATTATCATCTCGACTATCAAGCTTTTCCATGTCCATTCTATATCTCCTATACTTTTCACATATATGATTTGATTTTCAAAAAACAAAAAGAAAAAGGATTAACTAAGCTATGCAGCACACAGTTACCTATCTCCCACAGCTATGTTTCTAGAACAGCTGCTTTGATCTTTTGAATTGTGCAGGAGATGAGATTGTTAACGGTCTCAACTGATTCTACTGTCAGTTTGGCAGTTGGAAGGCTGTTCACCAAAATCTGAAATCCAACGGTAAGGAGGCATCCGCCACTTTCATTACTGCAGCCCTCAGTTTTGACCATTGTCCCATTGCTGTTGATTAGTCCACCATGGCCAAAATGACCATCTGGAAGAATGGCGAATCCCGATGGCAGGAGTGCAACACAGGTAGAATCCCCACCATTCATCACCATACTCATTGATGGAACATCAACTGGTGCATACACTACAAGAGAGCCCGAGGAATCATTCCATGTCTCTTGCAATATCAGCATGCCACTATCATTTGCATTCATGGCCTGTGAAACCAAATGAAATAGAAGCCAAACTCATCATACAAGCAAAACAAAACCAAAAGAATTTGGATGAGGAAGTAGAGAACAACCAATCGCCAATAGTTTCAAATCAAGTTAATAATCATCAACCGATGAGTACTCAAGATTAGTTGATGACCACTCACACCAGCACGAAGGAGAGAAACACAGTTGCCAGGTGCCTGACCCTTGGCAATGTGGACCATCTCTTGCAATGGCCCACCATTGGATAAAATGTCCCACTCAATCCTCATGCGTTCATCACGCATGAAATCAAAAAGCCTCTGTCTTGTCATGGGAAGCCAAACAGTAGTCGCAGCACATAGCACAACTCCAGGTGGCTCACCAGGGTCGTTTACATTCTTCCGTGTCAACACTCTCACATCCTCCCCCACATTTCCAACACACAGCTTGTCCCACTTGCGCACACTTGAAGCACAAACACCGGAACAGAAGTTATAGGTCATACGCTGGGCCAGCTTTAACATGCTCTTCCTACCAATTGGACTTATCCCTGAGGTACAATGATATTTATTAGAAATGAAATTTACCATATTGGTCAGGTATGTCAAAAATGGAAGGGCAACAAAGAAGAACCTGATTGATCTTGAACAGTCATGGTAGAGGACATGAGAACAGCTAGGCACTCACATTGCCTCTCTAAGGTAGCAACCCACTTTGGTGCACCAAAGCCCATGCCAGAACTGAGTAGTGGCCGGCAGAGATGGTGGACAATACTCTCATCATATTCTGCATGTTCAATCCAGGTAACCTGCATTGTACCAGCCCATCCAAGCTAGTGTTAACATTCCAGTCAATACTAAAAAAGGAAGCAGAAGCATCCACTTACCAACCATAAGGATTAAGGAATTGGCAAAGAAGAAAGCAAACATAAGGTCAGGAGGGATTTCATCTCAAATAGAAAATGGCCAATTTCTAAGTTGTCATTCTTATCATAATTTGAAACCTGAAAGGTATACATAGTCACCTCTGTTAGCTTTGAGAAGTTATTTTACACCTGAAAAGTATTCATAGTCTCCTCAGTTAGCTTTGAGGAGTTATTTTACACCTTTAAATTTTTTTTGGATAGAAAATCTAGAGAGAAATGCATGAGGCACAGATGATATTCAATTTCATTGGAGGTTCTGAAATCTAGGCAAAGTATAGCACCAATTCCGTATGCACAAAATTGTTGCGTTTTCTACAGCAAGAAAATGCTTGCCCTTAAAAACAAATTAAAGATAAAACTTCTCGTCGTCAAAAAATTGACCTGATTAATATTCTTCTGAGTAAGCGAAAAGTTTATTAAGATACATGGCATTTGATTCTTTCTTTTTGAAGAAACTCCATTCAAATCAAGAACTTCAAGTTGGTTTCTGCCATAGACCATAGTGCCATATTGGACATGCAGTTGGCATATCGTTAACCGAATCAATAGGTTCCTTTGCTCTTCATGCGTAAGGAAACTATTACGACCTGACTTTGATACAATTATTGAGCCATTACCTATTAGCTAAACCTCTGGGTCTTCTGGTTTCTCTGATAAAAACATTAGCAAAGGAGATGTCTAACCACAAAACTTGAGTCAAGTTTCCCCTTCCTAGAAAAAATTTTCATTATCGGCATGAAACCCAAAGCTCTTGTAGATTAACATTTGCTGCAAACATGCTATGGAGAGGACAAGGGCTGAAGCCAAAAAAAGTCTTGAGGGTCATGCTAGAGAGATAGAACACAACCCTTCCTACACAATTGTTTAATCAAGGCAAATTTCTAAATAATTCTACTAGAAACAAGTATATACAAGGAGCAAATGGTGAAGTGAAATATCAAGACGGTCCGTTTTGCAAGATTCAAAATAGAGGCATTTTTTAAAACTTAAAAAAAAATCAGTTTGAACTTCTATAAAAAAGTGACACGTCTAAATAAACTAATTTTCACCAAACACAAGGTTGAAGAGATTACAATGTAATGACTGGATCCAGGTCACAAATCCTTGGGAGTTAATAAAGAAAACAATAAAGACAGAAGAAGAGATAGGAATAGAAGGATCAAATATATAGAATAATCAGTAAAGATTGTAAGTTCCAAAGGTTCACCTTAATGTAAAGATTATGCATGTTGTACTCTCAAAACTGATAAAATACACATAATGATTATGCTAATATAAAACCATGAGCACTAAGTAGAAGAACTAGAAGAAAACAACTAAGTACATACAAAGTCACTTTAGTGTTGAAACATAAGACTGTAATATTTAAATCAAGGAAGCATCTTCTTTCTTATTCTTAGGTAAAGTCTAACAATATTTTATTGAGGAAAATGAAATTAAAAAGGGTGCAATTCTTTTGAGTAGTAAAAGCGAACTAAATACTAAAAGCACAACTCACTAAGGTTAGAACTAGGGGTCCAAATGTACATAAGATTACATCTATATAGTTTCAAAGTTCAAAATTTTCAATGTACTCAAAATAAAGGTCATGTAATTTACAAATAAAGCATTTAAATTAACAATTACCTTGGAATAATTATTTGGCATGTCTTGCACAACAAAGCCTGAAGGAAGCCTCCTATAGGTTTGGAAAGGGTCTGCACTAAGGCCTTCTCGATTAGTGTCGATAGAAACATCAACCACAGCCCAAACACCCTCTATGTGCTGCTTGCAAAAGCGCAGAAACTTTGCTTGACGAACAGGAACAAGTGGTGAAAGCACTTGAAATTCAGCAACCATCTGGTATGATCTTCAAATTAGTTTCATTTAAGTTTGCAGCTAAAAAGGAAACAAATAGCAATGAACATACCACTTGCAGAGCACCATTTTTTGTTCCAGTTACACTGGGGGATAACAACACATCAGTGGTGGCAGATCTAGCAATCATGCACGGGAACATTTCTGCCCATCGATTCTATTCAAGCAACAGAACTCAATGAACCATTCAAATTCTAGTATTCAAGCATGTCATCAATAAAATCAAGTAATAGAAATGTCTAGCAGACAACAGAAAGCACTACTTCAAATTGATGAAAAGATTTAATGAAGCAACCCAATAAAATTATCGGTTACAATTTCTCAAATGGCAAATAAAAGTTCAGATAAAAAAATATAAATATAAATCATGGGATAAAGATATAACATTTTCTCTAACTAGAAAAAAAAAATCCATTGTGGAATCAACACAAAGGCTTAAGATAGCATACCGCATCCATCATAGTCTCTATGAGTGCGGAGCTGTTGATGATTACCATCACCGTTTCCCTTGAAGCCTCGGTCACAAAGCCATCTGGTTTCATTCCACTACAAGGAGAAAATGTTCTCATGTACTCCTCCTGATTAAACACATCCCTTCCTCCATCCAAACTTTTGATCCAAAGAGGACTATCAGCCTCAGCCATCTTAATCAACTCATCCATAGCAGTCAATGCAAGATCTATAAGCATATTTCTATCATGTGGCATTGTTAAAGACATTACAGGTCCTTCGACAAACTCAAGGCCACTTTGCATCATCGAACCTGGAATATTAGCTACACCACCAAAACCATTTCTTCCAACACCAAGCTCCAAACTGGAGTTCACACCTTGGGAAGAAATAGGGCCAGCCGAGGATGTGAGTGGCCTGCCCAAGAACTTATTTGCCAAGATGCAAATCCGGCCTAATTCATCCTTCAATCGAGCATTCTCAATCCTAAGCTGCTGCAGCTCATAATTAGACACACTGCCAGGCACTGCAGGACCACCACAGTTGTTGCATGTGGGGTTCTTCATCGCATCCTTCAACATTTCATTCTCAGCTCGAAGTTTATCATGTTCTTGTCGAAGAATGATATTCTCATGACGTTCCATTTGGGTCTGATTCAAATACCAACATTCATACTTATGATTAAAAGAACAAATAAAAATACTAAAGAAAAGACAAATAAAAAATGTAATCAATTTACCTTCATTTGGGTTCGCCTATTCTGAAACCAGAACTTGATTTGTTTACACTCCAAGCCAAGTCTCCTGCTAAGTTCCGACCTTTGTTTCTCATCTGGGTGTGGACACTCCTTAAAGAAACTACAAAACAAAACAGAAGAAAAATAAACTTTTGAATACATAAAACAAATACATAAAACTTGAAAAGAAAATGTTGAAGGCCATACGATTCAAGCTCTTGAATCTGATGAGGAGTGTGCCTATGGTACTTTTTCTTCCGCGGCGGGCCATCTTCGTTAGCTTCTTGATCGTCACCAGATGCACCTTCAACATTATCGCTTCCAGAACGGCTTTCAAACTCCTCCTCCCTGATCCTCCCCACAACACTAGGATCAAATTGTTCCCCAATCAGACCCATCTCACCAGCATCCATTGCGTTCTTCTGTAACAAAAACCCATTTAAAAATCAACAACACATAAACCAAAAAGAACATAATCCCAAACACAAAACCAAGATCACAACTAACAACAATAAAAAAAGGATAAATCAAAAATTAAAAAAAATAAAATAAAATAAAATGAGCATACAATAGATAGAGAAAGAGGAAACTGAGCAATGGCACCACTTGCCATACTGTGACAGTGTGGAAAAATTTCAGCCACAACCCTTGAGCCCATACCAACACTATTACTCCCAAAACTCATCAAAATCTTAGAAAAGATCTTTCTTTTTTCGTTTTTGACAGTGAAGTCACTTGTCTGGGTTCTATGAAAATAAGCACTATCACTTTCACCAAAAAGAAACGCTTAGGTTTGTATTCAACTTTCTCGTTTAAAAAGGTTTTGACCTTTAAACAATGCCCAGATTGTGGAAAAAAATTAAAAAATTAAAAAAAAAATTTACAATGAAAAATGCTGCCTCCTTGTCAACGCTCATGCATGACTCAGTATAACAAAAGCCACAAGGCTCTCTGGAAAGCTCTGACTTTCTCCAGAAAATAATCAGGTTTAGAATGAGAAACTTGTCAAGAAAGACTCGTTTTTTAATTTTTTTTTTTCTACTGTCAAATATGAAAAGGAAACCCTAAAGCACAGCAAATGCTTGACCAATTATTTGTCAGTATTAAAAACGAAGAAGGATCCAAAAACGAAGAAAAGGAAAAGGGTCCTTGAAAAGAAGCATGAAAAAGGGAAACCAAAGCTAAAAGTTTCAAAACTTCTCTTTCACATTCACACTACACACAAGTAACACTTTTCAATAAAGAAAACCATTATTATGAAATAATAATGATGCATATAATTAAAAATAAATAATAATAATAACACCAACCAAATCATAAAAAAAGGACCCAGTTGACCTCTCTTTTTCTTCTTCACTGTCAAGTGTGAAGTGGATAAATGAAACATGAAAGGTGCAGTACCTTTTTATATTTTTTTGACAGTGAGAGTAAGAAAAGAAAATAGAAGCAGCAAAAGCAGAAGTCTCTGTTAAAGCACGCACACGGTACAACACAGAGATATTTGATATGGATTTTTAAAGATCCTCCCAAATCTTTCACTTTCTCTTTCGTCGTTGGGATCTGCACAAGAGTAAAAGACAGAGAATATATTAATATTTATTTTCACATGAATATATATGTAAATGATTAAAAAAACATAAATACGTAAATAAATAAAATATTAACACAAGAAGGTTTGGAGCTGACTTACAAGAGCTATTAGTCAAATGGGTTCTTATTTTTTTAACAGAAAATTTAAAAAAAAAATTCAAAGCCTTCCTAGATTATATCAAAACAAAACCACGATAATGAAAAATCATATCATATGATATTATGATGATGATGATTCATGGCTTCTTCAGTTCTTCAATGGCCTCCTGCTTCCTTCAAATCCCATGCAACTATTTTCTCTTTTTTTTCTTTTTGCTTTTTACTTTTGAGCGAGTACAAGAAAGTAAATGAGAAATAACATATATAAAAGAAAGACATGGAGAATGTGGGGCCCACTTTACTTCCAAACTGGGTTTGTGATGTCCGCCCCACACTGAGCACACGCGGCCATTCCGCGCGTGTCGTGTCGTCACAAGTTGTCCGGTCCTGACTTTGGAGGGCTGTTATCACGTGTTGTCAGAAACATGCAACTCTGGGTTGCAACCGGCTGCCTCGGCCAATACATACCCGCCAAATGACAACATGGCCCCTTGCGGACGAAAGCCATGTCGGGGGTAAAGAAAGTAATTTCCACTTGCTGGGGTCCATTCGACAGACTTGTCAAACTCGTGTACCACTGGCGTGATCGCAGCCGTTGGATTTTGAAGAAAAGCCAAACCAGTAAACTACTTGGAAGCCTCTCTTGTTTCTTGGCTTGATTGAAATACCGTTTTGACCTTTTGATTTTATCTCGCCCTCTTGTCCTTGTCATTAAATCCAGTTTTTTAGTAAAATAAGCTAATAATGTGTGTAATTATCTTTTGCTTTCAAGCCATTAAATTTTAAAAGAAAAAGATTTTGAGTGTTGTGATTTGTGAACTTCCATTTAATTTCCACGATTCCAAAAGGATTTTTTTCACTCATGCTCGTCAATTATATGACGAGGTCGCACTATCGTGTTCTCATTAGTTAAAAGATTTTCAATATTAGATTTGTCTCAATTTTATTTTATTTTATGATATGACATTTACTTATTTATTCAACGCGATAAAATAATTAAATATTTTTTTAAAAAATGTAATAATTTCTTTTGAAAATAATCAAAACAACTCAAATTGACCTAGCGCAATCTGAAAGACTTTAAGATTGAGAACGATTCCAACATTTATAGTAACTAAACCTTTTAAATGATTAAATGGTTGATAAGCTATAACAATTAGACAGATGTTAACCTACGCGATAAATGCGGATATTAGTAGATTCAGTAACCAATAAAAAGAAAAGAAAAGGATTTTCTCATCATTATAATATCTGCTTTGTTTTGGCATGGTAATTAAAAAAAAACAAAACAAAGCAAAAAGCTTTGTTTTGGCATGGTATTAATAAAAAGAAAAACAATGAGCACAAAACGTGACGTTTGTGTGAATTATGATTTTAAAACAAAATCCAGGACAAATTACCAGATGATTGCATTTTAATGGCACTGAATTTGTCTTACAAATAAAACACAAATGTCATTGCTTATTTATGAATTATTTAATATAAATACACTGCAATTTTAAAATATACTTTTTTTATTTAAAATAATTATACTTGCGAGAACCATTCAATGTGTTAGTAGCAAACTTTTTGTTTTTTCATTATCTACCCAAGTAGGAAGAATGACTTTCTTTCAAATATTAGAAGTAGTTTCAATCCGTTCTAAGGCCAAATATTTGAATTACGTGATCATGTAGCTGATTTATTCTGAGTTGCGTTTGTCAAATTCCTTAAATATACAAAATTATATAACTAAAAAATATTATCTATTTTATTTTATTTTTTAGTAGAAAGAGAGTTTCCTTTTTAAAGCGCTTAATTGTTATCGTTAAGTCATTAAAATTGGTAAAACTATAATATGAATTGTTATCTTCCTAAGCAAAGTACTAACTATGTTCTTCTTTTTCAAACCCAACTCCAATTTAAATAGTAAGTTTTGTATCCCCTTCATACCCCAATACACGTGCTAACTAGAAAAACACCCCCAAAATCAATTGTTGAATTCGTATGTTAAAAAAAAAAATCTATGCATTTTTTTTAGTAGCATCTATATTTTATTAATAAAATGACGACATACTCATTTGAGAATAGAAAAAATATAACAATGATTTTTTTCTTCTCTATCATTGAAATTGAACTAGATTTGTTGTTTTTTTATTGTAGTTTAGTAGTACTCATGCCAACTAAAAAAAAAATATTGATATCGAAAAAAAAACTTTTAAAAAATTGAAAAAGATTTCTTAAAATATATATTACATTTAGTTCACATTAAAAAATTTTGACTATAAATTTTGCTGCCTATGGTCCAAACACTTTCGGCCTGCCTCCTGTCATTATGACAGGATTATTGACCTTAAATTAATTATTAGCGGATAAAGATAAAAGGAAGATCGGGTCAAACATTTCAGTTCTTGTGAAAAAAAATAATGTAATGTTAAATTTAGAAGCACATATAGATTGATTTTCTATTAGTTATACATTTTTAGTTTATTTTTTGATAGAAGCAGAGATAGATTGACTAGTTAAAACAACTCAGTCACACAAAATTGGAGTTGCTCATTTAAACATCAATGGGGTTTTCGATGCATCATAATGCATGGAAAGGAAATTCTTTGTTTTTAATATTTTCTCCTAGTGCAACAAATGTGGTTTCCATACAACATAGGTTGTGTTTGGAATTAAGGTGTTGCAACTTTTAAAATACAGTTGTTATGAAAAAAAATTGTAACTATCGAACAAAAGTTAATAATATACAGTAAATATAAATTTTAGATAAAAATTATTAAAAATATAATAAATTTTCCATCATATAAATGAAAAATTATATCAATATAGCTTCCAAATTATAACAGTCAATATTTACCAAACACTTTACTGCTTTATTTTTGAAGTTACAGCTGACCAACCTCAATTCTAAACGCATCCATAATACATTCAAAAACTTGTATATCCAATTAATTTTTTATTTATTTATATATTATACAAGTTGTTTTTGTAATTATATTGTAAGGTATAAATATATTTACGAAAGATGTAACTTGTCAAAGCTTAATATCAAAAATCACTTTTAGCACGTCAATTTACATAATAATACTGTATCCAGCCCGCCGGTTAGGGTTTAGTTAAATTGCGAAAGCTTAATATCTACTGTTATGAATGTTGAAACTATAAATGGAAAAAGATAATGTTAATTGATTAACAATTTAGCAAAAGTAACCTTGTTAGATGTCCGTAGTTCGCTAATGTTCGCTTCAATTAAACCTCATATAAATACGACCATCTATTTCCGAGTGTTAATTAGTTAAGTTGTCAACCATTCAGAAAGCTTTAAAAACAATCATATCTGATAGTTAAAAGAGGGAAAAAAAATTATGTTTAAAAATCTTTTACGAAGAGATTTACCTTAGCGCATGGTTACCACCTAACTGGGCCGGACTGGCTCATAAACATCAGAAGCCCTTGGCCCATAAAACAAGAGTAATAAATTTATGTAAAATTTTGTATGAAACCGAACTGCCGGCGAATACAGCCACAAGAAAGGTCGCATCTAATATTTTAAAGAGGAATAGTTTGTTTAATTTCTATATGTTAATGTTAGTGTTCGTTTAATTTTCTTATTGTAAAAAAAAAATTTAAAATATCTCTGATATTAAATTATTGATACTCTTGTTATTATTTTTTATTCCTCTTACCTTACTTTTATACTATTACTTTTTTACAATAATATTTTTTAACATTAATAAAAAAAATTAAGTTATCAATTTAACCCAAAAAAAAAAGATAGAATCCAAATAGAATACATATTAATTTATATGAAATACTTTGCGGATGAGTTAATATATTAATTTTTTATTAATGCCCAAAAATGAGTTTTTTTTACAATATTAATTTTTTAGACATACATGAACTTCCACAAAAATTAATAGATATTCTTTTTGTTTTTATTTTATTTTTAAGTTTAATTAATAATTTAGTTTTTTCTTCTTATTAATAGAAAAAAGAAACATTATTGTAAGAGGATGATATTTAAAGCAAGTTAAAAGGAAAAAAAAATAACGACATAGGTATCAATAATTCAACGGTGGAAATATTTTAAATTATAGGAGTAAATGGACACTAATCTCATAATACAAAGAATATAGAAAATAAATGAGCTCTTACCGTGATTCAATTTAGTACGAAAACAATAACGTAAATATAATAATACAATAGATTTAACGGATTAAAACAATTCAATATTTCTCGTTTACATAAGGAGGGTCGCGTTAGACATTGGCACTTTCAGTACGAAAATACAAAGCATGTAGATACAACGTTAAATTCAAATAAGATCTAACAAGTTAAAACAACTCAGTCACTTGAAACTGGAGTTGCATTCATGCATTATTTTCATGTTGTCGATATCTGTAATAAAATGAATGTGTCTTTCTTCCTTGCGACATAATTAACTCGAAAGCTTGAATGTCCAATTAATAATATTTATTTACTTTAACGGTAATATTTATATATATATATATATATATATATATATATATATATATATTATATTATCACGCCAAATACAATTTGTGATATTAAGTTTTCATATTTAGAATTAATTAAAATAAATAAATATTATTAATTGGACATTCAAGCTTTCGAGTTAATCATATATATAATTATATATACTCCTCCAATGAGGCTTTAGTTAATTTCGAAAGCTTAATATCTAGGTTTTATGAATGTTTAAGCTATAAAAAGGGGGTAGGTGAAGTTGATTAATTAACGAATTAGCAAAAAAACCGTGTTTGGTGCCCATAATTATCCAATGTCCACTTCAATCAAAACTTATATAAATAATATTACCATATTGTTTATATTACCATATTGCTTAGTGCTACAGCATTATCAAAGAACTTTTCAAATGAACTTTTTAAATGAAGAATTTTATTTGAAAATTGTTTTGAGAATTTTAAATTAATATTATAATTTTTTAATCTTATTATTTTTGAAGAGGGAAAATTTATTATAATTAATGTTATTTTAATAGAAGAAGAAATTTAATTAAAATAATATAAAATTTTATTCTTATTTAAAGACTTTTAAAAAAAATATATTTATTTTTCAGCCATTTATGTACCTCACAACTAAATAAATAATCCACGATCATACCCAGCGTTGCGTTCGTCAAAATCTTTTACGAAGAGATTTCATTTAGCGCATTGACCTTCTACATGGGCCAGATGGCCCAAAAATCATCTTATGGTCCTGACCTATAACTATAGCGAATTAAAACAAGAGTGATTAAATAATTTGGGCCAACAACATCTTTCTGTTGACTGTGTAGGTTAGGAGAATGGCACTCTTACCATCTGTAAATTGCTTTTACCACTTTGGGTCTATTATAAATTTATAATATTTATACTTCATATTTGGTGTCAAGATCTAAAGAGAAAAAATATATATATTATTGAAGGATAAATATGACCTTTTAACTTATAAACTTTATGCGCACAAATTAAAACTAATTAATTTATATGTTATAAAGTCACATTCACCCTTCAACATTATCGTCTTTTCATTGATGTTTTTATAATCTACATTATGAATTTAATAGATTCTTTAACAAAAATATATATATATATTTTCTCATTGTTAACATAATAATGACAATGAGTACAAATAGTAACACTAGAGTGATTCATGAGGTTGAATAAGAGATTCGGAATAAATTACCAAATGATTGCATTTTTTTAACAATGTTGATCTAAAAGACATAATCATTCTCAGATGCGGACGCCCATATTTTTTTTAATACGGACATTCTTTTAAACCGTGCAGTTTAAAAGAGTTAGTTACTGAATGAACTATAAAACCATACAATTTTAAATAATTAAAAACTAACTCTTTTAAACCTCGTGATTTTAAAGCGTGTCCGCATGAAAAATAAATGAGGACGTTCGCACTAAAAAAGGTATACTAAAAGACATATCTCACCATTTTTTTATGAATTTAAATTATAAATTTACAATATATATCATATTGTTTTATTTACTTTTCTTTATTTGAAGCAATGTCATACTTAGACAAGCATTGTGATATTCATTTAGTCTTCGTACATGAACGATTGAATGTTTAATAAATAGTAGATAATCCTAAGATTATTAGTAAAGGTTGTATCTCAACCTTTACTAATAATCTAACTGCCAACGAATAGAGAGATACATGGAAGGTTACGTCTAATAATTCAATTCTAGTATGAAAACAATAATATGAAATTTAATAGTACAAATAGATTTTGACAAGTTAAAACAACACATAATTTTTTATTCACACATCAATTTTTAAAGTATTCAGTATGTCTTTGGATAACTTATATGTCAAATGTTTATATGTTTTGCAAGTTCATCCATAATTAAATTATAGGATATAAATTTAGTTAACATAAACAAAAATTTTCTTAAATCTTTCGATTGGACAGCACCCACCCCATAACCTTTATTCAGTGATTTTTAAATGATGAATGTTAATAATCACATGTGCACTTGAATTAAACCTTATGCAAAGATCTATTTTGCAGTGCTAATTGGCTAGATAAATTCTTAATCACATATGAGGATTTAAGGCAGCGGATGGACTAATGTTGTGTCATCATATACCCAGTAAGCGTTCACAAAGTCATTAACAAAGAGTGTTCGTTCAGCACTTCAGATGTGGTAGCCATCAGTTCTGGGTCATACCGGCCCATAAATTATATTATGGGCTTGGCCTATAATTTGATAATTACAAGCCCAGTTAACTGTGCACGCACGCATGACTCAAAAGTTTTGAGGGTTTTCTTTTTTGTTTGTGTTTTTGTCTTAAGTTAAACAATAACCATTTTTTGGACTTATACGCAAGAAGTAGCATTTCGTGGAAAATTATTCAAGAAATACTTGGCAAGGGAGATTGGACACTTTTCATCCCTCTTAGAAATTATTTTTCCTATTTAGGCCTCTTATAAATTCTTAATATGTTTCTAATTTTGTCCTTAGTTCAAATATTAGAACATTAACGAAAAAACAGCTAAAAGGACAGCCATTAATAATTTTTATATAGTCAAGATTAATTGAATGATCATTAAATTATTAATTTTCTTAGCTTTTAGATCATTAATATCATACCGATGAGGTCTTTGGCTGCTAATCATTCCAATAGGATAAGAAATGACCACTCTTAATGAGGTGTCTTAATCAAATGGGCATTGATGTAACCATTGAACAAATCCAAAGCCACAAGAAAATAACATGATGCGTTGTTATATATATATATATATACATGTGTGTGTGTGAGAGAGAGAGAGAGAGAGAGAGAGAGAGTAGCTTGGAAGTAACACGTAACAACAGCACCACTTCGACTGTTTCCTTCAAATAACAACTACATGGCCATAATGATAACAAAGATATGTTTATTCATTTTACATCTGTCTGTGTGTGTGTGTGTGTGGCCAAAGTCACCAACTCCACGTATATTATTATTTTGATGGGTACAGTCTATTTTGGACCTACAAGCTTCTCCGTTGCTTGCGTCCTCTTTTTTATTCTTCCCCGCGTTTGAGTTTACGTTGCCGACGCGTTGAAATGACAACAGCATATATATGAAAAGTGAAAGCGAGTGTTGATGGGACGCACTTGATCGTATTAATATTCTAAAGCAGCGGTATATGTGATATTGCGAACATATAAGATGTACTTTAAATTTTAATATATATTTTGAAAGGAGGTCAATTCCCTGTAATTCTCGATATAATTCAAATTGAAATAAATAAAATTAAAACAAGGGGCAAAAATATGAAAAGAGGCTAGTTTCGCACAAATACACGCGACCCCCACAGCAGTGGTGGGGGAGAGGGGTTCCCTTCTCGGCAAAATTTAAATTAAAATAAAGAGCAAAAGTATAAAAAGAGTCCAAGCTCACGAACATACATATCACCCTATGGTGGTGGTGAGTAGGAATGTTGAAAATTCAATTCGATCCGTTCAATTTAGTTGATTCGTAGAAATTTGATCCGTTGATTAATAGAATGGATTAGATTGAAATTTAAAAATCCGTAATTGGTGGATTGAATTTGGATTTATTCTTTTAAATTCGTAAAAATATGCGAATTCGTAAAAAAATAAAAAAAATATTTATTTAATTAAAAGATTAAATTTATAAATATGGCATTAATACTTACTAATAGATAAATAAGTTAAAATATACTTACATTAACACCATATTATATCTTATTCGATAATAATAAAAAATAAAAAATAATTAAACAAACAAATATAACTTCCTAAGTAGTTAATTTTCATGTACTGATATAAACAAATGAGTTTTTTTTTTGTTTTATTTTGAACTTTAAATGTATTTTCTATCTTAATTTAAACAATTAATTTATGTAAATCTTATTTGATTTTGAATTTGATCAATAATAAAATCTTTTTTATATTAATTTTTTATTTAGTTAGTTCGTGGATAGGATAGAATTAAAATTTTTTAGCCAGTAAACAAATCTATAAAATGATAGATTAGATATGGATTGAGTCAAATTTACATCTAATCCACAGACATATGGATTGAATTTAGATTGAATGTCACCAATCCGTGGATTAGATTGAATTAAAAATTTAAAATCTGTAAAATCATGGATCAGATATGGATTGATATCTAATTCGTAAAATTTGATCCGTGAACACCCCAAATTAATAAGATGGTGTTGAGGGGAGGAATTCCCTGCACATGAGTTATTGGGCACCCAATAAATAAATTCTTAGAATGCTTCCTAGAAGGGGGGGGGGGGGGTGGGGGGAGGAGTTCCCCAACTCATGAGTTATTGGGTGCCCAGTAAATAAATTCTTGGAAGGGTTCTTGGAAAGTTTTTTTTTTTTTTTTTTGGTGGGTGTGGTGGGGGGGAAGACGAGTTATTGTGCGCTTAGATAATAAATTCTTGGAAGGGGTTCTTCCTTTGGGTTTAGTTTCATGTGACCTTTTAATGAGCTTGTTAACATGTTATATTTGGTTTGTATAAATAAATCAACTGGTATTTTCTTTTCTAAATTACGTGAGGTATTGATATTTTAAAGTACTAATTGGAATCTCTAACAGACGCCAACATTCATGTATGATAGGTAATTATGCACGAGTATTCTTCAAAGATTCAAGTTCTTGTAATGTGACTTCTTAAGGATTTTGTGACATTGAATCAAGATCTTAATCTTTATAATGGAAAACATTTACATATAGCATATTTCTGTCTAAAATTCTTGTTAGTGCTAATCACAAGCTTTAATTACTTTAGCTAGTAGTATTAGTATTAGTTGCCATTGACTAAAAGATCGAGCATAAAAAAGGACAAGCACTAGCTCAAATGCTCAATTAGTAAATTGAAAAGTAGAGAATAAAGATGTGGAAATGATCGACGAATTAGTGAGTTGGGTCGGCTAGCTAAGTACGATATGGGAATCAAGAAAAAGTTGCAAAGATTTCCGAAAATTATAAAAAAGAAAAGAAAAGTATTAATCGCTTTTTCTTTTTATCGATATGCTATTTTCTGAGCATATAATCTAATTTAAATTTGTCTGTTATTACTCGTTAGATCATAGATTGGGGAATTAATTTCTTATGTTTTATTTTTTCAGATATTGCATAATTATTCTCCGTATACACGCCTATAGAAACAAGGAAAAAAACACAAAAGCAAAATTCTCCTCACTACAAGATTATCAGTTACTGTGGAAGACAAGTTTTAAGTAACATGGTTTTAATATGACAAGTCAATAAAATTATGTTGCGTGTTTTAAAATCTCCAATTACTAATTTTCCTTTTATGATTAGTTAACTTCAAAATAAGTATACGAGTGGCATGACTTTATTAAATGGTAAAAGTTCGAGTATGATAAATTTTTAAGAGGAAAAATTAGGTAAAATAATTTTAATGAGACTGTTTAATAAAATTATACTTTAATTATTAGTATTATTCTTTTGATTAGTTAAACTTTAAAATAAATATGTACGTGGCATAACGTTATTGGACTGGTGTACGGATGGCACGATATACATATTTATCTAATTTATGATGGCTTAAGCATTCTCTTCCAATAGAAAGGTGTGGCAACAAAGAATAGCCTTTAATAAATATTTCTACCAACACGGCGTGGTGTCATATTCAATGATTTGAAAATCAGGTAGGATTTCATTTTTAAATTCTAATCTACATGTAAAATTATCATAGGCGAGGAAGAAAGAAGAAGACCGTGTGAAGACTGAGATATTTTTCAATTTCTATTGCCAATTAAAATCTCATAAATCATTATCATTTTTTTTTTCTTTTATCTTGGACTAAACTTGACCCGCCATCGTTTAAAACGCGGCAATGTCGGTTTCAAATAACCGCGAAACGTAAACTTCCAGTTTAGTGGAAAGGAAACCAACTGAAGAGCTTGGGATCAGATAATGCGCGGCTACAAAACCCCACTGAATTTGCAGTGAAAGATAGCCAACCAAATTCCGCCACGTCAACATTCCAATGTCTTTGTCAACGTGGCGCACACATATTGGATTGTTTGTAAAGCAGCATCACGAAAACAAGAACCAACTGGAGGTTTCGTCTGTGCTTTACTGCGACAGTTACAAAAACCTGAAAATGAAAAAACTCACACTTTCTAAAAAAGGGGGTCCTCAATTAAACCCTTTCACCAGCTCGTTTGCAAATCATTTAACATCATCATCATCGTTCATCACCATTTTTACGCAAAGAAACAAATAGTTTGATCAGTTGAAGCAAAAAAGCATGTCCGGGCAAGACATCGAGCGAGGGCAAAGAGTGAACAAGAACAGAACAGGCGGCAGCAGCAACAGCAACAACGGTGCCTACGTTCCATCACCAACGTATCTGATCGAAGACACGGAGACCCAATGGACATCTTGGCTCGTTCCCATGTTTGTTGTTGCTAATGTTGCCGTCTTCATTGTTGTCATGTACATCAACGATTGTCCAAAGCATGATCAAGCGCTTAAAGGCAAGTGCGTGGCGAGGTTCTTGGGGCGGTTCTCGTTTGAGCCTTTGAGAAAGAATCCTCTTTTTGGTCCCTCTTCTCACACGTAAGTGTTTTTTATTTTATTTTTATTTCATTACCCATTTCGTTTTCCGGTTTTATTTTGATTTGCTGATGAAATTTGGTAGAATTTTGTTTGCTCGTTGTGTTGATGCTTTCGTGTTTATTATTTTGGGAATTTGTATACAGAGGTTAATTTGGAATGAATTATGGTAACTTGATGTGTTAATTTCATTGATCTTTGATTAATCAAGTGTTCTGTTGTCAAACTAACTCTGGTTATGGTATTTAGGTGCCCGAATCGGAAACTTAACTATGTGTCTAGAGGTTTTGTTTTTGGAAAATGAAACCTGGTAGCCTTTGGCATTAATATTAGATACTTGTTTGCTAATTGAATTCCAGTCTAAAAGTAAGTCGTTATTCGGTTATAATTAGAGGTTATCAATGTCTTGATATTTTATGCTTTCATTGATTCATTGCTTTGAGGGTGAAAAGTTGGTGGATCTGGTGAGAAAGATGGAGCTTTGAGTTATTTGGAGGTTCTTCTTTTCCTATATGCCATTATTTTGCTTTCCATTCTTCGCCGAGAAAGAAAGTAATTGAATATATTCTTTTCCTTGTTTTGAAGATTGGAGAAATTGGGTGGTCTTGAATGGACCAAAGTGGTGCAAAAACATCAAGGATGGAGGCTTATCACTTGTATCTGGTTACACGCCGGTATTATTCATCTCCTCATAAACATGCTCTGCCTGGTTTTCATTGGTATTCGCCTTGAACAGCAATTTGGGTTCGGTATGTTGCTCTTTCATGCTATTTAAAATGCAAATTATTATATTTTTTTAAAATTTTTGAGCTTAATTTAGTCTATTTGATGTCTCTTGTTACGATGGGATAGTGCGGATTGGAGTTATTTACCTGTTATCTGGATTCGGTGGGAGTGTTCTTTCCTGCCTATTTATTCGAAACAGCATCTCTGTTGGTGCCTCCGGTGCACTTTTTGGGCTTCTCGGAGCAATGCTTTCAGAACTACTTACTAACTGGAGTCTTTATACCAACAAGGTGAGTGAGGCCAACTGTTGTTTGCACATTTTGCTTTGCACATACTACTATTATTGCTAGTTTGTGCTGTAGGTTGATTGTTATATGTGTTTTGAGAGGATACATAGTTTTTCGTGCTTACTCCTTTAGACGATGTTGTTTTGTAGGCTGCAGCCTTGCTTACTCTTTCGGTCATCATTGCAATTAATCTCGCTATCGGAATTCTGCCGCATGTTGATAATTTCGCTCACATTGGTGGATTTCTTACTGGGTTCTTCCTTGGTTTTGTCTTGTTACCCCGTCCTCGGTACGGATGGCTTGATGGCAGGAACCTTCCTGGTAGTGCCCCCATAAAATCCAAGTATAAGAGACATCAATACGTGTTATGGCTGGTCTCTCTGGTTCTACTAATTGCAGGGTGAGTGATTCCTAATAATTGCATTTTCATAGGAGAAAGCATCATCTGAATACCAACAGAACAATACAAATTATATATAGGTAATGATTTTATGAAATTCTGAAGTGATTTGCCGGGTCCTAGACAGACTATGATTGCTGAGGAAAAGGGGAACATAATTGCATCTCATAATGCCTCTTTATAGAAGTTGTGGGGCACGAATTCTTGTCCCGACTCCCAGTTGTTGGCAATTGGAATGTAGAGACCCCATGTAAAATTATTTTTAATCATTTGGTATTACAAGATGATATCTGCAAGAGAAAGGTTGCAAAATGCAAACGAGGCCATTTTAAAAGTTCCGGGTACCGACTACTGAGTGGTTTTATTATTATTCTGGCTTCAATGCAGATTAACAGTTGCACTGGTGATGCTCTTCCGGGGAGAGAACGGTAATGATCGTTGCAATTGGTGTCACTACATGAGCTGCGTTTCCACCTCCCGTTGGCATTGCGAAGGAAATGTGTAGATTGCAATTGCTAGCTCTACGTTCACATGTAAATGCATGCATAGTTATAGCTTAGAAGCTGGATTTCTTCATGCTTGATTCTTTATCATGATTTTAAACTCGTGACACTACCTCTGTAGTTGCTTTTACTTTCGGCGTTTTGCCATGGTAATAGAATTATTGTGTGTATACTTTAGCTTTCTTTCTTTTAACGCATTTGAGTATGACAAGTAAACAACAACAGCTGCATGGCAGAAGTTACTCTAAATAGTGATTTTTGAAAAAAAAAATTGTAAAAAAGTAATGATGAGATGTTTTATGATTGTAAAATCGAAAATTGAGATGTTAGTGGAATAAAAGTTCCGTTAAAATAGACCATGGCGTCGCCCGGACTCGAACCGGAGACCTTCAGTGTGTTAGACTGACGTGATAACCAACTACACCACGACACCATTGATGTTCTGACGACCTGCTAATAAATTAATAAGAAAATAGGGAACCTATTATTTACCAAATACTAACAACGGTAGACATGTCTAAATAAACTATTATTCACTTATATAAACTGTTCTTACAAACACACAATTCAATTGAACGAGTAAATGTGGAAAATAAATGCAATAAATAAGAAAGCAACATGACAATAACATAGACATGTTTTCGTACATTAGATTAGAGGTACCATATTGACTGTAATGTCTTGCTATATGTGCAGGTGCATGACTAGAAACTCATTCAACCTGAGTGAAGGAGCACACACGCTCATCGTTTCACACCAACCCCACTTTAATCAACACTATAAACTTTCCAATTTACCAAGCACCTTAATCGAAATTATCAATTACATGCACTTAATTAATAAAATGAAGTCCCACAAAACCCTAATAGCAATTTCAATTTCAGTCTTGCTAACATGGTTGGGCTTGTTCAATTGGGCATCAGCGGAGGTAGACTGCGCTACAGTGACAACACTAATCTCTTCATGCTCGAGCTTCATTGAGCATGGCTTCCCCGACCCAATGCCCGGCTCACCATGCTGTGAGGGCGTGGGCAGCCTTAATGTAATTGCAGACACTTCAGAGAACAAGCAGTCCGTTTGTAGTTGCTTGATGGGCCTCATTTCCACTTACAACACCAATGCCACAGCTATTGCCACTCTTCCTGGCTTCTGTGGTGTGGCTTTGGGCTACGTCATTGATCCCAACACCGATTGCAGCTAGTATTTCCTTTCTATTCCTCCGTACCTTTTAACTTTTTTTTTTTGGTTTCTACAACCATATTACAATATACTGATATTAAAATTCGGGCCCTTCCTGAGCTTCTAATTTTCACACCATTGTCGATTAAGAGTCTGTCGACTGTAGTTTAAAAATCTATGACTAACAAGGAAGAAATGAGTCTCCATGGGAACTCAAATCATTGCCTTCTATGACAACAATGTTATTTTGCTCGAGAAAAATTGCTTGAATTTTGCTCGGACATAGGCAAAACACCAAAACATTCCTTTTGCGGTAAAAATGGTCTTTTGCTTGCCTGCTCAAATAATATTTTTTGCTCCAAAGATGAAGGGAAGAGTGTTTTACCATCCGATCAATGAGCCCAAGTGGTCCATACATATTCTTTTGGTTGATCAATTTGCAGGTTCGATTATTCCAATTTTATATTTCATGGTAAAATTATTTATTTGATATTTGAAAATTGATGCAGCATTCCATGAAGTGGGAATCAAAGACATGAAGTTGGTATAGGGAAGAAATGCATGTTCACATGGCATAAGGATCCTGTCGATCTTCAGCTGCAAAGAAGGGAAGCTGGCCATTAATGTAATTTTATTTTTCAAAGAGAAATAACCCTAATGAGTCGCTAAAAGTGTAGCTCCGATTATAACTGAACTTGATACCGTTGTCAATTTTCCTAGCTTATTGATTTTACCCACCAACTTAAGTTTCGAACATTCTTAATACGTAACACCGAAATACACAAGTTGGGTTACATGCTAAGGTTGGACAAAATTTCTGATCTGATATGACCTGACCCGATTTGATCTTGGAAAAATTGGGTTAAGATAAGATCTAATTGAAGACAATATCTAATAGGACGTAATTTTACCAACCCGATCAAATCGTAATCGAATTGGGTGAACTGAAAAACCCAATCGGGTTGGCTTCAAAATAAAATAAAAAAAAAATTAAAAAGCAAAGCTCACAGCCTCACAAACTACATGTACAAATGTATAGCACACAACAACTTCCCTCACCCTCAAGTCAACAGCAGAATAGCTCAACTTAGAAATAGAAACAGAGACACAGCTGACACCCAACGAGCAACGAAAACCTCCTTCAACTTCTCATCTCACTCTCAAGAAGATGAGAAATAATAAAACATTCACACATATACGTGGAGTCTCCACTCTTTACGCTCAGGTTTTGACACACAACACATCAGAAAATAAAGTGACAGCCAACCACGAGACATAGCAATCCGATTTTGCCATGGTTGTTTAGGGAATTAAATAGAGTGACCATGATCTTTTTTAAGTAAGAGTGAGCAAATAATTGAGCGAACCACCTCGACCAGGTGGTAATTTTGAGATCATGAACAGACCACCGAAACCAAGAGGCAATTCAAGTGACCTCGAGCAGATGGGTTTGAGGAGACTTTGGACCAAGTTAGCAGAAAACAAGACTCAGTCAAAATAAACCACCAAAGATTTCCTCCGAAAAATCAGGGTACGAATTTAATCCATTAATAGTTATTGCCACGTTCTAAGATCGTGGGTTTGGGGTGTTTATGGGGGTTCAACTTTTCTCTCTCTATGATATTTTTTACTCTTTTCACTATTAATGAGTCTTCATTCATCTTTACAACTGATCAGAAACTATTTATTTTATTTACTCTTTTTCTAGTAAACCCATAAATTGATTTCAGCGTCAGAGGATTTACGCTTGAAAAACTTTTAGGACCTCTTACCATTCTCTGTGATTTCAGGAGTTCACGGGTTATTTACGAGTGGTCGCAGGACATTCTTGATGATTGGCAAGCCGTTCCACCACCACATAAATTTAATGTTGATGTAGAGATCTGAGATTAAGTCACTGCAAATGCCAACTGAATTTGCTGCTCCGCGAGGATCGCTGCCGGATCTACTGTTCACACCTCCGCCATCACTAATTTCCTCCTCTAAGCTCCATTCGAATGCAGCAAGCAGCAACCCAAATTTCCCTTTTAAAACTTCCAGCCTTCGATGGTATATACTATATAGTTGTAATGTGTAATATACTGTATATTATATGTCAAATTGTTAATTAGTAATTGACCTGAATTGACCTAAAATTCTATTGATTCGATTTCGCCCAACCCGCATTAACCCGAATCCAATTTGAACTATATCTAATCTAAACACGATCTGAACTGAACTCAACATGAACTTTTGATTCGATTCAATTGTAATTCAGATCGGATCAGATCAGGTTGTAGGTTAGAGTTAAACTCAAATGAACTTTTGTCTAACCTAATCAACTTAAAACATAATCAACTCGAAATCTGATCGGATTGATCCGAATCTGATTTTGTCTAGTTCTAATTAGGGATGGCAAAATCTGAATCCGGGTCCGGGTTCGAGTTTAGCCTTTCCGGTTTCGGATCTGAATGGTAATTTTAAGGGCCCGTTTGGTACCCTTTTGCAATCATTGTTTCCGTTTTTGTTTTCATAATACATATATGATACATGTTCGGTAAAGTGTATTCAAAATATAAATTACAAAACAAAAAATCCAAATCCAATATTACAACTGGTAAACCGGAAACATGTTTAACATGTTCTCCTAATATTACAAAACCAAACCCAAAAATAAATTAAAAAACAAAACCACCAAATCGTGAGCTATCTCCTTATCCTTATCTCTTCGTCACGCTCTCTCTTCCTTCTCCCGATCTACTCTCTCTCGCTGTATTTCGTCTCTGCCCCTGTTGTTATTCATCTCAGCCACTGCCCCTCTCTATCTCCACCGTAGCCGCCGCTGATCTGTCTCCACCTAGCCGCCGCTGCTCCGTCTCCGCCTAGCCGCCGCTGCTACGCTCGACAACGTCAGCTGTTGCTAATCGCTCCGCTCTCGACAACGCGTCGCACTGCTTTGCTTTCTTCGCCGTCTTTGCCCGCCTACGCGCTCTTCATCGTAATTTTTGTCTCTTTGAAATCTGGCTTGCTTTGCGATTCGCTTGGTCTTTGCTCATTCGTGCGTTTGCTTTGCAATCGTAATCGCTATATCATTGCTTTGAAATCTACTGGCTTGCTGCACTTCGCTTGGTCTTTACTCCAGCTACGTGCGTTTGCTGCAATCTGCTACATCATTTCTGAAACTGCTTCTTTGCAGATTTCTTACTGGTATATTTCTTTATTTTCCTATTTGGGTGAATTTTGTTTGTGATTTTTTTTGTTTAGCTTAGACCCATATCATGTTCAATTGAGAAAATTGAATGTTGCTCTGTTCAATTAGGCAAATTGGATGTTTGTATTTCTTTAAGATCTATTAGAACAGGGAATGATTTGGTATTGAATTTTTTTGCTGTTGTTCTGTGTTCGTTGAATTTTTCTTTGTTGCTTTCTGTGTTCGTTGAATTTTTTTGCTGTTGCTCTGTGTCCGTTGTTTGAATAATTTAGACAAATTCATCCACGCTTATGTTATTGAATTTGTGTTACTGAATTTGATTGGTGGTGTCGATTATTTATTCTAGAAATCTAATATTATGTATTTGGCCTGTGAAAATAAAAGTTGTAATTATTATGACATGTTGCTAAAATTAATTTCATGATATGTTGAATATGATTAATATTTGATATGTGTTATTTTTTTTAATTTTTCAAGATATGGATTCACATGATGTTGATGGTGAGGATAAGGCCGATTGGTCTAGCCGGACTGAAAATGCATTTATTCGTATAGTGCATGACCATGTAAAAAAGGGTGATTTACAAACATCAACCTTTACTAAGAAAATTTGGACCACTATAAGTGATGAATTATTTGAACAATCCCAAAAAAGATTCAATGTAGGGCAACTTAAGTCCAAGTTTAATAGGTTGCGCAAAAAACATCGAGAGTTTTCTGGCTTAATAGCTCATACTGGGTTTGGCTGGGATCCTATTTCAAATACGGTCACAAAGATCGAAGTCATTGTTTTGTTTTGAATATATTAAGGTAAAACTATATTCGCAGTTTAATAAATACTTTTGTATAAAATTAAGGTATTATTTTTTGGTTTTATACATTTATTTTTTTCCACAGAGAGTGCCTGGAGTGAAGCCATATCGTAAAAAAGGATTAGAGCACTACCAAATTTTAGGGGAGATATTCAACACCACCACAGCTACTGGCCATTTACGTTTTTCCTCTAGCCAAGTTCCATTGTCCTCGGATGAGGACCGTGAATTGGAAGAGAATTTTCTTGGTCATGGAATTCATGTTGATATTGAGGATGACGATTCAATGGATCCTCTTTCTGAGAGTAGGACCGAAAAAAGGCCTCGTCGGTCAATTGCAACTTCAACTGAGCGTGGTAAAAAAAATAAGAGTGAGTTTGACAGCTACTTTAAAATGGCTAGTTCAGTGATGAATGCTAGAATGGAGATGGTTAAGTGCAAAAGTGCGGAGTCAACTTCTCAATGTGTTGAAAAGTGGTCTATTCAAGAGTGTATTAAAGCTGTAGAGAAATTGGGAGACATTGATGGAGATACATACAACAAATTGATGGATAAGCTAGTGCCCAGTATTGAGTGGAGGAAAGCATTTCTGAGCATGTCTGAGCATAGGAAAAAATATTGGTTAACTAGTCTATAGTTTGTTCTTTAAGATGTAATGTGTTTAACTTGGATGTTATTGGTTGTGAACTATGTGCTTGTTTATTTTATAGTTTGGACTTTGTTGTACTTTTATTTGTCGAACTTTATGTTATTTTTATGAGTTGAAATGTATTTGTTGAACTTTATTTCATTTTATTTTTGTGAGTTGAACTTTTTATGTTTTTAGATCAATTATTATATACTTGCTATATTTATAATCTAGGATTTTTTTCTTAATCAGAGAAAAGAATGAACAACAACAACAATGAAGATGATGATATTGTGATTTAATGAGATATTGAAGAAGAGGTTTTAGAGGTAGCCATTGCCATAAAAATTTATGAGAAACAACAGCGTGCTATTAGAAGGCAATGCTATACAGGACAATTGTCTGGCATTGAATTTGTTCAAGAGTTGTTAAATGGTCATCCGGATAGAATGTATAACATGTTTCGAATGGATAAAGAAGTTTTTATTCGATTATGTTATACACTTGAACATTTACAGTTATTAGAGGATGATAGACATGTTTGTATCAAGGAGGCAGTAGCAATGTGCTTGTACATATTGTCCCATAGGGCTGTTGTGTGGGTTGTATCTGAGCGTTTTCAACGTTCAGTGGAAACCGTGTTTACACACTTTAAGCGTGTCTTAAAAGCATTTTGTCACTTGGCAAATCACATTATAAAACCGAAACCTCAAGGGGAAACGCCATCAGAGATTAGAAACAATCCAAATTTTTTTCCATATTTTGAGGTAAGAAATTCAATATATGTTACTTCAATGTTAATGTGACATTAACATTTGGTTAATAAATTATTAATTTTCACAGAAGTGTATTGGTGCAATTGATGGAACCCACATTGCTGCATGGTCACCAGCTAATAAACAGATATCATATCGAGATAGAAAGACTCAGGTGACTCAAAATATCATGTGTGCATGTTCTTTTGACATGATGTTTACATTTGTATATACGGGTTGGGAAGGTACGGCCAATGACTCAAGGGTGTTTATGGATGCCTTAAATAGACCAGAATCTGGGTTTCCACTTCCGGAAGAAGGTAAGAATACTGATAGATAGATATATGTGTGTGTGTGTGTGTCTCTTTGGTCTTTATTTTTTAATTATGTTTTATTGTTTATATATTTTAGGATATTACTACGTTGTGGATTCTGGATACATAAATATGAAGGGATTTTTGACACCATATAGAGGTGAGAGATATCATTTACGTGATTATAGAAGATCAGGTCGAGCACCTAGAGGTCCCCAAGAATTGTTTAATTATAGACATTCATCATTGCGTAATGTAATTGAGTGATGCTTTGGTGTTTTAAAAGCGCGATTTTCAATTTTAAGGGATATGCATAATTATAGTTTACGTAAGCAACGTCTAATTCCAATTGCATGTTGCGCTTTACATAATTTTATTCGACGAGAAAATGCAAGTGACAGGTTATTTGGGGACTTTGATGTGCAAGATTTGGTTACCAACGAAGAAGAAGACACCAGTAGGCCACTTACTAATATTGATTTATCTCCAGCAAGTGTCGCAGAGATGAATGCTATAAGAGATGGAATTGCAGCTTCTATGTGGCATGATTACATACATAATGCATAATGTCTATCATGTAATTTTTTTATAATTATTTTGTTTAAATCATGTGTTGTAATATATGTTAACGCAAATATTTCTTTAATATTGATTTTGATGATAACAAACTTGATGAAGATTGATTAATTCTTTAAAAGCTCAAAAAATTTTCTTACTCTTTCAAATCATAAGTCTCATACCATAAAGGTTTTTATATTCTATGAAAAATATTTAATAAGTAATCGCATCAAATTGAAACACCTTGAGTATTTTGAAAATGATCAATAACGGCTCACCGACATTCCTCCATAACGGCTCGCCGATATCGAACAAAATTGAGTAATTAGTTTCTGGAAGATAACGGTTCGCCGACATTCTTGATAAACGGCTCGCCGACATTAAACAGAACTGAATTTTAGCTTCTGGACACTCACGGTGATCCGACATGTTGATAACGGCTCGCCGACCTGGAACAGAATTGTGAAATCAGATTCTGGAAGATAACGGCTCGCCGACATTCTTGATAAACGGCTCACCGACATCAAACAGAAATGAAGTTTAGCTTCTGGACACTAACGGCGATCCGACATGTTGATAACGGCTCGCCGACCTGGAACAGAATTGTGAAATCAGATTATGGAAGATAACGGCTCGCCGACATCAAACAGAAATGAAGTTTAGCTTCTGGACACTAACAGCGATCCGACATCTCAATAACGGCGATCCGACATTTGGAAAATCCAGCCCAATAGAAAGTCAATATTAATTGGTCAAACTTTTTTGGTGTAATAACAACGACAACGTCAAACTTTTTTTAATTAATATTAATTATAAAAATTTATCATCATGTAATTTTTCTATAATAAATTTGTTTAAGTTATTTTGTTGTATTTGTGTATGTATTAGCTAAATAATTATTTTATGACTATAAATATAATGTCAATGTTTAGTAAAAACTGTTTTTGAAAAAAGCATTACCAAACGCATATTCTCTGTTTTTATCATTTTCAACTGTGTCTACCAAACGCATATTACTGTTTTCAATTTTAAAATATAGGATACATAAAATGATACCAAACGCATATTTAAATTCAAAATACAGCAACTGCAAAATACCATTTTCATTTTTATTTTTATTCTCAGAAAATACAAATTCAAAAACAATACCAAACGGGCCCTTAAATACTGGACCCGAATATTTTTACTCCGAGTCCGGTCTGGGTTCAACCTGGAAAAATATGGGTTTCCGGATTCCAGGTTTAGAACCCCGATGCTTACTAAAGAGATACGATTTTTTCTCTTTTTGCTGTGAATTCCTCCTTACATCTTTAATCTATTACCAACAATAATGGAAAATAATGCAAAATCAAATAAGTAGAAATAAATTTGAAGGTAACAGAGCATAAAAAATTCAATTTTCAAACATAATGATGACGAATTTGGCGATGATGATGACAAATTGGGCTTTGTGGAGTTAGGTCAAGAAAAGTCGAAAAAGGGAGAAATGAGTTTTGGTCTTCAAAACCATTTACGTTGTTCAAGCCATTGTTCTCGTCTCCACTCTTGCTTTCTTCTTCCTTTGCTGCGGCTGCACTTCTAATCTCCTTTTCTTCTTCTTTTTTTTTGGTTTTTTATTTTTGTATTCTTTAATTGATTTTTTATTCTTTCTTCATCGATCTTCTTCGCCTCTGATGATGATGAACATGAACACAGCAAAGTAGCGAAGCAATGGTGAGTGGCGACAATGATTTGATGAAGAGAAGGGCTGAACAGAGAGAAAATGGTTTGGCTTGGTGATGATTTGATGAAGAGAAGGGAGAGAGTGGAAATGTTTGGCAGCTGCGGTGAATTTAGGGATGGCAATGGGGAGGGGAGGGGAGGGGACCAATCTCTCCGTACCCATCCCCGATATTTTATGTATGTCCCCGTCCCCTCCCCGTCCCCATCATAATTATTTGAGAGAATCTCTATCCCCTCCCCGAATAATAATAGGGGATTCCCGAGGGTCCCCGATCCCCGAATAACTAATATATTTTTTTTATTTTGAATTAATCATATTAAAATAAAAAATTCAAATAAAAGTAAAGTTCGAAATATATCTTACATTAATATCCATTACAAAAGTCACATCCATTAAATTAGTCAAGAAGAAAAGACGCAAGAGATACAAACTTCTTTTATAAACTATCATGAACAAATTAATAGTTTAATACAAAATTGTTAAAAAAAATCGAATTTAGATTCAAAATTAACTTTTTCAATGGTGGCGTTGACACTTTATAAATGTGGACTATTCCCTTTACATCATAATAGTTAAGTCGGAGCAAATCAAGAGCAAATATTAGATTATATTATATTAGATATTAAAATTGTGATTCGCGGCAATTATAACATCTAAAAATAAATAAAAAATAGATTTAAGTTTAAAATATTTAATGAATATTAAAATTAAAATAAAATTTTTGGACTAATAGAATCTACCCGGTCTTTTTAATGTCCTAAAAAAAATTTAGTACTTTAATTAGTTAATTAGACCTAAAAGTTTAATAATATAAATATTTTGATATTTGTTATTTTTACCAATATCTATAATTTTATAATTCAAATTTTATTATTTATTTACTAGTAATTTTAAAAAATAAAATTAAAATTAAAAATTAAAATGGGGAAATGGGTAGGGGATGGGGATTCCACCTCATCCCCGTCCCCTCCCCGAATAAGAAATTGGGTAAAAAAATTTCCCCGTCCCTTCCCCGAATAAGAAATTGGGTATGAAATTATCCCCATACCCTCCCCGAATGGGGAAAATCCCCGAGGGTACCCGTCCCCATGGGGATTTTTGCCATCCCTAGGTGAATTAAGGCAGGGTTGAATTTTTTTTTATTTTCCAATTTATATTAAAATAAAGATGTTCGGGTCCGGGTTCCAAATTTACGAGTTCACCTAAACCCGAAACCGGACCCGGAAATCCTCCGGGTTGGAAAAATTCAATTCGGATTTCGGATTTAATTTGTTTCGGTACGAGTTGAACCCGGACTGGATTTTTCGAGTTCGTTCGGGTCCGGATTAAATTGTCATCCATAATTCTAATGCATTTATCCTATTTGGATCCAGCTATGGTGCAACTGTAGTACCATACTATAGTTGCTTTCAGCCATTGGATCTAACTATAGTGAGAGCAAGGGCGAAGCCAGAGAAAAATTTTCGGGTGGGCTAAATTTTTTTTCCAAGTTCAAATGTTATCCCAACTGAAAATATAAAGCTTAATGAAAATTTTATTAATATATAAGAAAATACATTAAATTTAAGAAACAATTTAATTACAATTAAATACTATTTCAATTGCACATTTCAATACTTTCGAGAATTAAATTCATCTATTATTAAAATTAACAAATATGTTCCCATCAAATGAAGGTGGAAACTCTTTTAACTTTGGTTGATATGGACCCATGCTGATATACATTCTCCTAATGTCATCTCGTTGATTAACAAAATATATCCATATTGGTTTACGTGACTTTGGATCACGTTCTAATGAAACAATATTTTCACTTTGAACTTCAACTTTTCGAGATTTAGATATGGGTTGCTCATCATCAACATCACATGGAACCTCATTTGACGACTGACCCCCATATTTTTTCTTAAAAAATGCAAGAAGAGTTTTTCTAACCTTTAATAATTGATTGTTTGACTTTAATTAACTCCTAAAAAATAAAGAAGTAAAAACATAAAAGTAATTAAAAAAATCATCGATAAATTTAATTAACAAATTAATAAAAACATAGAACCGTTAATTCATCATAATAACACATTGACACTATTTAAAAGCAAAATAATAAGTTTAATTAATAAATTAACATTATATTTGAATTGAATTTATAGTCTCAATTAGACCTAATAATAATTTAAACTTATATAATCAGTTTATAAATTTATTGTAAGTGATTAAACAAAAAATAAATTTTCTTACCAGGAAAAGACGAAGAATTGAAGAAGCCAATTCTTAATTTATATATGCAAGGTTGGGTGTCCAAGGTTAATTAATTAATTGAAGAATTGATTCACTGGCCTTGCAGTGGTGTAGGTATCCAAGGTTAATTAATTTGGTTTTGCTTTGTTATAGCTTTTAATGTCACTTCGTTGTGTCGCCGGTTCAGACAAAATCGTTTGTGGGCCAAACGGGGCCACCGCAAATCCAACCTCCGTGAATCTACAGTCGGTATATATGCATACAAATTGGGGCGATAATCGAGATGCCAACCTTTAATAGCTTTGGCTCGTGCAGTCATTTACCAAAAGTGAGCAAATAGCAAAATGTCTAATCCACTAATTCGCTCATTGTCCGATTTCATTTGGTTTGTCTCATTTTCCAAGCGCCTGCAATCCAAAAGTTGTGAGAAAACTCACTTTTAAAACATCCCATCGTGTGACATTTGAAATAGATGGCTAATTAAGGCAATACTACAGTGCTTTGGCACCATCAATACATCACACCAAGCTTTTCGCTCAGTTTAAGTTTTTTTTGTTACAAGTTATGAGTTACATTAAATATAACGAAAAAATTGATAACTTAATAGAAATTATAACACTTGATATGCGTAAAGAAAAATTCCAAAGCAACGGATAAAAAAACTGAATACAATTCAAGCATCGATGGACTGGAAGTCCGACACTATTAATTAATAGAGAGAATATAGATCACACGTAGAGATGGTAATTATATCCGTAAATTTATCTAAATCCATCCATTGTGAATAATTTTATCCACTGTGGGCGGGTTTAGTATTATAAACCAAAACCTGCATATGGATGCGGGTGAATTTAGTATTTACCTTATACTCGGTGGATACCCGCATGGATATCCACTAAATCCGTAATATTTTTTCTAAATATTTTTAATTTAATTTAATCTAAAAATGTATAAAGAAAATAATGTGTATAAAAAAATAATCTAAAAATTTTAATCTAAAAATCTATAAAGAAAATAATGTAATTCATAAATTATTATATATCTATTATAATTTTGTATGTATTATTTTTCTTTAACTTAATACATGATTTATTTTATTATTATAATTTTTTTTCGAATTAGTATTTAAAAATATTAATCTTAATTATTATTGTAGGCATCGTGTTGGATGAGTGCTTATGGTGATGAATGAAATGAATATCTTCTCTTGGAGCTTGTTTTAAATAATAATATGAAATGTAATTATTATTTTTAGATACTAATTTGTATTTTTTAAATGGATTTGTGCAATTTATACTTAAATTTGAGAATTTGTGTTAGATTGATGTTGAAATTTTAATTTTTTATTTACATTGTTTAAATATAAAATTGAGTATGTTATATAAAATTTGAGATTATTATTATAATTTCTATATTAAACACTTTGTGATTTTAAATATAGAAATCCGTAAAAAATCCACTGAGTACCATTGCGGGTTTAGTAATTGTCAAAATTCACTGCGAGTGGATTTTTTTAAAAGAATTAAAACCCACTGCGGGTTGCAGATAGATTTAGTAATTTAAATTTTATACGGGTTTGCGTTGGTAATGGCAAACCCGCTACGGACAGTGCCCATTGCCATCCCTAAAATTCACACGGAGAAACACATGGGCTCTTCATTGTCAATGTCGAAATAGTTTTTACACTCATTAGAATCGTGTAACCGGCGCTCGATAATGCTTCTTACTCAAATACACACTGAAAACTATGTCCGTGTCTATGTTCTTCGGTTGTACAAGACACAAGTTTAATTGTAAGGCAATAGTCATTTAATTACAACAGTAGCAAACTGCCATACACTTAGAAAGCAAAAGCGAAAATTACACAAGCGAAAAATGAAAGCAAAAGGTGCAGCATCACCTGAAATTTATGCTCCCGAATTTACTCAACCGGTCAGATGCTGTAGAAGCCCTGTTCCTGAAGTCAGCATGTTGAGCGAAATCTCTTTCAGAATTAATGCTACCATCCCAAAACCCTTGAGCTGGCCTCTTGGTTGAACCATATCTCTCAAACTCAAGTCTTTGCCTTGGGGCGCTCAGTGATCTGACCTTAGCTCGTGATGATTCCGTGTTAGCCATATAATTTGGGTGGCTTATGTATCCACTAAAGAAGCCCCAGGAATACTCACTTTTTGTGGGCGTGAAAGGGCCTCTTCTTGAACTACTTCCAGGTCTATACAGTGCAGATGATACTTGTGGGCTGTTATCGGCAGTCCTCAAAGCTGCATCACTTTTTCCCACCGGAACTTTCAGTGAGCTCAATGATAAAACCTCCCCTGAAGATACACTTGGGATTGGATTCATATTTTTTGCCGATAATTTTGATGGAGAGTCGATTGTCATGTAGCTGTGATTGTTATAATCCAAAGCAAAACCATGCGGTGAGGATCGAATGACTCTATTATGTTGTCGGGGGTTCAAGTGAGGCTTCCATGTATCTACTTCCAAGATCTTGTCACTCTTCTCATCATCTGCAGGAGGTCCACTTTTAAGTTGACTTACTCTATGGCTGTTCCATACACTTTCTTCCATCCAACGATCTAACCAATTTGAACCCAACCGTCGTTTTTCAAGGTCAGTGATATCTCCAAAGTTCGAACTGGAACCACATCTCTGCATCAAATGAAACAGACTACCATTAGAGTTGCCTTGCATAGTAGAACTTTTTGATGAGAACAAGATCAATGTTCAGAAGCTAATTCTAAAATTTCACTGGAATTTATATTGTACTTCTCTCTAACACATATAACATGTATAAAAAAAGAACAGGAGTAAGTATCATAAAGACTTGGGAAAAGTTTCTGAGAACTCAAAATAAGTTCTTTGTAAGAAACATAGAAATATGTAAATAGATGATTCTACAAAATCACTCTAGTCCTTCAGGATGGAGGGGCCATTAACTTTAGTACTGTGAGCACAAAATTGGTTCTCTGATTTGTCAGGACTTCGAGGAACCTAAAAGTCAGTTCAAGAATTTTGTTCAATGATTGAAAAGAGCAAATTACTCATGCAATTCAAGAATTTTATTCAATTATTAGTAAATAAAAAATTCCCTACTACGACACTCGGTTGTATTAATATTAATACAGTATGTGAGAGATTCTAAATTACTAGTGATAGCCAAATGATGTAATTGGCCCAGTAAGCTTACGATTTGGTTTCACCATGTGAAAAGCAGTCTATTTTGGCCCCTCTAAATTCTGCAAACCAAGGCACAGAATATAAAATCCAAAACTTTATAAGGTTAAATAAGACCTAAAAAATGATCCATATCAACCGAATACTAGTATACAGAAATCCCACGAACCAATCTGAAAATAAAGGTCTCTCTTTAGTCAATACTTTTGGGATTTAATGTCAAAAAGTAGCGTAAGAAAATACTGTGGCCCTCTGGTTCAGATCAGTAGCACTTTTTTCTGAGCCCCATGCCTTAATTAAAACACAATTTTGCAAAGAAATTGATCTTTGTCTTATAAAAAGACATATGGAACATGAAAGTAATTAGGTAAATTCAGAATGTGGTCCCTTAAAAGCCACAATGCATGTGTATTGAGAATCGTGGGTCATGATTTTAATCATGCTTCTCAATGAAGAAACTAATCACTAAACCTTGCTGAAAAACAGATTAAGGTGCGAATAATAACTCTGGCTTACCGTACTGCGAGAAAGAGATGATTTGCTGCTAGAAAGCAAAGATTCTGACGTGTGAGTGCGACTAGCACGGACCCGTGCCTGCACTTTGACTAATGTTTGCATGCGCTTTAGCATATCCGCGGTTTGCTTCCTTACAATGTGGCCTCTCACCAGTGCCTGAAGCTTCACCAATGCTTTCAGTGCCTTCAGTGCCCTCCTTGCCTTCAGATCAACATAAGAAATGATGGATCAGACGCCCATTTTCATCCCAAAATATCGAAACAATCCAATTCAATAAATGATAATTAACTCACCCAGGAAGTTGGTTTTTTTTTTCCCCTAATATCAAAAAGTACATACCATGACATTGAGCATGACCTAAAATCTAAAAAGTTTTGATGGCACAGGGATCCAGGAGTTTAAAAGGATATGCAACAGATTAGTATATAAAACCAAAGGGAGAGAAGCATGGGTGAAATCATTCTTTCTCACACATACCAAACAGAAAAAGGCCCAGTAAAGTAAAGAAAAGTGATGAATCTCTAACCTAAGCATAATTTTAAAATCAATCATTAAAATTTTGCACCCAAAAAGGAAAAAAAATCATTAAAACTTTAAACTGTCAGGGAGGAATAATTAACTTCAGAGTTCAGCCAAACTAAACATAAGCTCTTTTTCTTGAACATTCATGATGGCAAAGCTTTGGGAATATTGATTGAGATTCTTCTATAAAAAATAAAAAAACAAAATCAAAGTTGCTCATAAAGTTAATGCCTAAAGGCTAATCTAATGGGAATATTGACAGAGATTCTGGCATCTTTCACATGCGTAAAATTCTAGAAATCCAACAATGGTTAATTATATTCATGGGTCATAAAGAGGTCTGAGTTCAAACCCACTCACATGTATGAAGAGTGGATTTAGCTTCCAGTTTTACTACACTTCAAATATAAATCAAGAGAAGACTAGTAGGTGCCATTGCTCATGTTATGGTGATTACAAAATTGCCGCTTTGCGTTCAATTACTCAGTATTAACGAGCAAAGCCACTCACTAAATCATTTCTGCCTGTGTATATATGCTCATGCACAGTAGTCTTTTTTTTTGGGCCAGACATAGTGGAGCCACCGAAAAAAAAAAGAGTTTAAAATTGAAGACAAAGATAAGTCCAAAAACTAACCCAGAAAAATAAATAATAAATAAATTGAAGACAAAGATGATTCCATATTTGGTCAGACTTGTCGTTCAAGTTTAATGTAGCAGACACATCATCTCACCAGTATTGGTCAGCACTTCAAATTCACTATCAAACCCAACCACATGCAGCCGCGTCATCATGCTTAATTGACTACTCTCACAAGGGTGGGCACGTGCGAGGACATGGCACGTGCGAACAGATAATTTTGAAATTAAAGTGGAAGCACAGAAAACAGAGACAGCAAGCACCGTGGATAACAGGGAATCAGTTAAAAATTCACCCACCACCCACTTGTGTCGGCGCACATTTGAGTTTTGTGGGCAGAGCAATGGCTATCAAACTGTTGCTGTCTTTTCTTGTTTTTTCTTCTGTTTTTGTTTTTATTTTTATTTTTATTTTTTATATGTTGGGACCATTTACCCTTCAACTTGAAGAATCTACCCGTTTTAGATTAGTTGCAACATAATTCTTGGAAACATGGAGGAACAACAAACACTTCCATTCCGCCAGATCCCCAATAATGCTTTGTTTAGCCTTTCGGGATAATATATTAAAATTATTTTTTGACAAACTGATTTACAAAATGAAAAGAAAAACAAAAGAACCCTCGAGAGTTAAAAAGTAAGATTTTTTTTTTTTAATGAAAAAAAAAGTCTTTGCTTTCGAGTTTCGATCTCAAATTACAGAAAGTGAGACTGAGAAACAAAGAAGTAACAGTACCCAGAATTCAAATTTTAGAACTTTTAAATGAGGCTGAGAAACAAAGAAGTAACAGTGTCCAGTATTCAAATTTTGCAAATTTTTTTTTCCTTTTCCTGCGTTTTCTCAGGAAACAAACAAGCCGACCACTGAATTAAAAAAAAAAAAAGATATCTTGATAAACAAGATTGAGAAACAAAGAAGAAACAGTATCTAGAATTCAAATTTTGCAACTTTCTTCTTTCTTTGTCCTGCGCTTTCTCAGGAAACAAACAAGCCGACCGCTAAATTAAAAAATAAATAAAATAAATCTTGATAGATAGAAAGTAAATGCTAGTAATTAAGTTACTGACCAGATAGGCTCGAAATGCTGACTGTATTCTGACCGCCGCAAGTTCGTATTGCAACCTAACGTGAGCGGCGGGGGGAGCAGCAACACCACCACCACGGCCACCGGTACTCGTCAATCTAACAACCTCGGCGGCAGCATGAGCAGCCGCGAGGGCCGCCTCGGCTACAGCGGCAGTGGCGGCGGCGACGGCTATGGCGTGCTTGTTGGCATCCAAATTCGCTTCGTACGAGGCGTCGGGCTTGGTGGCCTGAGGCAGAGACTGAGGCTGGGACTGAGATGGCGTCGTTTGTTTGGAGGAGGATCTAGAGGAGAAGCTCCACCTTCTCTTCTCCTTCGACGATGAGTGGGTCCCCGCCTTTTTGGCGCCAAAAAGTCGCCGAAAAAAGCCCATGTTTCATCGCCGGAAAGTTTAGAACGAATTGAAACGAAACGAACCGTTTTGGGATGACGAAAGCATAATCTAAAGTGGCAAGTAGCAAGACTTGTGGAGACTTGTGTGTTGTCAAGATGTTGAACCCAAAAGATTTAAGTAGCTGTTTTGCTGGGAATGGAGAGCAGTTTAAGTAGACGCGATATTAAAGAGTTTGTGAAACACGCGCGGTGTTCGATACTTGAGTATTGTGTGTGTGTGTGTGTGTGTGTGTGTGTGTGTGTGTGAGTGTGGGACTGACTGTGCGCTTGTGGGTGGCTTAACTGATATCCTCACGTGAAGGCGGGGGAGCTGCCTATGGTGATGCAAGTCTCATTGACTTTGATTTTGTTGTAATTTCATTTTTTGGCTAAAAGTAATTATTTTCGTTACTATTTTTATTCCCAAAAAAAAAAAAAAAAAAACTGCTACTTGTTTCTATCAACCCATAATACGTGTTAATTAAAAGACTGTGAGCTATAGTATAAAAAAACCAGACGTTGAGGCAACCCGCAAGTTGGGAAATTCATGTCAGTTGATACTTGATACAGCATATTAGTCTGAGTCGCGGTTAGAGCTGCATAAGCAAGCATTGTTTAGATTAGTTCATTATGAAAAATATTAATAAATTATATTTTAAAAATGGTATTATACTGACATAGTTGTATAGGTATAACTGTACTTACTTGTATAGTTATATCTTAACGAATGTGACGCAAGAAGTATCACTTGTTGCCATTAATAAAATATGTAAAATTAGTAAGATGATAATAGATAATAAAATTAATTAGTACCATACACATAACACAATTATTGATAGGTGGAAAAAACTATATATCTCAACCATATAACTATGACATCATTATTTAAAATATTATGAATGAAATTTCTCGAATTGCAAAGAAATGTTGTTGTATTATTATTCTTATTATTTACTTTCAACAAATGTTTGAATACAGGATTTTTTGGTCTAAATAAAAGAACGGGAATATGAAAAAAAAGACACAATTATATTTTAGTGGTGATTTTATAAATCTTTTATTATTATTATTATTATTATTATTATTATTATTATTATTATTATTATTATTATTGGTTAAGAAAAAAAGAACATTTGATGAGGATGTATGATTTGTTGTCTGTGATGAACATAAACATAATTTCAAGGATAGCCGAAGCACAACTAAATGGGACATCCTCCCAATTTATTTTCTATAATCCCCATGTATTCAATGATTGATTCGTGTCAAGGTAGTGAAAACGGGTAATTACAAAGTCTGAATTTCTTGTTTGGAGTTGTCATTTAAGTTTAGTCAACGAAACTTTTTGATTTTTCAAATTAAAAGCTTTGGTCCCTCCTCCAACTAACCACACCCAACGCTAACAGGCAGGTCCGTAGTCACCTTACAGCTACAAAAATCGTGACATTTGCTGATGTCATACTGAACCTGAACTAAAATCAAAGCACCTTGCATTATATCACGAATCTGAGCACTCTCTGCGTGGGACGTGTGTTAATATTATGAAGTCCCATCAACATCGACCGACTGGGTGTCTCAAACAATACAGATAATACACAAGTGGTTGACGTTACAACAACTCTTTTGATTTGAATCATATGAAATAAATTGGCTTAAGTTAGTTATAATATGATTCCATTTGTTGATCGCTCTCCAATTGAGAGGGCAAATATTAGCGATGGGGGATAAAATTGAAAGGACTAAGAAGGAATCTTGGCTGTAATTCCCACTTTCTTCGGAATAGAAAATATGTATGTCTATAATATTCAGTCTTGTTCTTGTTTGATATGAAAATTACTATACTTTATTCATTACTGGTTTGATTAAACTTCACTTCTTTCTTTTCTTTTTTTTTTAAGAGAAAAAAGGCCCTCAAATCTTGAAGCATTTCTGTGTCAGCTGTGGTATATATATCAAAGGGCCCAATTGGATTTATGGTGTCAATAAAAGGGCCCGAGTCGATCCTCGAAGCCATTTGCAGTGAGTAGTGCTTTTCACACCGGTCTACAGTCCCTATAACCCCAAGGGCCCGTTTGATTTTAATTATATATCATGGGATTAGATAACTTTAGTGTAAAATAATCCTTATATCATGTTTGGTGTCAAAAACGTAAAGGTACGATAACAATAATGGACCCACCAATTAATCCTAATAGTGGCAAAATTTCATCCCAAGGAACCCCTAGGATTATATTTTCTAAGCTAAAACTTTGTCCTCTACTATTTATGGGATTAAAAACTATAACATGTTAAATATTAAAAAAAATTTAAGGGAAGATTTTGTATTTTTTTTATAAATTTACCAATAATTATTGATTTAAGTTAAATTATATTATATGTCATTTTAAAGTAAATCTAAGATGATTTTAATAAATTAATATATAAGACATATTATTAGTTATTAACTAATCTCATGGCATACAAAACATGAGGCATGATTGTTTATAGTCCAATCTAATATTACATCAAACACAATATAGTACTATATATAATCCAGTATTATCCTATCCAATCCAATCCAATCAGCATACCAAACGAGCCCCAAGTTTATAACCACGGTTCTATTAACACAAAAGGACAAATATGAATTTAACTAAATTAATATATTCTTACACTTGCAAATCATGAACCACAATTATTTAACTAAATTATTTATGTCGTTTAATTATAAAAATTTATGTTTAATATTTAATCAAACTCTATTTTGATCGTTTGTCATTTTCTATAATTTTTATCAAAATAAGAACTATACATATAAACGGTAGGGTGTCATAAGAGTTTAAAAGGGTTGTTTGTTCAATAACCTGTGATTGAAATGTACTATTAGTAAACAGGCTTTTATTCTCTCTTTTTAAGTATCAACAAATGGTATTTAGTGCAAGTGACAAATATGCATATGATTGTTTAACATGCAAGTAAATGTTGTAATGTAAAGGCAAATACAAAAAACTGCTCATGTTATGTTCAATATATCATTATTATTATTATTATTATTGCTCTTCAATTCATATAACCAAGTATTCTGATCTTGACTGACAGTTCGGTCACATATCAGATCTTACATAAAAGGCGACATTGAAAATTAAAAAAAAAAAAAAAACTCTTTTCAATGCTGACAACTCTCGCTTGGGCTCCACGCATTGATCATTGATCTGCATTGCTGCAATCTAGACTAAGAAGGATTGTTATTAACGCTGTGTCAAAGAGAAGGCACGCTAATTAGAGTAATAAAGCATGTGCTTACTTACAATCAAGGAGTGCAAGTGAGAGGTGGGAGATTGCATTGGTTAGGAAGGCGAGCCGCGATCCTCATGGTGTTGCAGAAGCAGTCACGATCCACAGACTGGAGGGCGGCGCAGCAGTCAGAGGAAGGAGTTGTGGTCGCGGCGCCGGGCACCACATACGGGGCACAGGAGTTGAGGTTGGTGAGCTCAGACGTGCAGCTCTGTGCATTAGTCATCTGGGTTTGCACTGCTACCGCAATCAGCAGAAGAAGCAATGCAGCTTTGGTGCTGATGGGAACCACTGACTTGATTGCCGCCATCACTGATTGATTAGTTTGTCTAGTTCTTATTGCTTTTTCTTTCTTTAATTCTTGTGTGTTTAGCTTCTCCACATGAAGGTTAATTTATAGTTGGTTTCTTGATAGTAAGCGGTGAGCTTTTGCATGATTCAACCAACCGAACTTTTCAACTCATGGTTATTGCGATGGATTCCCAGACTGTTAGGTGATGCGTAAGTTTCTAATGGGCATACTGCTGAATTTTCTGAATATTTCGAGAAAAAGTCTTGTGCTATCATGCCTGCCATTTCAATTCGTTCAAATTGCAGAGTTTGAATTAATGCATTTAATTTTAATAAATTGAATTCCCTCCGTTTGACCAAATAAATTTTCGCAATTTAAATATACAATCTCATCCCACAAACTGAAAGAAATTCCAATATATATATATATATATGTATGTATATATTGGAAGTACTAGATGGTACGGAATCTTGATCTATAGATCTCCTTGCTCGATGGATTAATACACTCGATCCTGTTCCTTGTTTAGAAAGAGAGCATTTAATTGAGGTTTTTTTTTTTTAAAGCTGAAATTATGGCTTGGCACCAGCTGAAACTATAATTTGTTTTATTTTATGAAAATGGACGCAAAATGCAAGCATTTTATAAGCCAGATTGGTTGCAATTAATGAACTAATCTGAAAGAATTGAGTTAAAAGAAAAAGAATAACGAAAAATACAACTACAAAGTAAAGCTTTATTATGAAGATTTAGAGGCAGTTTCTTCAGCGGGAGCAGTCCAATATAATTTAACAGCAAATAGAAGCTTTTCCCTCTCCAGAGGTCCGTCTTCATGATCAACAATTTGGCTTTGCCATTTCAATGCATCGGTGATCCTCTTCACCTTCACCAACTCATCAACATCGTCTCTGAAGATTACACCCCCTTCGGGTCGCAGAATCCGATCCATTTCTAGCAAAATATCTTCCGTTTCACATCTGCAACACAAATGCTCACATCAAATCAAGTCCTTATTATTATTAAGTACAAAAATCATGTTCGCGTATAATTAATTAATTAATTACCGGTCTTTGTAGAGACTAAACACAGAATCAGCATGAATAAGGTCATAAGTTCTAGGATAAGTTGATATTGCCTCACACCTGCACCATAACAGACAAGTAAATAAATTAAAATTTTGATTTTAAATGTAGCTGTGAGGTATTATGAACTACGTTTACCAATTGTGATATGTTCCGATTAGGCCTCTTTCGTATATGACTCCAAGAGTGTTGATTTTAGCCTCAACAGGAACAACATTCATGACCCAAAGCGGGAAATCAGTAAGAGCAGCAGCGAAACCTCCCAAGTGAGCATTCATGTCTAGTATGTTACGGTACCGTCCGGATTGGCCTAATTGATTGTTCATTGTTTTGTAATAAGACAATCTCTTCTTCCATAGCTCAGAATTTTGCTGAAAGATCTCAGGAGTGATTCCTTTCACAGTTCCTTCACTGATCCTTGGTGGGACTGCGTTGAGTCTCTCGGGCCATTTTGCCAATTCACCCCCAGCAGTCTCCTGATTACTTGAAACTTCAGGTAAACGAGTCAAACAAGTACCCATTTGTGTGTACCTGAAAAATCAATTCGAATATACACTTAAGATAACAGTTAAATTGAAAATACATAATGTTAAATTTGGTTTTAACTAAAAGGAACACGAACCAGGCTTTATCTGGATCCTGGACCGGGCAGAAAGGCGGATTCTGAGAGAGTTTTCGATTTGTTTTACAGTTCATATGATTAATAGGCTTCTGCCAGATAGCAATATCGCCTTTCTCCTTTATTTTTTCCCAGCAAAGGCTCTTAGCTACATTTTCAATAGCAGTTTGTTCCTTATTCAAATCCTCTTTTGTTCTTTGCCAGCCTCTCGCATGCCTCTTCCAATTAATCGGAGGGCCAGATAAAATCCAGTACCCTCCGGGTCGTAGCACTCGATCGACTTCCATCAAATAAATCCCACCTATATATGGGTGTGTGTGTGTAAATTAACAATATATATAACTATACAAGATATAATTAAACATTTAATTAATCACAATATTAATCAAGAAATATTAGTGTCCACATTAGTAGAATTTAAAATTAAAGTGTACCGAATTGGTTCCAAGGAATGAGGCAGCGAGAGCAATGGGCCATATCAAAAGCTCTAGACGGGTAAGGAAGCCTCTCAGAGGCGAGGACTCCAATTAAAGCAGGCACCCCACGCTCTAAGGCGAATTGAACTTGAGCTTCGTGCGTGTCCCTTGGTGCAAATGACATTGTTATGATGCTGCGTGACAGAAGATACGCCCCCCAACTTGCCACCTACATAATTAAATTAAATTAAATTAAATTTTAATTTAATTACTTATTAAAATAATTTTGACCCTTGATGAACCCAATTTCCATTAATTTCATTAAAATAACAAGGAAATAAAAATTTCTTCTTGGTTTTGTCACATTTACAATGTGCATTGGCTTTGTCAAACGAGATCCCACTTAACAACTTCTACGACGTGGAATCAAGTGCAAAACGCTAAAAAGCGCTTTTTTTTTTAAAGCACTTTACCGCGAATCTTCTTTGTACATGCATGTCTATCGCAATATTAAAGAAGAGATAAACCTACCCCACAAGGCCACAACCAGTATCAATGGCGGTACACGTCCAAATTAATTCAAAAATTACCAAATTTATCCTAAATGTGTCTAAATTAAATTAAATTAAATTAAAAAAGATATTAAGGAGAAGAGATTAACCTACCCCACAACCAGTATCAATGGCGGTACGTATAGAGCCATCATTGAGATTGATCAACTTGCCAATATCATCGATATAAGCGTCAGCACCATTAGGGAACATGGTGCCTCCCCCAGGGAATCTAAACCGATCACCTTCGTATCTGATCCAATTCTGCACCGCCTTCTCCACCGTCAACTCCTTGTGCGGCACATTAGCATACCACACCAGATCCCTGCTCGTCGGCCACGCAAACGGGTTCCTGTAGCCGTAGGGCGCCGGCACGCGGCACTTCAGCAGCTCGTTCTTCGCCGGACAATGCCTCTCTCTGTATATCAGCCTGCGCCTGCTAAATTTCAAGGATCGTTTTGCGTCCTGGCACGGTGTGTACTCACTGTATGAGATGTTGCACAGAGGGTAAGTTTTGATCACAGCCTCCGATGACGTGGCGGCCACGTGATGGGCTGTGAAATCTATGGTTTTCGGGGCGGTTGCTGTTGCTGTTGAGCAGGCGATATCGACGACGGTGGTGGTGCTGGTGGTGGCGGGGAGGAGGGAAGTGGGGCCCCCGTGCTGCCAGAGGCCGAATAGGTAGGAGAAAATACACAGAAAGAGAATTAGGGTTAACGAGTACATGTTTGTTCTTATGATAGAGGGTTTTGAAGGTTTAGGGCCAGCCATGGATGGCTAATGGGGCTTGGCTATTGTATGATCTTCTAATGAACGTGTGTGTATTTATGGATTCAATATTTGAGCACAAGGGTTGATGAGGATTTGGTTTAAGACCAAGTTAAATAATGTGGGCGATGAGTGTACTCTCGAAAAATTTTAATGGTGATGGTGAGAGAGAGAGAGGGGAGATTTGAGTTTAATTGCAAAAAAGGAAAGTAGAGGCTCGGGGATGGGCAGGTGGAAAATGGAGAGAAATAGGGAATGACAGAGACGTTGGTAATAATTAATTGATTAAGCAATTACTTTGAAATGTTAATTGGGAGTTTAAAAATCCTGCCTAAGTTAAATGCTGGCCAGGCAAACAAGGTGATGGGAACTACTCGAGTGCTGTATGGGGGAAGAAGTATGTGATTGGTCTGCTCTGGTCTCCAGTTGTACAGAGTCTACAGACAGTGCATTTTGTACTTGCACTGACACCATTGTAATGTAAAGTAATTAATTCTTGTTTTAATTGTTTCCGGCATGCGCGTATGTCGAAAACTAAAACGAAATTGCATTGTACATGTACTTAGTCCGACGAACAACGAATACATTTTCCTTTACTACAAATGTATTTTTATTTCAAGTAAATTGTAACAAATTTATTTGAATATTATTATTACATAGTCCGTTATTGATATTAACAAATAGATGTGTTTAGACGTGTCGTGCACAGTGCGTTGTTTCGACTACTTAAATATTATTATTATTATTATTATTATTATTATTGTGCAGTAACCCTACTTTTATTGCCTTGGTATCAATCACCCCATTTGTTCAAATTTCCGAAAATATATAGAAAAAAGTGTTGCCTCTTTGTTGATAAATACTGGATGTAGTTAATGTTGCTCGAATACCATTTCCCTTGTAAATGTGAAAAAGTTGTTTTCCGAGGGGTAGTTTTATATTTAGGAACATTCAAGTTAAAGAATTTCAATAAATAAAGGAAATTGAATAATTTAATTTACATCAACGTGACCGGATTTCACTTACTATTTATTTTATTTATGAACATTTTGCATTCCCCCCTCCCAGTCCCAAATAGATTTTGGCATTTGTGCAGACTCTATTATTAAAATATATATTCTGTCATAATGCCGTTACGTATATATACTAATATCAATGTGACAATGTGACCAAGTTGCATATTGTTTAGTTTCTCTGCCTGTAGGGCCAAATTTTGGGGTAAAACTCTTGTTACGGATAGGGCTATGTGTAATTTACTTTTTATTTTTATTTTTATCCTTTTAAATTTTTAGATCTTGGTGGAATTAAAAAGCAAGAGTAGTGGATGTAATGAACAAATGATCCACTTGCTTTCCATTATTATTATTGTTGTGAAATTACCCGCTTTTGGACCCCAGCAAGATCATTCACTACCCAGGATCTTGAACAAGATTAGTCAAGTTGCTAGTTTACAGATCACGATCCAGAGACCTCACAGAAATAACCTCAAACCCCAATCAAGATTAAAGACTATTGAACTAAGCAAGAAACAACATTATAAGCAACAGGAAACACAGAGTTACGTGGTTCGGCTGTACCAAGTATGGCACAACCTACATCCACGGGGAAAGCCTTCAGATTGCTTCTTATATTGAATACCAATGGGGAATCAATTACAGAGACACAAGATATTTACAGAGAATTCACAAGAACCCAGTTCTCTCTTTTCTCTCTCTTTTCTATCCCTCTCAGATTTCTCTCCTGACTCTCTCGAAGCTGCTCTCACATTTTCTGCTTTTAAGACTTCAGTAACAAGAATCATAAACCCAGAATTCCCGGCTTTCTTACACGTGGATAACAGAATTTAACGAACTGAGCTTAAGCCTCTCACATGCTCCTCACATGCACCACTTAATAGATGCTTCTAAACGACACAAGTGATGTCGTTTTGAAAGCTATTATTAATAAGTGAAACACGTGCTTCCTCATGTGACTTGAGCTTATGAAATCCATATAAAAACGCTGCCGTTTTAATCCTTCTGAGTTTTGATTCACATACTTCACAATTCTCCACCTTGAATCAATACTCCCAATCTTACTCCTTTCCCTCTTATAGCAGCCTTTTAGTAGCTGCTTAGACCAGCTAAGTTCAAACATAGCTTGAGCTTAGCTGCTGGAACAACTTTAGTAAGCATATCTGCAGGGTTTTGGTCTGTATGAATCTTGACCAGTTTGACAGCTCCTTTTGACACTTCATATCTGATGAAGTGCATCTTTATGTCTATATGCTTAGTCTTCTCGTGGTGTGCTGGATTCTTACTCAAGTGAATTGCACTCGAGCTATCACAGAAGACTGGTACTGACTTCTGCATTCTCCCCAATTCTGATACCATCCCCTTTAACCACAGAGCTTCTTTTACAGCTTCAGAGGCAGCTGTGTATTCAGCTTCCGTAGTTGAGAGGGCAACAACATGCTGCAATGTAGCTTTCCAGTTGATCAGGCATCCATTGATCATAAACACATAACCAGTCAGGGACCTTCTTCTATCCAAATCTCCAGCATAATCCGAGTCTACATAACCCCACAGCCCTTCTTCTTTGCCCAAGTTTCTCCCATACTTCAGTCCACAGTTTAGAGTACCATTTAGATACCTCATAATCCATTTTACAGCTAACCAGTGTTCTTTTCCAGGTGAGGCCATATACCTGCTTACAACACTAACAGCATGTGCAATATCTGGCCTGGTTAAGACCATTGCATACATTAAACATCCTACTGCATTTGCATAAGGAATTTTAATCATTTCATGCTTCTCCTCCTCTGTTGTTGGACACTGTGAGCAACTGAGTCTGAAATGTGGGGCTAAAGGTGTTTGCACTGGCTTGGAGTTATTCATCTGATAGGTGGTAAGAACTTTCTTTATATATCTCTCTTGTGACAGGAACAGTATGCCATCCTTCCTGTCCCTTTTTATCTCCATCCCCAATATTTTCTTGGCCCTCCCCAGGTCCTTCATATCAAATTCAGAATTAAGCAGAAGCTTCAGATCATCCATGACTTCCCTATCCTTGCTTGCTAATAACATGTCATCAACATATAATAGCAAATACACATATGTGCTGCCCTTCATTACTTTATAGTAAACACAGCAGTCATAATTGCACCTATTGAATCCATTTGTCATCATGAATTCATCAAACCTTAGGTACCATTGCCTTGGGGACTGTTTTAATCCATAGAGTGATTTTTTTAACAAGCAGACATGGTCTTTTCTCAAGGGGTCTTCGAAACCTTCAGGTTGGGCCATTAGTATTTCTTCTTGGAGTCTTCCATGCAGAAAGGCAGTCTTGACATCGAGTTGATCAAGCTCCATGTCTTCAACTGCAGTTAAGGCAAGGATCACTCTTATAGATGCATGCCTGACAACAGGAGAAAATACTTCCTGAAAATCTATCCCTTCTTTCTGTGTGTACCCCTTTGCAACCAACCTTGCTTTGAATCTCTTAGGATCTGAACCAGTTAATCCTTCTTTAACTTTGAAGATCCATTTGCATCCAACCACTCTTCTCTTTGCAGGCCTCTGGACCAGTTCCCAAGTTTCATTCTTGTATAGAGAAGCCATTTCTTCATTCATAGCTTTCTGCCAATTCTCCTTATGAGGACCCTGTGTTGCCTCTTTAAAGGTCTTTGGTTCATCTACTTCAATGTCTTGTGCAGCTGCTAAAGCAAAGGCAATAATGTCTGCATAGCCAAATCTCTTAGGTGGCCTTATAGTTCTTCTTGTCCTATCCCTGGTGAGTTGATAACTTTGTTCCTGAGTACTTGTTTCTAACTGTGCTTCCTGATGAGTTTCCTCTGGTTGATCTGGATCACTAACTGCATTTTGAGAATCTGCAGCTTCTTTAATGCTATCATGCCCAGATGCCTCCACCTCAAACTCCAACATATCAGAGTTTTTTATCTCAGAGTTTACTCCTTTAACAGACTGTCTCTTCACTGCTGAATCATACTCATTAAATGTGACATCTCTACTTATTATGCATTTTGGGGGACTTAAATCAGTACACCAGATTTTATACCCTTTCACCCCTTCTGGGTACCCTATGAATATCCCTTTCAATGCTCTAGGTGCAAGCTTTCCCTGTCTGATATGAACATATGCAGAACAACCAAAAGCTTTCAGTTTGTCATAGCTAGCTGGTTTACCCCCCCACACTTCAAAGGGTGTTTTGAACTCTATGGCAGATGAGGGACTTAAATTCACTAGATATGTAGCTGTCATTAATATTTCTGCCCACAGTGACTTAGGTAGCTTGGATTGAATGAGCATACACCTTACCCTTTCCATAAGTGTCCTATTCATCCTTTCAGCTAATCCATTCTGTTGAGGAGTCATCCTTACAGTCTTGTGTCTAGCTATGCCTTCTTTAGCACAATAGTTCTCGAACTGCAGGTTGCAAAACTCTAGCCCATTGTCTGTTCTCAGCTTTTTCACCTTCATTTCAGTCTGATTCTCAACCAAACTTTTCCATTCTTTGAACTTTTCAAATACTTGATCTTTATGTTTTAAAGCATAAGTCCAAACCTTCCTTGAAAAGTCATCAATAAAGGTAACAAAGTATCTATTCCCACCTAAGGATAACTCCTGAGCTGGTCCCCAAAGATCAGAATGTACATAGTCTAAGATAGCTTCTGACTTATGTATTGACCTGCTAAAACTGGATCTAGTTGACTTACCCACCTGTGGTCTTCACAGAATTCTATACTCCCTATCTTATCTTCTCCAAGTACACCCTGTTTTTCAAGCTCCTTGAGTCCCCTTTCACTCATATGTCCCAGCCTAATATGCCATAGCTTTGTTTTATCTATATTGTTATCTATAGTGACATCAGATTCCCCAACTATGACTTCACCATCCAATACATAGACACCATTCCTCCTAGTACCTTTCATAACAGTAGTAGAGCCATTCATTACCCTTAGATTACCTGATTCTAGCTGAACAGTATACCCCATTTGATCAAGCATTCCCAGAGAAATCAAGTTTCTTTTTAAATCAGGTACATGCCTGACTTGTTTAACTTCCAGCACACTCCCATCATGCAATCTAAGTTTTACATTTCCTAAACCAATGACTCTACACATGGCATTATTTCCCATCATTACTCTACCTCCATCAAATTTCTGATACTCAGTAAAGTAACCAATACAAGGACTCATATGGAATGTGCATCCGGAATCTAAGATCCATTTACCTTTTTGGCTACTATCTGTTGCAACACAGACATCAGCAGACTCATATCCTTCCTCTTCCACCGTAGCTGCATCACCATTCTGACTCTTGGGATCTTTAGGTTTATTCTTCCTCTCAGGACAGTCCTTCTTCAGATGGCCTTCTTTGTGACATTGAAAACATTTCCATGTCTTTTTATTCTTCTGTTTCTCATGTTTCTTTTTCTTATCATCTTTCTTGTCATATTTTCCCTTTGCTATTAACCCTTCTCCAGTGCCACTTTCCAACATATCTTGTTTGCCTTGTAATTCTCTTGTATTAAGTGAAGCCTTAACTTCATCAAGCGTTAAAGATTGTCTTCCATACATCAAAGCATCAACAAAATGTTCATAAGATTTTGGTAAGGAGCTGATTAGTAAGAGAGCCTTACCCTCATCATCTAAACCTTCATCAATTGTTTCTAAAGTGTCACACACTTTATTAAATTCATCTATATGTTTCTCCAGAGATGAGCCTTCAACCATTCTGAGTGTAAACATCCTCTTTTTGATGTAGAGTCTGTTTGCCAAGGACTTAGTCATATAGAGATTTTCAAGCTTTGCCCATAATCCAGCCACAGTTTTCTCCTTGGCCACCTCTCTAATGACCGAGTCTCCAAGACTCAAGATTATAGTGCTCCTAGCCTTCTTGTTAATTTCAGCTAGTTCCTCTGGAGTCTTTGATGAAGAGACCTCCTTCCCTTCCACCTTTGACACTGGTTCAATTGCATCTCCCAATCCCTGAGTTATAAGCAGAGCCTCCATCTTGATTTTCCACATGTTGAAATCATTCTTCCCAGTGAACTTTTCCAGATCAATCTTTGATGTAGTCATACTTGAATCTTGTACAAAGACTACCACAGCTCTGATACCAGTTGTTGTGAAATTACCCGCTTTTGGACCCCAGCAAGATCATTCACTACCCAGGATCTTGAACAAGATTAGTCAAGTTGCTAGTTTACAGATCACGATCCAGAGACCTCACAGAAATAACCTCAAACCCCAATCAAGATTAAAGACTATTGAACTAAGCAAGAAACAACATTATAAGCAACAGGAAACACAGAGTTACGTGGTTCGGCTGTACCAAGTATGGCACAACCTACATCCACGGGGAAAGCCTTCAGATTGCTTCTTATATTGAATACCAATGGGGAATCAATTACAGAGACACAAGATATTTACAGAGAATTCACAAGAACCCAGTTCTCTCTTTTCTCTCTCTTTTCTATCCCTCTCAGATTTCTCTCCTGACTCTCTCGAAGCTGCTCTGTTACTTCTGCTTTTAAGACTTCAGTAACAAGAATCATAAACCCAGAATTCCCGGCTTTCTTACACGTGGATAACAGAATTTAACGAACTGAGCTTAAGCCTCTCACATGCTCCTCACATGCACCACTTAATAGATGCTTCTAAACGACACAAGTGATGTCGTTTTGAAAGCTATTATTAATAAGTGAAACACGTGCTTCCTCATGTGACTTGAGCTTATGAAATCCATATAAAAACGCTGCCGTTTTAATCCTTCTGAGTTTTGATTCACATACTTCACAATTATTTATTTCAATTAGCTTTCTAATCGACAACATGCAATGCCAAGTATGCAACACCAGCAGAATCACCCATGAATTCGTTGACTCTGCCCCGTGAAATGCAACATTACTCGCATGTCGCAATCCTTAGTCAATTAACTGAATGCGAATTTCTTAATAGCTTTAAAAGCTGAGAGTGTAATGGAAATATGAATTTTAAATAATAATTTCAATAAAAATAATTAAATTATAAAAAAATTTAATCATGCAATTATAAGATCAACTCAGCATAACGTTTAAGATAGAACAATAAGTGTTTATTTAAATTTTTTTTTTTTTTTATAATGCAACTTTAAGATACAAGTACTAAATCTTAATATCAAACACAGCTTGGCCCTTAGTCCACCTGGCAGAGGCAATGAGTTGACACATGAACATAAGGGAGCCCACTGTTCAAAGCCCAATAACTTTACACGGCTCAATACCAAGTCCATATAGAGTACTGAAATTTAGTTCACAAAATGGGGAGGGTGGATGTGATCTCTGTGCACGAATGGCACTGGCTACAAGGCAAGATCAGTATTCAGCTGGTTTTGGCTTCTTTAATTGAATTGCTTGTGCTTATTTGTTTGAAGAGTTAGCTTTATCAGTGGGAAGAGGGACAGGTAGGAGGAAAAACTCTCCTATCTTTTCTTTTTTCTTTTTTCTTTTTAAGTCCTATAATTTCCTTTTAAAATAAAATTTAATTATTGTAAATTTGACTGACAACAATAAAGCATACATATAGAATTCCAGTTTGACTTTGCCATAACATATTGATTTTCTCAGTACATAACATATTATTAGAATGTTAAAAATTCAACACAGATTGAAATCAGTTTTGCAAGTTTGTTGATAATTAAAGGTGATCTTGGTATTTAAGTTTGTTGCAAGTTGATCACATGTAAAATCTCGTGGATCGACGTCGAATCGGTAGGCACATGTGTCAATGTATCAATCAAATAAATTTGGTTTGTCCAATGAGGTCAGTTTAATTCAAGTCATTCATTGGGTTTAAAGGGGTACTGAGGTTACTTACGAGGTTTAAATAGCAACTCGGGGTTGGAAATGAAAAAACTTAAAACTGACATATTCAATCCACACGCCCAAGATGAGGCCTAGCCCACTAGGGCTCTCGATAAATTCTTCAGCTTACAGTTTAGTGCTGGGGTTCAGGAGCCGGGTAGCAGAAGCACATTACCAGATTCTTATTTCTTAAACTCGACCGGCGACCAAAGAAACTCGAGTAGTACACAATGGCCGACGACGACTACAATGATTTGGATATGGGGTTAGATTTCTCTTGTTCTTTTTCTTTCTCCCTCTCTATATATAATTTTCTCCTGTTTGCTTAGGCTCCCACGACTTACGGTTTCAAGTTCTTAAAGTTTTCCTTTTTCATCTGTTTTGTAGCGAAATAACCGAAATTTTACATATTTAAAGTTTTGTGTTTCGTTTCAGGACAGAAATTTTTTATTTTTATTCTTATTAACACTTATTTTTAAGTTGGCAAATTGCTATTAGGGTTTTATAGCACTGGACCATGCTTTTGTGAATAATTTATGATTTTTAGTCTTTTAAGGGATACCGTATTTCGATGTTGCAATCATATGATTATGCTTTTGTGTTTGTCAATGATGTAGTCTGCATTATTTTATAATTTGCAGATATGAGGATGAGCCGCCAGAGCCTGAAATTGAAGTATGGCGTCCTCACTTTGGTTTTCTGCGTACTGAAAACATGTAATGAAACTCTTTTTTTTTCCTTTGTTTTTACAAATTTAACTATAATTTTGGTGGAATGAATGGACAGGAAGGTGCAGAGGAGGATGTGGAAAACATCAACAATGACGACGTCAATGGGGAACCTATTGAGACCGAGGAAAAGGAGGAGCAGGAGCAGAAAGACGGAGGTCGGAAAACATCCAAGTACATGACCAAGTACGAGCGCGCTAGAATATTGGGTACCCGAGCTTTGCAAATCAGGTATTTCTTCTGTCATAAAACTGGTTTTTTCAGGCTGGGTTTATGTGATAATAAATTTTCTTTTTTGGCTGATCAGTATGAATGCTCCTGTGATGGTTGAGTTGGAGGGGGAGACCGACCCACTTGAGGTAAGACTCTTTACATGCCTTGTCGGATGTATATCTTTTTCCCTTCATGGTTGTGTGTGTCTGCAGACCTTGTTTTTATAGTCAGGATACTAGACATGCCCACTCAGTACATGGATCAAATGATCAACCTTGTTTTTGTTGCCATCATGTGCATTTCATACACGCGTAAATTGGAATTGGACTGACAAATGTATATGATATTTATGTACCAGAAAAAAGCTTTGACTGCCGGTATTTTGGTCCTTTTGGTTTTATCATAAATTTTGGATTCCTCTTCATAAATACTTGTTGTCGCAAATCCTAATTGGTCTGTCTATTTCTATTGCCATGATGAATGCCTTTTGGAGTTTCTTGCATATTCAGGCCAGAAGTACACTGTTAATCGTGGGAATTAAAGTAGTTTCCCTGTAGCATAGCTCAGACAAAAGAAAATTGTGGCTGAGAGAAGCTACGACAGAACAGGAGCAACTTTGCAATTCTGGCTGCCATTTTTGTTGTTTAGGCTATGTGCTTTTTAACCAACATTTTAGATGTAAAGGCATACCTTTCAGTAAAATTGTTATGATTTTGGTCTTCTATGTCATTGATGCTAGTTTGCAAGTCGATTATATGAAGAGCTAAGCACATGATTTATTGTTCTACTATCATCATAATCTGTCTTTCATGCTATACTATTTTTCTGATATTGCATACGCCATTGTCTAGATTGCTATGAAGGAGCTACGCGAGCGGAAAATTCCCTTCACAATCCGTCGCTACCTCCCTGATGGAAGGTGAGGTTCTTAACTTGAATTACTGATGGAATCTTATTTTCAGTCACTGTTTTAGAATTGCACTAAACGGAACCTCCTTTTTTTTTTTTATTTTTTCTTTGGTGGGGGGGGGGGTGCATGTGTGTGTCTCTCTCTCTGAGGGGTGTGTATGTGTGTGTCTCTCTCTCTGACTCTCTGTTTGATTTGAGTGATCCATATCAATTATTCTTCACAACATGACATGTTATCTACTGGATGTGTGATTTTCCAGTTATGAAGATTGGGGAGTCGATGAACTGATTGTTGAAGATTCATGGAAGAGACAAGTGGGTGGTGATTAATCGGCCATGGTCTTGGGATAAATCCCTTTTTAAGAATGCGTCTATGGTAATTAATGGTCAAATGTAACATTTGTTGACCCATCACCATTGAGCTGAACAGTCGAAACTTAGATATGTATTTGTACTTGATTTTGGATGCCTTCGTTTTTAAACAAAATGAATGTGCATGGATGGTTAAGCAGGGATATTGTTTGTTCTTTTCCTTGTACTCTGTTTAAAATTAGCAAGTGAAACAATGAAAGCGTCGAGAATAAGTGAATGAAAATTCTCTTCAATCAGCCAATATGCGGGACTGAATTTAAAAAGTTGTGTCACTGAATAAATTCCTTCAGAATTCAGAAGTGTAATTTATTAGTCATTACCTGTTTCCCTTTCAGCTCCAATTTGCAAATTTTGTTAATCAACGCGACTCGGATCAGGTAGAATTGATTCTCCTGGATTACCACTGCAATAACTACTTCCGCATGATAGTGAGATTCTTTCCTTTAAAATAATTTAAAGAAGAGCTTCAGGTCTGATTTTGTGTAGGAAAAAATGTTCTGCTGATATTAGCCATAACTTCGAGAATATTATGTTATAAATGAAAATATAAATCTGCCCATTCGTTGTTGAACATAATAACTGTTACACACGGGAATAATAAATTTGTGCCCACGTTACTGCTAAGTGTGAGGACAAGACAAGGAATCAAAATCATCATTGCCTGATTCTTGAAATAGACTTTGGGTTTCTGGGTTTTATTTGCAGAAGCCAGCAGCCATGGCGAGAAGTAATTATTGTAGGGAGAAATTTAGGTTTTTTAATTTTTCAATTAAAACTTTTTTGGACCGATCTCATCTCATACAAAATTAAGTAATCTAAGAATTAAAATTGCACTTTGATAATCTGAGAAGACGAACGATTGAGAGTTGTGGATCCGTCTCCAAACGATCTTCCAGGCTATGACTCAAGATCGATCAACACTAGATGTGTGGGCGTCTGTTTCCACTCAATTGTAGATCCGTCTCCAAACGATCTTCCAGGCTATGACTCAAGATCGATCAACACTGAACGTGTGGGCGTTTGTTTCACCACTCCCAATTGCAACTGGCGTCTCTTAGATGTCTTCTATATTTTTCTCAAAAATCTTGGAATTCTCATATCTCTCCGAAAATGAGAAAAGTATCCCTTTTATAATATCTTATGAAAAACCCTAGTATGTTAGGATTAGAATTCCTATTTTAAAATAGAATTCCTCTTTTAATTTAAATATTTAAATATTTAAATTAAATACTTTCTCTCCACTTACGTAAAAGTAGAGAATGCAGAATTCAGGGAATGACCACTTGTAAAAAATATCACAAGCCCCCTTTTACACTTGAATATAACATACTAAAGCTTTAACAAATATTATAATTATGATTTTCACCTAATCGCAGGTTTTCTTACTTTTGGGTCCAGGTGATGGTGTTGTCAATTAAATGAAAGCTAAGGGATCATTTGGGAACATACTGATAGTGGTTCTGATAATTAAATTTGTAATTAAACAAATATAATTATTTAATTCCAAATCTACTCCACTATAAGATTGGAATCGACCTCCATAATTGTATCTTTCGAATAATAATTCGCCGCCCAAGCCACATTGATTTCTTTTGCATAATCCTTTATACCACATCATTAATTAAATCGATATCTCAATTTGTCAATCGATTTAATTACATCTTGTTCCTTGATACTTACTTGGTTTTCTCTAATGATCATTTTCAACATACTAAATATGTTGACACACTCTACGAGAATTCTACATGATCAGTCTCGAAAACCCATCAAAGATGTGTCGTGACAAATTCTATATTATTAATCTATAACTCCAATACTCATAATTGCCTCCACCAAGATACCGGGTAATCTTGACCACAAGTGTGTGTCGTGCCCATTGGTAACTCAAATGGAATAACAATTACAATCATGAAATCATAACTAACTCAAGATTAAGATTACAGTAAAATCAATGCCTATGAGATTTAATAAGTCGATACCATTTCATTTCAAGGTTAATTAAATCTCATGTGTGATCTGTTCAATGTAGTCGTCTTCACATCAATAAATTCATACATGATTAAGACAAACCATTCAATGAATTTATTACAGTCTATATTTAAATAAAGTGCCCAACTTTATTTATCAACTGCGAACATAATTTATTTAATCATAAGATAACTTATATTTATGTCTTCTGTGAATCCACTTGGTGATCACATAAATACATATAATATGATCAAATGGACTTTACTCAAAATATTAATGCAATTTAGATACTTGAATAAAATACCTCATTTATTTTATTAATCAGAAAAATTATTTATTACAATTAAATAAACACATATGCTTTTAAAGAGCACATTTTCCCAACAATTATAACCCTAGACCTTTTGGATTTGATGATTTTCAACATACGTGTTATGAACGATTATTTGATGCTGCTAATAATATAACACTGAGATTCTACAACAACCGTGTACTTAAAGCTTCTCTTCATAGTGTGTTCTTTTTTTTTAAGCACTTATCGTGTACTTAAAGCTTCTCTTCATAGTTTTTTTTTTTTTTTGCACTTACTTATACTCAAATTTTGAAAACACTGGTTGGTTTTTTTTTTTTTCCCCCTTATAATTTTCCTATTGTTTTTTTCGAATTCTGTCCATTTCATTGCATAGGGCAATGAGGCCTAATCGGTCGTATTCACATTGTGCGACGATATTCAGGATCATTCGGAGAATATGGTCGGTATGCCAGAGTGCTGCAGGCGCAAGAGATGAACGAGGGCTTTCAAGATATTTCTATTAATGGTAAGCCCTCCTGTAAGCTGCAACAACCACTCGAGCAGAATTTGTGCACAGAAGTCAATTTATAGAGTTAGGGGTGGCAAAAATTTCTTGCTATGCTTAGAAACAACAAACGTGAGGGAGGGCGGTAACATAAGAGCAGTGAATTATAGGGGGTTGCGTTGAAAATTTTCATATAATGGAGAGTTGAGACCCTTACATTTCTCTGCAATGGCAGAGGATAATGATGAAGCTATAGCTAGAGCCCTGCAGGAGATGGAGGATGGTGGTACTGAGAATACGTTCATTAAAGAAACCAATGGAATTTCAGCTGGTAAATATTATTCATTGTACCCTTCATGAAAATTGTATCATATGCAGTAGCGATTGGGCGATTGCTTGCTGTTGCTGTAAATATTTTCTCAGTTAATTTTCCAAATTGCCATTAGTTAGAGTATTTTAATACAATATTGACTTCAATTTAGTAGCCTATCCATGTCTGTTTAATCATTATAAATAAATAATAAGTACAAAAAAAGGAAAGAAAAATTGCTTCTTTGTTCATGATGGTATATTGAATCAATCTTTATGTTCATTTGCAGATGCTGTGGGAACTAGCTGTACTCCCAGAGTAGCACTTGTTACGCCTGTTGCGGTAGAAGATTCTTTACATTGTAATTTTGGTTTTTATTTATTTATTTTCTGTTGTTTATTTAACAAGAATCCGATCCTTCAATCTATACAGCCTATGTATCAAGATGATTTTTTTTCAGATAATATGGATTATGAGGTAATTTTCTGATGGAGGCTCCCTCTTAGTCAATACATTATAAAATTCGAATTTAACGCATCAAAATTTTAAATTAAAGTGCTACAGTCCGCACTAGAGAATACTTAGTTTTTTTTTTTTTTTTTGGGTCAGGAAATCACTCGTCTAGAAGAAACCATTGGCAACGTAAGCACAGGGCTATCAGAAAGGAAAATCTCAAGGCTATCATCTCACAAGTTTAATAAGTCATCATCAAAAAGATGTAGCAGCTCTGCAGATGAAAATAACGAGTAATGTTCATATAATAAAAATAAAAATAAACCCGATGAACTTTTTCTACAAGAATACATTACATATGCTTGCTAAAAATGTGTATCTTCAAATACTTTTGATTACAATGTCTGCAATGCTGATGAATGGTTAATTGATGAATCTTTGTTTCCTTGCCTACAATTAGGTGTGCGATTTGTAAACTGGAATATGACAGAGGAGATAGGCTGATCACTTTGCCCTGTGGCCACAAATATCATGATGATTGCATTAAAACTTGGCTAAGAGATAATAAGGTATGTTATATATATATATATATTCTTTCTCTGGTGCAGGCACTATCATTTTTTTTTAATATTGATAGACTTTTAAAGGTGAAGTTTAAATCACGTAATTTATATATATGATTAATTTTGAATTCTTCTGATTAAATAAATATAAGTAAAATATAAAAATGAAACATGATTGAGTGTGTGCGTAAAGTGGACAGTATTAGAACATGTTGTTACAGGATTAGCCCTATGTTGGTTTTCTAGTTTCAATGTGCATATTATGACTTTGATTATTTAATTTTTTTTTTCCCTTCTCAGAATTGCTGTATATGCAGAGAGGAGGTGGTTGTTTAATAAAAAAACAGCAGGCATCTTCTCTGGTTTCTTTTTTGATGGCTGAGCTATGCATCTCAAATTACGGATTTATTCATGTAACAACCAATCACAAATATTATCGTGCAAGCAACATAAAAGTATTAAGAGTAAGTAATTGTGGTCAGATTCACGCTTTTCAGTAGTATTAGAAAAAAATTCCAAAGGTGTAGTCCAAATGCATTTAACTAACTTTAATTATGAATCGAAATGGGAGCAAATTCCTCTTTCTAATAATTATCCTCATTGAATTGCCATCTCTGCATGTCTTCATGTGATCAATTTTTCTAAACCCACTCAAACCCTTTCAAGTTTCAACTACTAAATCTGATTTTGGCTGCGTAAGTAGTGGTTTAATCATACGTCGTCATCTGTGGGAGGCCATTCGGAGTGAAAGTTACCCAAATGGAGAAATAATCTCCATAAAAACTATTTTATAAAATAAAAGACTCGCGTAATTAGCAGAAGGATTAAGGATAGAAAAAAGAGAGGTCGCGTTTTTCAATTAGAGGGCCGTACGTGATCCAGTTAAACACACTAAATTAATCTTTTCTACAGCTTATTTTTCATGAACCGAACAAATGATCGACTTGAGATCTTAAGTACCTTTTAAAGGAAACATCCCACGTATCCAAGATCAAAAAATGAAAATCCAAGAAAAAAAAAATTATAAAAGAGGTTTAAGGAGGTAAAATTGGGATATGTGATGAATGATTAGTCTCCGTCGAGCCGGTTACAAGATTTAAAATAACATTCATTAACGTTCGTAATGAACATAATTAGTCTTGTTTGAAAAGCACGTGGTAATTCAATTACGAGCGATTCATGTTTTAGGAAGATTTAGAATTAGATAGCGACTTGCTGATTTTTTTTTTTCCAAATTTTTTTATTAAAGGATGCATAGGAAAGTAGGAAACGATCTGCCAAACTATTATTGGCTGGTTTTTTCAATTGACAAGTTTCATTTTTTTCAAACTCAAAACAACGACTCTAGAGTGATTATTACTCTTTCCAAAAGATTAATTCTTGTGTTCGAGAATCCATCGACGATAGTGCTGATTGAAGTTTGAAAATGAAAGAAGAGAATCATATTCTAGACTTCAGCCATGCACTACCATTTTTTAATAAGGAGAATAGATCAAAACAATTAGTCAAAACAATCGACATCCAAACAATAAACAAACCCCTAAGTTTCATTTTCGTAATATGATCAAGAAATTGATCGATTGAAAATTGAAATAAAATAATTGAGGATAAACAGAACATGTGAGAGTTTTTAAGTATGAGAATTTTGCTCTAATATCATGTTAGTTTGAATTGTTTCGTCTAATAGATTAAACGTATGAGTAAAGTTTCATTGATTGATTGAATAAAATAATTGAGGATAAATAGAGTTTAATAAGTAAGGGTTCGACGTTAGTTTTGAAGACCAATCCCTCTTTTTTTTTCTTTTTTTTTTTGTTTGAGAGTTGAATGATAACTTCTTTATTAGTCTGGGAAAGAGCCTCCTCTCAAAGATTACTGTATAAATGTTGTGGAAAATCCTTTACCGATACAAGACAATCACGGTAGCTAAGAGCCTAAGACCATGCCCAATCGTAAAATCCTGCATGGATAAAAGTAGACTTGGGACTTCTGGAATAGCCCAATAGTAATGGCAAAAATGTTAAAATCGAGTGATTAAATAAGAAAATACTATAATGCAAAACTCCAATTTTAGGGAAATTAAAAATTCTAACTACATTGTGATTTATAAACATGCTTATTATATTAATCTACGAATATTTACGAATGAATATTATGTAGAGTACTGTGTGTCGCGAGTAAGGTATCTTCCAAAGGCTATAACTTAGTTTATAAGTGTCTATTTTCAACGTATAATATATAGTTTTGAAGCTTACGATGAGTGAACAAAATTAATAATTGTCTAAACTGTTCTACCCCTTGATTAATCTGAAATTCCTCTTTATTCCTGGTCATTTTCTAGGTTTACAGTTTTTTTTCCTTCATTCTTTTAGGAATTTTATCTTTTTTTTTTTTATAAGTTGCATTTGAGTGCCTTTTTTTTATTTTGACTAAGAGAATTTAATTATTATATTATATTTTAAATTTATCTATTTTAATAAATTCGCAATATCTAAACTTGCTATAAAAAAAATCTCAAAATTTTAATTTTATTCATTTAAACTTTTAATAAAATTTATCATTATTTAAAAACCAATTTTTTTTCTATCAAGCAAGCTAAATAACGTCTGTTCTACCCCTTGATTAATCTGAAATTCCACTTTATTCCTAGTCATTTTCTAAGTTTAAGGTTTTTTTTTTTCATTCTTTTAGGAATTTTATCTTTTTTTTTTATAAGTTGCATTTGAGTGCCCTTTTTTTTTTTCTTATTTTGACTAAGAGAATTTAATTATTGTATTATATTTTAAATTATCTATTTTAATAAATTCTCAATATCTAAACTTGCTATAAAAAAAATCTCAAAATTTTAATTTTATTCATTTAAACTTTTAATAAAATTTATCATTATTTAAAAACCAATTTTTTTTCTATCAAGCAAGCTAAATAACGTTTCCATTTCGGCAGATATATAGATATATATAAACTTTCTATAAATCAATTCGGTCAGATCACAATCCAAATATATAAAAATATAGTCGGCGCATTCTTGATGGAGTGTTCTTAATGGAGTAGCGTCCCACTCTATTCTACAATTCTACCTGGTAGGCTCCCAATAAAAGGACTCAGCCCCACGTCGTGGACATTGTATTTGATGACAAGTGACAGTAGATGGCAATGCTCCATTATTTCAGGCAATGTGTGGTTCGTACTTGTGCTGACTGAGCCCCACGACTGAAGATTTTTGCTCATCATGATTCATGTGAATTGCTCGGCAAAATTATTTGCTTCAATTGACATTAATCATTCATTGATATCAGTTTTTTTGTTTCTTTATAATTTGTGTGGATCCCCGTCGGCGGGTTCGAGGAAATAATATGTAATTACAATAAACTGTGTATGGCAGTGCAGGAGGAGGGACCAAAACCAAATTATTAATTTCTTGTGCTCTGAAAACCAAGTATTAACTTAAATAATTAATTAAGTAGATAGTCGCCTAGAACAATGTTTTCAATTTAGATGTAGATAAATCCAATCTAACTCAATCTAATTTTGATGGATTGAATAGATCATTGTGGATTAACCGAGTCTATTTTTTTAAAATAAATTAATAAATGAGTTGAATTAATTGTGATGATTCTGTCTGACCCACATAAATAATAATAATAATAATAATAATAATAATAATAATAATAATAATATGTTAATCTATCATTATAAAATTTTAAAGATTTTAATAACTAATTTATTTTTTAACTCTTTTTTTTATAGAAGGGAATTCCAAGACCAAAATCGCTCTTTCATATAATTTAATTTATTGTCTTATAAATTTAAGGGAAATTATTATTACACCACTTTTATTTTGCCTTATGTTCATTCAACCACTATAAAATTTTAACATGTACTTTGCACCACCTTTCTTTCACATTTGTATCAACTAACTACTTTTGCATTAACACTATTAAATAATTTTAATAAAATGATAATTTCACCCCCAAATAAATTAAAAAACTATTTTATTTTATAAAAAAATTTAAAAATAAAAAATATAATGATAAAAATATCCCTAAATTTAATAAAAATAAATCTCAAAATTAGAATTTTTATTTTTAATAAAAATTATAATTATAAAAATAATTACAAAATTTTTGGATTTAATAAAAATCCCCTAAATTATTAAAATTTTAAGATTTATTCTTTTAAGAAATAAATTCATTTATTTTAATAAAATTTTACAAAATTATAATTTTTAATAAATAAATTCATTTATTTTTATGAAAATTTTGTAAAATTATAATTTTTAATAAAAATATTTATTAAAATTTTGTAAAATCTAAATTTAGTATAAATCAGTTGAGCACCTCTATTTGGGATTTATTTTTTATTAAATTTAGGGATATTTTTATGATTATAATTTTTTATTTTAAAAGTTTTTATAAAATAAAATGGTCTTTTAATTTATTTGGGGGTAAAATTGATATTTTATTAAAATTATTTAATAGTGTTAATGTAAAAGTGTCTAGTTGATACAAATGTGAAAAGAAAGGTAGTGCAAAGTACATGTTAAAATTTTGTAGTGGTTGGATGAATATAAGGTAAAATAAAGGTGGTGCAATGATAATTTCCCTAAATTTAATTTGAAAATAAGTTGGTCTCAATTTCTCTTTATTTTTTAGTAAATACTTAGCAGTACGTAATTATTTTTTGTTAGTGGATATGATGCTAGCTACTTATCTAAAAGATCTGAATTTAGAATTCAAAAAAGTGGTGCAAAAAGTTGGGAATAAAGTCTTAAAACTCATTAACGAGATTTTCTTAATTTTTAGATAGTTGGTTTTTTATCTTTCTTTATCAAACACTAGACAGTGAATGACATTTTTATGTTATAGTAAAGTTATGTTTGATTTTAATAAGTTTCATTTCAAGTTATATATTTTTTATTTTGATTTGACGTTCAACCTGATTAATTCAACTCTATTCAACCCAGTCTGATGATTTAAGGGTTGAGTTAGATTGTATTAAATATGTTTATATAATTGGGTTATGCTAATTTTATCTCAACCCATTTAATAGTGTGTTGGATTTTATTTCCACAAACTCTATCCAACCCAACCATTACTCACCTCTAGTTTTCATAATCTTCCCAATTCCTCTCTTTAATTTGTGGGTGGGGGAATTGTTGATAAGATTTGATTAAACCATTGGGCGTATGTTTGGATGGCTCATCTTTTTCCTGATTTATTGAATTGAAAATTGAGAAAATACATCCCATAATCAAAAAAAAAAAAAAAAAACAACAACAAAAGTCCCGTGTGTATTAAGGTTCGTAGCCTGCTGCCACTAATTCTGTCGGTAAATTTCATTCGAACTCAATCTACATCAATGTTGTCGATTTGTAACCCAATATTTGACTTAAATTAATATTCTACGTATATCACGTATCATGAAGTAACAAAAGATGGATTCGGCAGTGAATTTGTCTGTGAGTGAAATTATAGAAGATGATCAAAATTCAATCGATTGTGCGATTGAATGAAAAATATATCCAAAAAAAATTGAATTTAATTTTGGGAAAATAACAGTTCCAAAACAAAAAATTACGATACTGTGCGCGTTGCTTCTTTCGTAAAATCGATAAAAACATCATGTAAATCTTAAAAATAAAACCTGACAGTACGTTTGGTGGAGTAAAAATCTAGTGCAGGATCCCACGATTTAACTAAAGTACGGGATCTCAATTTTTTTTTTTTATATTTATTTTAAGATCAACAAACGGCGGGGCCACTACATGTAGATTTTACATGAGCCATTAGATTTAAATAAATCCAATAACTCTAATTGGGACCCAGCACTAAATAACAACTGATGTTTAGTATTCACAAATAAACAAAATCACTTAAACAAATTGGACCCATGTGTCCCATATATTACAATAATTATGGGGCGACACTGTTCTTTTGACTTAAGACAACATTGATTGGTAGTTAAATAAATAAATAACCAAATCGTCCAACCCACGTTAATCATATGATCGAGCTGAGAACGGAGTCATGTAAGCCGAAACCAAGACAAATAAAAAAATGTACATGTCAACAACGTGCAAGTGATTTTAAATTTTGGAAAAGGAAGGTTGCTTGGGATTTTTGTGGTGAAAATCAAATCTCGTTAGGTAGCATCGGGGTCATCAATCTGTATATTAGTCAAAATTGTTGAAATATTAAATATATCCGCGCAATAAATGCCACACCAACTTCAAAGTATTTATATTTAGAAAATTAACCTCCAATAAATACACGTGACTTGGACCTCTGGTTTTTTCTTTTTTCTTTTTTTTTTTAAAATTACGCGAACTTATGATGATTTTTATGTAAACAAACTCCTCATGCCACGTCAATCAATTTATACACACTTATTTAGATAAAAATAATAGAAGTATAATATTTTATATAAATAAATTGTACAAATTAATATAGCATAAGGAATTAGTTATATAAAATTATCATGAGTTGACGTAATTAAAAAAAATATTTATTATTATTTTTTAAACAATCTTTTTATAACACATTAATTTGTACATATTAATTTATCCAAAAATTCCATACCGCTCTTGTTGTTGATTATAAACTTAAATTGCGTATGGGATTGAGGTATTAAAATATTTAGTAAACACTAACTGCTGTAATTTAGAAACTATATTAATATAATTTTTTATTTATATAATAAAAAATTTATTATATCGTTAATAATTTTATCAAAATTATTATTTAAAATTTATATTTACTATATATTATTAATTTTTATTTCATAATTATAATTTTTTTTATAACTCTTAATTTCAAAAGCACCCTTACTCTTGTAGAAGCTACTTATTTTGTGTTACCCTGTAATGATGTGTTTGTATTCTGTGTTATATCCAGCAAACCGTGGGTGTGGAAAACATAACACCCACACAAAATATATTCCAAAATCCATGCACGCTCATACACACGTCCCTTTACAAACTTCTTTATTTATTTTTATTTCCCTAGTTGGGGCTCTCTCTCTCTCTCTCTCCAGTATTATAATTATTTTCACTTTACCTCTTTTCACACACACACTTTATTTAAATTCCAAAAGTCCATTACCCATTAGCTCTCCTCACCTTACACATGAAGAGAATGCTGATTCCTCCTTCAACATTCTCTCCTCCCATTTCCAATCTCAATTCTCTCCTCCTGCTCTACTTATAAATCCTACTACTATTGTTTCTTCATTTGCTTAGGGTTTTATAATAAGCTTCTTGTTGTTGTTTTTTTTTCTTTTTTAATATCTTTTACTTGTTTATGGGGGCTGGTATCTCAGCTGGTTTTGCTACAGAAACTCTATTATCAACTTCATCACCAAGCTTAAATGATGTGCCTGAAAGTTGTGTGTCATCCATTTTTATGCACCTTGATCCGCCGGAGATTTGTAAACTGGCTCTATTGAGCAAGACTTTTCGCGGCGCATCTTCGGCTGATTTTGTGTGGGAAACAAAGTTGCCATCAAACTATAAGTACCTTGTCAAGAAAGTTCTTAATGAGAATCCTCAGAAGCTCACTAAGAAAGAGATTTATGCAAGATTGTCTCAACCTAATCGCTTCGACAACGCCACCAAGGTATTTTTATCTTTTTCTTCTCTAGAAGATCATTAGAGCAGCGATCAAGCAAATTGAATCATCAATCAATAATATGTATGCGTTCTATTTTTTAATCCAGGAGATTTGGTTGGACAAGAGAAGTGGTAAAGTTTGTATGTCCATTTCGGCTAAGTCAATGAAAATAACAGGGATTGATGATCGGAGATATTGGAATCAAATTGCAACTGAGGAATCTAGGTAAGAGAATTTTATTTTTGCAACTGGATAGCCTTTATTATGAATGGTTGCCAAATGAAGAAAGGGGCCACTTTATTCATTGGAGGAAGATTTTTTTTCTTTTTTTTTTTTTTGGTTGAAAATTATTGAAGGAAGAATTAAAATATCTATGATTTTTATATTGGAATTATGGTCTTTTGGTATCTTCCACACAATTAATTCTGGGGCAACTACTGAATTTTGGCCTCTTTAATTTACAATCCCCAATTTTTCCTTATGAATATATGTGTTTGGAAAAGCATATGGGTATAATTTATTATTATTATTATTATTATTATTTTTCTGTTCCATCAATATTCTCCCATTCCAATTATTTACAATTTATAGAACTAATTTAGGATGAATTTGTTATAAATTTATCGTAATTATCATGGTTTATTCATGTCCATATAGATGAAAATCTAATGAAGATTACACCAAACGTTACTGAACTGATCAATTAGAGGAGGTGGCTCAAAATATAAATAAATTAAAGGAGGTATTTATAGAGACCAAAAAACTATGAATTTAGTATGTTGAGTCGGACGTACTTGAAAAAAAAAATTGATTGAATAATTTTCCAGACCAGAAAATTCTTTTTGCTAAAGCAACCGAAAGGTGAGGCACATTGATTTCCTTTTAACAAGCTTTTACTGAATTAAGTGGCATGTCTAATAACGAACACGGAATCTTGTAATGGTTCAGATGATTGTCAACTTTTCTAGCTTAACGCAAAAGTTGCCGCAAGAATCTTGCGGCAAGATTGAGGTTTTATTACTATTATTTTTTTCAAAATTGGCTCATCAAACGGTTGTTCTCTTTTGTTTTGAATAATATATGATATATGTGTTCAGCATGGAAGCTCTTTTGAAAAGGATCCATGAAGTGCCAACTTCCTGCCACTAGCTAGGTATCAAAATGAAGAAAGAACAAGTCAAGAATTGGATTATATGCTTAAAATGTTTTTATTCCTTTAATTTATTTGATTACTTGTCTTCACCATAAAGCATTCAATTTTAAACCAATTTTGTTGGTCGATGCCTTGTAGTTCCTCTAAATATCACGATCATCTACAATTAGTGAATTAGAATAATTTTTTTTTTCAATCGCATATTCAATTATTCTATCATGGAAAATTCCTAATGTCAGTGTGCAAAAATTCCTTGCCACCATACATAGTTTACCTTTTTCTACAAGAATATTATCTCCGGGGTCAAATCTAGGTGGTGCTTATTTCCTTTTAACTGAATCTGAAGGTCTGAATTTTACTATGTCTGAAAGAAGTCTGAGTTCATCATATATCTAAACGATTTGCTTGCGAAAATATTATAATTAAAGAAGTCCTGAAATGCTTTTCGTTGAGCATCGATATTCTGATTTTGTAGATTCCATTCAGTGGCATATCTTCAACAAACATGGTGGTGCGAAGCAATAGGAGAATTAGAATTTGAGTTTCCACAAGGGACCTACAGCTTGTTCTTCAGGCTACAGCTAGGCAAAGCTTCAAAAAGATTCGGTAGAAGAATTTGCAACCTGGAACAGGTTCATGGGTGGGACGTTAAGCCCGTCAGGTTTCAGCTTTCAACATCAAACGGCCAGAAAGCAGTATCCCAATGCTGTTTGTATGACCCTGGAAACTGGGTTCTTTACCATGTGGGCGATTTTGCTGTCGAGAATTATCAGACCTCCACCAAGATCAAGTTCTCAATGATGCAGATCGATTGTACACATACAAAAGGGGGTCTTTGCATGGATTCTGTGTTGATATATCCAAGTGAGTTTAAGGAGAGACTGAAGCGAGTTCATACAATCTCGTAGACAGTCCTTCCTGGTTTTGGCATTCGCATTTTTTTGAAGTGTTGAGTGTCTCCACGAAGAATGACCAATGTTGTACGTAATATATGCATGTAGAATATGTGGGTTGGGCTTTTTTCCCAGTGTTCCACAAAGATCTGCATTTGGAGCAAAATAATGCACATTTGGCTCCCGGTCATGGTGTGTTTATTTGAGAATTTAGGAAATGTGAATGAAAGAATAAAATGAAAATATAAAATATATATTTATTTAATAAAATATAATTTGAGAATGAGAATAAAATATGTAGGTTTTATATTTTATTAATAATAATAATAATAATAATAAAATAAATAATGTTAATAATGATAATATTAATAAAAATAATAAATAAATAATGTTAATAATGATAATATTAATAAAAATAATAACAACAACAATAATGATAATATTATTAATAATGATAAATTAATTATTTTTATTAATTATTAATAATATGGGTATTTTGGTAAATTGATTCTTATTCTCATTTCTCGTTCTCATTTATTTTATCAAGTAAACACATCAATGACATTCCAATACATTTTCATTTCCATTTATTTTTGTCAAATAAACATTAGAATCTCATTCTCATTCCCAGTCTATTCCCATTCCAGTTCATTCTCATTTCATAAAGTAAACACCCCATTAATGATTTTGTTTGAGTTTTGTTAGTTAGATACCTGTTTATTAATAGCTTTTGTGTTCAGTTTCATATGATAGCAGGGAAATATAGTTGTTTTGGTGCGGTGTGATATATTATTTTTTAGAAAGTGAAATAAAAAAATAACCACATGAAGCAGGTGGAGCAGTGTAGACTAAAAATTTATAGTTGGCGAAAGAGAGACTCATAAAGAGAGATCAACAATAGGATCCGGCTACGGTACCACAGTGGTACCGTACCACTGCCTTGAAAATTTTCACTCAGCCTCCTTCACTCATTTTTATTTACATTTTTCTCATAAATATTAAATTAATTTCTACTGAATCCATATAAACATTTTAGTTAGCACCCTTATAATATTTATTATTTACAAATTTTTATTCTATATTACACATGTATCAAAATACCCCATCTCTTTATCATAATACCCGCGAACCCGACCTGCATTCTGTTTACGTTTCCGGCCATTCCACCGGCTAAGGTTGGTACCGATCGGAAGCTTGTGCGATGCTGGTTATCTCTATGCTATCCTTGTCACAAAAGGAACTGAGTCGACCCAAATTCCGTTTCTGTTTCCGACCACTCCACTGGCTAAGGTTGGTACCGATTAGAAGCTCGTGCGATACTGGTCATCCCGATGTCATCCTTAACGCCGGAAAGTGTTCGGAAAGCCTCCGATCGAAGCCGTGAAAAGCTGTAGAATCGCGACTTCAATTCGCCTCAATTTTACAGGTTTCCGGTGACTCCACCACTTGGGGTTTGTTCCCCACAATTCCCTCTGTCTTTCTAACCAGCCACAACCATCGAGTGGGTTGATTTACCGTTGATCGGCCGTTGAAAGATTCACGAATTTAGAAGAAATGAACTTCATATTTATGAAGTAAAATTTAAATAAAAATAAATAAAAGAACCTCAATAATATTTTATATAAAAAAGACAAAAACATTGGCAGTGCCACTGTTGCACGAGTCCTAATAATGGAGCCTGGTGGGTCAGATTGTGTCTGCTATCACGGACCACTGCCTTTAATTGGCCAGTTGTCACAGTTGGAATGATCCACGATCAGGATCTGATAGACTGATGCTGTTGGTTTGTCAATGACGCCTTTGTTATATGCGTACCAGGAAAAGAATTAAAGAAAAATCCCACCTGCCAGTTGCCACCCAAGCGTTCTTATCACTTGTTAAGGATGAGGATTTGAGGAGGGTCGGCCTCGCAACCCTACAAAATGATTAGCCTTCGTTTTAGACAAATACAGCCGCTGTGCTAACTCTCATTCTCCGTTTGAAATAGGATGACTGCTGTGACGACATGTATCAAACAATTCAACTCCAGCTACTGACATTACAGAGGACAGCAGGAGGCACCAATACTTGGTACTTACATATATATTCACGTCCCAAATCCAACAAAATAGCGATAGTTTTTTGAAACCTCCTATAGCATAAAACATTCGTGCATCACGGTTATATTTATACAGTAACCACCCACAAAACTTGAAAACACTCGAGACATTATTAAGAAGAGCACATTATGACAAACTAGCATTCAAGGACAAAGGGCAGATGCCACTGGAGTCGGCATCATATTAACACGTAAAGTATCATATTAATATGAAACTGAAGTTGTTCTTACCTTTTCGTCCAAATAGATTACACTTGCCAGGATATGGAGAGGATAACGAGACGGAAAACAAAATTAAAAAAAGAAAATCACTAAATGCCTAATGAAAGAAGTACAAGAAGTTCACGAAGTCTCTCAACAAATTCGACAATCAGCGAAAGCCAAAAAAGCAGCTATTTCCAAATATTCTGTACAAACTACGGAGACATAATGCCCCAGCACTGTGCTGTGCTGAAGCCAAATAATGTTAGTCGTGCCTTCCAGTTGCAGCCATACCCCATCCCATTGTATCGTCAAGGTCATTGTTAAAAAACCCATTTTCTGTGAACTCATTGGCTATATCCTGATCTATATCGTCCTGCAAATGGAGATTCTGTGGCAAATCTTGTGCTCTCTGATTAAATCCATTATTGCCAGCTGGAGCAGACGCCTCACTGTTAGTAGCAGCTTTGAAACTGTTGCTCCGGCTTGTTGTAGGTCCTGCCACCCCGCCTCCTGATACATTGGAGGTGGACGGAGCGGAAGCTGGAGGTGCACCTGCTGCCGGAGAGTTGCCTCCAAAACCTAACCCATTCCTTACCATCATTCCATTTGCCTGTCCAGAAAGGGACTGCTGTTGCACTCCTCCATTGTTATTAGACATTTCCTGCAGAAATTGCTGGATCATCTGCTGCTGCATCGCCTGATTACCTTGAGTGGATTGCGGATGGCTCTGTTGGAGCAGGTTATTTCCACTCAGTGAGCGCTGTTGCAGGTGCTGAGGTTGTTGTGGAGGTAAATGGGGACTAGAGAAGCCACTAACAGGCAAGTTCTGCATGGAACCTGGCATGAAAGATGCAGGCCCTTGGAAGCTTGAAGATGGACTCTGGTTAGTATTACTAAATGAAGGTGACACCTCCTGTTGAAGTGAGTTAGGGTTTGAATTTATTGAGTTCTGCCTCATAAGCAGATTCTGGTAGTTAGTTAGAGCCAGAGCAGCCTGTGCTGAGCCACTTAAAGCTCCTCGACCCACCATGTGATAGTTATTGCTCATGTTGTTGTTCATTCCACCAGGATGCAGGGCGATCAGCTTATTAAGGGTGTTTCTATCAGTTGGCAGACCCTGAACACTTGCTAGCTGCTCTGCTTCCTGCATCTTTTGCATCTGGAGCTTGGCTGCCGTTGTATGCCGAGGGAAACTTTTCAAGCCCTCTGCAATTTGATGGTTGATATTAGATCCAAGAAAACACATAACCATGTTCTCTGGTCAGAGAACATAGCAACTAACAACTGAACTATTAAACATAATTTGCAGACACTTCAAAAGTGAACTTCTCTACTGGGTGGAACAAGCTAAGGAGGGGAACAGAATACAAAAAGTGTGGGATGTTGCTCCACTTTTATTGTTAGTAACGAAGAGAAAAACACAGGAAAACACATGAGAATAAATAAAAGATGACCGATGCAGCTTCTCTTTTCATTTTTTTCATTTTTTTCTTCTTTTTAAAAAATAAATATAATATACCGAGTTCAAGGCATTGTCCGGGAAACTGATAAATATGTTTAGACTCAACACAAAAGAGAGTACAATATACAAAGGCCAGCATGAAGGCGTGCAATAATAAGTATGGTAATTCTTAAAATAATAATATAGCAATTTTCCAAAAGATACCTATTGGTCCAACTTTCTGCTCCCAACAAAAATTTATCAGATCTTTCATGCTGCTGACAACCTCCGAGATCTGTGACAATTGACAACAAGAAAACTTAGAAATTAGACACAACACACACACACACACACACACACAAAATCAAATTGCAACTCAAAGCCAGAAACAACTAAAACTATACCTGCAAGCACCTCACGTATCTTTTGGAAAAACCCAAGTCATTCAGTGACTGTAGTTCTAAGCTCTTTGCAAGCTGACGCCCAGCAGTCAGAACCCTAAATCAAAACAACCCATGTCAAGGACAATTCTACATCGTCAATCATCAACTGTTTGAACCTAGTTAGTCCTGAGCAACCCACTACTTAGCATATCCTTCCTTTTACGTATTGTGCAATTAAGACTGGACTTGAATCAAAAGCAATAAAGGGAAGATTAAGCAGCAAGCAAAAGCTACTCAAAATGTTCAAGAAAAATCCAAAGATAGGCCACTGTACGACATAATACCCCTTACTTTTCCCAGATAAAAGCAAAGCCAAGTACAGCTGACAAGAGATCACACTTTTGCCAGACAAAAGCAAAGCCAAATACAGCTAACGAGATCACGCTAGTCACCACGTTATAATAAGGCAGAAATGAATCATATTCTTTCAGGTTAGAATCATTGCATAGCAGGAAAAGAGACGAGGGCACAGATCTCCAGACTGCCCACTGGGAGGATGAAGCTTTTTATTCTGCCACCTAAACCGGATTATTGTTCTTTTACTTATATTTTTGGTATCACCAATCTAGAATAATAGATATGAGACAGGTTATATGAGACAGCTTTATTTAATTCATTACTTCAGGTGGCTTACTAAATCCTCAAAAGAGGTTACACAAAGACACTCTTAACCCAAAAAAGAAGTCAAAAACATCTAATCCAGGATATGATGAGATTATTGCTAAGCCAACTCACATATTGCTGTTTGTTTGCAAATCCTGCTGAGATACCCCTTCGGATCCACTTTCAGAAATTGTGCTTTGGCATTTCTGTGCTACTTGAAGCAACTGGTTAACCTGCAGCAGATTAGAACAAGCAACCTTAATTCAAATCCGTATGGTTCTAACTTACAAGAAAGTACATTAGATTGGAACCAGGAAAAGGAATATGAATCACACTAAATAACTTCACTCAACTGAAAGCATTAACATTTTCGATTTGAAACAAATAAATGCATACCTGTGGTGCAACCAGCCTACGAGGAAGAAGTTCTTCATGACGTCGGGCACAAAATTCCCAAGACAATATCTAGAAAAGCATGAACTGTCTTCCAGTAAGTCATCGAGATTGGTTGATAATTATAACACATGATGAAACATTCTGTTACTAACCTTCAAGTCATTGGTGAATATGATACGTAGCTGGCCCTCACGAACAATGCGAAGCTGCTCATACACACTCTCTTGAACTGCTTTTCCATACTCCAACATCATTATTCCAGAAGGAAACCTACATTCACGTGGCAAGTCCAAAAACATAAGCTCATCAATGACGCCACTTCCAAATTTGATTTCATTGAGCCTAGGGAGCACTTCAAAAGTTGCCTCTGCATACAAGCCCAACAAAAATGATGGTCAAACCTTGTTCAAATCAACAGATGACAAAATGCTAAGTATCAAACCCAACAAACAGCATGTAACACACTAACACTCAAACTGGAGAGTATAAACATCCAGATTCCTTACCAAATCCCCTTCCAGATTTTGAGCCACATATGTCACACTGCCACACATCCTACAAATTACATAAAAAACAGTCACATTAGGTATAACAAAAAGATAGTTGAATTTAAAAACTAAACAAATCTACAAAAACAAAAGAAATTAGACTTTTAATACAATGGGTCATTCCTAATAGAAACTGGCACAAGAGGAGATCATAGGTGTAGTAGAAAAATCAATTTTAGTCGATTGTAAGACATAACATACGTACTAGAATCATAAAGCTAGAAATTTAATATAATAACTTTATGAAACATAATCATTGTCTCATCGTTTAGAATAAGTAAATAGCTCTCAAGAACTGACCATAGCTGCTTGGGGGAAAACACCTAGTGCATGATGTCCAACATTATCGTATAAGGATAGGCACCATCTTTTCTTTGCACGAGGAGAATAGTACTCTGCCACAAACTTCCTCCAGTAGGCAATAGTATTATCCTTTCAAGACATAACAGAATAATGGAAAAATCTATAAGCTTCACCAATTACTAAATTGAGCATACTTTAGCAAGAACTATAAAGTTATTCAAATTTTCTTTTTTAAAAAAAGTTGCATTAGGCTAATGATTGTGATATGACTATAATTCACAAGGGGTAGACGAAGGAAAAGATGGAAAAGAATGTTTTACAATGTGCAATATACATATTTATGAAATTACCGGAGGCCGTTGTCTCTGATGATATAAGTATTGCATCAGACGACGAGCACAGACCCCACTATCATAAGGTCGTTTCGTAGCATTTGCCGATTGCATTCCCTGCTGCTGCATTTGCTGCCTCATCTGCATCTGCTGCTGCTGCTGCTGTAACTGGGCTCGTTGTAATGGTGGCATGGACTGCAGAATCTGCTGCTGCCTTAGTCTCTGCTGCTGCTGCAGCAAAGCTTGTAACTGAGGGTTGCGGCCTTGTAACTGCATGGGGTCCTGTCTCTGCAGTAATTGTTGTAAAACCTGCTGCTGAAAAATATCCTCCTGTTTGATATCCAGTCGTGGTTTCTTCTGCACCTGGGACAGAGTATTAGGGTCCTGCATAAAGGATCCAGGAACTCGAGAGCCCATGGGAAGTGAAACTTGGCCAGTTTGAGATGTGGGCAGGGATGTAGCACTTGACGCACCTTGCGGCTGCTGGCTTTGCTGCACTTGCTGGGCGCTCAGGTCCGGATGAGCGCCCTGCTGCACTACAGAGGACCCATCTACCACTGATGAGCCAGAAATACTAATGTTATTAGATGAAAAGGACATGGGCGACGCAGGCAAACGCATATATGATTCAGTATTGATGCTCGCACTTCTCTGCAAATGGGGACCTCCGGAAAAAGCTGAATTTGCATCTGTGACCAAAGAGCTTGCCCCCACACTCGGTCCTGAGTTTGCCACACTGTTCAACATCGCATTATTCATATCCCCAGAAACCGGACCCAGATTGTGACGTCCAGTTCCAGGAATTGAATTTGATGAGTTTCCATATGATGAGCTCAAGTGAGAGTTAACGATAGCCTGGGACTGCCCATCTCCTTGGAAGAAAATTCCGGAACTTGAGGAAGACTGGGTTAACCCCCTAGCCACCCGAGATGGTGCCATGGGTGGCACCGCCTCCTGGTGGCTAGAGTCTAAATAGCTCTCCAGAGCCAGCCCTGACTAATGCTTTCAATAATAAATACGTACCTCAACCCCCTCAATATCATAAAATATAGAGACAATGCAAATAAAATAAAATAAGAAATCACTATAGAAAATCTAAGTATTTCCACTTCACCAACCAAACAGAAACTCAAATCTGATCTCCTGAATCACTACTGTCATCGACTAACTCAAGATTATTACAAATCTACAAGCTCTTGCTTTGACCAAATAGAGTGCAATGTTTATGTTCTGTTTGAGCTTTCGACAAATTGTTGTAGAGATCTAAACAATGTCCAAATAGACAAAGCAAACAACAAATATCAGAAATGGAACAAGCAGAATGAAACAAAATTTAAAAAGCAAAAATAACTGTCACAGCTTCTCACCTAACTAAGTAAATCAAGACTTAAAAACCAGCAACAAGACCAAATTATTCCCATTGAACTCCTTTAATGAGGAAATTCCCAATTTCTTAACCATAGCTAGAAAAACCCTAGCTTTTAATCAGCTAGCCAAAAGAAGCACTAATACAAAGCTAAAACTCCAAATTAGTGATCACTCAGAACACATATTAGCAATTAAACCATGCAACTAATAAAATTAAACTCCTTATCAATTTTAACCTCACATCAATCACGCACATCAAGAACCACAAACTGTGATCAAGCTCAAATCGATTACAACACACAAAAAGGTCCCAAATTGTTAAGCCCTGATAAAATCAACAGATTAACCTAAACTAAACTCTAATACAAGGAGATCAGAACTGAGCGAACGTTAAAAGTTACAAAGACTAAAATCTTTAAAGGCAAAACGGTGAGTTTAAGATCGATCAAGAAAAAAAAATGAAGCTCAAAACTAAAGCTGGAACTAAATTGAATAAAACTAAACAAAAATAAAATTAAAAAATAGAGGAAAAAGAAAAACTAACCTTAAAATTGCAAGCTGGAAAACGCGAAAACGTTACTTTTTGCTCGCTTAATTTGGAACTAAAGAATTGTAGAGAGAGAGAGAAAGAAGAACTTCGAGGAGGCTGTTTATATACCTAGCGGGAATTGCAGAGAGGGAGTAACCGGCTGCACCGGTAAGCCACGGACTATAGCAGGTTATCAAAGGACACGTGGCTTGAAAAATGAATGAAAACGTAGTCGGTGTTTGATCTGGCGGTGGCGACGCGAACTCGAATACCATGTGGCGTCATCTTATTCGTACATCTCTTGTTTGGCTAAGGTAGGTCTTGTTGAGAAGGAAATCTGGTACGATCACATCAAGCCTACAGTCATGCAATGGGAGTATACCACGTGGCTGGAAGGATATTTTTGCAAAAATAATAGGGTATTTTGATTATTAAAATATAAAGTGAAGTGAAGTGGGTGGTAAATGATTGGGTGGTGTAGTTGGTACACAAAATACAGGGAGGCACGTGATTTTAGCTTAGATTTTACTATATAGGGTTAAGGGATAGGGGATGGATGGTCAGGTTGCCACGTGTGAATAACACGTACAAATGGGCAGTGGAAACAACCCCTCGTGTGAGCGACTGCTGCCTGCTGCCAGATGTGCTGCTGCGGTTGTGGTTTGTGAAGGCATTACAAATCTTCTACATTTCTAAATATAAAAATATTTAAAAATATTTAAAATGACAGCTTTTCTTTAGCGTGCTTTTTTATTTTATTTTATTTTATTTAGAATTTTTTTTTTATTTTGAAAGAGAAATGCTCGGGTGACTTGACTATTAAAGTAGCGAAATGTGCTTATTTGATTTGATACCTACAGATTTAAGAAAATTTTTAAAAATGATTTTTTTTAATGGTAAGTTAAAAACTTTGAACCTCTTCAATCAATTATTAGACATCAAACTAAATTCTATTTCTAGTACTAAGCAGCAATCTTGTTAGGACTTGGTTCCTCGATTTAAAGTGTGTTTGGGATTGAGGTGTTGTATCTTTTAAACTACATCTGCTGTGGAAAAAAAATTATGACTGTAAAACAAACATTAATAATATGTAGTAAATATAAAATTTAAATAATAATTTTAATAAAATTATTAAAAATATAATAAATTTTTTATTACACAAGTGAAAATTTATAATAACATAACTTTCAAGTTATATCAGTTAGTATTTATCAAATACTTTAGTGTTATACCTTAAAAAATATAGCTGCCCAACCTCAATCACAAACGCACACTTAAGCTCCATTGATGTACACTAATTTAAAAAAAAAAGTGTTATACAACTATATATTAGTATACGAAGGGTTAGGTACTCTAGCAAAATCCCATTAAAAGAAATTCTAGCAAAATCTTTTGCAAAATCACCTAACAAAGTACAAGTACAAACGTCAAGCAATAATACGTGGAAGTCAGGTTAAATCTACTAAAATGTCTAGCAAAATCCCATTAAAAAATTAGCGCAAAATCTTTTGCAAGAGCATCAAACAAAGTAATTACATGTACAACAAACGTCAAAACAACCTTCAAACTTTCGAAGCCTCTTCTTTTTGTAATTGAAAAATATTTTGTCTATTTTGAATCAAGCAATAAGACAATTTGAATAACCAAAAACGGTTTTGATCTAATTGATTTTAATTTGTTATAATCGTTTGTAATATACATCGTTCCATTATTTATTATTTTAATTTTTTTTACTTTACCAAAAAAATATTGTGTTGAAATTCATACTTAATAGTATTTTTATTTCTAGTGATTATTTTTTTATTATCTCTAGTAACATTAACAATATATATAACTTGCTGATAATTGCTCCACTAACCACATTTGACTTGATGCTCTTCTCTGCACCACTAAGGTTGACCACTGTGAGTCCCCGTTCCTTGAATTTTAATTACTTATGCACGTTTAGTTATTTAATTAATAACGGCCGAACTTGGCATCTCGAAACTTTAATAAATTATATAATATGCGGAATCACATAACTATTGATCGAAGAACATCTAAATATAATCTTCGCCGACGCCAAATGGGAACATTATCGTCCGGTCATGCATAGGCACAAAGCTCGATATGGCCCGTAATTACATTTGATTGACTTTATCTTAACCGTCGACTGACCTCATCAAAATTCTAAAAATAACGTGAAGGTTACATGATTGCCAATTTTTATTCATCAGGCGATATACATATTGTTAGATCATGTGGTGGCAACCAGTATAGTCATATAAGATAAACACACCGTAGTATTTCCATTGAGATTATAAAAATAATCTTGTCACCGTTGTTTGCTCAATAAAGAAATCTAAAGTTTCTAGAATGTGATTGTTTTTAACTTTATTGTATAACTTTATCATGTATGTTTGTTGATTAAGGAATGTAATGACTTTTCTCATGAGAGCTACTTTAATTTAAAGTTTTAATACTTCTTTACTTATATGATTTAACATTAGAAAAGATTTTAACGGTTCCCCACGATTTGACTGAAATACATGCCGACCCATTTAGTTAACATGTTCGATTTTGGCTCTTTTATAATTTAAATTATATAATAATAATGTTAGAATTCTAATATTTAAAATCAATTACAATATATTACTTATCTATTAGATGATAGATTTTAAAACTCATTAAATAAATTAATTATTATTTAATAAATGAATGCTACGTCAATCAAAATTCAAATTAAAACTTAAATATTATGATACACCTAACACTATTAATTATAAAAATCTTGATATAACAGAAATCTTCAAATAAATAAAAAAAATATTAACATTCCTGTTGGTCTAAACCATTCATAAAAATCTGCTGGCAATTTAGGACAATCTTATCGTTTAAAAAAAATCTGAAAAAAAAAACAATAATATTTTTTGTTAGCTAATCCAAACTATAAAACATTGTTTGAATCGGTGAGTACACACGTGCAACGAATTAGAAGGCTCAAATAACTAGCAAAAACCACGGTGTTGTTAATCCTGTTGGCTAAGCAAAACAATGACTCACCGGGCAGGTTCCAGTTTCATTAAACTCACCCGGTCGATTAGCCGAAAAGACCAACCCGCCACGGCATCTCATTAATCGTGGACCAGCCTCGCCCATGGGCTCAATAGCTGCCTAACCCAATAGATTCCAATGCATGTCAATTTTTTTTTATTTTTTAATTAAAAGTTTTTTGATAACATGCAGAAAAAAAAAAAAATCTATTTTTGAATTCGGAGTTTCTACTTTTTAGCAAGTTACGGCAGTCTATCCAGGCCGGATAGGGCGGCAGCACCAACGCGGTCTGCTGTAATCAACCAAATTTTTGTTAATCCTCCCAAAACTCCCAATCAAAGACTAAAGCGAAATGAGCATCCTCCCGTACAATCCGTTAATGCAGTTGAAAATTCCCCCTCACTCTTGCGCCAAAACGACCAGAAAATCATTTTCAATCTGTGCTCGCCTCGACAATTCACAACAAGAAGAACAGCAACTCAATCTCTCCGTTCTTCGCTTCACATTCGGTAACACAAGCACACGCTCTCACTCACTCGCGCAATTTGCATCTACAAATTTTTGCTCTTCTTTTGAAAGCTAAAATCTAATGCATCTGTTTGGTTGCAGGTATACCTGGATTCGACGAGTCGTATTTACCGAGATGGATCGGCTACGGCTTCGGCTCGCTTATTGTATTGAATCACTTCGCGTTTTCAAATTCCGTCACGTCAGCACAGCTGGTTGGAAATTTGCAATTTTTTTTTGGTTTAATTGGCTTTTTTTTGGTAATTTAATTTGATTATTTGTTCACAGAGATCGGAAGTTCTTGGTCTTTCTTTGGCTGCATTCTCTGTCACCCTGCCTTACCTCGGTAAATTCCTCAAGGTAACTTTTTTCTCTTGCTGTTTATTTGCAGTTTCTTCGCGAATCTGAACATTTAATGGTCGCTGTTTAATATATTAACGAAATAACCAGCTGTCTAGTATAAAGATATCAGTGATTAGTAAACATTAGCTGCAAAGGAAAATTCTGCATTTATGAAACACATTATGCTTTCAAATTAAAGCAGAACGGAGAAGCACAGTGGTTTCAAATATATGTGTGCTTGCATTCAGTGCTCACATTTTTGTTCATATGATGTGATGGTGTGGGAAATCAAGCAGGGTGCGAGTCCAGTTAGTCAGAAATCTCTTCCTGAAAGTGGCAAGCAAATATTCGTCATGTCACAAAATATTTCTGATGCTTTAAAGGAGAATCTGGCTTGGGCAACATATGTTTTATTGCGTAACACAAACTCCATATCGGTGGTATCTTCTCAAACTAACCGTTTAATATAAAGTTCTTACTGTTGCTTCTTTTTTTTTTTAATTTTCTTGACCAATGTCAAGCTTTTATAAACTGTTAATTGTCTAAAATTTTCAGTTGATATTGATTCGAGGTGAGTTATGTGTACGTGGCTACTGGAAAACACCAGATGGTGCATCAAAAACTCAATTACTTGAATGGTTTGAGAGACAGATTGAAAATATTGGCCTGTCTGATTTGAAGGACGGCCTTTATTTTCCTCGGAGTGCAGGTAAATAAGAAACTGTCCTGTGCTGTAGATGTAAACAATCGTGTGTATGAAGTGCTTATCTTTTCATATACACCATAATTATTTTCTTAACAACTTTTAGGGATTCTAGAATTTCTCAGTCTCTTTCAATTACATCTAAACAAGGGCAAAAGATTAAAAGGAGCTTTTGCCATTAACTTGTGCCCAGTGGAGAAGCCATACCAAAGGGGCACTTGGTATTGACTTTCTCTATGATTATGCCCATTATTAGTATAACATTACATTATGATTAAGGGGCCTGCAGGTCAATTCTGGTTTAGTGGCTCAAAGGGAGAATCTTTTTTCTTTTTAACCTAGCCAAACAGATGTAAAAGCTTCCAGGTGCTGGATACATATTGGCTTGTGGTGATTTGAGGCACATGCATTGCAAACATTCGTAGTGTAAGAAGATTCCATTAGTATATTTTTGATACTATTACTTAGGTTCTGGAGTGGACAGAAACTGAGCCTGGAAATAGATGGTTCTATATTTGATATCCGCTGAGCTAGATGGGATATAATTGTGTTTCATTATGGATACCCCTGTATTCCTTGAGACCACTCCTTTTAAATGGTTATTGACTTATTTACTCATCTGTGGCATAGATTAGATTCACATCTGAACTTGCGCGATGAAGAATCATTGTCATTGTCCAACTTTCTTTGTATTGTTGAGATTTAATTGTCAAATTACTAAAGCAATACAACTGTATGGTTGTAGTTTTGTTTGGTTAGCAGCAGATGAGTGACCTTTCCTGATCATATGCTAGTATCTATGCAAGATTTTATTCCATTCCATTTCAAATTTGTTTGTTATGAATATTGGTGCTTTCTTTCTGAGCGCTTAAAATCATAGTCATTATCTACAGTTCTCTAATTATTTATCCTATTCTGAAAGCAATATGAAAGTTTGATCAATGTCGCAGATGCTGGACAATGGGAGATGCTCCCAAAGGGGACTTGTTCTATCTTTGTTCAGCCTGTGATACAAGCTCCAAACCCGAGTGCAATTGAGGCAGAAAAGATTGAAGGGTTTGTACTACTGGCTTCAAGCATGACGTATGCTTATAGCGATAAAGATAGAGCCTGGATCAAAGCAGTTTCAAACAAGTTCAGAGGTAAGAGCATCTGGATAGATTTGAAATGAAATTGGCAGTTGTGTCTTTTAATTAGTTAGAGATACAGTTCAATCCTGCTATATAATTCTTCCTTTTTTTCGTATGCTAGTGGGGCATTGCTTGGTGTTGCATATGTTATTTTGATATTAGGTGTCCAGTTTAGATACAATTTTGTTTCTTGTTGAATACAATGAGCAAGTCCACCATCCTTTTTGTTCATTTACATTGTGTTATAGATCTGTGTTGAAGCTGTGGTGCATGACTTGCTTGATCGGAATGCAAGAGTGGAATAATTCAATCATGGAAGTTACATTATGCGCTCTTAAAGTTCCACTACCTCAAAGTGAGTGAAATGTTCTTATTGTAGTTTGAACACATATGTTACTGGCTTCTTCTTCTAGTTTGAACAAATATGTTTAGATGATATTCGTGAAATAATTTTATTCTCAACAAAGAAGGTAAAAAAAAACACGTGGCAATAGTTACTGATCATTCCTATTTATAGAAGTTGTCAACAAAACCACAACACCCAAATTTTGGGGACAAAAACATTTTCCAACATCTACTTATAAGCATTATGGGTAATAACATTTCCACCTGACCATGCCATTCATCTATCAGTATTGGCTGGAACATTTTAACCCTGTTCATACGAAAATATTTATGTAATATCTGAAAGAAAAGAAGCCTTCTTTAACCCAAACTTAGCAACTATTATATCCCATGAAAATTCGTCAAATTACATTTTGTGGTGAAAGAAAATGATTGAAAATGCCTTTCCCTTCTCATTTTTCACATTAGCTTCCTCCGTCAAATATGTCAGCAGGATGATATGTATCGCCCTTGAATCATTTCAAGGCTTACGTTGTACATTGTAGAGATTGAATAATACTTGTGTCAACAAAATTTCTTCAAAGTCATTAACTGGTTCTGCCAAGTAAACCATGATGTGCATCCTCTATAAATTCAATAACTTGGTTTAACAGTATACAAAGGACGTCAAAGAGCAGTTTGGGTCCCTACAAGAACTTTTCCAAACCATACACCAGATTCTGCCCAAAAAAAGGAAAAAGAAAAGAAAGATAATAAGAATTGTTTTATTTTGTGATTAGTTGATGCACAATGTTTGAAATATTATGTCATTGGCTACCTTAAGATGCACGACCTTTCTTATAGCCAAGATTAGGCCGGGCATGAGACTCTGCACGTCTGTGATATCATGTTTGATGGAGTATACCTGTGGCCAGCATCACTATGGGATCAGACAGAGGTAAAATATTCAAATCTAGGTTTCTTCTACTTCTAAAAAGTTTTTTAAAAAAAAAAAAAAGAAAAAGAAAAAACTACCTCTCCTGGCCTAGAAAAGTAAACCGTTGTACTGGATGGAAGCCCTGGAAGGACCATACTGTGCACACGAACTCCATCTTCTCCCAGGACTTGACCCCTTGCCTGGGAGGGGAACATGAAGAATGAGTCATCACAAATTATTGTTCTCTAGTGCAGTATTTGAAGTTTCAAATTATATCTTCTTCTGTTAAATCATGTAATAATATAATACATTGTCAATGAATTTATCTTTGACTTTTCTGTTTTCTGCCATTAATATGGTGTTATCCTTTAGGTTTTGTTAACTCTGTAAGGAAGCTAGTTGACTCACTGCTCATGAAAATATCTAATGTGAAGTCCTTAAACCCGAGTCTTTTAGTAAGCTTATTGAGCAGAAAGGAAAAACTAAAGTCTAAAGAAAAAGCCTTGTGTTTAATATCAATGTGGTGCTGTCGTGCTCTGATTTAAAATTTCAACTTACTTTCACGTCTGTTGAAATATCTTCTCTGTTGTAGATCTGACCAAGGTTGGAGAGGTTGTTGGCGATTTGAGTTGCATCTGGTGATGGAAAATCCTGATCATTAAAGACGATTTTGTCTTCGTCAATTCTTTTGTGCAGTGGGTAAGATTTTACATAAATTAATATCTCACCAACGCCGAGAATGCTACCGGCAATCTTTAGTTTTCTCTTAGTGTGGAAACTATTGTTATTTTGGAACTTTGGATATACGTAAATGTGCCTCAGACAGACCTGCATGGAAATTAAAGATCTAGTCATATATCTTACTCTTGCATTTGGCCTTGATTCTACAATTTCCACGTTCTTGTAGTGGAAGGAGGCAGAAATGGCGGCTTGCTGGAGAAGAATAGATCCTATTGAGAGAGTTGGTGCAACAAGACATCCCTGTCAAGAATGCGACCAAATGAAATGCGGGAGTAATTTGATCTAAGTCATTGTAATTTAGATATGACAGTTGCCAGACTACTGCAGGATAAACAAAAAGGACATTCAAATGTAAATAAGCTCTCACCCTGTGCTCACCATGCTGGCCTTGTCACAGAATGCAGATAATGCAGATACTGTCTCCAGCTGAATGCGTGGCACGTAAACCACGCTTCTCATTCCAAATGCTGTTGCCTGGTAATTGATTGTATGCAGAAAGAAAGTTTCAAATAGTGAATTTACTGTTGGTTTAGAAACATGAAGTTAATGATAATTTGTTCTCATGGATATCAAACCTGTTTCACATTGTCATAAACTGTTGAAGCATCTGTGAAATCAATGACGACTGCTCTTGCTTTTGACTGCCAGAATCCCATCAACAAGTGTATCAGAAACAAAAGGTTTGTAAGGTTTCGAGTGTTGTGAAAGAGAGGCAAACGTAAAGGAATGTTACCTGAGATATGGAACCTAATACCATTGTGAGGTTACTCATTACAGGAATTTCCAGAGGCTGCTCCAAATCACACACCTATGAAGGAAGGTGCGACAAAACGATAAAAAGAGAATTATCATTGAAATACTAATGTTCTTGGATTAGTATTCTTCAGAATACAGGGGAAATAAATAGTTAAAAAGTGATATGAACTCATTACCATTCCAATATCTTCTCCTACAGAATGGGAATCGATGGCACCAGCAACCTCCATGCCTCTGGCTTTCGTGACGGCAGTTACTGCTGCTCTTCCTATTTCTTTCACTGCTCCGTTTATAATAACCTATCTTTACAAGAGAGAGATTAATTCCCCTTGGGGTATTTGTACGAAGAAAAACTTGTTTGGAAAAGGAACCCAGTAGTTACCTTAATATTGCTTTGTGGGGGATTCGTTGAGCAAGAAATGAAACGCTTGGCTTTAACATTTTGAGAAATGTGATACATTCTGCAATGAAATTGGCAGCCCAAAGCTGCCATGGCTACTCGAAATTATCTACAAGCTCAACTGGGCCAATGCTCTTTGTTGATAAGCTTTCTTTTACCATATGCTTTACGATAGAGGATAAGGTTTTTGCTTTGATATGCCTTGGTTGGAGGGGGATTTTTTAGACAATGACATGCATGTCAGCTTGTGGGATAGGAGTGGAGAGAAAAATGTAACAATTCGGTTTTGTCTTAACATCAAGTTTGTATATAATAATGTATGGGCCAATAATTTTTATGAACTATTGCCACGAGTTTTGGATTCTCATGCAATTTCTCTTCATCATAGCTTTCTTAGTCATGCCCAGAGTCACATTATTAAAGCAACTTTAAGATCAAATGGTCCAACTCCATATATGAAAATTTTGGAATGGACTATAAGAGGTGGTGTCATTAATTTCAACAAATAATTTAACAATTGCATTATTAAAAATCTCTTTTTTTTTTAAAAAATAAACAATACAAACATTTATAGTAAATACTATTATCAATCATCGACATTTTTGTATCCCTCTGATTAATTGACTTTGTAATATTATTAAGAATTTAACTATGATACGATTGTGATACGTGGTACCATAATATAATTGTTTTCTGTCATTAAATTCAAGATGCAATATACCTAAGTCCCATTATTGATAAAAAAAAAAAAAAATTGTATGTAGGAAAGTGGCTCTGATCAATTGGCCGTGCATCTGAAGGACAGATTCGTAATCAATGCTCATAGTTGAGCTAGGCCCAAAATAAGAAATTTGCGCTTGATGGTGAGCTGGGAGGCCACGCGGATAGTGACCGTCAATTAGAGATTACAAATCAATCAACACTCAACAGTAGCAGAAGCAATCATGTACATGCATCTATCTTGCTACCAAAAAGTGGCATTTAGACAAAGTGTCACAATTAGAGACAGCACACCAATCCCACCTCCAATCATAGTGTTATTTCTAACATTACATAATACCCACATCATTGCCTTTTCCATCTCCCTCCACCATACCTGAATAAGCAAAATTTACTTTCCCCCCTTAGCCTCTTCTTCCATTATTTTAATCTGCCCTCCAAAAAAAGGACTTAAAAAAGTTTATTATGGTGCCTGTAAAGTAATTGCTCACTCTATATGAGTATTCTAGTGAAGGATGTCGCCCATATATGACCATCTTATAAAACACAACCGACGCGATTTTATCATGCCTTATAAATGGAGTTGACTTAGTCAATTATTAAGACTTATTATAGGATAACATTACTTATCATAATATGAGTGGTGTCACCTATGAATGTACGTTGTGCGCTTACCAAATATGGCGAAAGTTGTTTTGTTGTAATTAGACCAATTTTTTTAATTTATTAATTAAAAAATAAATAAATACAAAATTAAAAAAAAAAATCTAGTAGGGAAGTTGTTTAGATAATATAACAATGCATACGAGATGATAACATTGTGATTGTGCCCTATCATGAATAGAGTTAACGAAATAGATTATAAAGCAATATCACCTAATAATTTCGCTCATCATAACGTCATAAATAATATTCTTTCCCAAATCATATTTAGGTGATTAGTGTGTGCCTGCAAAATGTCAATAGGGTCGTGGTAGTACAGTTGCAGTAGGACCAGCATTTTTTTTTTTGTATTTTTATAGTGAATTATTAAAAAGTAACAACAAAAATAATATAAAAATCAAGAGCTAGCAAGCCGAAATTTAATGAGTGGTTCTAGCTCTAGGCTGATATAGTGTGTACTTGACAACTAGCGGCAGTAGGATATGTGTCAAAATCAAGCAAGCTGATCATTGATCTGGGGAAAGAGAACAAAGCGTGTTGCTTTATTTCCCAGTGAATAATAAGAGCTGCCTTGTGCGGTATGCAATCCATGTGCTTGCTTTGCCCGTGTTCAAAGCCAAGCATAAGTACTCACACCCACCGTCACCGTGCATGCAGCACCCATCGACCAATCCACGCACCTTATTCTGTCACTTTCATGCCCTCTCAAGTCTGAACAATGCAAACCGTTGCCGAAACTGTTTGTCCCAAGAACTAACACATCAGTATCAAAACTAAGTTTCACCAAGCCCTTCCATGTAAAACGTGGCCGATTACCAGCTTGTGGGGATTCATGCCATGTTATTGGAACAGTTTAATCCAAAAATGAACGATATAAGTCTGAACATACTTCATAATGTGAAACAAGAGAGAATTTCTTATTTTTAGTCTTTAGTTTAATATTTTGGCAGCTCATTACTTTGATGGCAAGTCATTGGAGAAATAAATATAGATACCAATACGTTGCATCAGAAATATTTAAAATGATTTCGGAAATCAATTCACCTTTCAACTTTCATATTTTATTTTTGCATATCTTCTTAATTTTCCATTAATTTTGGTTTTAGTTGTTGGATTCTCATTTTCGATTTTGATTTAGAAACTAACGAATCCCGATTGAAGAGACCTCCCACCAATCCTAATTTGACCCTTAATTTCTTATGGCATTTGTGAAGAAACGTACAAAATGGTACTCTTTACTCTTTCGTATAAGGCTGCAACCAGATTATTCTCACTTGGTTTTAATAAATTCCATACACATTGATCAATAAATATAAAATTAAGCCCTCAGAAAAAAAAAAGAGAGTGAATGCATATATTAGACACGAGATGTACAAACTTATAGCTAGTACGGCCTGAATGCTTGTACATCTCTGGTTTCATATGGCAGCGACAATATTCTATTTTAATTACACGATAAACAATTAAATTCTATATACATGCTCATGAAGCCATTAATGACGTTGTTAAGAGCTTCAAATGAGTAGAGGACATAGCACATGTCAAAAAATAGAATGGAGGAGCTCTATTTTCATCTTATTGTTCTTGATTCTCCTCCCTACGTACGATTAGTACATCTCTCTCATTTATACTTGAAGTTAGCTCTATTATTTTCCAAGAAAGTGGAGTATGATGATGATAATTTGTGTGAAGGAAATCAATATCTAGCCACTCCTATTTTCTTATTTATGGGATAATTTATTTCAAGGAGAGAATATTATTTTATTGTTTGGAATAATGAGTTTCCGAAAACATGATGGATATTTGAGTGAAGAAATATTTTGCTTGTTATATTAACTATTTACTTTTTATACAAATATGTTTAGTCAAATATTATAACACATTTTGAGTTTCTAAGGAGACGTGATTATTTTATTATTTGGAATAATGAGTTTTCAAAGACATGACAGATATTTGAGTGAAGAAATATTTTGCTTGTTATATTGACTATTTACTTTTTATATAAATATGTTTAGTAAGATATTATGACACATTTTGAGATTCTTGATTTTGTCTAAAACAAAAAATCTATCTTAAATTCAAAGAATCTATTCTTATAATGAGAAAGACTCTAAACGACACTGAAATTAACATCACAATTTATTTCAACATTAAAATTTTATCATTAGACATTGGTATTAAAATCCTTTACCCAAAAAAGAAATAAATTTTGAGAGAAGCAGTGTCTACTATGATTTATGCGTATGGTATTATGGGAAAATGAAAGTTGAATAAAAAAATTATGAAGAATGTGAACCCCATTGCAAAGTCACGTGCCTGATACAAGCCCAGTCCCACAGAAATTGTATAAAACCAGTGGCAGGCAACCGAAGCAAATTCTCTTTGTAATTTCCAAAATTAAATTATTCCAATTGGTCGGTACATTGTGTCTCATCAAACATGTCCCAGAAACCCAACTGCTCGAAACCCCAAATTTACTAAATTAATCGCAATTAATTAATTAATTAATCGATTATCCTATTATTTAATCAATTAATTGTCTCTAGACTAGACATAAGCCCCACTAGGCCATTGGTCAATTACGACCGCCCGCCTTACAAGTAGGTTGCACCGTCCCGATCCAATTGCGTAATGCAGACAATCCCACCTCACCCCGCACGGCTCCCACGTGGGATCTGCCCTCGTTCAACGGCTCAGCAGCGTGCCACGTGTGAGACAAAAACTCCCGTGCGATCTGCACGTGTGCTAGTGTCGGTGGCTGTTTGTGAGGTCGAGTCATGAAGTGAGGGAAAAATACGCTAGAATAAAAGTGAAAAAATAAAAATAAAAAGACAGGCGGGACCTAGATTTTGGGTACGATCTTTGATGGTATCGATGATGCCACGTGGCGTTTACTGTGCTCCGACGACAGCTTTGTTCCATTTTTCACTTGGTTTTTACCGAGGCTTTGATGTGGTCTTTTCTTTCAATAATGTGAAATGTCTCTTTAGTCCTTTTTCATCGATCCTGCTTTCGTAATAAAAGACAAGGCGAAGCCCAATTGGAAATAATTTTTTTTTTCAAGTCTCTTATACTTGTCCGGAGAAAAATTGGCTATAAAAAGAAGATTTATCTGCATCTTTTATTTCTTTTATTGAATATTGAACAGTCCTTTAAAAAAATAGATAAATTCTTATTTTTTTCTCTAAAAATCTTTTTCAATATTAAAAATTTAAAGCAAGTGGACAGGGGAAACGTCACCGTAGTGAAGCAATCTTTCAGAAGGTTCCGGCGAAGCAAAAATAAATAAATAAAAGAAATAACTAATTTTTTTTTTTTTTTTTGGAGAGGAGAAAGAACTAATGTTTAACAACCTTGACTACACACTCTACGTGGCATATACACCATCGGCAGAAACCGCCACATGTAAGAACTTACCGATCTTCTTGATGCGAACAACTCTTCATCATTGAGAAGGCAATGATTGGATCCCTAAGAATTCCCCACAATACCCTTCCATTCCACACGTGTAATCAAACGACTGGTGGGCAGGACCATTTGACTTGTAGCCTTATGTACTTGATTATTCCCACGTGTTTGGTGAAAGACCAAACTCCCGAGTTTCCTCTTTGCTTCCTTCTTTTTTCTTTTTTGTTTTTTAACCTTTAATCAGAAGCTTTGGCGGCTTTTGTATCGTAGCTTCTTCCTTGCCTTGCCTTCCTTTTATTTTTATTTTTTAAATTTAGTATTATTATAAACAAAATATTAATGATGTAAAATTGATTTAGTTTTATAATATAAATTATATAAGATGTGTTGTTCTCAGCTCACAACAAGAAGTCTCTGTTAGCTGTCCACTCGTTTTATATTCATACTCATTTTTAACCCTTCTCCTTATTCTCTCTTCATCTCACTAGAGATTTCCAGAGAAGAAAATTCTCTCACTTTGAAATCCCCATCTTCCCAGTTATTTTTCCGTCACTTTCTCGGGAAAAATCGCTGTTACAACATTGTTTGGCAACTTTTATTACGTTGACTCTCAAGAGATCTGAGGAGGCTGCTTATTATTATTATTATTATTCTTTTAGACTCTCTCTCTCTCTCGTGTGTAATGCTGCGGACTGTGAAGCTTTTGCGTCAACTGGGTATCTATGATTTCTGTTACAGATCGTCTGTCACAAAAGATCTGAAAAACTGAAGAGTTTTTGCTTTTTTTTTCATGTTTTTCTTTATTTGCGTCAAGTCAAAGATTACAGTTCTGTAACGGAAAAGGGGAAATAAGTTCGAAGATTTAAAGAGTCATTAAAAAAATGATGAGAATGAAGACGTCGAAAACGACAGGGCCGTCACCGATGGGGATGATGAATGGCAGTTCAGCTGAGGCAGCAGCTCATGAGTGGGAGCTCAGACCCGGTGGAATGCTTGTACAGAAACGGAATCCGGATTCTGATCGGACATCCGCCCCGCCACCGACAATTCGGGTTCGGGTCAAATACGGGTCTATTTACCACGAAATCCATATCAGCTCTCAAGCTACATTTGGTAAATTAATAATAATACTAAGAGACCTCACTTTCTTTGTTGCTTGCAATTGGGAAGTCAAAGTGGAGTGGACAAGTTTTTTTTTTTTTTTCTTTATTCATTTGAATTTTTGATGATTGCAGGGGAGTTGAAGAAATTGTTAACAGGGCCGACGGGATTGCATCATGAGGATCAAAAGCTGATATATAAAGATAAAGAAAGGGATTCCAAGGCGTTTCTCGACGTGGTCGGGGTGAAGGACAAGTCAAAACTTGTGCTTGTTGAGGACCCAATTAGCCAAGAGAAACGGTTGCTTGAGATGAGAAAGAATGCCAAAATGGAGAAGGCTTCTAAGTCTATTTCCGAAATTAGCTTGGAAGTTGACCGCCTAGCCGGCCAGGTGACTTTTTTTCCCCCCCACTTTTTAGACCCCATCCTTTAAACGTGTGTGTGTGTGTGTGTGTTTTTTTTTGGGGGTATTGTTAGATTGATTTTTTATTGGAATTGGAATGTTGGGTAGGTGTCGGCTCTTGAATCAATAATCACTAAAGGTGGGAAAGTGGCCGAGAAAGATGTGCTCAATTTGATTGAATTGCTGATGAATCAATTACTTAAGTTGGATGGTATTATGGCCGATGGGGATGTGAAGCTACAGAGAAAAATGCAGGTAATTTTTTTTTTATATTTTATATATTTAATTTGAATTGGATTGTAAAAGTTTTTAGGAGTCTTACTAGTCTAGTGATTGTGTTGATGAAGGTGAGAAGAGTTCAAAAGTATGTTGAAACTTTGGACATGTTAAAGATTAAAAACTCTATGCCTAGTAGCAATAAGCATCATTCAAATGGGCAAAGATTAGCACCAATCCAAGAGCAGCCGCAGCAGCAGCCACCAAGGCATTCTAATGGGCATATATTAGCATCAATTCAAGAGCAACCAGCAAGACATTCTTTTGAAAACTTGTCTATACAGCAACAGTACCAGCAGCAGCAACAGCAACAACAATCAACAAGGCATTCGACATCAGGACCAGTTGTCGTGACCACGAAATGGGAGACTTTTGAGTCAAGCCCAGGATTGATACAGGTCCCCTCATCATCCACATCCACATCCACAACCACATTCAATCCTGCCACAAACAATAATAATCATTCTTCAGGCCCACCTAAGTTCCCTTGGGAATTCTTTGATTAAGGCTTAAGCCACATATTTGCTTCCCTTTTTCTCTGTGTGGATGTGCTTTTGGGTTTGTTTCTCAATTTGGGTTTGTCATATGTTCTTGATCATCATTCTTTTCTGTATTTAGATTCTGTTGGCACCCCCTTTAATCTGTCATTCACTCATCAGGAATAAACGGGGTTACTACAATAGCCATTATTATGAATACTCTACTGAATCAATCTGTTTCATCATTTGTTGTATTATAATTCATTTGTATGCTACTTGTCTATGAGAAGACATTTATTTGTAGATTAATTTTGCTTTCAGATGAAAGGAGAGGTGTATTTTTCCAATGAAAACTGTTGCAGCAAAAGCTTAAATAATGGCATTATTGAGCTGTTCTGTGTGATCCTGCTATATGAGATAATGAGACAGAATTGGTTGATGAAATTTTATTAATCTGCATACATTGCTTCCTGTGGGGGCTATAAGCTGACAAAAAGAGGTGTTAAGTTTATCAGATTTTGGTAATCAAGTAACTAACACCTCCAATGATTCGTGGAGAGACATGGGGATGAAAAATGATAGAAGTGGATTAGTTTAAACTTACTTAAATGGAGTTGCCTTAATAGCATATGATTACTTTGTCCTAGACTAATAAGTAAAGCAATTTTTAAAAATTTTTAAATCATGCCACTTTAACCTCCCTACGAGGCTGGAGGCCGTAATAATGGCGATAGCAGAAAAGGAACAAAAAGGACCAATGGGGAAGATGAATTGGAGAAGAAGCTTACTAGTTCTTGGTGTTGTTGCCGACCCTTTGCGATTTTGAAGATTCAACACGCCACCTCCATTGGTTCCATTTCATCTTTACCAACTGACCAAGCGTTTGATAAGTTAACATTACCAACCGCTAGCTAGTAACCGAAACCAATAACTATGAGCAAATTTGGATTTAATCCACCTTTAATGAATCTGCACTTTTTCCGTTCAAAATTGCACTTTGATCTCTCATATTATTCAAATCAACGCACGTTTAGCTAACAAGAATACACTTTTACATCTTAAACGTAAAATTTGTTACCCATTTAATATCAATTCTCGATAGTATCTCATATTTAGATTTTCAAAATTTGTCTTTTAACTTCTTAATTTTTAAGAAATAGACAGTTACGCTTCCACGCAGATCTTTTCTATTAATGGATTATGTCTATTTCAGATAGAGAAAAGAATATTCATGTACAATAATTTGGTCATTTTCCATCTTAATACATGGAGGAAAAGAGGTTTAAATATTTATTTATGAAAGAGTGGAAATTTAACTATTTATAAACGGTAGAATCTAACTGTCTATTGGAAGGAACCTTGAGAATGTGAGTGTTATTTTTCCTTATATGTATAATCAAAGTTGGGTGCAGTGATTGCTGAACTTGTACTCCAAACTTATTCTGCAAATTAAAGGACCAAAATGATGCAGCCTATAGCCAAAAAGGGTACGAAGAGAAAAGGCAGATTCAGAAGATGATGATTTTTGACAAGCCAATAAGAGATGATAGTAGAAAGTTCACGAACTTATAATAATGACAAATCCACAATAATTGCTCAAAAATGCACCTAGATTACGTCAAAAAAAAAAAAACCTTATATCTAATTCACAAACTTATAACAATGACAAATCAACAATAATTGATCAAAAATGCATCCAGTTTACGTTAAAATAATCCTACATCAACACTTGGAAAAGACCATTGGATCAACCATTTCAATTCTATCGAAATATCATAGTGGAACCCCAAAAGCACATGCTTTATAAACTTATTTATTAACTTTGTTTGAATCATGACCCAGCGGGATTTTAGATATTAAGTTGGAAGAGCAAAGGGAAAAGGAAAAACACTAATAATTAAAATAACTAACTAATGAGTATGGCGCTTTACTAGTTACTAAATTAGTTGGGCATCTGCAGAAAGCAACGTATACATCACTAGTCAGAAACTCGAAAACATTTGTGAACTCGCAAGCAAAGACAGAATCATTCTGAAAAACGTGTTACTATAATAAAAACTTGAGCCTGCAGCTGGCATATATACGATTTTCTTTTAGAATTTGCAAGTTCTTGTGTGCTTATTTTAAGTAATTGCAGCGGTTAGCATCAATCATTCATGAACCACAAGTCAGCTGAGCGATGCGCAAGCCACAAGATAAATAAAGTAAACCTTTGGTTGGCCTATGCTAACATATAATCAGAATCCGACCAAATATGAAATGGGAATATTTTTTATTTGGGAAGAAACTTCAAGCATTTCTACTGACTTTGAAACTTTAAAAAGCATTCAGTTAATTATTCATATGAGCTCCTTAAACTTGATGTTTCAAATTTTCATTATTGTTATATTTAAGCTGTAATAACCACAAACACTAGACATTTTTAGGATAATGTTTGTCTCCACAGATGGGTCGGGAACTCGGATCATTTTTTGAAAATGTGAATCAACCCGAACATGACCAATTAATTAATCATGTCAAAAAATTAACTACTTAAGCACAATGATATACCTATAAAATTGAGATAGAAAGATTGTATATTTATATCCCAATTAATATCATCTCACCAATCAATGACTGTCATCTGTTTAGTAATGTTTTAGGCATAAACATGATGCCCATATTCAGTAGGTAATTATGTGGCTCATATAAACTATTTAACTTGCTCAATTATATCATTTTTTTTTATCAAGTTTTATTCACAAGGAGCGAGAGTGGTGGTTTTCTAAAAACCGACCACATTCTACCACTTGTTGGCAGTTTATCAAATGGCAGTGGCTATAGCGGAGCTGTTTCACCTTAAAACATTTATGATGACTGTCAAATTATAACAATAAGTGTAGATTTAATAATTATCTCTATAATGGCAGTGCTCCTCCGTGGAACCCTTATCAAATATATGTTAAAACAAAAACACGGCTGACTTCAAACAAAAACTTTCGCACTAGCTGAGAAAGTTGCAAAAAGTGAAGTTGGTTATTTTCCGTATAATTTCTTATCGTAAATATCTTTTATCTTTTAATTTACCATTATAATATTATGTCTTTTTAGAATATTTTGCCAACTTTTCTGCCGGATCAAAATGTTAACCTGAACGTTTTACGGGTAGCAGTGGCAAACAGAAGAGATGAATTCAGCAAGAGAAGGGTTATTTTAGTAGTCGTGAGATGATACGAGAGATACGAATCTGAGTTTCTCATGGAGTGGTCATATTCTGCTGACAAATTGAAGAAAATAATTGAAGCAAATTTAGTTAAGCATCACATTCAACTTTTGAGAAAGAAAAACAAGAGAGGGTAGTGTGGGCGAGCAACTACACTGAAAAAAAAAATTAAAAAAAAAGAGGCAAGCTGGTTGCACCTACTTTTGGAGAAATTTAATGTGCCAAATTTCAATATTGCTGCAACATTGAAGGAGAATCTGGATCTGCTGCCACTCATGTTTTCAAATCTAAAGCAGTCGGCAGTGAAAAAGATAAAAAGGGGAGACAATTCATGATCAGGCAGACACAGGCAGTTTCAATATGACCAGAGGCTTGCAAGCGGGAACAACTGAGATATTTTGTATGTGTTATGGGTTAGAGGTAGGGTGGCCACTATTTAGTTTGGTTAGGTTCGGTTTAGGCACAAAATTGAACCAAACTAAAACTAAAGTCTGTTTAGTATTGAGATTGAAACTCAATAAGCTGCTTATTTTATATTTTTTAATAAAAACAGTGTTTGATAAATTTAGTAAAAATAACTTATTTCATAATTTTTTCCATTTCGTCAGCAGTTTTTAAAAGCAGGTAGGGTTCTTTTTCATGTTGAACATTTATTCAATAAGCTACTACGCCTTTTTAAAATACCTATTATAACCTTAGTATTTTAATAAAAAGACAATTATATCTTACTTATCCATAAACTTAATATATAAATCATTAGATATTATTTTACCGCCACAACTTAGTTACCGCCATAAACTTAATATATAAATCATTAGATATTATTTTACCACCACAATTTAGTTACCGCCATAACTAAGTACGTTCTCTCCAATTTTGATTCGGTAAATTCATATACTAATTTCATAACTATACTTTTAAAGTTTAATCTATATATTTATATTTTTGTTAATTAATTATTTCAAATTTGTTTGCAATCTATTTTTAATGTAAGTTTACATATTTAAGAAAAAAAATATGTCTAAATTAAACCTAAAATAAAAAGCAATTAAAACATATGTCTATTTTGGTCATCATATAATACAACAGTACTTTCGTAATAAGATTTACCAAATGTATGTACTTTACTTTTTAAATTCATAGCAACCGCAACAGCGCAGTTTATCAAACACCAAACTACTTTTTTAATCAGCAGTTTATTTCATCTGCACAATACAAGCAGCTTATTTCATCAGCCTCTGCAATCCCAAACTGGCCCTAAATAGTTCATGAATTTGTGAATCAAATATGAACTAAATTATAGAACCTAACTGAACTAAATCAAATTAATTCAATTCGATTTGGTTCAGTACTGTGATTTGGTTTGGCTTGGTTTGGGTTTACCCTATCATTATTTAATAAAAAACGATATAATGGTAATATGCTATTATTATAATAATAATCTTTAATCTACAAATCAACAAACAATAAAAAAATAATAAAATCTAACAATAGTAAATTAACGTAATAAAGTCTAACAATAATTTGGAAATCTACTATACATTGCAAAATAAATTTCAAACTTCTACTACCAACCAGCACTCTTCAAATTACCAATTCTTCATTCTTTAACTTCTACATCCACAATACTTACATTATCTCTCAAAATCAAAGTGAATCATTAGACAAGCAACAATTAAATGGAATAAAATAAAGTTTGTTCTACAACATATACAATCACATGTATTAACTAACAAATAAAAGTTAAAAAAAAGATAAATTCTAAAATATTTTTTAATTTTTAATTTAATTTTCTCCAACCATTACCAAATAAAAACCAAATATTCCGAACCATTTGGCTTTTATACTCCAAACTGAATTGAGCTACCATAACACAGTTTGATTCGGTTTGGTTCAGATTGAACCAAACCAAATGCCCACCCCTAGCTAGAGGGTTGCCTTTTAATTTGATTTGAGAGTCAATACTTTTTTATAATTAATTGAAGGAAGAAGCTGGTGTAACGCACAAATCACTGACACTACAGCTCCAATTATTTAGAGTTGCATTCAAAGTTCCACTCTTTATTTTTTTTTCTTTATGTTACTTCCTTACATTATAAATGCACTCATATTTATAGGTTTTTAGGCCTTATTTTATATTAAGGTATTGTAATTTTTGAGCTACCACTGTTTTTAGAAAAGAAGCTGTAATAGTAAATAAAAGTTAATAGTATATAGTAAAAATAATTTTTAAATGATAAATTTAAAAATTTTAGTAAAGATATAATATATTTTTATCATATAAATACAAAATGAAATTAAGTTAATTTTCAAATTATAACAGTTAGTGTTCATCAAACACTTTAATTTTAATCCAAAATAGAGCCTTAATTCATTTATTTAGTGGTGTAATGACCAATGGCTGGATATCTAAGTCCAAACCAAACTCTTTTTCGTAAATACACTTGGAAGATTCAAACCGTTCATAGTGCTAAAACAGATGATTTACCGAAAATCAATCTCAATTTATAGGAAATGAAACATTTAAAATATTGCTTTTGTGTTCTCTATTTCAAACTAGCTTTGGATTGTGTCCGTCAGTTGTTATTTAAGTACTCTTCGATTCTTTCTCAAGAAAAAAAAGAAGAAGAATGTACTCGAATTGAAATAAAGTACCCGTATGAATATCAATAAGAAAATACAAAGCCATAGATTTTGAGGTGGGCTAATGCTAGCCAGGATCCCATTTTAATGTTGCAGAATATTTCACGTCTCCTGTTTGAAATAGCCCAAATTGCATACACTGGCCACTCATATTTCCCAAACAACTTCACGAGGAAATATTACATGACCAAATTGTTCTATGGAAGAGATTCTGGATCACAAAAGGCTTTGGGCCTAACTCGGCCCATATAAGTTTAGATTTTCCGTTTACGATGGTCTTGGGCCTTTTTTTTTTTCATAGCCTGTACAAAGAATCATCTGCTTGGACCATAAAGAGCAAACTGAGAAACCTTCAAGCCCTGTGCATCTGGGGTTGTGACCTGTGATAATGCATCATAAAGTACCAAGATAAATTTGTTGACAACGATAAATTGAAAATTCTCATGTGTGTATACTCATTTTGAAAAAAAAAGCGACTTTCTAATTAGAGCAGGATCATTACTTATGACTAAATACTAAACGATAGCCGGTTACTATGTTCTAGTTATATATAGTTTAATCTGGCTATATATAATATAGTATCAAATTAAAGGATCGTGATCTTCTTCTGATCTGATCTGATCTTTTTGTGATCAAATTTCGTTAACATCATTGATGATTAATAAATGAAAAAATAAAGGTAATTAAATTCCAATCATATACTAGCACTGAAATATGAGATTTATAAAATATCAGGAGAACTCAAATTACAGGAGGATCCTAGTTCCAAATGGAAAATAACTGCACTTTTTTCAACTCAAATTTACATTACATTTCATAACGTGCGAACGTTTATTATTTACTAATTAGCGAATGACGAACTCGTGTTGGCAAATGGAACACAAGTGTAGCAAATGGATCCAATGCAATGGGCTCCTAGCTTTCAATTGGACGCCCACAGACTATTGAAATCCCACGTTATCCCCTCTTTATTTGCTTTTCTTTTCTTGGTTTTGAGTGTTGCTCTCTTTTGGTCACACCGAATTTAGACCGAATGCTACTTTGAATTCCAACTTCATAATATAAAAAGGACTACAATTCTACGAAAACAATTGAAATTTGAACATTACATTCTTGCTGTGCTGGTGGGTGGGCGTGCGAAGACTTCAGAGGCTTGAGCAGCTGCACGGGCGCATTTCATGCTTGACTTCAAATTGGAATTTATGCTGACAAACGATGACGTATTTAAGCGTGCAAGATTTAATATCTACATTGATTTTCTCAAAACTCATAGCCTTAGTTCGGCCTTGAATAGAATCAAGTTGTTTAATTTATCAAATATCATATGATTAAAAAGCCAGCAACTTCCTTCCTTAACGATAAACCAAGTACATGCTATCATGATGTTAAATATTGCACCGCTTGCTTTAACATTTTTCTTCAACCTTGCAATTAATGAACTATTTCCAACTTCAAAACTATTTTGTCATGAACCTAAAACGCGTTCAGATTATTGAGGCTGAGAGTTATTTTAACATATAGATTTACTTAGAATTTTTTAAATCAAACTAAAACAGTTCTTTAAACCGAACCTATCCAGTTGGATCTGTGTAGTTTGAACAAAAAATTCAAGCTCGCCCCTAACGACGAAAAAAAAGAAAAAATCATATCCGTGCACTTTGCGTGAGACTTTGTTTATTGATTCTTTTTCTAAAGAACTTTTTTTTTGTTTATTAATTCTTTTTTCTAAAGAATTTTCTCACTTTAGTCAATAGTTGATGCTGATGATAAATCCAAATACTAGCTAGTAGTTTAATTAACTTGTTTACGGAGATACAAGTTGACACGGAATCGTGGCCTATGGCTGCTAAAGCTGTCTCACAAACTAATGCATACATGACGAGTGACAACTGAGCCTCAGCCTTTGGGTACTGATACCTGTATTTTGTATTTGATAATTAAAAGTATTATGAGTGGCGTCATGTCTCCATTAGAGGAAGCCACTACCTCTGCTGTTGCCATTGTTCCCCCGATATGTATATAATCCTACCACTTTCTTTTCTTTTCTATTTTCTTTTTGTTTGGCTTAACTAGTGGATCCACTCTCTGAAAGCGACCAAATCTTTTTTGGTCCAATAATTTTTGCTTTTTCTTTATGTTTATGATAGCGAATCTAGTCTGCTTCTGTGCAAGAAGCATCAAAAACAAAAAGGATTCGCGTTTATCTCTGACCCTTAAGTTTCACAGGATAAGATTAACCACGTCCATCTACTTGTATGCAGATAAGGGTGTTCAAAAAAGTAAAATAAAATAAAATCGCTTTTGGTAAATACATTAATTCTGACAGACATTATTATCCATTACTAATACTATTTAAATGGATAAAATTTTGATTTACCACCTTAAAAGATTTTAAGATCGCTTCTAGTTCGTGGGGTGTTTGGTAAATGCTAGCGGCTCTGTCGTGGCAATTAATTTTTATTTATTCTCTTATTTTTAATTTCATTTATGTTTCAAAACAAAGATTTATAGGGTTTAGTTATGCATGAATCGAAACAAACCCTAGGATTAAGGAAAAGAAGATATGAGGAAATCCATTGTTAACTGCTTGGCTTGTGAAACTCACCGGAAGTTTATGTTAATTCCACTTTTCAAGTTCTCATTAAAATAGGAATATTTGCAGGAAATAAAATAAGAAAGCGCTTACATTTTTAAAAAGGTTCGAATCAAATTATACCTTCAATGGTTGCTATTAAGGGGGGACGATGGGAGATGCACACGAATAAAAAATAGACTCGATATACGCACACACTATTCTTATGTAAATTAGGATATATTTGTATGCTACACAATTACAAATTAAAAAAGTGTTAGGATTTTCATTATTGGCATAGGAATGAATGGTATCTATTAGACTCTCTTACTTTCATCAAATCAATTTAATTACTTATATTCAGTCACTACAATGAAGTATTGGTCACATTGTGAAATCAATAGAGCCTTTTAGCAAAGCCACTAGCTAGCTATCACTCGTTTGCTATGAAGTTGAGACTACATCGTCGTTTGTGGCTTTGTGCCTGTTCTATCTTGAAGACCAAACTTCAAACGGATCGTATTCGTATACGGTGTGCGGACGTGCTGTAATATTTTATATTTCTAACCTTTTCCTTTTTCTCTCCTTTTCAAATTTATTCATTCTTTTATTTTTGTTATTTTTTTTTAAACATACTATCTTATCGATTTCTGACATGGAAAGCATACTTTTTAGGTAAAACTAAATGTTGAAAAAGTATTACGAGATATTACCTTCCATTAATGCTTAACATACGAGACTAATTTAGTACTCCTCAAAAGGGGTAAAAACGAAAAAAAAGAATAGGGATTTGGTCTCCTGGGGTTCGCCCTTTTGAATGCATGCATAAGTGTTGGGTTAAAGATAAAGAATTTGTTCCCCTAATCGAATCCTTAAGAATAGATAGACACAAAAGAATTCATTAAAATTAATCTGACGTTTGCGGCAGCTATAAAATTAAGATCGTGACAAAGCATCTCTAATTAATGTATGTAGCTAGATTCAATTCATTTCAACGTTATACACAAATGGCTTTCGCCTTTTCAGCGGCGCCAAGAGTCCCAAAGTTGCACGCAATTACGGCCATTCAAGCCCCCACGTAATATGGATAGTTCCCCCCCCCCCTCTTTTTTTTTTTTTCTCTTTTTCCTTCTCTTTTGAAAATTTTTAGCGTACGTTAGTGTTGTGGTCATACAGGGGCGTGGCAGCTAAAGCTTAGCTAGCATTCCTTGCTGTTTTAGTGTGCATTTGGAATTGAGATATCGCATCTTTTAAGCTATAACTATTAACTGTTCTTAAAACAAAAATTGTAATTATGAAATAAAAATTAATAATACGTAATAAATATAAATTTTAAATAATAATTTTAATAAAATTATTAAAGATATAATATATTTTTTATTATATAAGTAAAAAATTATATTAATATAACTTTCAAACTACAATAATTAATATTTATTAAATACTTTAATACTACAACTTAAAAATTATAGTTGTCCAACTTCAATTTCAACCGCACCCTTAATTTAACGAACGTGCGGATACAATGTTCGTATCCGAATTTTGGGGGGGCATTAAGGATTGTGAGTTTGAATTTGTAACGATTTGTTGGGGTGTGCCGTGCGCGGTCTTACTTTGTTCCCAAGGAAGGGTGCCGGGCGTGCCAGGTGCCACTTCTACTCTCTCAATCGGCCCACTAGTCTGTCGCCAACTCTTTGACATAGACCAGTTCCCAATTTTGGCTTCTTTTGACAAATTTCTTGAGCCGCTTGATTTTATCCAACAACTAAAATCCAAATGCGCCATCTAATTGTGGAAAAGCTCATCCCATCACTTCAACTTTCAAAAGTCTCGAATTCAAACAGTGTTGTAAATGCCACTTTGTGTACTTGTGATAGGTAAAATTTGGTGTATAGTGGTTAAAAAAATAAAAAAAATGGAGCCGTAAATTGAAATTCTAATTAAAGTGAGAATGATGGCGTTTAAATAATACGGATTAGACACATGTATTTTTATTTCACCACAAAACATTATTACATTGCTACACAATAAGTTGAAGAGTTGAGTTATTAGCACCCTTTTATCGTTCTAATAAAACATTTTTGAGATAAAATTACATTAAAAGACATTTAAAAAAATTTAACCTATTATTATTTCTCTTTCCATCAATTCTTTCGTAATTTACCTTTTCTTTTTCAGCCAACACTTTTGCATTCATCATCCATCCTGTTCTGCTATTGCTTTAATATAATCTCTTGCTAATCTCAAGATCGGATGAATACAAATAGCTTAAGGATATCTATAATTCACTCTTGGGAAAATTGGTTCATAGAAATTCAAAAACAAGAGTTTGGCTTTAAGAATTTTGAGATGAATTTATTCTATTATTGTAATTGTTTTTTTGTAGTCCTGATGAATTTTATTTTATTAAAGAAATGAATCAAGAAACAAAGAAACATATCAATTGAAGTTGAAAATTATAAACTCGTAGGTTATCCCAGTCTACACAACAATAACTGCCATAGAAGCAACAATCTTTTATTTGCAACACCTCATAAATCATGATTACCCAATTGTTATTGTATAAACATCAAGAACAATCTCTCTCTCTCTCCCTTTTTTTAATAGTTTTCTTATACGTCAAATATTTTCTTAAGAATTGGTTTTAAACTCTAAATTAAAATGTACATTTGATTCAAATTAAAGATGAGAAGATTAATGGAAAGAGAACGAGAAACAAGATACCTGTATTTGATATTTTAGGAGCGAAAAAGTTATTTAGAATAACTGAAATAATAGTATTTTTGGAATTAAAGAGGGCGTTACTAGTTATGATGAATTTTTTAATATTATTTAATGGGGTACGCTTAATAAGAAGGTTTTAATAGGATTTAGGAGGGGTGCCAATAGCTACACTCTAAATAAATATTTAAAAATATATATAAATCAATTCATTTTAATGCACTATTCATTAAATTAAATCTTGAGTAGTTTATATTTATTAGGTTTAAAGTTTTGGGATATACAATAAAGCTTCAAAACTTTGAAATTGACTTTGATAATTTAATTTGTACATTCCACACATCACGATTGTGTATATATACTATATCTGTAACGTTCGGTACAATAAATTTTGACAAGATTGGATCTCGTAATTTAATGGAAATAGAAACTGATTTTACTGCTCATTTTCCGGCAAATTAATTTAAGGGTATACAGAAAGGATGAAAGTGACAATGGTGGACTTAGTCCAAATGAAGCCAATTGCGTCGGCACGCATGTGATGGGGGTAAGCTTTGGAACATGTGAGAGTCTAGAAGATAGATGGCGACTTTCACTTAGAAAAAAATTGAGCCCCCGTGAGTCTGAAATTTGAACCTTCAACACTCAACAGTAATTAATTAAAACCACATGCAAATGAATGGCGATTTTCAAAAGCTGATCGCGTAGCACCATTGAATAGTTGTTAGAGGTTAAATGGATATTAACCATAAAGAATGTAACCAACGCAAGCAAAGATGATATCGAAAAGAGCTTGCTTCCTATAGCCTATACTAAAGTAGCTATAACATCATAATATATGTAGAATTAGGGAGGTAAATGGCGGAACCATAATGAAGAAAATCTTAAATTCTAGTAGGTTATAGTAAAAATATGTGTAATTTACAAGACCAAAAATATTTAGGTGCGGATGCTTAAATTTCAATCTCATGCAAATTCACATTAATATCATATGGTGTTTACAGTTAATTGAACAAAATCATGTTAACACTATATGGTGTGAATGTGAATTCGCACGAAGTCCGTATTTAGCATCTGCACCTAAATAAGTTATGTTTGTAAGACCAATAACAAAATATCTTTAGGGAGCCAACAGCAAAATACACATAGACATGAGTAAAATTTCATTGAGGCCTTTATTTTTTCTATAATTTTTCCAAGGCCATGTACCTAGGTGCCCCTGGAGGCCCCTTTCAAGAAAACCAAAAACTTAGAAGTTTTGCATAATTTGTAATTTCTTTTGTACAACATTTTAACAAAATCTTGTAATATGTATATATTTAATATATTTTTAAAATTACTAGGGAAATCAATTGTTAGTCGGAATAAAAAAAAAAAATTACATACTGACATATTATTATTGAACATGTATATCGAAACGGAAATGTTTAAAGAAATTTGATAGAAGAAACCAAGATTTCTAAATAATGATAAGCTTTTATTGAAAAGTCTGAATGAATAAAATTAGGGTTTTGAGCCATTTTTATCACAAATTTACCAAAATAAGCAAATCTAAAATCTGATATGATAGTTAAATTCTCCTAATCAATATAAGAAAAGAAAAACAAACAGCACTCAAATATGAGTTCTAGAAAAAAAAAAGATAAAATCCTAGAAGGATCAGAAAAATAGAAAAGAATCTTAAAACTGAAAAATGATCAGGAAAGAAACGGAATTTTTGGTTTGACCACGGGGTAGAATGACTTAGACTTGTTATGGGCTTTGTTCATCTCGTTGCAAGTTCTAAAACGATATATCATACGCTGAAATTGACACATGTAGTCCAAGTTACAGCCTCCGGAAAGTGCACTACTCACGACACACAATACCCTATATCAACGTAGTTGTATTCACCTTCAATGCCACCTTTGTTTGAGGAAGTAAAACTAAGATTTGATATATGTGTCAAAAGTACACATATTTTGAAGATTATATTAGATATGTGAGTTAATATTTCAAAATACCAATATCCCATATTGCTAAGAAAAGAGAGCACATGTTGGTTAATATACAGAAACCAAATACATTATAATGACAAGTCCATTAAGTGGAGGCCCACGCACACGATTCCAAGCCCAAATGAAGAGTCCATCCCGAAGACCTCTAACCTAATAAGTCACGCGTTAGTGGGGGGACCTTCTCAATAGTGTCGTACGAGCACATGCTTAGCCTAATTTTATCAAATCTTTATTATAATTCGGATTAAAATGAAAATAAGACTATAACATATAAATGTATAAAGGGAGATACTTATACTACACAATCAGTACTTGGAAATTACTTAAGTTCTCCATATTCTTCAATTTCCATTTAATTATTAAAGTCCTTCGTGCTAGGAGTGCAGCCTCACAATAATAGCCATTATGTCTTGGAGATCATACTGCTTTAATTATCAAACGTTGAGGCGCAAAATTTGGTCTTAAGGACAATGTTATCACACGCCTTGATTGTTTTGTTTTTTGCTATTATTTTTTGCCCGGTTTGCTGTTTCAATCTCCTCTTTGGTGGATTACTCATATTTCCAACAAAATTATTAGAAAAAAAATTGATAGTGAAATAGGTACATTAATAACTCAACTCAAAATTGACAATTAACGTCCAATCTAAAAAATATGTTCCCGCAACACATGAAGAAACTCAGACCCTCGACCTTGAGAATGAGATAATGAGGAGTCCACCATTCAACTAAGCACTACTTTCCAGACACTAATAAGATTTTCCTGAATTTCGTCCCTACTTTATAAATTTTTGTAGAAATCTTGAACACCTATGTTGTTACCATGAATGATAAGTACTCGTAATTGCTTGACCTATGATAAATGGAAATTTAGAACAACAAACTGAAATGGCATAATAGTCAAAGCTTGTAACATCAGTCCAGTGCTCACAATTAATCAGCTCTCAACTCTATAAAGTGCATACATGGTAAATTTATCTCAATATTTAGCTACTTATTGCGTTTGTGAAATTGTGCTTTGTCTTGGAAATTGTTTATAAAGCCATTGACATTTAATTAACAATTGGGATTTATTTTTTAGTTTTGGCTTAAATAAACTAATAAAGAGTAAACACTTATTTTGCAAATTAATGTAATGCTTTTAAATGTTCCCTTTTTAAAAAACATTTAGCTTAATACGTTCTTTTACCGTTTCTAAAACAATTGAATTTGTACCTTTTGAATTAAATTAAGAGGTTAAGTGCCCTAACTATCACGTCCTTTAGCCTTCTGCTTCTTCAATTTGAAGTATGGTGTGACCCTAAAATGCCCACTTGCAGTGCAATGTAATTTGATATAAATGGGTGCTTCCCTGAGCAAATTTCTTGGATATTTTCAAGCTACATATAGACATTTCTCTTCTTTATAACCGCAAATTTCTTTCTAAAAGAAATTTAGATTTATCACAAATAGATGTAGACAATTAAAAATAAAAAATTAACAACTTAATTAACAACTATTCACGGTTACTGTTCATCCACAAAAAAAATATTAATTTTTCAAAAACACAATAAAATGCAAAAAATAAATGACACTGAGATTTTTACGTGGTTTGGATTAATCAATCCTACATCCACGAGGCCACGGCCAGATGAAAAGGAATTCACTAAGTTGAGATGTTACAACCTATAGATTTACCAAACTTAAGACTCTCACTTACAGTTTATCACCATATAGTTTACTCAACTATAGACTGAATCTGCTTCTCTTGAATAATCGCTACCCCTCTTGATCCACAATACTCAAGGCAATTCGCAAATTGATCAATAGCAATTTTTCAATTCTTCAATGTCTAGTGATCCAAGATCCATATAGACTCTCCACAGAGATGAAAAGAAGATAAGAAAACAAATCAATACAACATTATGGGCCAAATTCGGATTCTTTATGAAAGAGGCCCAATTTTGTTCTTCTACTTTATGCTCTGTGTTGTGCAGGGGTGGGCAAAATACCCGACCCGATCAAAAAAAAATTAGGTTTAGGTCGGATCGGGTTGTGATTCAAACTCGATCGGATGAGAATTTATAAACCCGATTGGGTTGTGATCGGGTTGGGTTTCCGAAATACCCGATCGGGTTGCCACAAAAAAAAACTAAACACACATTACACATGCACACACCAGATGCAGACAGTCAAACCTGATCGGATGAGAATTTATAAACCCGATCGGGTTGTGATCGGGTCGGGTTTCCGAATACCCGATCGGGTTGCCACAAAAAAAACTAAACACACATTACACACGCACACACCAAATGCAGACAGTCAAACACGCACATTGCACACACAAAGTCACGGACTCACGCACACTCAAAAGAACAGAGAACAAACTCTCGTACATACAAAGTCACGAACTCACGCACTCTGCACACACATCACACAAAAGATCACATAACAGACTCACACACACAGCCACCCTCAATGAACCCTCTTCAATCCTCGTGAGAAACTGACACCCAACAGCCAACCACAATCCTGTGATCTACTGCCGACTACCGTGATCTACTGCTGACTGCCGTGATCTACTGCTTCATCTGCTACCGTGATCTACTGCTACATCTGCTGCCGATTGCAGTGATCTACTGCTCCAATCCTGCGGCCTCCAAGCTCCAACCTAACCCGAGTGTTTGCCGTGATCTACTGCTCCTTTAGTCCTTTGTGTGACTTTTCTAAGTTTCAACTTTCAATTCATGGTATATACTATATAGTTATATTATATATGCTTAATTGGTTATTTATTATGTAATTGATTATTATTTGATTGTTGTAATTATGTATTTTTAAATGTTAGTAATAAAATCAAAAATTAAATTCTAGTAATAAAATAAAAAAAATTGATGTATTTATGATTTTGTTATGAATAAATTTTATTAATTGTTAATAAATAACATACATTTTGTTAATTATTAATAATTGAAATAATGTTAATTGATAATTGTTAATAATTGTTAATAACAGTTAATCATTGATTTTTTATAAATAAATTAGGACATTATGAAGATTAAATATCAAAATTAAGTATTATGTTACATATATTTTATAATTATAATGTGTTATGTGATTATGTGCACTTGTGCAGTAGTTTTAAGCATTCAATCTTAAAGAAATTAACTAATTCAATTAATATTTTATTGTATGTTAATCATCCATTAAGTCGTTAAGTATAAGTAATTTGGGCTTGAAATTAAAGGGTTTATAATAAAAATTAACACATAAATAGACAAATAATATCATATTATTATAGGGAATAGGCAATTGGATATTATTAATTAATTAATTAATCATGAATATCTTGCTTTTTGTTTATGGAGTATGAACAATTTGAATTGAAATTACTAATTAGATTGTGTTAATAATATTTTCGTGTTTTGATTTTTGAATTAATGATTATTAATTATTATTTTGTATATTCAGATGCTTGGACACTCAAGATCGAATTCGATGAGTGACGATGAAGAACAAAATGTACAAATGGAAGGAAACCAAAGAGGAAAGGAAAAGGCGAAGCGAAAAAGACCGCTAATGAAGAAAAGATCGGAAGTATGGAATTATTTCACTTTACTTAAAGATAATCCAAACAAATGCAAGTGCAACTATTGTGGTAGACAATATCAATGTCATTCAAGGCTTGATGTGATTACAAATATGATGAGGTATATAAAGACATGTAAAGCATACAAGACATTTTGGGAACAACGAAGTGGAAGTCAACAAAATTTGACATTTGAGGGCGGCGAAGAAAATGCAAGTAATTTGGTTTTGGGTAAAGGATGGAGTCAAGACGCGTGTCGAAGTACAGTAACTAAAATGATTATTATGGGTGAGTTGCTGCTCAGTTTTGTAGACAACAAAGGCTTTAGGCATTTCTGCAATGTAGCTATCCCGTAGTTCGTTATGCCATCTCGAAGAACTGTTGGTAGAGATGTTATGGAGTTATTTTTGGAGAAAAAGGACATGTTGAAGAGTTTGATTTGCAACAACAAACAGCGGGTGTCTCTTACAAAAGATTTATGGACTTCTATTCAAAACATGAGTTACATGATGATTATAGCTCATTTTATTGATAGTGATTGGTGTTTGAATAGGAAAAAGATTATTAGTTAGGGCAATCGAAGATCACATAGGGAAGTCGATTGACAAAAAGATTGTGGCTTGCTTATAGAATTGCGGGATTGAGAGGTTGTTTGCAATAACTGTTGATAATGCCACTACAAATGATATTGCTGTTGGTTATGTCACTATGCAGTTGCTTGCTTGGAGGAATGATGATGCACTTATGTTGGCGGGACAATATATGCATGTGCATTGTTGTGCACATATTTTGAATTTGATTGTTGTTTCAGGGTTGGGTGAGTTGCATGCTAGTGTTGCCTCTATTTGGAATGCTATAAAGTACATGATATCCTCTACTACGAGACTGCAGACATTTAAACAATGTGATGAGCAAGAGAATTGTTGTTTGAATTGTCCTACCAGGCGGAATTCCATTTATTTGATGTTGATGACTGCGCTGGAATTTCAAGCGACATTTGATAGAATGGCAGAAGTGGATAAATCTTATGAGGCATACTTTGCTGAGAAAGAAAATAATGTTAGAAAGGTGGGCCCACCTGGACCGGAAGACTGGGAGAGCGCTAAACAAATTGTGAAGTTTTTGAAGGTATTTTATGATGCCACATTGTTGTTTTCTGCCTCTTTGGGTGTGACTTCTAATCTTTGTTATGATACTATTGGCTTAATTGAGAGTTCATTAACTGCACTACAAAAAAGTACAAATCCTTGGGTGTCCTCTATGACTTATAGTATGACGGAAAAATTTGATAAGTATTGGGAGTCCTCAGGAAAGATAAACAAAATGTTGATTGTTGCCTCTATTCTTGATCCACGAGCAAAAATAGATTTTGCTAAACATAATTTTGAGATCATTTTTGGCAATGATAGTTTAATGGTTTTACAAATGACCAAAGCAGTAAATGACTTATTGAATGAGTTTTATGATGCATATAGTGCATTCTCCGCTAGTTCCACACCATCGATGTATAGTGAGAGTGGTCTTAATGGCAGTTATTGTGGTACAAGTTCTTTTCAACGTTTTACAACTGAGGTTAATTTGGTGGATGTTGCTGGTGGTGAAGGTGATGACACTTTTCGAGTTGCTCCCCTTTTCCTCGGATATGCCAAGAAGGTTTCTGTTCAGAATGAGAGCAGAAGAGTAGCATCTGAGGTGGAAAGGTACTTAAAGGACCCAGTTGAAGATTCCAGCAATCTTAAAGTTAATGTTTTTCTTTGGTGGAAGGTGAATGGATCGAGGTATCCAATTCTGGAGAAAATTACAAAGGATGTCCTCGTTGTTCCTGTTTCCACAGTGGCATCTGAGTCTGCCTTTAGTACCGGACGTCGTATTATTGATGAGTATAGGAGTTATTTAACACCAGCTATGGTTGAGGCATTGATATGCGCTGAAAATTGGCTGCAAGCTAAACTTTTTGCCAATCCCGTCTACAACCTCCAAGAAAACATTAAGAAGCAAATGTTTCATATGGAATTACAATAAAGTAATGTTTTTAATTTTTTATCATACATTATATACATAATATTTAAAATGCGGCCAAATCTATTACGCAACAGTTGTATGGTACAACTGTTGCTTTTAACCGTTAGATCCAAACATGGTGACAAGCTGAAATTTGGATCTAACGGTTAAAAGTTACAGTTGTACCATACAACTGTTGCGTAATAGCCGGACCCTTAAAATGCATTATACCTTTATATAGAACATCTACATATAGTCATGTACTTGAGTTACTTACTAATTTCTTTTCTTTTTTTTTGGATTTTATAGAGTTTATAAGATCGTAAGCTTTGACAGTGGAAGCAGTGAGCGCCGACATTAGTGTTATGGATGTTTGAAAGGTAACTTTTAATATATATTGTTATTTATAATTTGATATTATAGTACTATTAGGTTGTAATTTAAACTATAATTATAGTTGTTATAGTTTCAAATTTTTAAGTCTAATTGTACTTTGTAAAATTATAAATTTGTAATTGTTTCAATTAGGCCAGTTGAAGTTGATAGAATAATATTATTGTCTAGTATTATTATTAACTTGATTTGGTGATGAATGTCATAAAATAAGCATGATTGACTTAATTTTTTTATTATATATATAATCAAGTGTGTGTGTAATGAAAAGTTTGCTAAACATATTATATTTATTTGTAATTATAAATTTATAATGATATAATAGAAATTAGAAAGATTGTAACACCCATTTACCTCAATTAAAGATATTGGATTTATTTATTTGTGTTTGTGTTTAATGTGTAACCTTATGAATTTGGTTTCTTTGCTCAATATTTTATATGAATTGAGTTTATTCATTTGCAACGTGGCTTAAAGAAAATAGTTATTGTACATTTCTTCAATCCTTCTCTAGGCAATCGGCGCTTGAACTTAGAGTTCAAGAATTTGAATTTAGAACTCGTCAAGTGCTTGCGTTGAGCTGTGGAGGAACCAAGGAAGCTTATTTAGTTTTTATGTTTGAACTTTGTGATTTGTGTTTCCAAACAATTTAATTATGTTTAAATTTTGTGACTTTGTGAGTTTGTATTTCAAACTTTCAAATACTAGTATTTGAAAATTGTGCTTTGAATGAAGACTAATAGCCTATTATCTTTGGACTTTGTAAGTTTGTATTAATTTTAACTTTTATCAAGTTTGGACTTTGTTGATTGAGCAAATAATAATCCTAGTCCTACCCTCCAAAGCAATAGGTAAATAATCTTATTATAGCATTTTAACTTTATTAATTTGATTTCATAGTATTTTCTTTTCTTTTTTTCGGTTGAAAATTAGTAAAAAAGACTACAATTAAGAAAACTGTCTTAAAACCACCCTAAAAACTGTAAAAACAAGAAAAAAAGCTCAAAATTGCATTGACCGAAATTGACCCGACCCAATTTGACCCGATTTCAACAGACCCGAACTGACCTGAACTCAACCCGACCCATTTTAAATCTGAACCCGATCCTACCCGAATTTAACACGAATTATTGACCCGACCCAATCCGACCCAAATTATATTCAGGTCGGATCGGGTTGTGTCAATAATTCGGGTTCTATTCAGATTTATTTTTGTCTAACCTGAACAATCTGAAACTTGATCGGGTTGACACGAACCCGACTCGAACCCAGTTTTGCCCACCCTTAGTGTTGTGCATACCTTCAATTGTGAAATATTCTTTTTTATATAGGCACTAGGGTTTCACCAAAATAGCAAGTTTTAAAAGACTTAGATTTTTTCCAAATAAGGGTTTCTTTCTTCTTATAATTCTCATGAATCTAAATAGGAATAAATCTGATATTCTTGCCTTATTTGTCTCCCAAAAAATATGTAGAGCATTTAATGAACTTCTTGTTTGAACTAAATTTTTACTCTAAATAGATCTCATGAGCCAATTATAGAATCCCACTATTAATTGGCTTTCTAAATTAAACATCTAATTAAATTAAGAAATAAATATTCTTAATAAATTGGTTTCTCATTAAATTAGAAAATTAATAAATTAATCTATATTACAAGATATGCAATAAATAAATTTCCAATTTAACTAGATTTACCATAAAATACCAACTCTATAAATAATGAACTTAACACCTTCAAATTAAATCTCTACAACTTTATATGATTCCCGTTTTGTATTACATAATTTGTAAGCACGCATGATCCTTGCCGTGCCATAATACTAAGTAAAGCTACGATGTTTGGAATGAAGAATGCTAAAGTATGACATTAACCAATTCGGGCAGCATGAATCAAGGAAACTATTTCTAAAGAAGGTCAAGTATTTGCTAACCAAAATTAATTAGCATCCAACCCCGTCGTGTTTCACCCTTAATCAGATAAGTTTTCCCCCTCTTATGCATTTTCATTCCATTTGTTGAATCATTAAAGATATTAATTAAGAGAGTTGACAACATATGCATACATTTATATTTTGAATGGCTTAGGACAGGTAGTCTTCATAAGTTTATTTTTTAATATATATACACTTAAGAAATAAATTAGCATTATTAAGGCATGTTGTGTACTGTCATTGTACGCATTCATGTGCATAAGATCTTTATCACAGAGAGCCCAGAAGCTTCCATGCTTAATTAGCTTGATTATTGGAATATTAATTATAACAAATTATACATGTTGCATGCGTGGTGCTCACAATCATAATGGCTATTGGTTTATGTGTTGGCTTTTGATTTTCTGTCCACTGTTCGATCCCATGCATGGCTTGGATTTAATGTTGACTTCTTTATTTTTTCAATTTCTTTTTCCCAAAGAACTTAATGTTCTTTCGATCCCTCCTTATAAAATTAAACATTATTAGAGAGCATGTGAATATCAACGTCAGCTACTAGGTAAGCACATGAATAGGTTATTTTTTTATTTTTTTTTATTCTTTTCCTGTAGAAAAGTTTCGGCTAAAAAACAACATTATCAGCAGGTGCTATAGTATAATGTTTTTATTATGTACTCTTGTTTATGCAGATGTAATTGAATCAATTAATTAGCTGTACACAACTGAATCAAGAAATGTTCTCAATGCATTATACGCTAATTAGATCTCTCGTAAGTCATTGTTGCAGTAAAGGCTCCGCAGATCAAGCTTTAGACCAGACTTAATTAGATTCTTGTTTAATTGCACAAATAAAATTTAAGCCTAAGACTTTAATTGATTGTTTACTTTTCGAAGCTCTGTAGAGCCACATGAAACATCTCTCTTGTTTTCTTATTTTGCATATTTATTAAGTTCACATTGTCTCTTCCCTTTTCAAAATAGATATAAATTCTTGCAATGGAGCTTATATTTTAAGTGTATAGTCTCTATCTTTCACTTAAATTTTAATTTGTTGCGTGCCTCCAAAACAAATCCCTAGTTAGTGGAATGTAGTCAAAATTATTGGACAGGCTAGAGGCAATATATATTCGAAGACGAATCAAAAGTGAATCTCATCTTTTGAACAAGCAATAGTCAAAGGAAAAGAATTTATATATCCATGCATCTATATGTTAACGGCCTATAAGGCTATGACACCCGCTTCATCTGTTATTTGAAGAAATCTTTATTGTGGGTCTTGAGACTTAGTGATGTATATTTTATTTTGTTTCTCTAAGTTTGGATGCTTGGCTGCTCTAAAGAGGTAGGGTAACGGCCAAAGGGTTAGACTGCGAAGAAAATAATTCGTAGAATGAGTATTATTCAATCAACAACAGCCAACATTTTGAGTTTATGTGATTTTTTTTTCAAAAGAAAATTACTGATCTCTTCAAAGTTTCGAAAGGTTACTCATAATAAATTAATATCTATTCATCAAATTGTGCAAATTTATTATGCAGAACCATTGCAAGTTTCTTTTATGCATTGCTTTCACAAATTTTAGTATGCATTGCTTTCACAATTTCTATCTTATCACTACATTATTCAAATGGTTATCCCATTCATTTTCAGAACTCTTTGTAATTCAATTCTATGCTTGTGCAAATGGGGATCTATGAATCTTTTTTTTTTTTTTAATTTGCAAATTAGTTAAAATGTTGATTCGAAGACTAAAATAATTTAATGACTTATAGTATATGCTCTTTTAGTACGAGATATACTTGTTTATTTGTTCAAAGAAATTAATATATAGTTTTTTAAAAAAATTAAGAGTAATAATAAAGCTCTAAACTCTAGGTATCAAATATTTAATAGAATTTAATGTGGCATAATACTATTACTTAAATGAAAACGCCACATCACACATCTGATTTATTTTGTTATTTTTTATTTTTATCTAATCAAAGATGCTATACCACGTTTTCTATACAAAATAATTTGTACAAATAGTCTTTGGTTCTAACATTACTGAATTAAAAAAAGAAAAAAGAAAAATAATGATACTTATACAAATTTTTGTACTCATTTTATTCTTACAAATTATGGTTTGATTATGATTTCTAAGGGTATTGTACCCCCAGTCTGGACACCATAAATCTGACCATCCGATGTTTCCTACAATCATAATCCACCAACTGATATAACAATATTATATCATTGCTGCATGTCCTACATTTACCAAAAAAAAAAAAAAAAAGAGAGCAAGTGACAATAATAAAATATGCCACATTAATTTATATAACAATTTATTGAATATATATATAGTCCTTCTCTAATGTGGCACTTTCATTTTTTTTTCATGCAAAAAAATTATTAAACCATAAATTATAATAATACTTATTCACATTTAAAAAAATAAGAGTGTCTGCATCTAATAATGATTATACATATCTATAGAGTAAGAGAATGCCATATAAGTTCTTATTCTATTTAGTAGCAACTAATTTATTAGAATGAGACTATTGACACTCCTTTAAATATCTCTTAACACCCTTTTCTTAATTAACCCCATTAAAATATTATATAATTCTTTTAACACCTCAATCAATAACAAAAATACCCTTAATTAAAACTTATTATGCAAACTCTATTATCTAATTTTTATCATTAAATCCCATTTCAACAAGGGGGTCTCTTCCATTTAAAAGGAAAAACAATTGGTTTTCATTCTCTCCATTGTAACTATCAACAGTAAATTTCTTACCCCGAAAATTAGAAGAAAAATCAACTTTTTTAATTTGTAAAATGTTAGATTTTGTAAGGGAAAAAAATATTTAATTTTCGAGCGGAGGTTTAATTAAAAATTATTTTCTTATATAATTTTAATAAAAATTAAAATTATAAAAAAATTAAAAAAAATTAAAAAATATTTAGAGGAGTGCCGATAGTCTTACTCAATTTATTATTGCTAATGCAGACGAGGATCGGATGGTGTAGATCAATTGCAATTGAAAATAATAATAATAATAATAAAGTCAAACATCTAGATGCATGAGCGCCAGCGAGCTCCTACCATCACAAAAAATTGGGTAGAATCTGCTGTTCTTAATTAATGGGGTCCATTGCTCTAATTTATTATTCTTATTATTATTATTTTTCTAATCTTCAAGTCTACGCTCATGGCCAAAAAATGTTAATAAAAAAAAAAACTGTGGTCGACTACACGGTGTTAGCACTTGTGTCCTTGTCATTTCCTTTAGCTATAGGCAAGTCTAGTAATTTAATATCACTAGTTAATAAAATATTTATCGAATTTTCAATTTTTGTTTACTTAATAATAATAGTTATATACCCACTTGATATTTTTTTCTAATAAGAAGGGATATTTTTACTTAAATTTTTTCTACTATTAATGATGGTAAATATTAAATTTAAAGTAATATTTAATGATGTCAATTCATCCACCATTGAATTGTATGAGATCAATGACTCAAATTTTGTGTCAAAAATTTAAGTTGAAATATGTCTTCCTTTTTCTAATACCCTAGATAAATTTTCTATCATCGTAAACAATTTTGTTTCAATGTTATAATTATTTTTTTCAATTAAGAAGTGTGAACCTTATCTTTGAAAAACTCAAAATGTACTAATTTGGATCTCACAATCCGTTAATTAATTAATTTTGGATATTTTTACATCATTATAAAATTAAATTTAAGGTATTAATTAATGTTTTAAATAACAGCGATACTAAAATATAATATATATAAATATATATAGATCTTGGTCTATACTTGGAATTAATATTGACAAATAACAGAAGTATTGAGGTGCACAAGGCAAATTAAATTATACATTTGAGGTCCATCAAAATCTTTTAACCTACTATTTTTTTCTAGTTTTTTTTTTTTAATAATGGTTTCATATTAGAGAAAAAAGAGAAAGAGATATACTGGTGTCACAATTGCACGTCATAGGTCGTAATTTTGGTTTTCTTTTTTTAAAAATATTCCCACTTTCAACTCATAATCTTCATTTTATTTTTATAATTTCTTTCCAAAAGTTGAAGAAAGCGGCTTTAGTTCCTCATACCATCCACAAGCACTAAAATATGTTGAACCTTTTAAAATGCAAAAGGACACGTACAATTTTATCTAATCTTATTTTCGCATTCTATTCAAGTTACATTCTTCTCTTTAAAGAAAAGTTAAAAAAAGTAAAAGAGAGAGGGTTTTTTTTTTCCCCCAAGCCACTCTTGTTGTATATTTCAACTATATTTTAGTTTATCCTTAAAGTTACAAGAATTAATCATAATCTTTTTTCAATTAGAAGTAAAAATGTAATAAATTAGATCGGTTGTATGGTAATTTAATTTTTGAAAACATAAATATTGAAAAGATTGTTCTCATACTCTTTAACACTAGCAGTAAGTTTTTTGAATTAATGAGTAAAAATAAAGAACCATCTAATAATCAGATGGTAGGGAAGAAGTTTGAATCTTCTCACCTGGATGTTAGTAAATTTAACAATCTTCTTCTTAATAGTTGAAAGTTTGATTGATTTAGGAGGTTATGATATTTTATTTTATTTTTGTAAATTTGTAATATAATATTAAAAAGAATAGTGAGCAAAGACAAAATTAGTAAAAGAAAACAAATTTTGATAAACAAGAGTTGACTAGAAATGCTTAAGATATTTAACCAAAATCAGCGTTAGTCAACCCATATTCTCACAGCAAAGAAAATGAAGGTACAATGGCATAAACTTCTTAGAATTTTGAATCGAATTGATTCTCATATTCCAAGAAGTGGAGACTTGATTGTGACTCCAAAGTTTTAATTGACTTTCATTAATTAAAGGATTTTGCAACTTGCATTTCCTCTTTTTGTGGTGACCAAATGAATCTTAATGTCAGCATATGTTCTTTTTGTTATGGGCACAATGATTCTCGTTTCAGGTGTGTGCTTATTAGTTTGGCTTAATGCGTTTTACTGTATTAAAAACTTTAATTAATTAATTCGTCAATTAACAGAAATGAGAACAGCATTGAAGTTAATTTAATCTTGTGCGGATATTGTATAAATGAATAGTATGAGAACACAAAAGGGAGAACGGGAGATGGAGACCAGCAGACCAAGTCATTTAGGCAGTGGGCAGTCGGCAACAGCGACACGTCATTTTGATTAGAGCTAAACAACCGACATACACCCGGAAATTATAAAATTAATCCATTTAATTATAAGCTCATAAAACAACAAATTTCTCTTATCATATTTTGATTATCTCTTATCTCATTTGTGGTTTAGCTTCGTGACAAAATTTGGGCCATTTCCAAATTAATATCTTTTTTATTTTTTATATTTATTTTTACTATGTTACAAATTTTGAGGTTTCATAAAAACTATACCCTTCGTGTAGGATATGGGCACTCACTTTAAGTGGGGAAATTTAAAATTTTAAATAAATAATTGTAATGAATCCTTAATCCTGCAAAGTTGTTTGTTTGCCTTTGACATATTATATAATATAAGGGTTATGTTCATATTTTATTTGTGATTTCCTCGTACAATTCTGAATCAGGAGATTGTCCGCTTATAGTACTTCGATAAACGGTCAAACTTTCTTATGTCGACATTAAAAATCATTAAATGATTTAGAATAATTAAGTGTTTGAATTTCAAAATTACATTATTGAATTGCATGATTAATGGTACATTTGTTTCCAAACAAACCATTCAATACGTTTAATTTGATTTTTCATAATCATGGTTATTGGCCCGATTCCACCTCATTGTATTGGCCACAATGTGATGTGAATTATTCTAAAGAAACTAAAATTCAATGTAACATTGTTGGAAAAAGTCTACTCCAACGGGGTGGCTTTCAGCTTAACATCCCATGTTCAAATCAATAATCACGTTCGAAATAGTTTAAATGAACCAAAAAAAAAAAAAAAGAAGAAGAAGCAGCCTGCGAGTTTTTTAAATGGTTTTTTTTATTAATTATGTATAATAATTTATTTTTTTTAATCTTTACATAAAATGGCTGATAAGTTCATATAATATTTATTTTGATGGCGTAAGTTGGCTTAACTTATAAAATCTCGTGTGATACAAGAAATTTGATGTATAAATTTTTTTATATAAATGAAGATGTGATTTAACTTTCAGTTAAGTTATGCCTAAAGAAGAGAAGAAAAAGTGATGCCCATTTAATTTGATACATTTGATATTTTTATCGGCCAATCAATGCAAATAACGTTAAGACATAATTTTATTGAGCTTGTAACTTGAAGTTATTTGGTTACGTCCATTTTATTATGGAAACAGAGAAACGTAGCAACATGTTCCAACTGGAGCTCAAAGGTAATTGAGTGGAGATGACGTTTGTACAGAGTGTGGTTTGATTTGATTGTATTTGAAACTTAATCCTCACTCTTGTGTTTGCAATTAATAGCCAAAAAAAAAAAAAAAAAGCACTACGTTTTAGAATACGACCAACTGTTTAATTTTTCGTTTCAATTACTTGTATTCAATCTCTAGAGGATGCAATACAAGAAAGAATGGTTCCCCATTCCCATCCGTTTTGCCCGGTTGCAAGAAATGAAAAGAAAAAATGGGGAAACGAAAAAAACAAATACCCTACCTCTTTTATCTGTCCCCAGCTATACAATTTTAAGCAGAAAAAGTAAAAATCAAAAAGAAAAAGATTAACTAATTAAACAGGACAATCATGATGAGACGATTTATTATCAAAATTATTATAATCTAATGAATATAAAGAATCTTCCTTGATTTCAGCTTTGGATGGTAGCTCCTGTTGCTCAACATCTTTGCTGTCATCAACAACCGCCCCATCTCCAGTCAGCTCTTTGGCTCTTCGTGCCTCAAAACCCCAATCAGTTTTACCCAAAACCACCAACATGGTCACTACGCATGAGCCTTGTGCCGCCAAAAGCCCTAGCCACAGCCCTTCAAAATCAAACCCCATGTAAAATGCTAACCACACTGCCACTGGAAACCCCACTATGTAAAAACATCCCAAGTTTATGTTAGCTCCCACTTTTGGCCTTGCTGTTCCTCTTAGCACCCCGCATCCTGTTGTTTGTGGGCAGTTTCCAAGCTCACACAGCCCTATTATAGGCAGTACAGTTGATGTTAATGCTATGATCTCTTTGTCTTGTGTAAACATGCTAGCCCATATCTTTCTGACACTCGCTGCAAAGAATAAGGCTGAAAAGCCAAGAATGAAGCTACAAGAAAGGCCAACAATAGCCGCTAGCTTTGCTTTCTTGGGCTGGTTTGCACCAAGCTCATTACCAACCCTTGTTGACACACTGAAGCTTAGAGATGATGGGAAGATGTAGATTAATGATGTGGTTTGTATTAAAATGCCCATCGAAGCAACTGTTGCTCTCGGGTTTAACAAATAACCACAGAGCAAGATCATGATCTCATACCACCACCACTCAAGGCACACCGAAATGCAACTTGGGATGGCCAAATTTAACAAAGTTTTGCATTCTTTGAAGCAATCCATTGAGAAGCCGCCCCATGTTTTTTGGTAAACTTTTGAGATGATGATGTAAATGATTAAGGAGGTTACAAGATTGAAGTTAGTCCAAACCCCACTCAGGGCAACACCTTTGATGCCTAAATTGAGCTGTGTGACAAGAAAGTAATTGATGGGGATGTGCAAAAGAATTGAGAGCGTAGCACAAAAGGTTAAAGGTAAGGTTATGGCTTGAGACCTGAGGTAGATTCTTAAAGGGTGTAAAAGAGATTGAGCAAAGAGGTCCGGGAGGGAGTAAAAGAGATATGATTGTGCTTGTGTGGCTATATCTTCATTTTGGCCACAGAAGAGTAAGATATTTTTCATGTTTAGCCAAAGGAGAGATATAGGAATTGAAGTGAACATGAGGAGGAGGATTGTTCTTTGTAAAGCGAGGCCAAGGAGGTTGTGTCTTTGGGCACCAAAAGCTTGGCCACAAATGGGTTCCATTCCCATCGCAAGGCCAGAGAGGATAGAGTAGCCGGTGATGTTGGCGAAGCCAACAGCAAGTGAGCCCCCAGCTAAGGCAAGCTCGCCGAGGCGGCCGAGGAAGAGCATGGAGATCATCGAGCGGGAGTAGAGTAAGAGGCCGGTTAGTATCATGGGGAGAGCTATTTTCGCTATGGAAATGGCTTCCCTGATTGCAAGTGATGAGAGAAATTGATGATGATGAGTCTGCTTTTCTTGTTGTGACGATGTTGTCGTTGTTGTTGTTGGGCTTTTTGTGATCAATGGGGCACGCATGTTGGGGTCTTTGATTGAGTGCAGGTAATCGGGATGGCTTGAAGACTTGCATTTAGCGGAAGAAGGAAGCTGACACATTATTGTTATTCTTATTTTTCGTCCTTTTTTTCGGACCTTTGTTTTGGATGTCAAAACTTAAAAGCGCTTTTGGAGAAAGCAGGGAAGTGCTTGTGGAGAGAGAGAGAGAGAGAGAGAGAGAGAGAGAGTTGAGGGGGGGAGTTCTGAGAGGATCGGTGAAGGGGGGTTTTATAGGGGTTTTGCGGACGGCCTAAATTAAAAAACTTTTGGAAGGACGCTACTGTTGTTTTGTACCGGCCTGCGAAAAATCCACTTCGCGAACTAAGATTCGAAATTGCACAACTAATACGTCTTTCTTTTTTATTTCCTCCCCATCTTTTAACTTAAAATAGCTTAATTTACAATTCGCATGGAGTTCAAGTCTTCGATACGAGATTTGGCGTTTGCTGAAATAAATAAATGAGTCAAAATGGGTTCGAAGCATTTTTCGATTAGGGCCAAAGAGCTCAATGTAATGTCCTCAAAAAACAATAACAAGGACAAATTCTGTTTTTGGACAATTCGTGGATTTAGTTCAATAAACCAAAAAAGCCCATTAGGCTACTAGGACCCATCAAAAGTGTCCTAGGAATTCTAGATTTTATGCATGATACAAATTAGTATAGTGCCATTTTTGCCAACCTAAAATTGTCCGCTGTGTCGCTGTACAACTAAGCAATTGCAACACTTAATTTATTATTATTATTATTTTTAAACCTCATGACACTTCCATATATATATATATATATATGATTGATCCAAAGAATATGTCTTTGGTCCTAGCACCGTTAAAAATTTCAGCGGCGAATAACCAAAAGGAGTTCTGTTCCAACACAAATTTCATGGTCCAATTTTGTAGACCTCAAAAACAAATTGCACAACTCACTCTGAGCTAACCATTCATCTTCCTTGGATTTGACCTATTCTTTATTACTCTAAGTTTTTGAACAATACTTACAATATCTATAGCGCCTGTTTCATATGTCTTATCTAAAATTCATAAGTATTTATTTAATTTTATAAAAAAAATTAATTTTTTACTATTGTTTAGTTTTTTTTTTTACTAAAACTTTTAAAAATTAAATAATTTATTTTATCTCTATTAACGAACTTAAATTTCGGATTTTGGAAGTAGAGTTGAATTTTTTTACAAAATATTAAGATATTTAAAATATCCTTTTTTTATTGGATAATTTTATTTATATTTTTTTCATAAAATAACTTTAAAAAACTCATTTATTAAAGTAATTTTATAATTTTTAATAAAAACTCTCATTGACAACTAAACAACTAAATTTTTTTAATAAAATTTTTTTAAAAAAAAATTCTACTTAAATAAACTTTATTTAAAAAAATTATACCAAACAAAATTTTAATTAAAAAAAAAAAGTCTCGTGAAAATGACAAAATTTAAGGATCAAAGGATGCATTGGGGATGAATGAACCCATTTTGCGGATGGGAATCAAACTATCAAAGCTCCTAATTTTCATTATTTTCATTCAAAGTGCATTTGGCAGTCAGCTTTTGCCGGGGAGTTTTCATTCAAAGTCCCGCTTTTACACCGCCAATGGACCTACATAAACAGCAACAAAGACAAATGGATGGCAGTGATTGTCCCACAACAAAATTGTGAGTGGGTTGGTCTCGAGTCTCCCAGCACTTGGATGCCCTTTATGACAAGGACAAGCAAAGGCCTAAGAGCCCACGGACTTTGGGACCCTGAGATTTTGACTCCAACAAGGAGGAATTACTTTTTGGGTCACAACGAGAACGTATAGAAATTGAAAATAATAATAATAATAGAATAAAAATGTGGTACTATAATAATTATGCGGTATGTGAGTTGGATCGGTCGTTGGATTGATTAATAATAATTATCGATTTGGATCCAAACTGGATGGATCCAAAACCATCAGATCAATAATAATCTGTCATTTGAATCCATAATAATAATAACAACAACACCCTTATTAATTAAAAGAAAGTTAAAAGAAAGAAAAACTCCATTATACTTTAATTGACCCAGAAATTTGAGTTCCCATTTCTTGATATCGGAATATTGTTTGCTTGTAAACTGAAATTTAAGCAGATGCCATGCCACGAGCAGATGTAGACCCACCATTTTTTGGAGGTGCTTTCGGTGGATTAATTCTTTGGATACACGAGTGGGAGATTGAAACATACTCTGATTCATAATATTTTATGACCAAGAAATGAAGGAACACAACAATCACGAATTCAACATGTCTGCGTCATTGCCCTAATGATTTAAAATACCACATGTCTTCACTATTTTTTTTTTTTTAATGAATGGTGAATTTGTATGCTCTCAAATTTTTAAAAAATATATCTTAATTAATTGTGGAAACTACTTGGAAACGAACCAAACATTTTAGTCTTCGATGCCAACAATCACTCCAAAAAAAAATTTTGGGACTTAAATATACGTATATTATTAAAATTTATATTCGTTTTCAATAAAATGTGAACATCTGCATAAGAAAAAACTTTATTTAGACTAATTCATGCATTTGTATTATTTTAAAGTCTCGCACTTAATGATTTGCAAATCTCTGTATCATGACATGGATCCATCGCCGACTGAATCTCAAGCCTGAGCAAAATTTGATCTCGTGCTTGAAAATATTATGCATTGCATGCTCCGACAAGGTATCAACTAAGACTATAGGCTCGTCTAGATCATTCAAAAGGGAGGGGAGCTCGAAGAAGGTCAAAATTATGTCCAAAAAATCAAATAGTTTTCACTTTTTTTAAAAAAAAAAAATGTTTTATGACCACGGACAGACCGTATTTGCATTTTTTAAAAAAAAAATTGGAGTGAATCTAATCAACCCTAAAAACATAAAGCAAACGATTCATATTTTCTTGCTACATCTTATACTTCGTACGACCGTTGTCCCGAAAAAGCCAATAAAATGGTGGTTCAATTTTATTCTTGGTAAAACCTTACCGCTTGTTGCGGAAAGAAAAAGATGATAGCAACATTCATGAACCCATTAATGAGAATTCAAATTATCCCTTTTGTTTAAGGTCTAAAGATACAGGATGAGTTTATATTAGGATTTAGCGTAGTTGGTTTTAATAATACTTGACATTTTGAATTTATTTCGCATATGTTGAATCGATGGCTTGGATGAATAATTATATGTAATTGCAGTTGACTTAGGGCTGGAGGTGTCGGATAAAGGATTTGAGTAAGTACTAATACTGTAATAGCAGCCCGAAATTTTCCACGACAGGGTTCAAACTTATTACCCATTTGGTGATGATGTTCATGGTATTATATATGCCAAATTCCCTAGTTTAAATGACTTAAAATTCAATTTACATCTCTTCTTCTAATAATTTTAGGAAATTTTGGAGATTTTTAAGTTTTTCGAAGATATAATCGGGTTTGGAATCAACTTCATCACATTTTTGCTTTACAAACGGATTTAGATTACTTCAAGGTTTAGTAGCTAAGCAGAGTCGGCAATCTTAGCTAGTTTGTTATCCAGTCTTTTCTATCAATAAGATTACATTTCAAAAGTATGTTTCTTCCCATCCTTTCATTTTTTCGGTCATCAATTACATTCCTTTTTTTCCTCTTTTTTGGGTGAAAGCATCTAATTATTCAAATCATCTTAACATGATAAGATCTCCCAAGAATGGACAGCTCTCACAATGTAGGCTTTGCCCGCTAACAATGGAGATTATCACGACAAAAAAGCCAAGAAATGCTGATGCCAAATGCTAATCCCTCCTTGTCACCGAAAGAGAAGAAAAGAAAAAATAAAAATAAAAAGGGGAAAAAGAGAAAGGTAGCCTACAAAGCTTTTTTTAGCAGTTATGTTATTATTAGTCCTGTTTAAACCGATTCTTAACTATAACTTTGATTAATTTAAGTTTTGTCTGTTGAGATAAAGCTGTGGAAAAAGTTAATTTATTAAAGAGACGATAAGCTTAATGAAAAAAATGTGTCATATCAGAATCTTTTTTACTTCATCTTCACATTCTGTATGATAATATATTCCTTTAAAGATTTTATGGGATCCAAATTCTATGACGGTCAAGATTTGCACACCGACTTTATTAATCATGTGATTTATGCATGCATATATTGTAGAAAAAATAGTCCAATCCTTGTTGATTAACAAAACTAATCAAAACCGTCATGATGTTTTAAAATGCATTTAAATCCGCAAAATTTTCCTCCAATTTTTCATTTGATTTTTCAAATAATTATGATTAAAAGAATTATTCAATAAGCTAATTACTTAAATATATTCATATTCCCAACATTAAACAATCACCATTGGTAAACTGATAAAATTTACAAAAAAGTTGATATTTAAGAGAAGTTTTGATGCGTTTTAAAATATTAAAGATGTTTCAATTAGTTTTATCAAACACTATAGAGGTTACACTCTTTTTCCCCATATTAAGTCAAACAACGAGGATGTTATCTAGATAATCTTCTTGAAGTTTCAGTTTAAAAAATAGTATAGCTAGCTACCTAGGTTAGCTATTGATAAATGTGAATATCAGTTACAACTAACAATGCTTATGTGTCTTTTAACTAAACACCTGAAAGGGAAGCATCCTAAAAGTTCTTTGGTTAAGATTTTGGTTTTGGGTTTTTTCTTTAAAGTTTGTGTTGATCTTGCTTTGTTTGTGTAATTGTCGTCTTAACTAAAAAGCCATTCTCATTTGGTTGTTAGTGTAAGAATGCGACGGTACGCGCGTGAATTGACGGATGTATTTGGTGACCCACGCGTGCCTGTCGATGCACGTGTGTGACATGCGTGAGGCGAAGGAAGCCATGTCGATAGACGGACCACAATTAAATTAGATGCATGCGCACGTGTGAAATTTCCTGCCGACTGTAAGGAACACGTGGTCGTTTTTGTTAACATCATTTGGGGGAGAAAAAAGAACATTAATTGTTTTAAATGAATTGTGTAATATGTTTAGTGACAAAATTAATAGTTTTAAAAGGAACGTTGGGAGAATTTTTATGGGTTGAAATAGTGTCGTTCTTCTAGAAAAGTTATTTGATAATTATATTTTATTAGTTTTAAAAAAATTATTATTTTTAATTTATATACTAAATAATTGTTAAGTCACTATTACAAATAAAAAAGATTAGATTGTCATACGATTAAATATATCTTTGCTTAATTAGATTGATAAGAACCCTGATTGTTTTTCCATTGCTTGCACATAATATATATAGGGTTGTTTATCTCCCGCCTAGTCTCTGTTTAACTCTCTTTAAAAGCCTCTATGCACTAAAAAAAAAATTTGATAAAAATTTAATAAAGTAGAATAAATTTCATAAATGTATCAATTTTTTTTATATGAAATAATGTTGATTTTTTTTTTGTTTTGAAATAAATGGTAAATGAGAGGTTCTCGCGTTATGCTTGAATAAGAAGATCTATATACTTTTCAGTATTTTATGTCTGGCGGCTACGGGCTACTCAACTCTTCACATTTATGTCTCCAAATCTTTCTTTATTTCAACAGTTATAAATAACTGTAACATAGAATTAGGTAAATGTTCGTTTAGTTGTTATTAGATGTCAACTAAAAAGTAAATAAATATCCATGAAAAGTATTTGTTATAAATAAAATAAATATTTGTTTTGATAATTGTGAATTAAAATTAAATTAATTTATGCCCCTTTATGTATTTATTTATTTTCTTAAAAAAGGATAGGAGTGTAGACAAAAGTTCAAATTATTTTTTTGTTATCGCTTCCTTTCCCATGATTTGAACAGTTGCGAAGTTAGGATTTTTTTTTTTTTTACAATGTGGGCTATTTTTTTTCCCCCGAATTGTTTACAATCTACATAATTATTTTATTATATGAAATCAAATAGGAATTTAACTATACACGTTTACGGTACAACCATATGTCTATCAAGACTAATTCGGAAAAATACACTAACACTAATATTGATGTAGAGATATATACACTAATATCTATATTTTTTTACTTTAATTTTATTAAGATAACAAAAGCCTACCGCTAAACCAAGGCCTTAGTGGCATGTAGGCATTTGATAAAATGTGAGTAAATTTTTTAGAAATATTATCATTTTAACACCTAATATTTTTTTTATATATCATTTTATTATCAAAATTTTCTGACAATTATTTTTTTGTACTTAATGTTTCAATTTTTATTATTTACTACTAAATCGTAAGTCTATTAAAAAATTACTGATGTCATAGGGGTGTATAAGAATTTCATTTATATTCAACATTTTAAGAATTTCATGAGGTATGATATTTATAATTTCATGTATGTATGAATGTTTGTGTGTATGAAATTATAAAATCAGTTGGTAAAGAGATTATTTCTTTGTATATAGTTACTTTTATATTTTGTTTAATCTAGAGGGTTAAATTACACTTACACAATTTAGGAGTAAAATAGACATTTATTATAATTTATTTAAAAAATATTGTTAACGTAAAATGATAAAAACCGAAACCTTAAACAAGAAAAAGTAATTAGTAGAGAATTTTGGTGGTAAAGTGATGTATTAGGAATATTAGGTGGTAAAATGGTAAAATATCTTTTTTTTATGATCCGATAATTAGTGGGTTTTTAGATTTTAAGATTTAAATTATTTAGTTTAAATAGGAAAGGGGCAGATTATTAAATTAAAAAGAAGAAAAATGAAAGATGGGAAACAAAAGCACCGAGGAATTTCTGAAATAAGATGGGGATGGAAAGAAGGACGTGGGGGAAAATGATGATCAGGGCAGTTTTTAAAAAAATAAAAAAAAATGTTGGGAGTGGTAATTTTATAAATGTTGCTGTGACAGTTTATAGATTGAGTGAAATCAGTATAGTGGCAATTGTGTGAAATTGAAACCGTTGCAGTTTCGTAAATAAAATTAATAAATTTTCTCAAAATTTTGCCCAGCTAAGCCATCAAAAAGTTTGCCGATTAGTTTGAACCCAAATATCTAGTCATATAAACTGTTTGAAAATTATTCCATTAAATATTTAGAGATGACATTTAGATACTGTATGTATATTTCACGCCCGCAATAATCGGAGTGGATAAGATTTCCAGAATAGAAACTTTTTAAAAATTATAATATTAATTTTCTGAAGGAAATCAATAGAATTTGCGAGCAGTGCTTGAAAACGACAAACGCGTCCCCAGGCGCGCATATTAAGTGGGAAAAGCAGACTCAAAGATTTGGGTCAGCGGGAGACTGACAAAAACGACACGTGTAGGGTTGGCCCTACTCTTTTTCAGATCGTACGGTGGAATCTAGCTGAAAAGAGGCCGGTTGCATCCGTGTTTCCATTTACGTGACAGCTTATGGCTTTGCCTTTGATTGACATACGTGGGGTGGAGAGCAGAGCACCTCATGTCATCATCCGCACCCTGATATTCTCCGCTACAAAAGAACGGTAATAAAGAGATTGATATGTTACGTAATTTGGTAAAAATTTAATGATTGTAAAAATATAAAATAATAAAATTATATTATTTTTATAATTATTAAATTTTTTATTTAATAATTATTATACAATTATGTATATTATATGATTATGTAACATAATAAAAAATTTAATAATAATAATAATAATAATAATATTATTATTATTATTATTATTATTATTATTATTTCTGCTTCAATTTGTAAATATTTTGAATAATTAGATAAAAAAATTTTATAGCCACATACCGTCTGTGACATTATTATATATTTGTATTAAGGGAGCCGCTATCTTACGATTAACGTAAGGTCGCACTTCTACAAAGGATGGGGCCCCATTCTTTCGCACAGCTCCCACTGCTGTGAGAGGAGCGTACCTTACGTTAAACGTAAGGTAGGCAAACCCTTGTATTAATTCGATGGTCAATTTTACTAAATTATCGTAGAAGTGACGGGTGAGCTCGGCCGCAGCATCCGCGAGCGATTATTCGGATTAGGTTCGAGCAGCAAGAGGTAGCTGTCTGAAAAAGCAGATGCAATATGATTGAACGCACATTGCCTGGCTGTGCCACTTGTGGGTTGCTTTTGAGCTGTCGGACAAAATTAGGCAGCAAGCAATTTGTGAAGCTTTTTGCGTTTTACAATGAATGGAATTTGAAACTTGTAAGGAACCAATCAAAAAGAAAATGAAAGAGCACCAGTAGCAACTTGCATTAATGCAAGATTCGTTATGCACGTCACACTAAAGCCATTGACAACTCGATGATCATTGTCAAAAGTCCAACTCGATTTTCATAAGAAAAGAGAGACGTAGCGTAACGATCATCTTCTGAATTTAACAATTCGAATGAAGCAATATTTTGATTCAATCGTAGACAACAGCTCGAATGGAAAATCGGCCATACCCTTAGTTATAACAAGAACAAGAAACGTGCGGCCGTTGTGTTTATTGCATTATATAATAATAATCAGCGTCGTTACAGGATGTTTCAATCGGTATCGGTTCCTTTCTTCCTAGAGTGCAATCAGAGGATGTTCAAGTTTGCAAGAGGCAGCAGCTCAAAGCTCCAAGCAGATAGATCATCGTAACAAAAGTTTTTCATATTTCATGCATCAATGACTTTGTACGCCTATGTTTATTTACATTCCAATTCAAGAATGAAACCCAAATCTGCTGAAACAAAAACCAGTGAAAACGACATGATTTCACACACCCAGACCATTTCGAAGAATGAGCCTCAGTCGAAACCTGTGAGATGCTACGCATTCATCCACACAGCATAACTCTGTAAGATATGATTCCCACAGAAGCATAGATCATTTATAATAAAAAGCATAAATGAAGTGAAATTAAGGTGATGCATAACAACATACTCCATACAAATGGCTACTTAGTTCATTACCAACAATTAAAATCGTTCTTGAAGTTTTTGAGCGGAGACAGATGCTCTAAACTAGAAACTGAACTAATTAGGACTTACATCACAAGTTCCAAAGCAGATATTACGATTTAATTGGCATGGTTGCTGTAAAATGGCCGGGTAAGTTCTGCGGCCAGGACTCCTTCGGGAACCACGTTCAGTCCTCGGCTGGAGGTGAACGACTGCAAAACAGAGAGCATGGAGAGATATGTCAATTAAAGATATGATGCCTAAAAAACAAGCAGAACATAAATTAAAGATGACCAAACAAACCTGCGGTATCTCTCATTGATAGGGCTGTCGGCTCCATCATAACCAGGGCTATCCCTAGGTTCAGGCATTGAATTTGGACTGGGAACACGACCATTGTCAGGGCTAGACCTCTCTCTTCTATAGGGACTTCGGCTGCCTCCACGACCATTTTCAGGACTAGGCCTCTCCCTTTCATATGGACTGCGGCTGGGGCCACGACCATTGTTAGGACTAGGCTTCCCCTTACGATAAGGACTAGGACTGGATCCATGACCATTCTCAGGACTACCTCTGTCCCTCCGATAAGGACTACGGCTAGGGCCTCGGCCATGACCAATAGCAGCTCTCTCTTTCCTGTAAGGACTGCGGCTGGAGTTACGACCATAATCAGGGCTACCCCGATCCCTCCTATAGGGACTTGCGCTTCTAACACGACCATAATCAGGACTACCCCTCTCTCTCCTGTAAGGACTTCGGCTAGAGCCACGGCCATAATCAGGACTACCTCTTTCCCTTCTATAGGGACTTGGAGATCTCCTCCTACCCCTATCTGGTGACCTATCACGATTTCTATCAGGACTGTATCCATTTTTCCGGTCATCGTCATCACGAACTGCATATTCCACTGAAATAACTCGATCCATCAACTTGCTGTACAAAAACAACAATCCAGTATGATTATTTAGAAATCAGGAACAGTTGAGAAACTGTAATTCAGACAAAAAAAAACATAAAGAAGACTAATTAAAATCTACCTCATGTTTGTAGCATCCAATGCTCTGGTGGCATCCTCCTGCACTTCATATTGAACAAATGCAAAATTCCTTCTGATCCTAACACTTATTATTTTTCCATATGGCTCAAAGTGCCTTTCTAAGTCCCTGGTGCGCGTATGATATGGATCAAAATTAATGACAAACAAGGTCTTTGAAGGTCTCGTATTTGTTGAAGGTCTTCTTGAGCTTGAACCCCCCCCAGGCCTTCTGATTCCTCGTTCATGCTACAACACAGAAAAAAAGAGCTTAAATAAGATGATTAATCAACACTATAAATATAAGATAAATGAAAAATATCAATATTAGAACTAGCAATGACATTACCTTTGTCCATTCAACACGAAGTCTGCGTCCCTTACGACCGAATTCAGTTCGATCGAGCCCTCGAATTGCATCCTCAGCATCTCTCTCATCATCCATATAGATAAACGCAAATCCTACATTACAAGCAAGAAAATAAACAAGGTTTAATAAACATTTTTTTTTTCACTTTCTATGAATGTTAACAACGGGATAAGAAAGTTGAGGATCCTCCCACCAAAGGAATCTTCAATATGAGATGGCATTTTCCTCTTCAGCAACATACAAACCACCTAAACTCCTACCTCAGAATAAAAAATTTGGCAACCTCCGTGAAATCTATAAACTAAGTGACCAGCAAAAGTAGTAACAGACCTTCTGAGATGTATTAAGTGATGTCAAGGAACAAGATTCCAAAAGTGGATGTCTCATGGGAGGTCAATGGATAGAGTGCCTTCTCCATCTATTCTGTTGCCTCTGCTGTGAGGTCGGCAATGTTTCTAGCTTGAAACATGTCTGAAATTGGAGGCTGGGCAAAAGTCATGAGGAATGAAAAGGCAATAAAAATGTGGTATGGTTGTGCCTTTGCGGATGAGAGTGACTCTTCTTGAGAACAAGAAGAGGATGCTCGTCACAGGCAGTAAATGAAATTCTGATGTGTGCATCCATTAGCCGGGAGTATGGATATCCCAAGAAAATCCTGCGTCAAAGAAAATGTTGAGTATGGGGGTTTATGTTTCAAAAAAGATACTTGCTTTTTTTTCTCAAACATATCCTGAACCCCCACTGGATCTCAACAAGGGATAGTTGCTGTTTCCAAGTACACGTTCTGGATCACGTAAGAATATGGAGCTGAACGATTAAGACGATGAAACTGCCACCTTCATGGATGGGGCATAGGACCCACCAGATTGCCATGTCACTGAAGGATGTCACTGCCTTTATACGAATTGTGTGGTGTAAAAGATCATCTATGTCCTTTCAAGATAATACGCTGACAGATTATAAGGATCATTTATGTTCTTTCATGCATGGAGTTCAATTACACATTATATGGATAAAGGTCATTTTAAATCCACAATGATGAACACATTCACCTAGTACACCAACTTACAAAATGGTACTTCCGTTAAAAATATGACCATAGAACGTACAACATAGCAAGTGATCGAACATCTTTTGCACATTTCTTCAATTGGGGGGAAAAAGATCAAATACAACAGAACCTCAATAAATTAATAGCATGTGGGCCAACAAATTTTATTAATTAAGAAAAGATTAATCAATCAAATTATAATTTGGCATGTTGACCCAAGTGGAGATTTGCAAAACCTATTATTTAATCGAGGTTTTACCGTACAAGAGTTTGGTTTGATTAGCACTGCAACACAAAATCATTTATACAACATAAAATAAATTATTTAAGCTCATTTCATAAAAGACTGCAAACTTTCTGAAACTTTTTTCGTGATACTACACTATTACAAGTTTTAATACTCAAAATCAGTCATGTTTTGAACTTACAAAGTTCTTTTAAAGATTCATTTGCTTGCCCGCAATACTAAATCTGCCATGTCCCTAAGAACTCATTCAATCCTACAATTTCTGAGCAAACTTTACATTTCTTGTCCAGCTAACTTTCAACAAGAAAGCTCCAATAATAGCCAAACAAAACCATAATAGACGCAAAACTCAATAGAATAATGTTAGGAGAACAGGCAAGCTTACCAGACTTCATATCCACTCTATCAACTTTTCCATATCTTCTGAAAAGCCGCTCCAGATCAGACTGACGAGCATCATACTCAAAGTTCCCACAGAAGATAGGCCTCATCATAGCTACTAACAAAATGAGAATACTTTTTACTGCACTTCTTAAGTAAGATGAAAACAATTAAAAAAAATACCACAAGAACAAAGCACTGTGTCTTAAAATATATTGACCAATTTACATCAATAGGAGACAAAATCATCATTTCCCCATTCAAAATTATACAAAATATTCACCCATTTCCTTTACATGCTATTGTAATATACTTAAAATCGGTTATTTTCCATAAAGAAAACAAGCGTGAAATCATCTTCAGCCGTAAGGCGAATGAATGTATAGTAAATTCTACATTCCATAAAACCAAAGATATGCTATGGTAATTTTTTATTCATCATACAAAATCAATTATATCACAAACAAAGATGTAAAAGACTCACAAGATGCAGATCAATTGTACAAAGCTTGAGATAAACACCAATCAAGATCCAGATCTACAGTAAAAGAAATCATAAAACTCAGATCTGAGCAAATTTTGACACTTAGTACTAACAAACTGAAGAGAAACCGTTAACAACCAGTTGAAATCCTTAAATCTACCGATTTTTCTTTTCTTTTCTCGCGTTTTCTCGGTAACCTAAACGCTAGAGAATACGAACGAAATTTAACAGTTAAACGGAAGCAAAAATAAAAAGTTAGTGAGCCGTTCGGAGTTTACCTTCGAAAGCGGCGATTGATAGCTGTGAATGTGATCTTCGAAAACCTAGAATGGAAAGTCTTCCAGAGAGATATTTTTTTTGAACCGGCCAAACAGAGTGTGAATAAACAATTAACAGATAATGACATTGATATACGGAGACCGATTTAGACATACCCTTTTCTTTCTTGTTATTTACCAAAGTAGCCTGTTTGTTGATAGTTTCATAAATTCAAAATTGACCCCAAATTGATCGTATTATTTCATATTTACCCCTCGTATTATGACCCATAATGTTTTAGTGCACCATCATATCGTAAATAAGTTTTATTTTTTTAATTTTACTTAATGTTTCATTAGAGAGTACAATACAAATAGTGATGAACATAACAAAATATGTATGATAAATAAACTCCGGCACCTACAGATTACTTAAACTCTTAACTTTATATTTTTAATTTTTTATATATTTTATTTAAAAGTTATTAATGGGTAAAATCCATATAATTTTTTAGCACTTTAGGGCCTACTCAGTATTGTTTCTGAATTTGTATTTTCTAAGAATAAAAATAAAAATGAAAATGGTGTTTTGCATTTGTTGTATTTCGAATTTAAGTATGCGTCTGGTATCATTTTCTGCATCTTGTATTTTAAAACTGAAAACAATAATATGCGTTCAATAGACACAATTGAAAATGATAAAAACAGAGAATATGCGTTCAGTAATACTTTTTTCAAAAACAATTTTTACTAAGCATTTACGTCATACTTATAGTTATAAAATAATTATTTAGCTAATACATACACAAATACAGCATAATAATTTAAACAAAATTATTATAAAAAATTACATGATGATAAAGCTTTATAATTGACATTAATTAAAAAAAGTTTTACATTATCATTGTTTTTATACCATAATTAAGATATATATTACAACACATGATTTAAACAAAAAAATTCAAATTGTGATATTTTACGTAATGGTTCTCTATAATTAAAAAAAAATGGGTTTGCATTTTTTTTTTCACTTCCACAAGTTGCAGATTGTTTAAGTGAATTATGTCCAAAGCAAAGCTTGAAAAATCTTTATTTCTTTCTAATAACAAAAGCCCAATTTGCCTAAATCATTTTCTCTCTTTTAAAAAAAAATATTTTTGGAGTGACAGGCAATAAATTCAAATTGTGCATCATCAACAAAATGGAATTTGTAGGAAAATCATTATCATGGCAATGACAATTGTGAACAATATCATCTTTACATGCTATTAAAAACAATTAAAATCACTCAAATAATTACTCAAAATTTTACTTAAACAAAACAAATACCAGCAAGTGATAGAGTCGAGAGAGCAACAGTGACTAGGCAAAGACGGAGCAGCAGCGGCTACGGCGAAGACAGAGCAACGACAATGGCTAAGATGAAGCAGTGACAGCAGCTGGCACACCAAGAGAGAGTGGATCGAGAGAAATAAAGAGAGAGAAAGATGTTGGATAAAGATAACGGGAGGGAGAGAGTGCAGATTTGCTACAACTGGATCGAGAAAGATAAGGGGGAAGAGAGAGCGGTAGTGAAAAGATAAGGGGGAGAAGTAAGTCACAATGTTGCTTTTGTTTTTTAATTCATTTTTAGGTTTAGTTTGTAATATTTGGAGAACATGTTTAATATGTTTTCAATTAACTAGTTATAATAATGAATCTGAATTTTTTGTTTTGTAATCTGTTTTTTGAATATAATCCACTGAGCATGTATTATATGTGTATTATGAAAAAAAAAATGAAAACACTGTTTGGAAAAGGGTACCAAATAGACCTTTAATTTTCTTAATATTTGAATTTGGATGGCCAACCAAATAAAACTATTTAAATCAACTCAACCAATCATTTGGGAGCATAATATAATAATACTTATAATATAAATATTTATATTCTGTACAGGGCTCACTTAAACTCATATCCATGTGAGTGAGTAAGAAAATAGTTTATGATGTGACTAATGTATGATTCTTGTCACGTGTTAGAAAATTAACATAATCTTAGAATTATTTATGTCAGTTTTTATATATCTAAATAATATAATTAATCGTGTTTGACATACATATATAATGGGTACAATAAGTCAATAGTTTAGTATCTTTTACAGGTAGTAATAGAAGAGTATGATTCATCATCACGAATTGACAAACGAGAAAAGTCTAAAAAATTGGTTAAAATATCGATTTCATAATAACATCTTTTCTTTAGTGAAAGGTGTCTTTATGAAGAAAAGGTATTTAATTTGGGTACAAAATGAAATAAGGATTTGTGGAATAGTGACGTATAAAATGATAACTTAGGATGCAGGGCAGCAGGGGTTTTTCTTAATAAGATAATAAATAAATAATATAGAGAAAGAAAGGGGCTGACAAATATAAATAAAAAAATAAAAGCAAACGAAACTTCAAGAGCAACTTGCTTGCCAGGGGCCCAAGTGCTCCTTGCAATCATCGCTGTAGCAAAAAAATATCTCATCAGCGGCGAGTTGGGGGACTCGTCTGGTCGGCCAGCAAACTACAAATATTTCCAAAGTGTAAAAGTTTCTCTCAACTCATTTATCTATTTATCATGATCAGTGGCGAGGCTAGCAACAATTTTTTTGGGTGGGTAGGATTGTTTTAATTAATTTTTTTAATTGTTTGAGAGAATTTATTAATAAAAAATTAAAAATACACTTAATAAGAAATAGGATGAGTCTTATTTTTAGAACTAGAAAATAGAACCGCGTTTCACGCGGTTTTGAAAAAAGAATTTAGTATTATCCATTTTTCTTACTTTACACTTGATAAAACTGATAAAAAATATGAATTGATTTTTTTAAGATGAGACAGCCTTGTAAAAAAAAAAAAAACTATTAGCCAATAATACAAATAAAGAAGTAACGCAAGATAAAGATATATTATAGAGTGATTTTATTCATTTCAATTATGTGTGTTCAAAACAAAAAGATGAGCTCTCATTTTATAGTTACATAATCACTCCATGAAATTAATGAAAAATTATGGATCATAATTCCTTGTGAGATAGTGGGAGTTATAGGGAAGTTAAAAGTTGCTAATGGGAGATAGTGAGGAGACTAAGAGATATATGTTATGAACATCTACATTTATTTTAATAAATGTATAACATTCCCCCTTAGATGTTCATTACAAAGAATATTAAAGAAAATGTTTAATGTTCAAATTCTAATATTACCTTACAACATCCCAATAAATTATTTTTGTTTGAGGGTGCCCTGCAACCATAACCCCCATCAAACTTTGATTTTTGAAATTTTAATCTAAATTATAAACCCAACACAGTATTATTTCTATGCTTTATTTACATGACGCCATGCAATTATAACCCCATCATTGGATATTAATTTTTGAAAATTTTATTATTAATTACAGGATTTTTTTTTTAGCTTCTACTTACTTCAAATCAATTGACTTGTCAAAAAACTCTGCTTGAAGATCACTCAATCAAGCCTCCAATTAATTGCTTATTTAGTTATAAGATCTTAAAAGTGAAGAGATTATATAATGATGTAAGAAATATTTTGCTAAAGTTACAAAAAAATATTAGTAGAAAGTTTGTTAAAAGTGAGGAAATTAAATGTCTACGGGAGAGCAAATCTGAAAAACTCCCAAAATTTTCTATAGATTTTTAACGTGGTTAAAAAATTAACAAATAAGGATAAAATGGTTAATTTATTCCTAAAAGATATTTCAAGTGGCTCTTGCAGTAGATGCAAGAGGTCACGGCTTAGTTTTCAACAAAGATACATTTAATTTAGGGTGGGAGTGCATACATTTAGTATATATGTATGTATGTATTTGTCTTCTTACGCTCACGCTAACATTTTCACCAACTTTTGGATTAAACGAAACTCTTGGGCTTCTAAGTCTGCCCAAATTAAGCTATCCCAATTATATAATAATAAAATTTGAATAACCCAAAAGACACTAAATAAAAGGTTGCATTATTAAATATGAGATTGTGGCATTGAAATTAGGCCCTAGTGATATTGTTGAGGGAAGATGAAAGAATATCTCTTCCTATGTTAATTAATTGATGTATTTTAAGTCATTAAAGTTTAATTGCTAGCATAATAAAAAAAATGAATGTTTCAAAAGACTTATAATTAATTATTATTAATAGTTATATATTATTGGATTTAAAGGCACTAAACAAAAGGGTGCATAATTAAATATGAGATTATGACATTAAAATTAGGCCCTAGTGACATTGTTGAGGAAAGATAAAAGAACATTTCTTCCTATGTTAATTAATTGATGTATTTTAAGTTACTAAAGTTTAATTGCTAGCATAATAAAAGAAATGAATGTTTCAAAAGACTTATAATTAATTATTATTAATGGTTATATATTATTGGATTTAAATAGGAAGAGGAAGAGATATGTACAAAGAATTAGATCCTAGTGGCATTATTGAGGGAAGATGAAAGAATCTCTTTTCCTATATTAATTAATTGATGTATTTTAAGCCACTAAAGTTTAATTGTTAGTATAATAAAATTTAAAGAACAATCAAATTAATTATGAGAAGATGAAAAACTAAATTCCAAAGAAAAATTCTCTATTTATTAGATAATAGAGAATATATAAAGATGAGAAATGGTGATGCCACATCACCTCCCCAAGTCCTAGCTTTATATATATATATAGATATTTGTTTTGTACAAAAGAAATTATTGAAATTTGTAATTGCTATTTGATTTTAATTTTAAAAGTTTAGACAGGAAGGCTGGTAAATTGTGGGCTTGAGGCGGGACTTAAAAAACCTAACCCCAAGCTTAAGTCCATATTATGATTTAAAAAATTAAGACTCTTTAAAAGTTTAGAACGGACCTGAGCCTTTTATTAATTTTGAAATAAATTTTTATTACAGTAAAAAATTAAAATTAAAGAAAATTATCCAATACATACTAGAATAATAATTTAATGTAGAAAATATTAGTAACACAACATAATAAGTCACAAATTCTAATATAAAAAATATGTTAGTTTAATATTTTGAATTCTTTTTCTTATTTTAATTTGATTTATTTTTTTATTTATGAATTAAGAAGCTTGAGCTTCGTAGGCCTTTAACCAAGCCCAATGTAGACAGGCTTTATAATTTTTCGGCCATATTTATGCCCAACTTCGGGGCTGGGGTTGGATTGGTTCGAACTTTTTTGCCAACCCGAAGAGGGAGACATGAAAGAGAGAACTTGAAGTTAAAAGTGGAATGAATTGTGGTAAAAATTTAACTATAAATGAAGAAGCGGCATAGCTAACTATTAAAAATTCTTATACAGGTTTCAATAAGGGTATTTTTCATTTTTTTTTAAGAGGGCTAAGTTGGGCTAGTCCTTCGTTAGCTTCACCGCTAATCATTATAATACAATTTCCTAATATTGCAATAAAAAAAATTATGGTGAATGTAATTAGATAGTTCTATGATGACTCAGTCATGATATTTGAATCATAATGAGTTGAATATGTTTTCAAATTATAAATCTGTTGAAACTTTTCCTTAAAATTTTGTTATGGTGCAATCTGGATCTTAGGACCTATAAAAAAGAAAAAAAATATGAAAATTTTAAATGCTATACGTATAAGAATTTAGACTTATCTTGAAATATATAATTACAAATTCTTTCTTCTTCTTCTTTTTCATCATACTCTTAGAGACTTGAACTTCTGCACCCATGTGCAAAGAGAGGGGGAAAAAAAGGCGGTTATCACTTGATTTATGATTCCAAACTTGGTATTTTATTTAAGTGCCATCACAAAAATTGAAAAACAAGTTACGTGCGATGGAAAAACTCCAGGTATATATGATAATTATCGATGGTAGAATTTATTTGTTTTAACAAATTATCATGCTTACCAAATAATGTTGTAATTTCATTATCCACAAATGAGAGTTTAGTTCATTAGCCTCTTGTCATAGAAGTAATATCAAATATCAACGGTTCAAATTCAAGCAGTACGTTAAACATATATAAGTTAGCATCATATGTGTGTATATATATATATATCAATGACCAATATTGACGAAGGGATTAATGCTATTAATTAGAACCTCACAGACTAATGACTAATGACTAATGACGAAACTTCTAACTTGACAAGTCTGATTCAAATTTGCAACAGCATGAAATAAACCTATAGCTCCAGTATATATATCAAGATCGATTGTTGTCATGTACAAGGATCGAAACGGCCATAATTGCCTTCTTGATGATGATCTGCATAAACACTGCTGCTGAAACCAGGTGACTAAATATCTTGAACGTGATGATGGATCTCTCGTGCATGAGAACTGAGAACAGCAATTTCAGCTCTGGCCTTCGCTAGCTGGCTCTCCGCATTGCGTATCTGTTGTTGCAGAAGACTGATCATTCTAACACATCCGTAAACTGGATCTTGAACTCGACACTGTGCCTCAATGCAAATGGCATCTGCTGCTCCCGCTCGTAGCTCCACCGGCAGGTCCTGTTTCATTAATAACGTAAGTATTTAAATAACTCAAACAATTGGCGGGTTCAAACTCCACGCCTCTTCTATTTTACCAACTAAACTAGTTCGCTTCCACAAAATATTTGGTATTTTAGATTATAAAACTTGAGCAAAGAAAAAAATTAACCAATGTACACAACATACACAGGGTTTGTAAAATATATTGATAAATAATACCTGGAGCATCTTTCCAACTTTGCTGGAGCCATAGATTTTGTGAACGCAAGCGAATCTGTGAGGGTCATTGGCAGGGAAATAAGGAGCGAAAATGCAATCTGAAGGGCATCTTCTTCTCAGATGCTTGCAAGCTGCACAGCGACTAGAAGTTGACATAATCGCTTGCAAATATCTTTACCAAGTTACGTAACCACAAAGATCCTCTCAAATGTTTCAGATATTTTTTTCTTTCTTGAGGAAATCTAAATGGAGATTTTTTTCAAAGGGTTTTAAGAGATTTTGTAATGTTATAGCTTGTTCATAGTATTTGTATAGCAAGTGTAATTAGCTCTTTGAGAGATTTTCCAACGGCTATTTTCCATTTTCGAAAATTTGGAATTTGAGAAAGGAAAGTTTGGGAAGATGAAAATTGACTCCTATATTATAGGAGGACTTAGAAGATTTGCAAATTGGGAAGAATAGATTTTCTTTTTTGCCTTTTGGGGAAAAAAAGAAAAAGATAATACGGTTGGGCCTTTTGGGCCTATCATATAATGCCCTTACTCCGCTTTAGACATCATGATAATTAAAAATTCTTTGGTACAAACATTCGTATTTTAGGAAATGAGAACTTCACTTAATTATCTCTATTTAGTATTTAGTTGTTAAACATGAAAAAAAAAAAAACGAATTTTATTGTGTTACATGGACACAATACAATGCTGGATTGCTATTTTTTTTTATAATACTTAAAATAAATATTGAATACAAATTATATGTTATTCAATAGTATGTGTTATTTTTTAATCTAAAAAGACGTTATATAAATGATTTTTTTTTTGTATAAATATGTATACATGATGATTCTAGTAGGCCAGCATATGTAGTCAATGCATCAGATAAAGTCTAAATTAATATTTCAGTCTCTCAATATTTCAACTCGAGTGTTTAGTTAAAAAAATATATATTAGAAAATCAATTGGCCAAACTCTTGAGAACAAGACTAATTACGGAATCAATTTAATAGAAAATTAGCTAACCACACTATTATTAGCTTATCGAAACTTCTCTATTATGAGTTAAAAGTTACTTCACTCAACTCTATTATAAGTTAAAAGTTACTTCACTCAACTTATCTAAAACAAACGGTCTAAATTCTAAAGTGATTTGAAAAGAGGCGGCTTTTTATTTAGGATAGACACTAGAATTTATAGCTAGCTAAAACATTTTAGAAGAGCACTGTTTTGCAATTAGTACAGAATAATTTTTATAAATAATTGATAATTATATTTTAAATTTCAGAACAGAACTACATAGATAATAAGCTGGGATGGCAATCAATTTGAGAATTTTAATTAATCTTTAGACTATTTCTAAAACCCAATTTAGACTTCATTATATATTTGAAAATAGAGTTTATTTAAGTTGAGCTTTTATTAATAGTGTTTTTACATATAGAGTTTTCACAAAAAAAGATTTTAGTTGTTTTGTTATTAATGAGATCTTTTATTAAAAATTATAAAATACTTTAATACGCAAGTTTTTCACAATTAAGTTACGAAAGGAATAATAAAAAATTGTAAAGGAAAAAAGCTCTTTTCATTCCGAGGGTTTCATAAAACAATCTATTTCATCCCAACTTTTTAAAAAATAATCCAAAATATCATTCCATTAACTCACCGTTAGTTTAATGCCATTTGTTAGTAATTCACTGAGGGCAAAAAAGAATTTTCCATTAAAGAGAAGTTAGAAAAAAATAAATAAAAGTTGACATATAACTAAAAATGATTTTTATCTAATCCCACTAAATAGGAAATATCGAAAAAGATAAAAAAAACTTATACTCCAAGTAATTGTTTTACACTTCTCTCTATTTTGGCAACATGAAAGACCTATAAACCAGATATCTAAGTATAAAAAATAATCACAATTTTCATATTCATATAAATATACTCTCTAATTGTATTATGAGCCGACTTGGGGAGATAGTGGTAAGGCTTGGGGGAGACAATAATGGTTAAAGAAGAGTGGTGGTAAAGCACAAAATAAAAATTAGTTGAAGATTAAGAAGATATTTAGCACATGAAAGCACATAAAAATTCATTGTATTTTTTAGTTTTTTTCAAATTATTTAAAGATATTGTGTTAATTATAGTTTGTTGCTTACGGCGATTATTTTGTGGCTGTATCAAACTATTTCGTCGTTGATTTTATTTAGAAAAAATTCATGAATTTTGCATATTTTGTGTATTGTTATTTAATTGTGTAAAAAATTTATTTGAATGTAGTTTGTATTATTTTAATAAAAAAATCCTATTTTACCCTTCATGAATTACTAGTTAATGGTATTAAACTAACGGTGAGTTAGTTTAATGATGTTTTGGGCTGTTGTTTAGAAAGTATGGATGAAACGAGTTATTGAATAAAACTTTAGGAATAAAAATGGCTTTTTCCCAATTGTAAAATAAGTAAGGGATATTTTAGATTTTTGAATATTTTCAAAAATATTTTAATTTTTATTCTCAAAAATTTAAAATTTAAGTTTTTAATAGTAGGGGCAAAATAACTAATTTAATCTTCAAAAGCTTTATTAAAAAAATACTAAATAAAAATAAAAAATTTAAAAATAACTTATAACATTAAATAAATACTTATGATTTTAAATAAGTTATACCAAAGTATTAAATGTATCTCCCGTGTCTAATAATTATATCTTAATTTCTAATTAAGAGGTATTTGTTGTTTTATGCAATATAACTTAAGTAGTGTTCGAAAACCATGGGCAGTACGCCAGTACCTGGTTTTGCATTGTAGTAACTGCGGTTTTATGATTTGGCATGGTACAAGTTATTTTGAGTTAGTTAATAATTATGTGATAAGCTCAAATTTATTACAATTTTTTTTATTCTTTTGAAAGAGAATAATTCATAAATTTCATTAATGGTGTTACTTCGTAAGATGCTTTTCTTCGAGGCAACAAGCCCGCCCAATTGGCCCAACAAATGGAGTGCTGCGACGCGGACACGTTGCTTCCATCGACCGGCATTCACGGCTTTTGTATGAGACTCCCCGTTACTCTTCGGCAATGACTTAAAATAGGTTTAAGTTTTTATTTAATTTCTGAAGTTTTGAAAATCTAAGAAGAAAATGGAAATATTGGGAAGTATATATTTCAATGTAAGAATAACTATATATTTAAATCAATAACAATGAGCTTGTAAGTACTAAATTCTTCATTTTTGCCCTATTATTGTGTAATAAGAATTTGTTGGAAAAATCTAAGTTATTATAAATACTTTAGACGATTAGAAGTTAAGTGCCAATGATTCTTTTTTTTTTTCCCCAAACAAATTTAACTCATACGTGATGAAAAATTAGCGACAAGTGGCAATCTATCACCAACAAAAATGATTAATCGTTATTATTGTTAACCGTTAGTCGTTAACAATTAATGATAGTTGTCATATTATTTTCTTAGTTGGAACATAATTATTTTCTTCTCAATCATTAAATAATGTTAAAACATAATTAAATATATTCAGGAAATCATTGTAAAAAAATAAAGAAATCAACTTCATTAAACTCTCATCTTCTTAAAACCATTTTAATAAACTAAAAAAAACTGAGTACTATAATTTCAAGATTTTTTAAATAATTTCAGCCATTAGATAATTGTCAATTTTCCACATAAAAAAGCAAATAAATCCCAAAATAGAAAACAAAAAAAAAACTTAGAATAACCATTTACGCAGAAAAGATTGTAAAATCTTCTTTAAAAAGAACTCTTTGTAATCACCTGTCAATTGTGGTAATTTGCATTAATTAATAAATTTGCTCTAGATTTTCGACATTAATTACTTAAAATTTCAGGGGGTGTGAACCCTGGTGTAGATAATTTTATTGATATACTGCTTTCAATTTTTATTTTTTTTTAATGAACAGATGGGTTGGAAGAAACTAAAAAAAGAAAAAGAGAATTAAAAAACAAAAAGATAGAAAATTGTATACTATTGTCCGTCTTTTTAGCATTGTAAAGCAACATTGCGACATTTGTAACACCTTCTTTCAAGCCAGCTTCGGCACCAGCACCATCTTCTTCTATAAATTTCCCCCTCTGCTGTTGCAAATTTCACAGAGCATTGAGTAGTGAGACTGTGTGAGAGTCAAAATGAGTCAAACTTTCTTGACAAAGCCATCTTTTGTTAGATTCAATATCTTGGTTGTGGATGATGACTCCACATCTCTTTCGATTGTTTCAGCCATACTTAAGTTTTGGGATTATGATGGTATATTTGATCAAAATCCCCTTCTCTTGTATGATCATATATCATGTTTGCTAATCATCTTTATTCACGCTGATTTCACAAAACACTTTGCCTGCACCAATCATCTATTGTGCTATATTTTGCCGTTTTGGCTATCTTCTAGCAGATTTATCAATAATGTTTTGACATTTTGGTTTCTCTTCTCTTAAAAATGCTATTTTTCCCCCTCCATCTAATTGTTCTTCTGTTTCATTTGACAATTCTTTTGCATGCATGAAAGGTTTTAGAAATTTTTTTTTTTTTTGGTTATTTCAATCACTTCCCTTCATGTCGTTGAAGCGGTGATGATTCGGATAGTGTAAAAATCCATGATTCACCTTTCATTTTATGACCACCCATAAATCAAAATTTCAAAATCTTTTCTTGCTATTACCACCTAACACTGTAGATTCAATTAATTTTCCTGTTATATTTCATCATGTCTTTTTAGATTTTTTATTCAACTAATTTCTTTTATTACAGTGTTCAATTAGTCATAGTTCGTAGTCATAATTTACCTACTTATAATTAGTGCTTCATGCATACATTTTTGAAGGGGTCAATAATAGTCACTCCGTCCCCAAATTGGGTGTAACACCTCTCTTTTCTTTCTCTCTCTCTCTCTCTCTCTCTCTCTCTCTCTACTCAAATCATCAAGGTAGCTAAAAGATAATAATTTTACTCATTCTTCAAAGTAGATTTCACGTGTTAATTTTTTTATTTGTATTATTCATAATTTGAAAAAAGGCGAGTTGAACAAACTTGATATCGATTTCTAGTCTCCTACCACCTCCCAAGATTTAAATTAGATAGCCAACCGAAAGAAATTTTTTGAAAACCACCAAGTCAAACCTGGTTCTAAAATATATTTCATATCTTAGCTTTATTAGTATTGTGTTTCAAAAAATCTTCATATAAGGCAAGTGAATGATTTGTCAGGATATATATCTATATGGGTCGACTCTTTGGTAAATAAACTGAAAACTTCAATGTATTAAAAAAAAACTGAAAAATTCAAACATTATTATTATTATTATTATTATTATTATTATTATTATTATTATTATCTACAGTCTGTTGTTTCAATCAATTGCTTCCTTCGTTAGTTTCATGTTTCAAGGATATATCTTTACCTGATAAATAATTTTTGCATGCATGCATGGCTTTCCAGCTCTGTACAAATTAAAAGATTTCTTTTGTAGTGGTGCATCAAAGATTTAACTTTTTTCCAGGGAAGACTGGCTTCTGCAATTAGAGTTAGTTCACACTTAGCTTTATATATTGAACAGATGATTTTTTTTTTATACATTTTTACTTCTTTTTATTTTTGTTCCATACGTTAACTCTAATTTTCTTCTTGGTCTTGGCATTTCATCTTTTATTACATGACGAAAGCCAGCTAGCTACTAGCTACAAAATGAGCCTTCACTCTCGTCATTTGTTCTCTCTAGTAATAAAGATGCATGAATCAAACATTTTAGATATACTTTCATCGGGTAGTTATTATTATTGCTTGCTGATTTTTAACAGTCCTCTTTCTTGAATTTCAGTTGTGACTGTGAATCGCCCGGTTGAAGCATTAGCTACAATCCGGATTCACCGAGACATCGACCTCGTCGTCACTGATCTCCACATGCCGGAGATGAATGGGATTGAGCTACAGAAAGAAATTAATGAAGAATTCACTCATTTGCCTGTCATGGGTAAGTTTAATTTCATCAATAATTAATTAATATTAGGAAATTATTCTTTTTAATTATGTAAAACATATACTAATATCATTATTTTAAATTAAATTTACAATTTTGTCTAATCAATTTCAATTTCAGTAATGTCCTCTGATGACCGGGAGAGTGTCATAATGAAGGCCCTAGCAAGTGGAGTTGCGTTTTATATATTGAAACCTTTGAACCCGGATGATCTAAAAAATGTGTGGCAATATGCTATGACGTACAAGAAAGGAAAATCGATTTCCATAGATGAAATTGGGAGCTTTGAAGTAGCTGGTTTCTCAGCTGATAAATTCTCTCTTGACGACATTGTTTCTACATCATCTGTGAATGAAAGAAACAAAAACAAAAAGGATTCTAAAAGGAAGGCTCCAAAAAAGGACAAGGGTAAGCAAACAAAACAGAATGCTACAGCTCCAAAAAAGCCCAAGGTGGCTTGGACTGATTCACTTCACAATCGATTTTTGCAAGCAATTAGACATATTGGTCTTGAGAGTAAGTTTCTATCTAATTAAATCATTATTTTCATTTAATTACTAACTATAATATTAATGCATCCCTTTTTTTGTTAAATGAAATTCTCTTAGAGGCTGTTCCGAAGAAAATTCTGGAATTCATGAACGTTCCTGGGTTAACAAGGGAAAATGTGGCTAGCCATTTGCAGGTTTGTAATTAGTTTTAACTCTAAATTCCGCCTTGCTATTTGTTTTTATATAAGCATATGAGCCTAACTCATGGCTCAACTCAAAAACAAGTTCAACAGTAGAGGACTTTCCCAAACTTATATTTTTAGCCGAATAACTAATCTCATGTATGATTTTTTCCTATCATATGCATACATAGACCTTTTACGTGTTTATGAACCTCTCTTCATTTTTTGAACCTGATGGAAATTTGTATGTCTTCTTGTAGAAATATCGGATCTTCTTGAAACGGGTTGCGGAACAAGGTGCTAGCGCAATAGGAAAGAACCTGGCGCTCAGATCCAGTTTTGCATCCGGCCATGTCTCTATGATGTTACAAGAAGCACATGAGTTTTCACAAATCAGAGACAAGCAGCAGCCAATGAGGACCTCAGCATTCATACCTGGATACGGAAGTGGTGTTTCAGCTCTCAATGGTACCACATTTGGTTCCATTGGCTTCCCAAGCCTTGGAGCTTCAAGCAGCAGCTCTGTGCCTCAGCCTGGATTGATGGGAAATCAAGCTAATTTTCCTCAATCACTCTTTGGAAACACTAGAAATCCGCTTTATCAAGCAAAATCTGCTGGCACGACATGTGGCTCATCAGGGTCAAATGACATGGAAGCAAATCCGTTGTTGCGTGGAGGTCTGGCCGCTGGTCTTATGAATCAAATGTACCAGCAAAAATCACAATCAAGGCCGAATCCCTATAATAATGTTAACACCGGAGCTTCCTCTTCCAAGGGCTTTGGCACATCGGGTTGGAGCTCCAGTAACAACACTTCAGGCCTTGATCAGAATATGGGAACTATCAAGAATAACACATTTTCAAACTATACTGGGATTCGACTAAATGATGATGGGGAGCTCATTCCAGCAGTTCAAACGAGCCTCATCAATGGCAATGGTCTGAATGGTGGCTATGGCTTGATCACTGGGACTTCTGGAATTATGGCGAATGCGGCTTTTGGTCATTTGACACCAGGAGCGTCTTCTTCTTCTGCCCGGTTTGGTAATGCAACTTACCAGATCCCTTCGGCATTTGCCGGTGCCAATGAACAGGAAAATACTTCCATGCTGTCGCAATTGTCATCACAACAACAATATGGTCCCGGAAACAATGCACAAAATGATTTCACTAATTTTGCTCCGATCAATAATGCTTCTGTAAACGGTAACACAGCTCAACCTCTACGACTTGGCGAAGGTATTGACCTCGTTGACCTTCTCTTTGACCCATCCGACTATCAATTCCTTTTCCAGGTATTAAAGACTTATTATTTGGAATGCTAAATATTACTCTATTAATTAAGCGTAATTTTCTTGGGCACACTTATTAAGCAATAATGACTCATTTAATTTTGTGCCTTGACAAAAATCTCATTGACTAGCAACAAGGTGGGGAAGGTGCTGTGAATCCTAACCCAGGTAGTGGCTCTGGCTCACATCAAGCTGGGCTCAATCTTCCCATCAATCAATTCCAGAATCCTCATCTTTCTGAGGCATTTGCTGCTGGGGATAATTTTCTTAGCCCTTGGATTGAGCCAACTCTTGAACAGGCACGTCCAATTCTTAATTAATTAACCCTTAATTTCACACTTGATTTTGGTCTGCGTTAGAATGATCCTAGTAATTTACTAATCCCTTGTTCTCAACAATGCAAAATTATTGTATACACAGCTACTGGAGATTGAAGACGTTTCGGACCCAGAATTAAGCAGCAATGCGGATCCCTTGAATGCCTACTATCCAAGCTTTGACCAAAACACCAGTCAGGCAAGATTTTTGGTTTCCTCTTTTCTAGTATCATACTGCTTTTAATAAACCCAGGCAGCATCTCAAATTAATCCTAATGGTTTTATGTACATGTAGCAGCAAGGCAGCCAAAACAATATAAATAAGTCTGAGCTAAATGGCCCGTATTCGGGCATGTCTATCGAGCGGCTCCATATAAAAAATTTCACGCTGTCGTAATTTTAATTAAATTACATTGCCTTGATAATTTGGGTTTTAATTTATTAAATTTTATTGCAGGGGTGGGATGAGGAGTTCATAAACTCCCTATTCCGTGAAAACCCAAACTGAGAGAATGGCACCCAGGAAGGATTTAAATCCGGTCGTGAAGAGGCTTATCCTATATACATTATAGGCGTTGACTGGATTTAGTTCTTATATATAGGTTTAATTAATAAATAACGGTTTGATTTCGAACTGGCTTTTACCTTTGGCTTGCTGTTTGTTTAGTTTGTTTGGTCTGTAATTTCAGTTTATGTTTGAGCTTGATAGCTAACTGGACAGTGAACATGTATCCTACCTCAAGTGGGAAACTTTGAGCTTGTTATGCATCTGGTTTTATAATATGGATCTTGCTTTCAGCTTAATTTTATGAGCCATGAATCTCTCGTTTATCTTAGATTTTTTTAGCAATTATATAACAGCCAAGTGGGTATCAACATCCTGTATTGCCTAGTGAAAAATGGCTGATGGGCTATATATATATATATACACTTTGGAGTGCAAGCCTAGTTCTACATAAGAAAATATATTATTACGATTAAAACTATACTTACAAAATTTTGAATAAATTATTTTTGTATAAATTGTAAAATTGATGTGTATTATACCATTGCTTAAGTAAAAAATAAAATAATAAAGATAAATCATGTGGATCATTTAGTGTTTGAATTCAACCAATCATGTTATGTTACATTAGTTTGTACAAAAATAATTTATACAAAAATTTGTTAGTATATTATTGCACTTTTATATGTTGTATAAAAATGAATCATTATAAATGATACCATAATCAAATCTACATCTCAATATGGTCTAGTAAACTCAATGTTTTGGCTATAATTACCACATAATTAACACATAGGGCCTGGTGACTCTCAGCACCTAGTGCACAAGGTTGTGTATCCTCAAAAGAGGTGGTTGTGTGGGAGTGGGTAATGATATCACAGTAGCTAAACTGTTCTACTGTTATATGATTGAGTATTCCATTTAGATTTATATTTTTTAGTGATTTCATCAACTTAGATTTAGATTTGTGGTGGTACATTTATTTATTTTTTTATTTTGTATGATTACTTTTAATTTAAATTTTGGTGGAAATTTTTATTCTCCATTCACTTTTCTAGGTTTTAGATGTTGAAGATAACATCTTTTGGAAGGTCAATCTACACAAATTTGTTGCTATTTAAATAAGAAGGAAGATCTGACAAGCGTGGGTGGAAGATGATATGAAGGAAGAACATAAAAGATATCTTCCTTGTTGCTGTATTTGGTATGTGCGCCTCATTATAAAGAAACCTTAAATGAACCAGATTCCCGCCTGAATCTCAGTAGATTTATTTGCCTTAACAATGAGACAAGTTGGGCAACTAAAATTTTTAGAAAACTTTTTTAAATTTTAACTAAAAATTTTATTTGTAATCACTATGTTAAATCTAAAATTATTTAAAAATATTTAAAAAATCAAAATTTTTTAAGAAAATTAAATTATGACCCCAATTAAAATCCTCCAAAATATTCTTATCTAATTACTTAATTTTCTTCCTTACCTAAATAAAATTAAATAAATAGTATTATTACCATCTCTATATAACTTGTGATAATATATAGCGGTAGACTATTATTATTTTTATCTTTTTATTCTTTTCAAATAAGCATTACTTATCTTCATAATTTTTTATAAATATTTTCCATATTAAAACATCATAAACCCTAATAAAATTGATCAACATATACTAATATAGATGTTAAAGGATTATATTCAATTGAATATAGTTTATGTTATACCATCTACTATCTTATAAATGTTATGTGAGTCGTGAGATGTTTAATATTTATAATTTGTACGGGTATGAATGTAAAAATGTTAGTTTTTAATTTTTTTAAGTTAAAAAAATAACTTAATATTTATCTTTAGAGATTAAAAAAATATATATATATCATTCAGATACTTAACTCTATTCAGAATTCATATTAATTCAGGTCAATTTAGATTTTAGAGAGAAAAAAAAAACCACCTTAATTTTATTATTGCTCTATTAGACAGAAAATAAACAATCTTACTACAGTCTTAAAGTTCTGGATTTAGGCCTCCAATACAGGCCATCAGGTGCAGTCATAGCATGCCCAACGGGCTGCAATCAGAAAGCAAACTTCATGATTAAAATTTGAACTACAAACTAAAGAAATTAAATTATAACGACAGCAAGCCGAAGCCCCAATCAAAGTCTCTCACTCAGTACGGCTGATCACGGAACAGGGAGTCTATGAACTCGTCATCCCAATCCTGCAATGACAATCAGAATTTAGAACCAAAATTGTCAACGAAAATTAAAAAATTAATTTCCGTAAACATGAAATTTTTTAAAATTTAGAATGAAGTCATCTGACAGACATGCCTGATATTGTGTAGGAGAATTTTCCTGCGGATGCGGGTCATTTAGGTCAGAGTTGGCGTTGTTTTCACTGGGTTGTAGCTACAGGTACACAGAAAGAAGTAGGGTTAATGTGAGATGCTACCTGATTTTACTAAAAGATATATAGTAAGTAAAAAAAAAAAAAAAAAAAAAAAAACTAAACTTGCCTGATTACTAGGATTTTGATCTAATCTTGGATAATAGTCATTCAATGGATTCGCATTGCTGTTACCCAAATCCAGGTTCATTACTTCTTGAATGTCCTGAGTCTGAGCACAATATTTTTGCATTGATAATAATAAGTTAATGATAAATAACTAGAATATATGTATACATCTATATACATCTACCTCTGTTAATCTATATTAATTGGGGTAACTAATTAAGAATTGGACATGCCTGTTCAAGAGTTGGTTCATTCCAAGGACCAGAAGCATTGTCAGCGAATGCACTGGAAAGGACAGGATTCTGGGATTGGTTGATTGGACGATTGAGTTCAGGTTGATGTGAGCCAGAGCCACTACCAATGTTAGGATTCAGAGCACCCTCCCCGTCGCCTTGTGGCTAGTCAATGAGATTTTTGTTTAGGCAGCACCAATGTAATTGAAATTGAGTCACTACTGTTTAATAATTGCGCGCCGAAGATTACACTTTGAACAGAGTAATTAAATGCCTAATATACTTTCATACCTGAAAAAGGAATTGAAAGTCGGATAGGTCAAAGAGAAGGTCACCAAAATCAGCACCTTCGCCTAATTGCTCTGGTTGAGCTGCGTCACCATTGACAGAAGCATTAGCATTATTCATCAGACCAAAAGTAAAATCATTTTCCACCTTTTTGCCGAGACCGTATAGTTGCTGTGATGATGACAATGGCGGCGGCACTGAAGTATGTTCCTGTTCATTGCCAACAGCAAACCCTGCGGAAGATGAAGAGTATCCCGGAGGCAAATGATAAAATGTCGCACCTTCATTGCCGGCACCAGCCTCCCCCTTGACGTTGAGCCTCACTTCACCTGCTCTAACGAGCTGATCCCCGTCATTTTTTAGTCGAAACCCAGTATAATTTAAATACGGGTTATTGTTGATAGTCCACATTTTCTCGAGTCCTGATGAGCCAAAGCCCTTGAGAGATGAAGCTCCTGTGTTATTATCGTAGGGATCCGGCCTTAATTTAGATTTTTGGCGGAATATTTGATTTGAATTTGTGCCATTCATAAGACCACCGGATAAACCTCCGCAAGAGAACGAATTTTTTCCCACGTCAATTAATCCTGTGCCAAATGTGGGGCCAGGGTTTGCTTGGTAAAGAGGATATGTAGTGTTGCCAAAAAATGGTTGATGAAAATTATCTTGAACTCCCAACAGTCCCATATGAGACACAGAGTTGTGGCTTTGCAAGCCAATGGAACCAAAGCTGGTGGTTCCGTTGAGCTCTGGGATGCCACGTCCACATCTAGGTATGAATGGTGATGTTCTCATTTGCAGCTGCTTTTCTATTGCTTGTGCATAATCTTTTACTTCTTGTAACATCATTGAGGTACGGCCTGATGCAAAGCTGGATCCATGGTTGAAATTCTTTAAAGCAGCATTAATACCATTATCAGCAACTCGTTTCAAGAAGATCCGATACTTCTACGAAAACACATACAAACCTTACGTTCGGTTCAGAAAATGAGGACTAATATAGAGCAAGGTGGAATTATTTGTAGTTTAACAAACAGACCTGCAAATGGCTAGCAACATTTTCTCTAGTTAAGCCTGGAACATTCATGAACTCAAGTATTTTCTTTGGAACAGCCTCTATTACAATTTCATGTGACAAAATAGGAAAATAGAAAAATTGTTAGTACGAACATTCTCATCTCATGTTCAGTAATTGGATATGGAAACTAATAATAGTAGAAGTTTCTTACTTTCCAGAGTGATATGTCTAATGGCTTGCAAGAAGCGATTGTGAAGTGAATTAGTCCAAACCACCTTGGCCTTTTTCGGAGCAGTGCCATTCTCTCCTTCTAGCTCATCCTTGCGTCTTTTTGAGGCCTTTCTTTTAGAATTTGTTTTGCTTTCCTTTTCTTCGATCATGGATGATACAGGAACAATGTCATGATGAAATGATATTGTCTCAGCCGAAGATCCATATGCAAGGCTACTTTTTTCCTCAATGAAAATAGATTTCCCTTTCTTTGATGTAACAGCATATTGCCACACATTTCTGAGAGCATCCGGGTTCACTGGCTTCACCATGTAAAACACAGCTCCACTTGCTAGGGTCTTCATTATGACACTCTCTCGGTCATCAGAGGACATTACTGCAATTAATTGATACTTGTTATGTTAATTAAACAGAATATAATTGCAATATAATACTAGCTAATAACCTATTAGATGAGACTCACCCATGACAGGTAAATGAATAAATTCTTCATTAATTTCTTTTTGCAGCTCAAGCCCATTCATCTCTGGCATGTGGAGATCAGTGATAACGAGGTCAATGTCTTGATGAATCCGAATCATAGCTAAAGCATCAACGGGGCGTTTGACAGTCACAACTGCAATTCAAAAAAAAGAGAAACCATGAGATTTTGGGACGTGATATGACGAAATATATACAACATGAAATTCTTTATATATGTGTCATTTATTAAAAAAAAAAAGAAGAAGGTTGGGTAAAGTACAGATAATATTTTAATCCTTTAGCAACTCTGAGTGGTTAATCAAATGGAATTGCTTGAACATCACTTAATTAGCCGCATGAGGACGATAAAATTATTTAAATTAAAACAATAGATTTGAGGTATCACCATATCAGTATGTATTATAAATAAATAGTTATAAACCCTAGAGAAATGAGGGAGATTTTTTTTTATTATCTTTTTTGAAATTAATTAGTGAAATGTTTTACTAAATCAACATGCAATAATAAAAACTATACCGCGAAAAAGATTATAATCAACTTACTAAGTTAAGTATAAAACCCTAAGTGCAGGGGTCAGATCTTCACTCTAAAGTGGTAAATAAAAGTAAACGAATGTATGTTGCACCAAAAAAATCTTTTGGGCAGAGCTGGAAGCCATGCATAATGCATGCAAAAGCTTATTAAACAAATCACTAAACTTGTAAAGATCCTTGAAAATGAGATTAAGAAACCAGGCAACTATATTGAAGAAAATGAAAAACAAGAGAAAAAAAAAGGAGATCGTAAGAAAATATTGCACTTGAATTAATGCCTTGTGTATCTATTTGAACTAATGCCTTCACTAACTTTGTACGAAGTTTTTTAAAACATAAATTCTAAGGTCTTGCTTGATATTGAGGTTGGGTAATTATAGTTTAAAACATACAGTACAAATATGTCTGGTAAATACTAGCAACTGTAACTTGGAAGCAAAGATAATTAATCTCACACTTGTATGATGAAAAACCTACAATATATTTATTATTTTTGTTGAAATTATTTTTCAAAAGTTATATTTACTATAAATTATCGACTTTTATTTCATAATTAAAATTTTTATCCATGCAGCTGTGGTTTAAAGTTACAGTATCTTAACACCAAACAAAACCTAGATGGAACAAAGATGAGATCTAGATAAAGGAAAGAGGAAAATAATAATTTCGAACAAAATTAGAAAAGCATTCCACCGAGTTAGTTCGGGACTATTGAGAGTACATGCATGAAGCCAGAGCACGTTGGAGAAATCTTCGAACAAAAAACATAAAAGGCATGACGAAATACAATATGAAAAGCACATAAATAAAATAACCGAATCTGTGGTTGTGATTGAATGGTAATCGCAAAAATTTAAATTTTTTTTATGAATTTTCCATTTAAGGGTCGTAAAAGGAAAAGAATTAAAAATTCTCGAGTGTTATAATTCATCAAATCGTCACTGCTATGGAGCCGATTGGAAATAAAAAAATGTGTTCTCAAAAATTTCACGCACGCATTTGCAAAATTTAAGCTAGTGAAATGAAACAAACAAAGATTCTCAAGTACGTATGAGGCCAGAATATAATAATTTCAATGAGGGAAAATTAGAGGGGTAAAAAAAAAAGATTTTCGGGACGTGATAAATAAATTTCAAAAAATTATTGATAAATCTATGGAGAACAACTAAGCGCCAAAAATAGCACTCTTTCTTCTTCTCATCAGCAACTAAAATTTGATAAAATCGAAGTAGAGTTGAAAAAAAATAACAATAATAATTTTGTGCTTGCAAATGACCAAAATAGATTATTTTGCAAGCATGATGATTCTAATTAACACAAACAAAAGCATGAGATTTTTATCAAATATACCATCATAATCCCAATGTTTAAGCACAGCTGAAACAATAGCAAGAGACGTTGAATCATCATCCACAACCAAGATATTAAATCTAAGAAAAGACGGTTTTGCCATAAAAGTTTGACTCATTTTGACTCTCTCACAATCTCACTACTCAATACAACCCTGAGAAATTTGTGGCCACAAAGAGCAAATTTATAGAAGAAGATGATGCCACGGCCAGAGCTGGCTTGAAAGGTAGTGCTATAAATGTCACAAAGTTGCTTTACAAGGATAAAAAGACAGACAATAGTATACAACTTTTCCACTTTTTTTAAAGTTAATTTTTTTATTGTGTTTTTTAAATTTTTTCAAAACCATCTCTCAACAAAATGAGGGCTGGATATAGATAATACTATCTACAATACGCGTACACACTCATGATATTTTAAGTAATTAATGTAGAAATCTAGAGAAAATAGAACAATTAATGCAAATTACCACAATTGACAGGTGCTTACAAAGAGTTCTTTTTAAAGAAGATTTGCCAATCTTTTTATTTAAAATAAGTATTCCTAGTTCGCTATTTCTATTTTTGGATTTATTTGATTTTTCACTTGGTTATATCACAATTATCTACCTTGATGATGTTAAAATTTTTACACAAAAAAAATCTAAACTTATAACATTCGGTCTTCTTAGTTTTTTTGAAATGGGTTTGGAAGAGTATATGTTAGTTAAGTTTATTTCTTGAATATTTTAACTATATCTTTTACATTATTTATTGATTGAGAAGTAATTAAGCATACTTCGGCAATTCATATTAATTTAAAAGTTTTGAAATAGGCTGGCCTCGAATTAATTTAATAAGTGTATGGAACTAAAACTTTGAAAATTCTTTTCTACATTTACAATATTAGCACCATCTACAGATCTACTTCTCTTTTCCTGTATATTCGAACTTTACTATTTTTTTCTGACATTGAAAATAATGATAATTCAAATTAACAATTTCTAGTCCAACATATCGATAAATTTGAAATTGATTGATGAAATGATCATACAAAATTACAAAATCAGGTTTCATTTGATGAAAATATGATTTTACCCATATAATATTAGTGTGACATCATCATTGGACTAATGATAGTAACGAAAATGTAATAAATTATTATTTTTAAAAGGTTAATATAGTAAAGTGTTATCTTTCAATAATGCGTATATTGATTTGTTATTTTGCAATACTTAGTGTAGTAAAAGAATAATAATCCTTATAACAACTTAGATTTTAACAAAAGATAATAATCCTTATAACAACTCAGATTTTAACAACATTATCTTACTATTACAATCCATAATAGGGAAATATGAAGAATTTAGTACTTACTAGCACATTATTGTTGATACTTATATATATATAATTATTCTAAAATAAAAATAAAAAAGGAACTTTGCGTAATCTCCATTCATCTTAACTAAGTTTTTAAAAAATACTTTTAGAATTTAGTTAAACACTCAAACTTTTATATTTTGTATATAATTACATCTGTTATTCAATCGACCTACTGTGAAATTAAAATCACAGTAGTGAAATTAAACACTCCAAAGAAAAGCATCTTACACCACTAGTGAAATTAAAATCACAATATTTTCTTTTACAAGTTTTGTTTTAAATAAATTTAATTGTTATAGATTTGAACATCACATAATTATTAATTGGCTCATCAAAATAATGCGTATTATACCCAATCAGAAAACCACTGTATTCCATATTGGAACAAGGTGCCGATTGCCTGTGGTTTTGTAAAATTACTAAAACTGCATTCCGTAAAATAAGAAATGCCTGATTAAATACGCTTTGGATACGTGTTAAAAAAAATTCTAATTTAGATACAATTGTCAAATATTATAGATACATTTATTTTGAGTTTTAGATACGGTTTAAAGCTTATTAAAATTTTTTAAATAAAGTATCATTTTTTCGTTTTTATTGTGAGATTTTCAATATTATTATCTTTTCAAATACTATTTGACTGTATGTAAGACAACAAAACCATAATTGCACAAGTTATTTTCCTCTTTATTCCATTAGATAAATTTTTAGTTCTCTTCAATGACTATGAATGTGACCGACTCTTTCTTAAACCAAATTATAAAATAAGAAGACAATAAATAAATGGGTCATTCTATAAATTAAAAATGAGATGTGTAAATGAAACAGGAGATATGTAAGTTTAAAGTAAAATTTGTAAATCAACATAAGACTTGTAAATAGTAGGAAAAATAAGTAAATTAACATAGAAGTAGCAAATTATTAGTAAATAAAATAAAAACTTATAAATGTAACATAAAACTTGTAAATCAACGTTAAACGTAAAATAAAACATAAATTGTGTAAATAAAACATAAGACTTATAAATGGAAAGTAAAGCAAGTAATCAAGAAAATAGTGGTAAATTGATGTATTATTGGTAAACAAAACAAAAATTTATAGATATAACATAAAACTTGTAAATCAATATTAAGTGTAAAATAAAATATAAATTATGTAAATAAAAGGTAATATAAAAAAATTAACAGGTGAGTGACAAATTGTTGTATCATGGTAAACAAAAAAAAAACTTACAAATATAACATAAATTTATAAATCAACAACAAGTGTAAAAAAAAAGAACGTAAATTAAGCAAATGAAACATAAGACTTATAAATGGAATGTAAAATAAGTAAATTGACATATGAATGGTAAATTGATGAATTAGTAAACAAGACAAAAACTAATAAATTTTATATAAAACTTGTAAATAAATATTGTGTGTAACATAAAACATTATGTAAATGAAACATAAGATTTGTAAATGAATGGTAAAATAAGTAAATTAACATAAAAATAGTAAATTAGTGTATTATTAGTAAATAAAACAAAAGCTTACAAATATAACAGAAAACTTATAAATCAACATTAAGTGTAAAATAAAATATAAATTATATAATGGAATATAAGACTCATAAATGAAACGTAAAATCAGTAAATTAACATAGAAATGGTAGAACTAGTGTATTATTAGTAAGCAAAATAAAAACTTACAAATATAACTTATAAAACTTATAAGTCAACATTAAGTGTAAAATATAGTATAAATTCACTAAATAACATATAAAACTTGAAACAGAAGGTAAAACAAGTAATCTAATTTAGGAGTGGTAAATTAATGTATTATTGGTAAACAAAATAAAAACTTACAGATGTAACATAAAACTTTAAAATGAACATTAAGTGTAAAATAAAACATAAATGGAGTGTAAAATAATGATAGTTTTGGGTTATATAATACATGTGATGATTTAAGTAAAATTTTATTAAGGATCAAATTTATTTTTAAAATGAAGTTTTGAAAAACTATTCTTTTCATGTTTTTCAAAGTTATTTATAAGATAAGATGATTTTGCATAATTCTAAACCTCCTTAACTGCAACCCAAATGACCTTTAAGTACAAATAAAAAGAAAGTTTAAAACTACATGAAGCATATGTAAAACTGAAAACTAAATCTCATTTTATTGATATACAATATATGTCTAGTAATATACAAATATCTTTTTACTTTACATTGGCTTGATCCTCATCAAGAAAAATAATTTCACTTAATTAACATGTGTAGTAAATGAATACTGTAATAGAAAATGAAAAAAAAATTTAAAAATGTCCTAGGAAAAATATAGAATTTATGGTTAAACCAATTGAATAAAATTTATTCCTTATTTTCAATCAATGAGTGAATTTTTCTTTGCTTAATTAGATTAAATGAATAAAATATTTTTGCTTGATTAAAGTTTAATATTTACAAGTTTTATGTTATTTTTACAAGTGTTTATTTTGTTTGTTATTTACTTAAACATCAATTTACTACTCTTGCATTAATTTACTTGTTCTATCTTTTATTTATTAGTCTTTTGTGTAATTTACAAAATTATTTTTATCATGCATTGATGTCTTACTTTTAATCACTGCATTATACAATTTTCTAAATATAAATAAAGGGTTTACAAAGGAATTATATTTGATTTGATATTAGAATTGTCCTTAATACCAAAATACTCTCAAGTCTCGAATTATTTTAATAATAAATATTTAAAAAAATTAAAAATCTTTCTGGATGGAAATAAGCCGACCCACCGCACCAAAAGTTAAAATATAAAGAAGTATTTCCCTTGTATTAAGTAAAGATTTGGCCCATCAAAGGGCCAGATCAGCAGCCCTCTAAGATTAGCAATGTGTGCCAATCCATTCTCAACATAAATATCTGAGTGGTCTGATGATTTTGAGATATCAAAATTGGGTTGAGTACCAAATTTTACTAGCTTGTGATCTAATAGTTTTTACTTTTGAGCCACTGTGATTATTGTAATGTTTGAAAAATTGTAATGTGTTAGATTATAAATCTGTTATTTAGGCGTTTTGAATTTTTATTTGCTATTGAATTTGAATGAATGGACTACAAGAAAGTTTGAGTTGACCATGTTATGATTTTTCATATGTTAACTTCTTTTGTGAATTATTAGAATTAAATTTGTCTTCAACTTTTTAATCCACTACTACAGGGATCCTTATAAGCTAAAGAAATTAGCGCAATTAGCATGACCGCGCGAGTTTGATAATCCACTGTTTCTGGAAAATAAAGGGGAAATAAATGTTTAACGCAGTATGATGATGAATATTTTGTGTCAGTGAAAAGTTCTTTTAAAGAATAAGATTTGATTTTTCTGTTGAATTTAGGTTTTTTTTAATGGGATTCATCAATCCGGATTGAGAATCTGCATTCTGAAAACCCGGATTTTTTCGGGTTGAATCCATTTTGGACCCGGAATGAAAAAAGACAAATTTATTTCCGGATCTAGTATAGAAAATGTTCGTCCGGATATGGATTTGGAAAGATTGAATCCAGACCCAAACTCGGATTTTGCCATACATACTCTTCAATCACCCTGACTGGCGACAAATACTCGTTAGTCATTTTGGAATAATTATTAATCAACTGCACAACACACAAACTATCAGCTTCAATAAGTAGCCAATAGCCAAAGAATATCACAATCCCAACACACAAACCATTGATTGTCTATTAATTTAGAGGTTGTAAATTAATCTAAATTTAAATGTAATTTAAGTGGTTGATGGTCCGCCCTCTTAAATTAAATATAAAAAAGAATGAATGGTCCTGTTGGCACCCCTCAAAAACCGACTCCAAATACTTTTACTAAAACTGCCCCATTATAAAATTTAAAAAATGTTGTCATTTCTAAATATATCTACTTTTATTTCATAAATACCCATACTTTACAGTTCACACCCCATCCTCACAACATTTTAGTATAAATCATCATGCATACCCCTACCAAATCAAAGCCTCCCACCCACTCTTGCTATTCTCAAATCTTACCCCAATTCTAAGTTTCTAAGAACAACTATGTATTTGTTGTATAGTTGTTAATTTTACCGGGTTATGTTCGTAAAATTTAACATTTTAATAGTCAGATTAACAAGGATAATAAACTAATCATACAACAATTCTATTTGCAATTAGAAAAAATGGGAAAAAAGAAAAAAATATAAATCTACATAAAATTATCTTATTGATATACTGAAATTTATTTTTTACAAGAACATAGAAAGAAATTTAAATATGATATAAAGTATATACGTGCAAGCATGTGTGTGTGTATAAAGCCAAGAAAATATTAATAAAATAAAAATCTTGGTTCGGATTTTTCGATCAAGATTGTAAGAGAGTGCCATTCATTATTTTGTTGGCTGGATTAGAGTTTGGAACTCCTGCTCTTAACAAAACAGAAAACATACTTTTATTGACTTTATAGTATTTTTATGTAAATTTCTGTGAGGACAAAACTATAAATATGCTGAGAGGGTTTAATGAGGATTTTTTAGGAGCTCCATTCAAAAAACAAGACAGAGAGAAGGTTTCTGTAATTGGGCTTCAAATATCACCTATAAATTAAATTACTTACTTGATAAATTTATTAGCTGTTGTCTAAAAAATTGCTGAGTATTTTTTAATAAAGAACTTTTCTTTTTTGTTTTTTAGTACAAAGTATTGACTTTACGTGCACACACACTCGTTGTTCTAGCTCTTGTGTTCTAAATTTGACTTGAGATTCCTCTATATAGATACAATTGAGGACTTGTGACAATTATTGACATAAGTTATTACTCTGTGTACAAAAGACAAAAATTAAAAATTACACTTTACATGTGGTAAAAAACCAATGATTAATTAAAAAGATGAAAGGTAAATATTCTTTTAAATATTTGGTATTGGAGCACCTCTTCTCGTTCCCTCTTTCCTCTTCTTTAATATCAGACCACCTCTTTTGTTCTTTTTTTAAATATTTTTTATATAAGTAGTCACAAGTCAGACTTCGTTTACTTTATGATATATTTTCCATGATTGTTAAATTTGACCAAAATCTTAAAATTTTTTATAAAAAATACATTTGCTGTTTTAGAAAAAATATTATAATACTTGGATAGAAAATAACCCTTACATAGAAAATTTAGAAAGTGCTTTAGAAATTGTAGAAACTGAAGTAGCAAGAATTAGTAATGAACAATTACATTTAGACACCTTAGTAGAAGAAAGACCAGGCAATATAAGACTTCTAGTAGATTACACATCTGATTTACCTCCTGAAATAAAAAGAAAAATAAATATTAAACATTACCCTTTTACAAATTTTTCCATATTTAATTTTAGAAAATATAATTTACAATATTATAATTTTAACAAGCAATAAAACTGTTAGGCAAGCACGATAATTTAGCATTAAAAATTAAAAATATATTAGAAGATTTTGAAAATTAGTTTACGAATTTTCAGAGATTAGAATATTTAGATTTAGAAATTAACCATCATAGAAAACAAAAATTAAATTTGACAAAAAGATAAAAATTAGTTGTAACATCGAACACTTAGAAAATCAATTTAAACATATTTCGCATACTAGCAATTGTCAACAAAATTTCACAGTGGACTTATTAATCAACTTAGGACAACACTTAGAAGTCAACATTTAGTTCAATGTCCGCTGGATTGGAACATGGATAGAAAGTATTCTTCAGTGACATTAAATAATTATACCATTAATGATGCGATGGTGGAGAAATTGTTGTTAAGGTTTGATCTAGGTACCTTAGTTTCTAATGGTAAATTTTTTCATATGAGATGTACTGCTCATATATTGAACTTGGTTGCGTGGGATGGGTTGAAAGTTATAGAAAACGGGGTTGGAAAGATTAGGGAGAGTAAGTTACACACCAAAAAGATTTGAAACTTTTGAGCTAGCTACTAGGCAATTGCAAATTAATTATAAAAAACAATTTGAAGTTAGATTATTCAACTCTTTGGAGTTCTACTTATGCCGTGCTTGATGTAGCATTGATATATAGAAGTTTTTTTTCTGGGTTGCAACAGCGTAAGCCTCAATATAAGAGCTTGCCTAGTGATAGTGAGTGGGGTTTGGCAGCCACAATGGTGGAGCATTTGAGATCATTTTACATGTTAACAGAGATGTTTTCGGGTACAAAATACCTCACTGCTATTTTGTTCTTTCTGTTGATATATAAAATGAAAATATCAATTAATGTGTGGCGCACCTCTAATAATCCTACTATTAGAATTATGGTTGATAAAATGACTGAAAAATTTGAAAAATATTAGAATGAAATTCATCCGATATTAGTTGTAGTTGTAGTACTTGACCCGAGATATAAGATGTTGTTGATTGATTTTTATTTCCCAAAGATCTATGGTGATACAACATATGAGCATGTTGAGCGTGCACTTAACCTTTGTCATAATTTAGTGAAAGAATATGAATTGAAGGTTATGGTTTCAAGTGATGGGCAAGATGCTGGATTGGAAAATGTTCATTTGGAATCTTCTTCGAATCCAAATAAGTATTGGGATGTAGATGAGTTTGAAACATTTCGAAGCCAAAGTAAGCATGTTAAGGTGATTAAGTCGGAGTTGGATAGGTATTTAAATGAGAAATTATTGGATCCTACTCCGAACTTTGATATTTTAGCTTTGTGGAAGATGCACACATGCCAATATTCTATTTTGGGTGAGTTGGCCAAGGATATCTTAGCCATTCCTATATCTATTATTGCCTCTGAGTTAGCTTTTAGTACTGGGGGTAGATTTTTTAGTCTGTATCATAGTAAACTTCGTCATGACACTTTGGAATCCTTGATGTGTGCTCAAAATTGGATTTGGACTTCTACTTCTCGAGGTATAAAGTTATTTGAATTATGTTATAGTATTATTTATTTGCTTAAAATGCTTTTAAATCTTAATGTGTTATTTTTGTTATTAAGTGGAGTTCTGGAAGATGAGATTTTTGCTGGGGCACAATCGTGGAGTTGCTTGACATGAAATTATTTACATATTTTACATTATTATATTTTAAACTCTTTTATGAATTATTTTTGTTTGATATTTTGGGATTTTCATATGTTAGGTTGGTTATTGGTAGTGGAGTTATGATATGTATTATGTAATATGTTGGATGTCAGTATGCAACATTTATTTAGATTTATTTGGTAATTATTGTCATGTTGAATTTAAATTTTTGATAGGGATTGAATGAATTTAGTTTTAGAAATTAAATGAATTTAGGTAGTAGATGGTAGATTAAAATAATTTTTATTTTTTATTTACTTAAAATTTGCAAAGTAGATTGAAATAATTTAGTTGAGATTAAATTTTGCAAAGTAAATTGAAATAATTTAGTTGAGATGTTCCAATAATTTATTACAGGCTTTTTTCCCCTTTTAATTCAGTTCATATGCGAGAAGAGAAAGCCTGAATAAAAAACCCGTGCCAGGGTAGTGCCAGACTTAACCCGGCCCGCATATGAAAAATCCAGGCAGCGGTCCAGGTCCGGGCAGCCCCCTGGACCAAACCAGACCTGGACTTTTACCAATCCTAACCTCTAACTAATACAAAATGATTATTGTCTACATGCTCATTAATCTATCTAAACCCAATAATCATCTATTCAATTTTGCACCGAAAAAACGTAGCTTTAAAGGGGGCGCTACAAACTTGATCTCTAGACCCAAAAAAAGAAAAAAAATCCTGTATTGAGTGTGGGATTCAGAACAGATTTACAAATGTATTACTAGAAAAATTGTATTGGTTCTACAAAAAGAAATATGAGGATTACAATTTACCTCTACCATTTTTTTTTTCTGAGAATAGACCAATCTGTTGTATTGACTTGATATTTGGCCAAATGAATTTTTAAATTCAGATATCCTATCATAGTGTACCCTTAACTTGTTCATATAATGCCCATAACAGGATGCCAATGACAGTATCTCTAACCAAGCTCTTTAGAAGACTAGCAATCCAACCATTAGAGCCATCGCCAGATGATCTTTTGCCCGCAAGGTCCCTGAATCTCAAGTTTCCCTGATCTGATACTAATGCATATATTACACCATTCATATGGCCCTTTCCAATCACGCCCACCACTTCTTTTGAGTTGTTCACTGCCTTGCTCCGTTTTAGAGACCATGCAAGATACTGAATAATTAAGCAAAATAATTCACATCATTAGAGGATCAAATTTGAGTCTTCGTAGTTCATATAACAAAAATATATGTAATTTTCCTACAGAATCTGATTCATGTGACAAAATCCAAGAATAACTTAAATTATAGCAAACCATAGAACCAAAATCATTAAAAATTTATTCATCCATGTCAAAAGTCAACAACACTTCAGCTTGTTGATGTCTTTTTCTTGCTCAATGACAATTACCGTGTCTCGTTCATGTATAAGAGGCAGCAAGAGGGATGGATATGAAAAGCTTAGCTTCTCGTAAAGCTGAAAAGTACTATCATCAGGACTTGGTTCCTGCATATCAGATATAAGAGATCTTTAAACTAACCAATATTACATGTAATAAAACCATTGCACAATAGTCATAACTTCAAACAAATGTAAATCTCAAATAACCTAGATTCAAATACTAATTTCTATTTCAAGATCCAGGGGCTCATCACTGCTAATCATCGATACTTCCTGTATCTACACGGATTGTAGTGTAGATATTTTCACAATCCATTTCTTCCGCTTTCAAGGTCCATCACTCTATAAGATGGTACAGAAATTGCAGCTAACATGCTACTCACTGAATTCTACCAAGACAAAAGAAATCATTTTGACGCATGTCGAAAATTGAACGATTGTGGTTGTGTAGGCACATGAAAATAAGGTCAATTGACAGCAAAAGAAATGCAGGACATATTTGAGTAAGAGAAAGACCTTGAGATTGTCTAAAGACATGTCCGAAGGCGATGTTATCCCCCGAATAACGTTGATCAGTAAATTAAGTTTCTCATTCCACTTTAGAGAATTCCATGCCCTTTTAAGCTGAAAGATGACAATAAACAGCATAAAATACATTAGTTTCTTGTAATTTAACACATTAACCATGAGCAAATAATACAGTCTCAGAAAAGAAAAATACTAAATATTGCAATTACAGCCATATTTTTCAAAAGAACCTATTTGTCCAATCAGCATATCAACGAGCCAAATGCATAATTTAAACTCTGCATACAGTTATTTCGATTGGTCGATCCCCCAAGACAATTTGAGCTCCAACTTCTTCTGCTACTTTTCGAGCAGCACGGAACTGCAAATCATGTATCAATTTCGTAAATTGAAGATACAAAATTTAAGTTTTTGGCATTGAATTGTAGCAAGTATATTCTTTCCGGTATCCATTACCTCGTCCCCAAAAGGCCTATTGACATCAGAAGAAATTTTAGACGAGAAGAGGGCCAAAAGTAGGCGTAATGCTAGAGCTGTTTGACCCCCTGCCATTCACATGAAACATTATGTAACTTGCCTCCACACTCATCTTCATATAACATGTGCTTGGTAAACAAATTCGAAAAGGAAATTAGTCCTCACCCAAGTCTATGCTACGACCAACAGCACCAAAAAACCCAGTTCCACTCAAGGAAAACATGTTTGACCTTAACTCTTGATCATCCTCCCCCACATTAGAAGTGTACATAATCCCAGCTCTGCAAATGATCTGTCCAGTAATTGAAGTTAAATTGTGGAATGAACACAAACATATATAGTATTGAACTGATTACTGATTAACCAAGAAAGAAAAATTAACAAAAACAAAAACGGAAAGCAAAGCTTGCCTGCTTCTGCAAAGCTCCACAACAACATTATCAGGCTTGATAGCCCGCACAACACGCTCCACGTCAGCAGCTGAATCTTGGGAAAGATGAGTGGTCCCAATCAGCCAGATGTTCTCCGGTTCAACAAACTCCGACCTCCAAGCCGGCACGGGACCGAATTGGCGCTTTTGTATGAGAACCAAGGTGCCGTCATCAGCCAAGTTTAGCAACTCAGGGCAAGTTTTGGCAATTGTGGCTTTGGAATCTGACAGAATCTGTGTCCGGAAATCAAAGTCTTGCGGCGGAGGTTTGATTGAAACTTTGAATGGCTTTATGGGTTTTGTTGATAGGAGATTTGGGTTCGCCGAGAAGATGGGGAAAGTTGCTTTTTGAAAGGCCTCCATTGAAGTCAACCGAAGGAAATTCGATTCGTAAGTAGTTAGGCTTTTGAGAGACTCCGAGTTTGGATAAGGTAACCAACTTTTAACGGCTATAGTCCATGGAGCGAAGAGACCGGTGAAGCAGCAAATCTAATATTAGTTAATCATAAAGATTCCTTCCTGTGTATTTTTAACATGACGCCGTGATAAATTCAAACATATCCCAGGCCAGTGCCCACACTAGTAGTATGTGTAATTAATTAGAATTTCATTAGATTTCGGATTGTATAATAAGAAATAAAAAATAATAATAATTTTTTGGGTTGTTTTTGTTAATATAACATTAGACACTTTTAGTATTATATTAAGTAATTTTTGGAGAAATATTTATATTTGAATCAACAAATGATATTTTTTTTTCTAAGAGAACAAAAAAAGGATATTGTTGCGTGTGGGATAAAATTTCTGTGTAAAGATATTCGGCTCAACAAATAAGAAGACAGTTGCTGGTAGCGATATCTAAATCAACGGCTTAACGAATTAAAATTTGAATGGGCATGCATTCATCCATTTAAGTGTGGTCGATTGAGTTAGAAGCAGCAGCTCTGCAATTGCAATCAGTCGACCAATTTTGACCTTGAAGCCTTACTTCTAGAAGGAGTGCAATGATTGGATGACGACCACCTATGTTTGTGAATAAAACTTTTGTTAAATTTCTAGCGTAATTTCAGTAATGACACATGTCAACAGGTCTTTAAACACCTCAGAGAATTAGAAGAGAAAACGCGTAAGAGAGGATCTAGATCCCAAATAGAGTTTAAAATACACGTCCGTGTGATTAAGAGATTACGGAAATTAATCTTCTTTTAAATATTTAGAAAAAAAAATTGAGTCACACTTCCACCGTGGCAACATTGGAGAATTGGAGAGTGACCAAGTGATAAATGAGAAGAAAAGTTTTAAGTTGAGGTTGGGTGGGTTGGGGTGCATTTAAAGAATGCAGTTTAATCTGATGTGGCCATGTGGGTTTACAGGTAGTAAATATTGTGGGGAAAATAAGGTGCTCGTCCCTACAGTCGGCCCACGCGTCGGTATGGATGGAGAAAGCCCACCACACGGCTTGCTGGCGCCACCGTATCCAAAAGTAGCAAGCATTATACAATTATTTGTTTATTTATTTATTTTAAGGAAAATCCGAGAATTATTGACTGGTGATATGATATGTGGGGCGGGAACACGTGGGGCTCTGAGTTGATTGATTTGACAATTTTATTACATTTTCAGTGATGACGATTTGACGAAATTATTGTATATATCACGTGAGAACCTTTAGAGAGCTTTTTCTTTTTTTCTTTTTTGGTTTTATTTTCTCGACTGTTGCGTTTTTGTAACAACTTGTTCTGTAAATTCCCCAGCGCATACGTAAAAAAAAAAAATAATAAATAAAAAAATTGAAGAACACATCTTAATTCCCAAATGCGAACTTCAAAATTTAGCAATAAATCGACGAAAGTGATTGGCATAATCTGTGTATAAATGGAAAAGATTTTTATTCTCTGTGTTCAAAAGTAAGGTAGCGTTTATATTTTAAATTGAATTGAGAATTTTGAGATTAGGAGTGAGAAGTGGGAGTGAGAAGTGGGAGTGAGAGTAAGTTGTTTACTTACAGTAGAATAAAAGTATGGAATTGAAACCAAAATTTAATTTATGTGTTTATATTGTCTTGGATTATGAGTAAATAATTTTAAATTATAGTTTTATCCTTATTTAAAGAATTATAATTTTTAATTACAAAATTAATAAATAAAATATATTTAAAAAATAAAATATTTATTTTATTATATTTGTAAATTAATAATATTCTTAATTATGTAAATCATAATTTTTTATTAATTTTAATTTGAATTATGTAAATAAAAAATTATTAATAATAGCAACACAAATGAAAAATTATTATTGATAATGTAGTGCAAAAGTAATATTTTCTTATAATAAAATATTTATTATTATTAATTAAATAAATATAATATTATTATTTTAAAATAAAGATAATAATATTATATTTTCAAATAAAGATAGAAATAGAATATAGTAATATTATTAATCTTTATGGGTATAATAATATTATTTTTAACTAATTTGAACTTAAAATCAATGTAGATTATTATTTTTATTTAAATATAATAATATTATATTTAAATATAATTAATATTAGGGATATTATCATTTTCCCACCAAAGGTATTCTGACACATCATGTCCGTACCACGGCTTAGTAAAACCATCAGTTTACCACTAAACGTTTAAACTGTTAGCATTTTCCCACCATTCCGTTAAAACTTAGTTAATATGTAATGGAAAATTCATAAAAGTCAATTTTACCCCTAGAGTGTAAAAATAATTTTGCCCTTTAAGAAAGAAGAACAACAAATGATGATTTAATTACAAAATTCATAAAAGGTTAATTACATGGTCTTTTAAAAGGTCAATTTTACAAAATTCATAAAGAGTAATTTTTGCCCTTTAAGAAGGAAGAACATCAAATGATGATTTACTTACAAAATTCATAAATGGTTAATTACATGGTCTTTTATATTCCGGAGGTAAAATTGACCTTTTATGAATTTTCTGTTATATATTAACTGAGTTTTAACGGAATGGTGGAAAAATACTAACAGTTTAAATGTTTGGTGGTTAACTGATAGTTTTACCAAACCGTGATACTGACATTATGTGTCAGAATACTTTTGATAGCAAAATGATAATATCATTTAATATTATTATTTTTAATAAATTTAATTTATAAAATAATATAATAATAGTATTTTAATAAATATAATATATTTATTATTATTTTAAATAGATTTAATTTATAAAATAATAAAGTAATATTTTTTAAAAAATCTGATATTATTTATTTTATTTTATTAAATATTATTTATTTAATTTTAAATACAAGGCTAAAAATGGAGGGGGAGTAGATTTCTACTCTCACCTCCCCTCATGGGAGTGAAAATCTCATTACCCACTCCAAAATTAAATGGGACACATAGAATGAGATTTCTGCTCCCTTTAAAAATTATAAGTAAACATTAAAGTTTGAAAAATTCACGCCCTTCACTCCCACTCTAAAAAATAAACACTTATTAAATCAAGTTCATATGAGTTTTTTTAATGTATCATTCAAATTGTTCACGTGGATTAGTAGATTTGTACGTGAAATTAAAGATTAAATTGAAAAAGTTAAACACCAAGCCAATGTGGGGTTAAATATTCTCGAAGATGCAGCCAAATACGGTCCGAAATATCTCCTTAATTTCCTCAAGGCTGTCAGTTTTGGGGACAATAAACGGCTTCTTGAATGTCTTTAAATTAAGATGGGCCAATATGTTTTTCGTATAATGCAGAACCAAAATTAAATACGAGGGTTTTTTATTTTTTACCTCAAAAATCATAATTTAATTTGAATTTATTAGATTCATTTAAATTGTAGGTTTAAAGTTTAAAATTCATTTAATTTGTAGATTTAAAGTTTAAAACTAGCTCGTTTATCTATCATTGGATTGGATGTATCCAATGAATAAAAAATTTAAGCGTGATTTAAAGTAAAAAATTTAAATAAAGAGAATTTCACTCATTAAACAATCTATCATTAATTATGAAGCTTCTTCTTCTTCTTTTTCTTTTCTTTTCTTTTCTTTTTGTTTTAATTAAGAAGGCCCAATATATTTTGAATATTTCATATTCAAATACAGTAACCTATCATTCATCGCAAGACTTTATTATTATGGCCGCCTCATACTAACTATCTTTTGGACAAATACAAATTAAAGATTTCTTTTTCAATAATGTTATGTCTTTTCAGTTGCAATGCCAATTAAGTATCCTGTCTAACGTAACACCATTAATTTAATAGACTTATGTGCTAATCATTTTCTAAGTCTTATTATTTCTTATCCAAATAATAAAATTCTATCAACGTTTAGTTAAGATATAAACTATTTCAATATCACAACTAAATAAATATAAAATTACTCATTTTATATTAAAAGAAATTGAGACCATTTTTAGAAAAATAAAGCCAATAGAATTAATAGACTTCATACTTGTAAGGCAATAGAGTTATCTCGTGTGCATTTGTCAAACATTGACTGAATTATTCAACTACCTAATTGTGGTTTGACAAATTTCAGTTAGTAGTTCAAATCAAATGTGCATGATTTCATTAAATAAATATAAGTACACTACAATATATTTTTTTATCCTTTTTCCAAATCATAAAAAATTAATACTACGACCGAGTCTAGAGAAATACATTAGTGTTTTCATCTACCTCAATCACGATAGATTAAACAAAATGAAAAATACTCGCTGCACTAGGGATAAAAGAATCAACGGCTATAACCAATAAAGGATAGGGGAGATTATCAATTTCCCTATATTAAAATTAATATATATCACTTATCTTTTATAGTTTTCATTATAATTAATAACCCTCTAACATATAATTTTACAGTAGTACTCTTGTTCTTAACTACACTTTTACTCACATTTATCATAAATTAAATAAATCATATTAATGATAATTAAAATAATAAATTTAAGTACTAAAATAAGAAAATATATTTTTTTTGGAATGAATAAAAATTAATAACATGATTTTTTTATTTTTTGTTATTTTTAAATATTTTTATAATAAATATATATTTTATATTTTTAAATTAAATTATAAAGTGAATGACCCATTTATGCTTCTTTTCCTTTAAATTTTTTGTATCAAAGGAGTTATTAACCATCATTAAAACTATAGAGGAGTAAGTGATATAGATTGATTTCAGTAAGAGAGAAATCCACACCCTTCCTAACCAATACCATTTATGTTATATCCATTTAGAATTCAATTGATCTAACTTAACCAATAAAATTTAAGTCAAGATAACAATCTACCAATAAAAATAAATAAACCTATAATCGACATAAGTGGTAAGCATGACCTTCATATCACGATCACCATCATCAATAATAAATCAGCAAAATCAAACGTGCTTTAAAATCTTCAAATATTCAAGACAAGAAAGTCGATCGATCGATCGATGGATCAATGGCCAAACCAGACGGGTTACAGCTAATCAGTTGAACTTTTCGATCGCCCCCCCTGTGAGTTATACGTGTTCCCACTGTAACCTCAGTTTGCAGTCGCATCAACCCAAATTCAAAAGAAAATTAATAGAAACATCCCTAACTTTTAACCAATTTACAGAAATTATCTAGCTTAAACTTTTCTTACTTTTGTTTTCTAAACACTGCATTTTGAACAATAGTACTTCTAAACATGAAGATGGTAAAATAACTGCGCGGTCAACAACCATTAGGGTTGCATACTCTTTTCTTAGTCCATTTTTTAAGAAAGCCAGACTGTTAATCGGTAACTAAATTAACTGGTTTGGTTCATTGCTTGTATTTTATTTTACAATAATAATATGCTTGCTTAATTGAGAATTTCAAATACTATTTAATTGACTTAAGTGATAGCTAATTATTATCACTTTTCATTGAAATGATAAAATTTTACAAGTAACACGTCAGAAGGATTCAAATTAAGTATCCCAATTTAAAAAACATAGCATGACTCTTTATTATTATTATTATTATTAATATTTTGAGTCTGAATAAATTTCTGATTGACATATGGGTCACTCTATGATGTCTTTATAAAAATTACAACATCAATAGTGGTCTAAATATTAATCATTAGATTTAATCAACAGTTCATTAAAATAAAAGTTAGTTGGGATAATATTTTAATTTTAATTATTAAAAAGAAAATTATCATTGCACCATATTTATTTTGCTTTATGTTCATCCAACAACTACAAAATTTTAACATGTATTTTGCACTATCATTTTTTTTGCACATTTGTATCAACTAGCCACTTTTACATTAACAATATTAAATAACTTTAATAAAATAACAATTTTACGCCCAAATAAATTAAAAGACTATTTTATCTTATAAAAAATTTTAAAATTAAAAATTATAATCATAAAAATATTCCTAAATTTAATAAAAAATAAATTCCAAATAGAGGTGCTCAATTGATTTTTACTAAATTTAGATTTTATAAAATTTTAATAATTAATTTTATTAAAAATTATAATTTTACAAAATTTTAATAAAAATAAATGAATTTATTAATTAAAAATTTATAATTTTGTAAAATTTTATTAAAATAACTGAATTTATTTCTTAAAAGAATAAATCCTAAAATTTTAATAATTTAGGGGATTTTTATTAAATCCCAAAATTTTGTAATTATTTTTATAATTATACTTTTATATTAAAATAATTTTTATTAAAAATAAAAGTTCTAATTTTGGGATTTATTTTTTATTAAATTTAAGAATATTTTATCATTATATTTTTATTTTTAAAAATTTTTATAAAATAAAATGATATTTTAATTTATTTAGAGGTAAAATTGTCATTTTATTAAAATTATTTAATAGTGTTAATGTAAAAGTGGCTAGTTAATATAAATGTGAAAAGAAAGATGGTGCAAAGTACATGTTAAAATTTTATAGTAGTTGGATGAACATAAGGCAAAATAACTTTCAAAAAATATATATTAATATTAACACAACTCAATCTTAGTTTTATTATCTCATTTTCAACAAAAAATTTTCCAGATTAATAAAATATTGCAACAATTAATTCAAATCAATCTTTGCCAATTAGTAGTTTCCAAAAAAAAAAAAAAGACAATGAATAAAACTAAAAATCCAAAATTATATTGTCCCAATTGCAAATGAGAAAACCAGTTTGAATTAACATGAGTTGTTAAAGATCGAATAATCAATATTTGTTATTTACACATATAAATTAATTTATATATTTACATATTTAATTTTTAATTTTGTTGGTGATTTAGAAAATATTTATGGAATTGTTAAAAATAAAATCATATCCATGAACTTGAATATAATCTGTTAATTATTAAGTAATTAGTTATTTATCTACTAAATTAAATAAGTAGTGAAAATTAAAAAATTTAAATCCAAGGGTCCATAATGTCATAATAACTCTATTATCAATGCTGTAAAAATTCACATAACATCATAGGAAATCCTTGTAATAAATATATATACAAATTATAAATTAACCTTAAATCCGGGCCAATTCTGTAAATACTTAAAAAAAGGACAAAAACAGAAAAAAGACCACAGCCGCTTTAGCTGGGTAGGGGTCCGCGAATTCCCCACGCTTTTGCCCCATCATTTACTTCTCCTTAAAAACCTAACAATTTTTTTCAATTGAATTTGTATTTTATGATCATCAAAATTTTTTATACAAATCAATCAGACACATGATTTTCAGTTATAACTATCACAGTACATGTGATAGTCATATATATGGCTGATCCTCATCAAAGAGACCAGCAGCCTCCAGTTACAGAGCCACCAAAACTGTCAAAACCTAGCATCCAGGTTCCTGAACTTGAACCAGCACCAGCACCAGCACCAGCAGCTTCTTCTTCTTCTTCTTCTTTATCATCACCATCAAAAGGGAGGCAACCGAGCTATCGAGGGATCCGAAGCAGAAGCGGCAAATGGGTGTCCGAAATACGGGAGCCACGTAAAACGACGCGCATTTGGCTCGGCACGTATCCCACGCCGGAAATGGCGGCAGCGGCCTATGACGTGGCGGCGCTGGCTTTGAAAGGCCCCGAAACTCCATTGAACTTTCCTAATATGATTATTTCGTACCCAATACCGGCTTCGACGTCGGCGAGCGACATACGCGCGGCTGCGGCACAGGCTGCTGCTGCGAGGGGTTCTGGGTCTGAACCGGGTCCGGTTCAGAAAGAGAGTGAGGGTACGTCGAGTAGTACTTGCATGGAGCAAGAGTTCGTTGATGAAGATGAGCTATTGAATATGCCAAATTTGCTAGTGGATATGGCAGAGGGAATGCTTGTGAGCCCACCGAGGATCGATACGCCGTCGTCTGATGATTCAGCAGGGAATTCTGCCGAAGAAAGTTTATGGAGCTACACTTAATAATTAATTAATTAGTTAATTATTAAGTAATGATGCTTGTGTAGTGTGTGGCTATTTATAGCTTGATTCTAATATGCTGCTGCTATATATATTCGGTCGATCTCTGATTGCTATTCTTGTATATTTGGAAAATTAATGTACCGACTGCATGGTACAAGTACTTTCTTATCTTTGTTTTGTTGGTAAAGATAAAGAAAGGGGAGTTGTCTTTAATTACTTCCAGTAATAGAGTAATTGCCATATTTTGAGAAGATTAATTGCTTGGGGCTCCTTTTCTTCTCCCCCTTTTTTTCCCTGTGATTTGGCCATTGGCCATTTGGTAGTTGGTAAAAGGCAGTGGGATTGAATTCAGGAAGAGAGGCATACTGATCTACACGATGAGCTTAATTTGTGGACCATTTAGCGTTATATATGAACAAGGGAAATTGATTCACAAAATTGGATATGATTCATGTGCATAGATAGTATGGAGTTCGAATATATATTTATGATTATTGCTTATCTGAGTTTCTGGCTGCTAGTGCAAAGTGCAAAACAATTATAAGACTGATCAGTGCTAGCTATAGCTGTTTCTAACAATCATGTGTGTGTGTGTGTGTGTGTATTACATGCAGATGCCCTCCTCTCTAATGCAAATTCGCAGTATAGAACATTTAGTGCATTAGTTAATTGAACAAAAAATGATAAAGACAATAATACACTATGTGGCGTATACAGCGGATATGTATTTTAAAAGAAACAAGTATTCATACTAGATAATGATTATATACACAAAAATAAAATTTCAATGAGGGATCTGTATCTTTATTAAAGTAATTGCTGACCTCCTAATGACAAGAAAGTATATACTCCAATATATTAAAAAAAAATACATTGTATTAGAGTGTGTGTTTAATTTTCTAGTCTCCTACCTTATCTATTACTCTAACAACTTAAAGAACCCCTTATTAAAGAATGACTTAAAGAAATATATAGGAGAAGATATTGTTTCTGATTGAAATGTTAAGGATGCTGAGCAATTGATGATCAATGTGTGTAAATTAAGTTATTTACATTAGAGTAATTACCTAGAAAAACTTAGTATGCGGTTATAGTGCACTAACTGTACTTAAGGGCTATGGATTAGTAATTACGATGCCAAAGCCTAATCTCCTCGGAGATAAATTTTAATCTCAGGAATTAGAGTGCGTTTGGAATTGAGGTTGGACAGCTATAAGTTAAAAGTTACAGCAGTAAAGTGTCTAGTTAACACTAACTGTTGTGGCTTAAAAACTATATTGATATGATTTTTCACTTGTATAATGGAGAATTTATTATATTTTTAATAATTTTATTAAGATTATTGTTCAAAATTTATATTTACTGCATATTATTTACTTTTGTTTTATAACTACAGTTTTTTTTCCACAGCAACTGTAACTTAAATCCCAAACGCATCCTTAATGTCCAATCTATTGTTGATGTCCGTACGTCATCAGTTTTGTCTATTTGAATCTGCTCGAATATATCTTATGCACAATGAATCTATCCACAAGTAAGAGAGCTGGAGGATAGCAGACATCAAAAGAACCAATGTTCAACGATTCAGGTCTTGCTGACCAACTTGTCTGAGAAGACCATCAATTAATAATATTCAATATGATACAAGTCAGAGGGCTCGCTGTTGTTTTTGCTGTTAACTTAGCGTCTAAGAAATCTCAGTGAATTGAAGATGTGAAATATCTTAAAAGGGTGAAATATCTCTTTATGTAAGTTAATGTCATTAATGTCAGAAACCGCAGCAGTTATATATATGTAGTCTGCGTCAAAATGTGAAATAGCCCTTGATTTCAAAACCGGAATTCAAAACAAGTGTCATGCTCACAAGCGCGAGCCTGCTTGATTTCAAGTTTGTTGGTTATCTCATATAATGCCCTAGCTAGCTGGTACTACCTAACCAGGAATTCATTGCATCTCCATTGACATAATTAGTTGCAGTTCCAGAGCTAATTTGGCCCAACCATTTGCATTATTGATTTCCACAAGTCTGAATGATCATCTCAAGAGTCACAATGATTCTTGAGATGTTGTTTGTCATAAACAACGATGCACGTTTTAGTCATACAATTTTGCCTTTACTTTATCATAATTGGTTGGAATATATACATATATTTAAAAATTTAGTAGAAGGGGTGTTTTGAACCGGGATTAATCAAGATTTTTTCATTAGGATGTTGGTTTGTGCAACTAGCAAAAGTTGTCAAATTACGTTCACATCAAGCAGGAGCAAAAAGCTCTTTTCTTTATATTTTTTATATTTTTAAAAATAAGTAGATAATGTTCTCAAATTTTGACAAAAATCTCTTGTATATATACAGACAAAGGAAATTACGCTTTCTAAAAGGGTCGGATATGTAGAGGTAGAGCCAAGTAGCCAATTTGCATGCGCTATTCAAAAAGACACTCTAAGGTCGGGCAGTTAATTTTGGTCATTAAATCTTAAACATAATTAGGCGTTTCAATGTGAAGGCTTTCGCTTATTGCGCAGCACGAGAATGATGAGCAAGCGAAGAAAGATTGATCGAATGATGAAGATCCCTTTGGAAAACCATAATATTAATAATTTATTTCCAAAAGTGGCGAGGACATATAGAATCTTTAAAGACGATGCTTAAAGAAAAAATCGTGGTCCACAGAGATTAGTTTTTATTTTCTAATCAGAGATTAATCTCTAATATATGGAGTACACTTGGGTGAGACTAGGCCGCAATCATATCCTTAAAAGATTAAGCGTTGATTTTATCAGTCGGCATAATTTGGTAAGTTCAATTCACCTTGGGGAACACTGTTCGAATAGCGGCAACCAAAAGGGGATCAAATATTGAAGACGAAAGCAAATCTAGGTGATGCGATATTGCTGCATTCTTGTTTTAGAAATGTCGATCCTTAATCACTGCTTTAGAGATTTGGAACTTTATGCTAGGTCGTTATCATTAACCTACTAATATTTGACCTATTATTAAATTAACGCGTCTATAAAATATTTTGAAAAGAGTCACGTATTGTAATAATTACATTTTTGGAAACACTAAGTGTATTCTGTAGCTACAAATTTTTAATAATATTCTTAATCATAGCCATTGAAGAACGGCCCAGACTAGTATTTTTGTGGAATGTTCTGGGTTTAAAAACGTCTATTATTTTCTTAACTTGGACGAAGGCATAATAGGCACTGCAAAGTTAGTTCTTAACACTAGCAATTGTTAATAAAAATGCAGTTAATTGATATTCTTCAACAACTTATGGTTGCATGGTACTTTCTGAAAACATGTGTAGTTGCTTAATATATCTTATGTCAATGGTTAAGTGATTGGATTCTACATACGCATGTGTGTGTAATGAGTTCTTAGTACAAACTTTTAGATTTTAATTTCAAATATGTATTTGGGGGCAGATTTAAGATCTGTAATCAGGTCAAGTTAAATTAGAAATTTATAATATATGCTTGTATAAAAGAGGAATATTGGTACATATAAAAGAGGCGAGGGGGAGGGGGAGGAGGGGGGGGGGGGATTAAAAAAAAAATCAAGTAGTACAACGCCAAGAGCTTAACTCTAAACAAAATACATATATTTAATGAAATGACAAATTACTATTTTAACGTTAAATTATAAAGATCCCAATGCAAGAGCAACTTAACTGTAAAATGATATTTCAGTTATTTTACTAGATAATTAGATATTTAATTAGGAACATACTTAAGAGAAAAGTGATGACTAGGTCGTTATGTATTTTATAAAAAAAAATTATAGAAGTTAAGGATTTTAAAGAACGTTTTATGTTTATCAAGTGTGGTAATGCAAAATTATATAAAAAGTTGATCTTTTTTTGGGTTTTTTTTAAACAGTTTTTGTATAATAATTGTCTATCTCAATTTGTTTATTTATTTATTTATTTATTTTAATGGGGAAACTGTGGACTAGATAATTATTCTTGTATGTGTAATACGCACAGCTGTTTTGGATGATCCCATTAAGTAAAGGGGCAGTTTCCTCGCACAATAAAAAGGTAACACCCATTTGCTGGCTTTTCTCTCTCCTCAGGACATGTGTGCTCTTCTCATTGGGTGTGTATGTTACAGATTCTGTAACGTAGCAACCGCCTAAATTCAAATCGCTTCCACTTGAAATTCATGGTACTGCCACCCAATCACTCGAAAAGGCTACAACAAATTCAAATCCAAACTCGCCTCTTCGTCGTCATTTTCACACAAGTATTGACCCTGAACACGTGACGGACACTGCCTCGCGGACCATACCTTATGAACCTACGTGAAAGCCGAAACTGCGGGAGGACCATTAATAATGCATATCCATTTAAAATTGAAGGGCCGGGTCATTGGTCTCAGTCAAAGGCAAGCACGTGATTAATTAATCCCTCAGGTGGTCACACCAATGCCATATTGCCCACAGATTGGCCCACTTTTCTTAATTTGTTTGGTTTCCCACGAAATTTAAAAAAAAAGATAAGAAGACGTAAATACCCTTAAAGTTTTGTGTAACTTACTATCTTTTAAGTTCTAACGGTTTATAAATAGACACATCTACTAATTTTCAATTGTTTTTGCTTACTTCAAAATTCGAACATACAATCAAATTCAAATTAATAAGATTAATTTTGTGAAATTAGCAACAGAGGAATCACACGCAATGTTAACTATCACGATCTAACTTAAAAATGAGATAATGAGTGTAACTAGTACTAAAACATGAGGGGTGTTTGTGTCAAATGATTTTAAGATAATTATCTACTGACCATTTATTTTTTTCGTGTTTTTTTTAAAAATACATATATTTTTTTTGTTGATTTTTACCTGAAATTATATTTTCTTGCACGCATCCACTTTCGTCTATATGTTGTTATAATTTTACTGACATCATAAGGATAAAATTATCATTTTACCTAAATATACAAAAACGACGCCGTTTACCTTTACGACAAATAATCTAAGACTCGACTTCAGATCAGATTCAGATTCAATTTGAAAATTAGAACAAATTGCACAATTAAAAAATTAAAATTAAATTAAAATATAAATACAAATAATATTTACTGTTTAAGTTACATATATTTTATTTTATTTATGAAAATAATTCATTTTGTTTTGCAATCTTTCTTTTTCCAGTCATTTAGTTAGGGTAAAATAATCATTTTTTGTTTAGGGATAAAATTATTATTTTAGTAATATTCTATTAACTTCTTTAATAGAGTTAAGATGACAGTGGACTACTGAAACACTTTATAATTTTAAGCAGAAATTAGTCCAAAAAAATAAGATTTATATATCTTTTAAAAAATCTAAAATATTAAATGGCCCATGGATAATTATCTTTTTTTTAAAGATAAATAAGAAGAAAAAAGAAAAAGTCCGAACTTTCACTCTCCAAACGCGGTTTTAGTCGAGATTAGATTTTCGCATTTGTCAGTTGCGATAGCTTTTGTACGTACTGTGAAGATGTTGACTCTCTCACTTTCCTCACCAACTTCCTTCTTCAGTTGTTTTCAAATAAAAAAAAAACTTCCTTCTTCAGTTACTTCCAAGTTCCAACGGTCGATTCACTTAGCTGTTACATGCACAACCTACTAAAAAGAAAAAAATAATAATAATAAAGAATATATCACCTGGTGGTCGAATTGCCACGTGTCCACGCGAAACCGCGGGAAAAACTACAGCCTGTTTTGTGTATGAGGCGGTGCGGTTGGGCCCTGGGGGCGGGGAACCTAACTCTCAACCCGTGTTTGGACATCGTGTGACGTCGTTCGAAAAGGCTTCTCGTTGTCTTCTTTCGCCACGTCAGCCTCCAGCCCCGTCTGTTCCCCATACTGCCGAGAGCTTACAGGTACCACTACTTCTAGAACAATCAAATCCTCCCCCATCCACCGAATTTAAATAAATAAATAAATATATATATATATATATATAAATATATATATATATATTTTTTTTTAATTGAAAGTTTTAACTGGTAATTATTTTTTAATTTTTAGTAGAAATTATCAACGTGCGTGCATTTATTACACAATCTTATAATCAACAGCTAAACGGATAAATATAAAATTGAGACTGAAGTTTGACTCTGACTCTGACAAGTACGGGTTCATTCCCTTGATAAAATAGAGTTAAAAATATCAGGGGAAAAAGGGCTTTATTTAACACGTGTCAAATAAGGAGGCACTCACAACTTGTCTAAACACAGCTGGTAGCAAGCTCAGGTCCCACTTTCGAACATCGTAGTATGTAAAATCCGTGGATTCATTTCCAGCTGTCTCCTTATCATCTCCGTGTTCGCGTTTCTGAAATGCAAAGCCACCTATTAAAAATTTAAAATCTTCCTTTCAAATTTAAAGGCCCATTCCAGTCTTAACTTTTCTCTAAAAGATTTCACACACACATATAACAGTAAGTTAGTCACTTCAGGCACTGAACTTCTTATTATTATACCTGGATTGGATGGATTCTCTTTCAAGCTGGTCATCACCAGAGTCACGTGTGGGGAATTTTTCGGACGAGGACGTGGTGTTGCTGGCGTCGAGCAATCCGAAAAAGCGGGCGGGGAGGAAGAAGTTTCGGGAGACCCGGCATCCGGTGTATCGGGGAGTGAGGAGGAGGGATTCGGGCAAGTGGGTTTGTGAAGTGAGGGAGCCGAACAAGAAGTCGAGGATTTGGCTGGGGACATTTCCCACTGCCGAAATGGCGGCGCGGGCTCATGACGTGGCGGCGATTGCTTTGAGGGGGAGGTTAGCTTGTTTGAACTTCGCTGACTCTTCCTGGCGGCTGTCGTTGCCGGCTTCCACTGACCCCAAGGATATTCAGAAGGCCGCTGCGGAGGCGGCCGAGGCGTTCCGGCCCGAGAAGGATTTGAGGAGGGGGGATGACAAGATGGACGAGGAAGAAGCGGCGGAGAGGACGACAATGTCGGATGATGTGTTTTTTATGGACGAAGAAGCGGTTTTTGGGATGCCCGGATTGTTGACGAACATGGCCGAAGGGATGCTGTTGCCACCTCCTCAGTCTAATTGTGAAGGGTATGAGGAGGATGACGTGGAAAGCAATGCTGATGTGTCCTTGTGGAGTTTTTCTGTTTAAATTAATTAGTTTAGTAATTTTAGTGAAGCAGTAATCAAGCGGGCTCTGCTTTATTAGATTCTTTTTTGGATTTATATTGGCGATGGCTATAGGGATGCACAATTGTGGCTCCGTACTTCATTTTTTACTAGTACAAGGGAGTGAGTGTGGGGTTATATAATTGCTTAATTATATGGGCAAAAATGCCCATGTGAAAAAATAAAAAAGAGTATAAAGTTAGTTTGTGACAACAGCCAACCATATATTTTCGTAACTCAAATTGGTTGTGGTGTATCGACACTTTCGGGTCCAAATCATACCTTGAAATAAATGAGAAAACTGCAAAGCCTTGAAATTGACTTATTACAAAGGGCCTACTAATTACGTGCTCCTTTTACCTTCCTTTTTAAGCTTCTTTCGAAGAGAATGGGTTTTAAGCTTCCTTTATTAGTAAGGTGTTTAGTGGGGTCTCAGCCTCTCACCGTTGTCTCGGACTCTGTTCTGTGGCTGGAAGGTTACCCTCCCTCCTTATTTTTATTTTTATTTTTTTATGATGAAAGCCCAAATATGACAAGATTTCAGAACAACCCAAATGTCAAAAGCAATGGGCCCATGGAACTTCTTTCATTATGTCATTACTCATTTAATAACTTATATAATAATTATAAGTATTTATTTAATTATATAATTTTTTTTTTAATTTTTTTATTTTTAATAAAATTTTTAAAAATTAAATAAATTATTTTATCTCTTTTAGCAAAAGTTTAAATCTTAAACTTTAAATAAAAGTTAATATTATTTGTTCGTGGGTTATTTTCATTTAGTCCCCCAAATGTTTCAACATTTTCCACCACACACTCAAATGTTTCAACAATTTCCACCGTTCCCCCCTTTCCGTTAATTTGAAAGTTATTTTTAATGAAGCTATTTGAAGTTAAGTTAAATATCAGAAATGTCCCTTATTTTGAATTTAAAAGGACTAAATGACAAAAACTGCTAATCCAATAATCGATATTTACATTAAAAACTCTTAATTGAATGTAATTATCTAATAATCATGTCAATTAACTAATCAAATAAATTTAATTTATCATCGTCAAATAATATTTAGGGCATGAAATTCTTAATTTTCCTTTTGACCATTAGAATAAATGGTCAAATTAATGGATTTGGGTGTGTGGTGTAACAAGTCAAAACATTTGGAGGTGCGGTGAAAAATGTGAAAACATCTAGGGATAGGGTGGAATTACCCTTTACTTATTTCACAATTTTATTTCATTTTTTTTTTCATGACATAACTTCAAAAAATAAACCTATTAAAATAATTTTATAATTTTTGTCAAAACTCTTATTGTCAACTAAATAACTATAATTTTTTTTGGTAAAAACTCAACTAATAAAAACTCTAATTAAATGAACAATATCTAAAGAGTTATCGCAAATGGAGGTTAAAGGGAATTACCCAAGAACCAAGCATCGAAGGTCCATAAAGGAGCCATCTACAACGGCCAGCGTTCATACCAAGCAGGCTACTTGCGTGGATTCTCCTATTGCACGTTGTTCTTCTACTTCTGTAAGAGTATTGAGAAATGAGAACAGACGGAATGAAGGATTTGCACCTCGAGATAAATACAGTGGGCTTTTCAGTTTCGTAGTTTCTTGGGGCAAGTTAAAACCAAAAACCAGGCCGCAACCTTTTCGATGGGAAAAAGACTGAGACGCTGATCCATCTCACCGCACAAAATCCCACATCCATTACCTTGAACAAGATAGAAAACAGCAAAACACCGTGCTAATGGAAATAACACCGAATTTACAGCGAAGTTAAGATACTTTAATTTTGTGTGAATTCCACCTACCGAACTAACTAATTGGGTAGGGGAAAAATGCCAACATGAAGATCTAAGAATTTGATTTCTGTTACAAGAACACATCTCATAGACTCCAGGATATGACGTGCCATGAAAAACAAAAATTGTGAAACAACAGGACCTGCCAGGTTGAGCAGTCTGGAAAATATAGAAATCAGGGGATAAGAGAATACGTTCTGATGTTGAATAGCTGCCGAGCATGGTACAATCGGCTGGAAATGATTGGTGCATGCATTGATTGAAGAAATTTCACTTCGGTTTTTTCAGGAGAGCAGTTGTCCTGAACTCACTGTCATCTCTGATAAAGCTCCACCAAAGATATGTTAAAGGAATATTAGCAGCATGACATAAAGCATGAGCATCCACAAAACCCCGGTAGGGTGGGAAATCATATATCCGCAAAAGCATGGCTAAGCCTTCTCCAACAACCACCAACCACAGCTTCCAGCGTGATGAGTGGCGAGTAACACCAGCCCAAATTGCCCAAATGAGAAGTTGAGCTATACCCATTGCTAGACATACTTTCATGTTTAGGCCTGCAATATGATTGACTACAGTAAAAACAGAACCCATGAAACAGAGAGATTAACATGATGAGCCAAATTCTGAATTGACACGATTTTTTTCCCATCCTTTTCTCTTTGTTTTTTTCAATTCACAGTCTTTTCAGATTATATTTCCAAGGTCATGGTGATATCAAAAATAGGTCTGCACCACATTTCCAAGTATTTGTCTTGCATAATTAAACACTAAGTCTACTAAGGAAGTTGAAATAATGAGTGGCATGACAGCAAAAGCCAGAATCAAACTTACAAATGCACTACAGGTATTACTTGGACCCGGGGTGTTTGGGGGGTGGGGGGGGGTAGTAAGATTGACAGAATAAAAAAGGTCAAGTTACATGCAATAAAGTCAATAAATCCCAGAGTGAAGTTTAACAAAAATGCAAAAGGATAAAAAAAGCCATAGAAATAGAAATTTTGCAGAGAACGGACCAGACATAGGAGTAAACAAAATTTGATGGTTGATTACAAATAGTTGAGAGAAGGTTATAGTAATAGAATGTGAACAAAGCAGATGAGAAACGATTATCAACATGGACATACCATATAGTGTTCCTTGTCCAGACAAGTGTTAAAGAAATGAATTACCATGATCAATTCTAAATTGAGATATGTTATCATGCATTGCAAGTCAAACTCATTAAAAGAAATGAATTACCATGATCAAGTTTATAGAAATTCAGGTACAAGATGTGAGTTGTCACAAATGCAATCAATGGAGCAGCAACCATAACCCTAGCAGCCTCGTCTCTAACGCTGAAAGCTCGCAGAATTGCTAGAATGAAATTAAAACCAAGTAATGCTACAGCAGAAGAACAATTGAGCTTCTCAGTCAATTCAACATCTCTGCAATCAAATTAGAAAACAGCAACGTCAGATGGGACTAAGCAATTGACAATGTGGCACAAAGAACTACAAAAATAAAATATGAAAAGAGACATTCAGATAATCATTTTACTTCATAAGATTTATGGAAAAGATATTGGAGGTAGCTCATTTCCCTCTGGTACAATAATGCAAGCTTTTACCGTGAAGGAAAACAATTTTTTTTCCAGCTTCTCAAAAATGTTTCAGAAAGCACTGAGAGAAGGATCAGATGCAGTGAGAAGAATAAAACACATTTCCAAACAATATTAGCTGCATGAATAAAGGTCTCACTTTTTTCAAGAAAATGAATAGGCTCATTATCAAACTGTAAATTAGTAGATTATGAAGTGTTGATGTTGGGCAGTAAACTAGAGCCCACTTATAGAGCTATTCTCTAGATATACTACCACAGAGCAAAATATTTTGTTGCAGATCTAAAGGTACATATAGAAGAGGACTGCTTACCGACTGTGAAAAACAGCACTCCAGAACCAGGAGTTCATTGCTAGGATGCCATAGATGTGCCATAAACCAGTATATTCGTAATAAGTTTTCTTATCTGGTCTCAAAGGCAACTTATAGTACAGAAGGATGAAGAAGGACACCCACCCATGAAATTGTATGGAAAGATTGAGTGCAGAGAGAGCAACAGCAACGGGTTCCTGGAAACATGAACAACATTTGAACAGGCAGAGCAGATAGGTGACTAAATCAGCCTAACAAGTAATTACATTTACAGAGAAAAAGTGCCCCAGAAAATTATGCAACAACCTGAATTCCGTAAGCACGGCGGAATGCCCATTTCCCATGATACTTGACAGGCTTATCACCAACTTTTTCTCTCTCCCCTTCCCTAGCAAGCATACAGTGATATCGACAGTCACTGCTGCAATCCCATTGTTTCCACCGGAGATACAGCGGTTCTTGTAGATACCATGGCCCATCAATAGGTTTTCCATCAGATGAAAAGTTACAGTGTTGGAAGCATTTGTCCCCCACGCATCCAGTTTTCTCACACTGCTCCACACAACCCCTGCAAATCAAGTAAAATAAAGATTAACATCCCACAAGCTTAAAACACGCACACGACTTCTCACACTGCTCCACACAACCGCTGCAAATCAAGTAAAATAAAGATTAACATCCCACAAGCTAAAAACACGCACACGACGTATACCAGAAACAGATGTAGCATGATGAATTTGTGTGAAATTTGCTTGGGAAATAAAAATGTACGAAGAAAATACTTAAAATCAAATAAATGGTAACACATTCAAAGTGTCCCACGAAATGGGGGACTCCAAGGCTTTAAAACCACAACCTTCACTGGCCTAACTTTGATTTTTAATAGGTAAAAGTGGCCTTAAGACTGAAGATAACAACTCATTTTTAGAATCAGAACATCAAATTAAGTCTTCAGCACAATCAACATTTTGTTTCACAGATCCTCAGTTAACGGCAAGAGGCAGATGTGGCCAAGCTAGCATCAACAAAGTCAAAACCGCAACTCCATAGGCAAGCTTCAATCATCAAACATCAAGGGCCGAATTAATCTTCCAATTTTAAACACCATGCCAAACTTTAAGTCAAAACTAAATGCATTCTGTGCTGCCAATCTTAGTCAAAACTGCTAACAGGAAAGCGAATCACTTAACAAATAAACGAGACTTAAGGTTCCAAAAGTGCTTTCAGCATCCATTTGACTAATCAAAAGTGCTTTCGGAAAAAAAGGCACTTTCCACAAATAATATTCTCCACGTATCAGAAAATAAATTTCTCCTCTAGTAAATTTGAAATCTAAAGCTTATCTCCAACATAACCCTAGCTCGTCAATACAACGGTGCTAGTACTTCATAATAAAAATAATGGAAAAAGAAAAGGAAAAACATTATTAGTGCAAAAAGTATACTAATTGAAAATCTGTACTTGTAAATCGGATCAGCGTCACCGTCGCTTGCGTAGAGAGCGGGAAGCGTACATGAAATTAAAAGAAAGAGTGCAATTAAGTGACTGTGAGCCATCTGAATCGCGGAAAGTGGAAGTCAACAGAGGAACGTTTTAAGAGATTTTCTACATAATCGACGCTCCAGTGATTTGAGTTTTGTTACAAGAGCGGGTGAGGAGTTGAGTTGTTGGAATTTAGACTCGGTGGGAGATAGAAGAGAACAGGAACGAGTCGAGACGGTCTGAGTTAAGGGAGAAACTTAGACTCGAGTCGAGATGGATGAATCGCGAGTGTGATGGACGGGGCGTAGACCAGAATGGCAGAATCTCGTGAAGAGGTGATCGCTGAAACGATTCACGAGAAGACACGTGGAAGTGAAGATGCTGGATGTGGTTTTACCAATTTGGCCTTCATAGTGGTCTTTCGCGGCTTTGCGCTTTTATTCAGGTAAAAAAAAATGACTTCAATGGTTCAATTCAGTTGTTGTGGACTCATGGTTCATGCCAAAATTCTATCACTGGTGACTCTTTATAAGAAAAAGGGTGGGAGACAAAATGGAATATGACAAGTTAAATATGTTTTTTTAATATAAAAACTAGATAAAAAAAATATGTATAATTTAATAGTTAAAATGTGTTTTTCTAACCAAAAAGTGACTCCATAATTTGTCACACTATCAACCAACAAGGCAACGTAACTTGCGCCTCTCACGGTTGATGCTCCCTTTCTCTTAACTTAATCTCTGTTCAAATTTTTTATATTCTGCTATTTTAATTTATTTATTTTTAAAATTTTAATTCTTATTTGAAAATATGAAGTAAAAATTGTACGCATACTTGTCTCTTTACAACTACCAAATTTCCAGTAACTAGCCGCAAATTCCAGCCGACCACAAGCACCAGCTACTGCACACAGTGGCCGTCTCTGACGCATCACACTCCTTTCGCCGTCGCCGGCCTACCTGCCAAATTGCGGCACCGTCTATCCTCTGTCGAGAGTTTCATTGATCAAGAAGACAGTAAGAGAATTTGAAATAGACCCTAAGTTCAGTTAATGTTAGTTCTCCTTTTTTTGACATGTTTCAAACGCTCGTAAGTCGTTTGATAATATGCCTGACTCACTGTTCCGATAAGTTTGATAATCCAATTCTTAACTGCCCATAAGTTGTTTGATATCAAATTTTAATGTAGCTTTATCCTTCTAAATCTTTCTACTTATTGGCATGCTTATCATATTGTTTATTACTTCACTTATTCATTGTTTTAATATATTTTGCATATATGTATTTTATGATAAGGGGACATTGCGATGCTACTCCATTACAGAAACTCATTGACATCATACCATTAAAACTGAAATTAAGTCCACAAGAACATAACTCTGGAACTAAAGCCATTATGTTCCTCCTAGAATACAACTGCTCCTCATGTTGAGCCTTGTTGACAAGTCAATATCCCTTTGTTAGCATCATAGTTGCCATCTAAAATAGCGAGTTATCTGACTCAGACATTTGGCGTAATAGATGTTCACCAGTTCAAGCATAATAAAAGTGAGTATTGATGACACTCACCTATTAGATGGATGTAGAAAAAGGAAGCAGGAGCAATTAACATTTTCACGAAGCTTGCCTGGCACAACACCTGTAGGAAGAAAAATGGTGAAGGCATTTGGCAGGATGCTAGATGCTTGTAGAAGATATACGAGCATGCAACTACTTTGAGCATGGGATGATATACCTGTTATTCTAATTTATTGTTGTTTGGTTTTCCCCAACATATTTTTTGTAACATAAGTTGTAAAATTAATGAAATGGATAAGCAATGTCCTCTGGTTCTAATACAATCTTAAGTCATGATTTTCCATTGAAATAGTTGAAATATTGCCATCCCCTTTTTCTCTGCCAAATTTATGTTTTGGGGAGAAGAAGGAAAAGAATTAAAGAAAACTATGAGTGTTGAGATCAATTTAATTTTTAACAACTTTTGCTTATTAAGGGAGGGATTTTCAGTTATAACATTTATGAGAACAAGTAATACCTATTTAGCTCATTTTGCTATCATTTGTGCAGGATCTGTTGATACTACGGCGATTGAACATTTGAGCTGAGCTATTACCTTCAGTCACTTCTTCATTATTGTTCAGATAATGGATGATGCATCATCTTTGGATATCTCTTTGTCAGAAGATGTCCTCCAGCCATTACTAACCACATCAAACTCATCTTCATTGAAAGATGCCCTCGAAATTCTTATAGAATCCTCTAAAACTACTGTTGGCCGCTCTGATCTTGCTTCCAAGAATATTCTTCCTGAAGTGCTACAACTTACTCAATCTATCCCTCACTCCTCTGGATGCCATTATCTTTTACTATCATTGAAGCTCCTCAGAAATCTCTGTGCTGGAGAAATTACCAATCAGAATTCTTTTATTGAGCAAACTGGAGTTGGGATTGTTCTGAGAGTTTTGAGGTCGCCAGGAGTGAACTTGGATAAAGATTATGGGATCATTCGTATAGCATTGCAGGTTTTGGCAAATGTTTCATTGGCCGGAGAAACACATCAGCGCGCTATTTGGTGTCAATTCTTTCCAGATGAATTTGCCACACTTGCAGGAGTAAGATGTCAGGAGACTTGTGATCCATTGTGTATGGTTATTTATACGTGTTGTGATGGAAGCTCTGGATTGTTCAAGGAGCTTTGTGGAGATAAAGGGTTGGCTATCATGGCAGAAATTGTGTGCACTGCTGCTTCAGGTAGCATTTTAAAGTGTTACCTTCTTTGTTTCAAACTTTCAATCCACATTGTTTTGACTGTTGTTTTTGTAGAACGTATCAATAGAGTAAGTACTGAGTTCCCACAATTTCTTTTTTCTTGTCTGTCTAGTTGGTTTCAAAGAAGATTGGTTCAAGTTACTTGTTTCAAGAACATGTATAGAGGGAATACACTTCCCTCAACTGTTCTTCAAATTGAGCCAAGTAGGTGCATCTAGAAACTGTGAAGATTCTAACTCAAGAGAAGGCACCTTTTCATCAAAGCAAGCTTTTCTTTTAAAAATTGTATCGGAGATAGTGAATGAGCGAATTGAAGAGATCACTGTTCCCAGTGACTTTGCCCTGTGTGTTCTGGAAATTTTTACGAAATCCATTGGGCTTGTTGATTTTTATGCAAGGGGCACACCCAGTCTTCCCACATCATTTTCAGTGATCAATGTTCTTGGGTACTCACTTTCCATTTTGCGGGATGTCTGTGCACGGGAGGATCCAGCAGATTATAGTTCTGTGAATTGTGCTGATCTTGTTGATTCACTACAATCCCATGGACTCATTGAAATGTTTTTATCATTGCTTTGTGACCTTGAGCCTCCTGCAATAATCCGGAAAGCCATGAGACAGAGTGAGAACCAAGAAGGGACTAGTGCAAATTCAGCCAAGACCTGTCCATACATGGGATTTCGAAGAGACCTGATAGCAGTTATTGGTAATTGTGCATACCGAAGGAAGCATGTACAAGATGAAATTAGAGAGAGAGATGGGATTCTACTGATATTGCAGCAGTGTGTTACTGATGAAGATAACCCATTTTCAAGGGAGTGGGGCATTTGGTGTGTTAGGAACTTGTTGGAAGGGAATGCAGAAAACCAAAAGGTGGTAGCCGATTTGGAGCTACAAGGTTCTATTAATGTACCCGAACTCAGCGGTCTTGGTCTCAAAGTAGAGGTAGATAAAAACACTCGGCGAGCAAAGCTTGTAAATGTCCCATCAAAAGCCTGAAGAAGAAGTCTTGTCTGTAGTGTGATCTTGTGCGTATCGTTGCTCTATCATTTACTGTACAGAGTAGCCCATTTGTAAACAATATTATAATCACTTAATTTTTGTAGTTGTTAAACAAGCGAAGACATCGTGGGATTTTGTGTCATAGCAACGTGCTCGTGTTATGTGAGTTCCCACGACGTCGTTTCCTACAGACGTGCCTAGTTCGTTCAGCACTCAGCACGATTTGGCTTGGGCGGAATATTTTTATATTTTACAACGTTACCGTTACCGAATCCAGAAACTTTGGACACGACTTCCTGATTGCTTCTCGTATTCGCTTTGAGCACATAGCCATCTTCTATTTCTGCACGTGGCGCATTTTCCACTTTAGAGTACTCATCACTCATCCATGGCCACCGCCATGGCAACTCTCCCTCTCTTCACGCGCCTCCCAACTCCACGCCACCGCGGGCTCATCAAACACGCACTTCCCCTCACTTCTCCCCTCCGCCGACCGCTTGCTTTCCCGCCACTTCTACGAGCGAAATTCAACTCCGAAGGCACCATCACTTGTGCTTACGTCAGCGGACTAGCTTCTGACCCGATTGTCAGCGAGCCCGACCCGAGGATAGACGATTCGGTTTCCCCGAGCGAGAAAGTTTATTCTCCACCGAATTTGATTACTTGGGGGCTGCTGTGGAGCCTGTTTCTTAAGCACAAGCTGAGGCTTGGTCTCTCAGTTTTGACTCTCATTGGGTGCACCACCTGTACTCTCTCTATGCCCATATTCTCTGGTACGACTCGTCTTTTTCGCTGCGCTGTAAAGCCAATAGTTGTTCTAATAAATTTTTAAATCAATAATAGACAAACATTTAGAGCTTTGGATAAAGAACTTCTATTCATTTTCTAATTATTATGGCTCTGCTTGATTTTGAAACGCTGCAGTTAAAGTGTTTTAACTTCTAGTTGGCTGCTAAATGATTATACTGATTTTTAAAATTGTATTTGGACCAGTTTTTTTAAATTGTCTGTGATTTAAGTGTTTTGGCTTTAAATTCCTAGATTTTATTAAATGAAATCATTAGCCAAACAATTTGGTTATACCTTGTTGAGTTGACGACGTGCAACAGTTAGAATCAGATCCTAATGCCTATGTTTTGATGAATTTTTCTACGAAGTATCTGACAATATCTGGTTGGTTCTTTGTAGGTAGGTTTTTTGAAGTGCTAATAGGTGCCAGGCCTGAACCACTTTGGAAGCTACTTAGTAAGGTCGGACTACTGTATGCTCTGGAGCCAATCTTCACTGTCATTTTTGTTATGAATATGAATACTGTATGGGAAAAAGTGATGTCGATTGTGAAAGCTCAGATTTTTAGAAGGGTATTGATTCAGAAGGTATAATTCTTGTTATGTTTATCAAGTTTGGTTGCTTGAAGTTTTATTTTAAAGTGCATAGTTTATTGATATGCTTTTTTTTCGGGGTTGTTCTTATGCAGGCGGAGTTCTTCGACCGGTACAAGGTTTGTGGTTGTGTTTAATTGATTCTTTTGACAAGATGTAGTTCTATGCGTGTTGAGATATTCTGGTTCTGGGTTTAAATCATGCAGTGAAACCACTGGTGCAAAACATTATCCTGCTTATGCGCGTATTTAATGTTTGCCAGCTTGAGTAACATACTTTAAATTTACTATGATATTCCTGAAGGTTTTCTTGATTGTATTGTGATCTATATTTTGCTAATAACTCTAGCTGTTCTTGCCTTTGTCTTCTGTGATTTGTTCTTAACTTCGTTTGTTTAAATAAAGAATGCTATCAAAGTTATACTTCTCTCTAATTCTAGTCCTAGGTCAGGACCATGAGAAAATGCATCGTTGTGTAAATATGGAGTAAATCATCAATCAACAATATCTATAACTTAGGATCCAATGCTGATTGACACCCAAACTTTTGGTACTACCTACTTTCTCTTAGCATTGAAAAATCTATTTCTCGTTTGCCTTTTCTTATCTTGTTGTTCCATTTTAATGTTTGATTTCTTAGCGAGGGGATATTCTCTCTTGAAGTGTATTATTATTTGATTAAAGCTGTGTTTTCTGCTTATAGGTCGGTGAACTCAGCGGTTTATTGACATCTGACTTGGGTTCACTTAAAGCTTTTGTCAGTGAGAACATTTCAAGAGATCGTGGATTTAGGGCACTTTCTGAGGCAAGCCACTCTATACTAAGTGAAAGTGAGCTTTTCACTGCCGACAATTAATCATTTAGCTAGTTATTTTCATCCCTGATGGATTCACTTATCTTTCTCATCTAAAGTAGCATAATTGTCCCGAGCCTCAGTGTTAGTTTAAAACCAGTACTTCAAAATACTCTTTACTTATGTACGGTGGGTTGCTAGTAAATGCTCTCTATCTTATCACCTCTAATAGAATTGCATTTCTGATTTGGCATATTGTTATCTTCTTTATATAGGTCTTTAATTTTCAGTATTCTCTTGTCTTGTAGGTGATTGGGACAATATGTATACTTTTCACTCTAGCTCCCCAGCTTGCCCCAATTCTGGGCGTACTCATGCTTACTGTGTCTGTTTTAGTTGGTAAATAATCTCTCCTAGTTTTCAGTTTAGTTATTTCAGTTTTTTCATGTTCAAAGTTTGTATTATTATTCTCTATCAAGTCTATAAGAATATGCTTTTCATTTTCCTATAGCTGAGTTTCTTTTGATTTTAATTGTAAATCTTTGCATTAACATCACATGTGCTTGGATGTAGCTTCACAGTGATTCAAGTCTTACTTCCAAAATTTTATCTTATCTAGAGTTACTCTTGTCAGTATTCATATTTATAACTGATTTTTGGACTTGTGATTAGGCTTAGGACAGCTTTTCTTAATCATTTTACCATTGTGCAATGTTTAACTATTGACTATATGTGTCTATTATGATAAATAGACAAATCTAGAGTAAGCTTAGAAGCTGTACTTCATGCGTACCGTACTTTAATTTGGGCAATCCGTGCTGTATCTTTGCTTGTTTCATCTTCTGTCGGTGCTGACTATTATTATCATCATCATCATCTCAAGCTGTATACAAGCGGTCGACTGTGCCTGTCTTTAAAGCTCATGGATTGGCTCAAGCATCTATATCTGATTGTGTGACGGAAACTTTCTCTGCAATTCGAACTGTATGTACTATATGCTCTTAACTAGTATCTATGGCATTGTGAATTTTTATTAAGGATTTGTTTAATAACTAGATTGTACAGATGTTAATATTGGACCTGCGAGGTCTGAATTTTACATTTAGAGGGGTTGTGATGAAGGCTTGGATGTACACTTGGTAATTTATATTGTCATTTCTTTTTTTTAATAGGTGAGATCATTTGGTGGTGAAAAGCGGCAAATGCTAATGTTTGGTAGGCAGGTAAGTTATATGTGCATATATTCACAAAATCCATTTTTTAATATAAATAGCTGCTGTTATAGAGATTTAAAAGCTTCTTTAATGCAATTTGTGTTATTTCATTGAGTTTGCAGGTTCTTGCTTATCAGCAAAGTGGCATAAAACTGGGGACTTTCAAATCTTTAAATGAATCGCTGACTAGAATTGCAATTTATATTTCTCTGTTGGCATTATATTGCCTTGGAGGTAGCAAAGTGAAGGCCGTAAGTACTTCTAGCATGTAAAACCTTTTCTCTTGGTCATTTTCATTTTTAATGCTAATGCAAAATCCTTCTGATCCCTTACCTCGCTTTCTTGTGCTTAGTTTCATGGATATGACTGTATAAGTTGTAACTAAGGTTAGTACTTAATCAAACTTCAAAGAACATTAATTAACATATTAGTTTTGGCTATGTGCTTAGTTCAGGTAGATTATAAAAAGGTACAAGGTGTTCATATCTACCCTGGTTTGTGTGCTTGCCTGCTTGGTTCATGGGCTCCTCTCTGTTAGAGGATATGTCATGATCCCCGGATTCATGAATTTCCTTGAAGCCGCACAGTTATCTTATAGCTTCACAATATAGTTTTTTTAGGATGCATGCTTCAATATGACAGCAATTGAAGCCACTTTGCCATCCAACCTGGATAAAGCATGAAATAGATTTACGCTGTTGACAAATTTTCAATTATTGGATTGTGTGGGTCACCCATCACACTCTTGATGTTTGTTTGATAGCTATAGCCTCACTGTTTATATGAGTTTGGGGTTGTTACTTAATTCCTCTCTCCCCCTTTGTCGTGAGATTTCACATTTGTTTCTTGCAGGGTGAACTATCTGTCGGAATTGTGGCTTCTTTCATTGGATACACGTTTACCCTAACTTTTGCTGTAAGTCATTCATATGCGGTCTCCACACCCTTGTGCTGCTTGTACTGTTCAGGATATGTTACCTGATGTAATATGCCTACTAGGTGCAAGGTCTGGTTAACACACTTGGAGATCTACGTGGAACTTTCGCTGCTGTTGAGAGAATTAATTCCATATTATCTACAACAGAAATTGATGATGCACTTGCTAATGGTTTAGAAAGAGATATCCAGCAAAAGCATGTTGAAGATGAAAATATCAAATTGTTCTTATTTGATGGTTCAAATGGGAAACATCAACATTTAAATATGCATTACATGTCACATTTGAAATCAGCCAACAGTGTATGTAGCTTTGCTTGGTCTGGAGATGTTTGCCTCGAAGGTATATTTTGATGCAGTTCTGCATTGGTTCTTTGATGCATGTTGATGTTTGTGTCAAGTTTTCTGTATTGATTTTAGTGATAAGAAATCACATAGATCTTTGTCTTCTTACTATCTTTCTATATGAGTAGCTTGGCTCTTGTGGGATAGAATAGAATTTCTGGTGCAATTTGATTGACAGAGTTCTGTAGCAAGAAGTAAAATTTATAAAATTTATCTAAATGAGCCCAAATTTTTGTAGCAAGTCTCACATTAGGCACCTCCCCCCACTAACAACTGCAAATGACTACTCAACTTTGGGAAAATAATTTATTACATGCTGTTTTGGTTTGCCATGTCTGATCTGCTTTCAAACCACAAGGACACAGACATGAACCACTTCGTTTTATTTGCAAAATATCATTTTCTAATCTTTCCATTGTTCAATGTAATTGGTGATACCAATATGATTGAGTAATTCCATGACAGTGCTAACTGTATGATTGTTGTCTCATTAATTTTTCCTACAGTGAATCTTCTCAACTTTTTTCTGCAGATGTGTACTTCTCTTATCCTTTAAGACCTGATGTGGTAATCCTAAATGGTCTTAATTTGACGCTAAAATGTGGGTCTGTGACTGCTCTAGTGGGCCCAAGTGGAGCTGGCAAAAGTACTATTGTACAGCTATTGGCCCGTTTCTATGAGGTTTTGCAATTCTTTTTTCTTTTCTTTTTGTCCACAATAAAATGTGAGAGTATGTGTGCTAGCTGATTTTCGCATGCTTGCAGCCAACAGGAGGTCGTATAACAGTTGGCGGAGAGGATCTCCGATCGTTTGACAAGAGTGAATGGGCTAGCGTCGTCTCCATAGTAAATCAAGTAAATAATTGAATCTTCAAATGTACCATATAATCATTCAATTTGCTAATGCATTATGGTCATGTAGTATATCAGACGACCCTATTGAGGAGCTATCTCATATTTTCTGAGTATTTTATGCTTATTTATTTATTTATTTAGACTGAACTTTACAGAAATATATCTTTACAGAAGTATATGTGCCAATCTATCTTAGTTTGTGGAGCACAGTTTAAATCGGGCTTGTTTAGTGGATTGGTCTTAAATTCAAGTTCTACTTTGGTGGCATTTGGCTTGATGCCTTTGGTTAATTGAAATGGTCTAATGTTGATGTCTAGGGATACTCAATTTTTTAACCTCTGATGTCAAACTAAACTAATCGTAGCCAAGATGCGCATGTACTGAGACTCTATTCTTCATTTACTTCACTAGAACGTTATGGCGTTCTTTTCTCAAAGTTGGATAATAAATGATACAGGAACCTGTCCTTTTTTCGGCATCTGTTGGAGAAAATATTGCATATGGGCTTCCAGATGAAAATGTGTCAAAGGATGACATCATAAAGGCAGCCAAAGCTGCAAATGCTCATGATTTTATAATTTCTCTTCCACAGGTTTGGTCGTCTAAATCTCAATTTGCTTTACTTCTGCCACTTCCTATCCTTTTGTCTTATAAACTTTGTTTGGTTTAAAAGGGTTATGACACTCTAGTTGGTGAGCGTGGAGGTCTACTGAGTGGAGGACAGAGGCAGGTAATGTAATAGGTTTCTAGAGAGATAGAGAGAATGTGTCTGTGACAGGTGACTGACTCATTTATTTTTTATATATTCAGAGAATTGCAATTGCCAGAGCTTTGCTCAAGAATGCTCCAATTTTGATTCTCGATGAGGTAAAGTTTTAGTTCACAAGCTTGGTTCCTGTTCAGCCTGATTGAACACATGAAGTTGCAAATGTTTAAAGGCTTAGTCATTTGTTTTCATGAAGGCTTTCTTGATTGTAGCGTGAGATTTTTTGGATCTATTTTTTTGGAGTGTGATCAGGTGCTCGCAGTCACGCACTTATTGTGCGCGACCGTGGGCATGTCAAGCTCCCATCGGGGAGAGCTAGCTGTGGAGCCAACAGGCCTCCAATGGGAGCTTGACATGTGCACAGTCGGACTCTATAAGGTGCATGACTTCACACACGTGATCAGCCCCCATATTTTGTTTTTAAGTCTGCCGAAATGTTCCTCATTGTAACATGATGTTCTCTGCAACAGGCCACTAGTGCCCTGGATGCAGTTAGTGAGCGTTTGGTCCAGGATGCCCTGAACCATCTGATGAAGGGCAGGACAACATTAGTGATTGCTCATAGATTAAGCACAGTTCAGAATGCGCATCAAATTGCACTTTGTTCTGATGGTAGGATTGCAGAACTAGGAACCCATTTCGAGTTGCTGACTAGGAAGGGCCAATATGCTTCATTGGTCGGCACTCAAAGGCTGGCATTTGAGTAACTGTAAATTTGATATATGTAATCACTAGAAGAAAGCAAAGCATTGCTACAAATTGCTGATTGTCTACACAGATTTTTACCGATGTGAGTCGTAGAATTGAACTCCACCTCTCGTCATTATATATTCTCCCTCAAGGTGATATGTGTCCTAACTAGAGAATTTTTTTCCCCTTTGCAGGCCAATTCGATCACATCATTTGTCAAAGCAGAGCAGTACATGATGATTATGAAAAGAGAGTTGGTTAGTTCCAATCGAGCAGAAGCGACCACACTTCTGCCCTTTTCTATTGTAAATCAACAGTATACAACACTTCTGCCCTTTTCTATTGTAAATCAACAGTATTAGAATATCAAAATAATGATAATCAATACAGTGGAGATGAATATAGTATTAGAATAGGGTGGATGTGTTAAATAATACTTTGTTACAAATGTTGCTAATTATTGTACATCAACGGTATTAGAATATCAAAATAATGATAATCAATAATACAGTGGAGATGTCTCACTCTCCTGATCAACAGTACTAGAATGGCTACAATAATTTTAATGAATATACTGACTGTTATTAGCTGGTGAATTCCTGTTCAAAGTTTCCATCTTTTAATCAATCAATGTCTTTGCGAAAAATTTCTATCAAATTAAGCGGCATTCATTGCATGCACCTATTCTACTAAATCTTTTACTCGTTCTGCGGTACATGACCTCCTAGCCTAGATGAATTTAGTTCATCAGTTTATCCGCAGGTTCTTCCATACTTTTTCGTTCATGTACACAGCTCATTTGCGGGTGAAGTTTTGAGTTAAATTTTGATTTGTGCTCCGAGTCAAATCTGAGTGACTTCATGTTTATTGAACTAAACTTGAACAATCTATTAGCAGAAGGTTCAAAAACGCCAAATAATTTTCATTTCTGTTTATCTGCTTGCTTTCTTTGATCCTTTTCTGGTTGAATCTATATCTATTTGTGGGCACTATGATGACTACGAAATAAATGGAACATCTGCAACTTGATTTCAAAGTGTTGACAGGGAGATTACTGCATTCAGGTTAGCAAGGCATACGGTTGGGAGGCCAAGGAAAGTATTCATGAACAAATCATCAATTGGATCCACTGTTGCCACTCCAACCAATCTGCACTTCCCTTCTTTATCCAGCCTCTCCCCTCTTCCGCTTCTAATTTCTCCCTTTGATTCCTCTGATGACAACACTGTCTTCACCAGCAGCGGTGGTGCTCTGTTTGATTCCTCTGATGACAACACTGTCTTCACCAGCAGCGGTGGTGCTCTGTACATGCTTCCCACAGAGAACAAGAACTTCGCCGTGAATTCAAGATCAACCTACAAAAGAAATCACATGAAAAATTACTAGAAACATCAGACTGTAACACTAAGTACACAACCTATAACAGCTTAAGCGAGCTATGGAGTTTTTACCCGGCCGGATTCTTGATCAATGCTTCCTTGAAAGAGTTCAGGTACGATATCAATCTTTAGGAATGGAGGCATAGGCAATCCCAAGAACTTGGTCGTTGCACTTGCCAAAGGTGGAATATAAAGAGTTTCCAGATCAAAAGAAACCGAAATTTCATCACCATTGGTGTTCTTTCTAGTACCAGTCCCTGTTCCTTTTCCCCCTTCTGCATTATATTCAAAGTCAGGATATCTTGAGATGCCAAGCTTGCATGCTTTCATAGTCTTGAAATTAACTGTATACACATTTGGTAACCGATCAGTCTGCTGAGTTGTGATTATACTGGAAACGGGGTCTTGTTGGCTAGGATTGTAAGAAGAGAAAGCAACTTTTTTGATTCTCTGACTCGGTTTTGTTGATGCAAATCGGCATGGAATTGGTGGATTCGAGGAGTTCATTTTACAACCCATTTGCAGAGAAGCCCTGCTTTGAGTTGAGGAAATATTAGAGACGTAAGTAGAATACTTCTATAGCACGATTGTGGTGCAGTGGCAGCAGCGCCTGTGAGTGATATGACCAGAAGCACAAGTTCTATGAAATATGAGGCTGGTTTGTATTAAGAGAATGGACCTTATCTTTCAGTAGAAAATCTTTGTTTGATGGCGACACATGTGAGGATTGAAATTATGAGTGGTCCTGATTGTTACCGGAAATCAAAATGGAAAAACCACTGATGGTTAGGTTCTGAAGAATCTGCGGGGATATGCCATGATTAAGTGGTTAACATCCACAAGCATGACACCTTATCCAATTTCTTTTTTTTTTCTTTTTTTCTTTTTTCTCTCGCAAACGTGAAGAAATGATCATGAGGGCCTAAAATGCCCTGTGTAAAAACGGATTTTACCTCCATCCCTTTTTCAGTTTTCATTCATCTATCATCTGTCCCCAGGTATCGGCTGCTAATCATCTGATTTGTAGTCGATAATTACTCTATACTTACCAGATAATAACCCACCATTTTAAAAACGAGAAATGACAGTGCCATTACCTCGTGCATGTATCGATAATTTTTGTATAAACTAACGTGATATAATATAGTTAGTGCAATGAAAATTATATATATATAATATAGTCACCCAAGTGATTTTCTAGTAGCACCATTTAATTAGCCATTTGTAATCGAATCTTGAGTATACAAAAAATAAAAATTAATTTAAGTAATACCCACTCCTCCACCTTTTAACAGATTATTAAACCAAGAGGCAAGAGGAGGCCCAAGCTATCAACTTGGAAGTTGGAAGAGCAGCAATACTTTTTGCCTCTCTAAGTGGGGGTACCCCTTACTTATCCGATCATTGATTGAGTTTCTTAACTTTGTTGGACAATTGAACCGAGCCTTCATATTAGCCGACACATAATTATTTATGCGTGCCATATCCTCATTTGCAGCCTGTTGTAAGGTTAATATACCTGCAGATTTAAAGGAGGTTACTTGGTAGTTGGTATGTTCGAGAACATGGAATGAAAGCTTAGATTCCTATGTTTTAAAATATTTTTATAATAATTTAAATTACTTAATATTATGTATATAATTTATTTATACTGATAAATAATCTGTATAAATTATTTACGTGCTACAATTATAAGCATCATATCATTAGAGTTCTGTAGAAGTTTCTGACACATCATTTATACGATGAATAATTCGTATACATCATTTACGTGCTGAAATTATAAGCATCATATCATTAGAGTTCCGTAGAAGTTTCTGATATATCCTTTATACGATGAAGTTATAAATGACAAAACACACAATTTTTACTCCAAAGTAATTTTTTTTTTTTGTCATTTATACAATTAAATTATAGGACATGCCATCTATATGATAAATTTATTAGTGATAGTCATGCATTATTCACTCTTGAGCAAATATTTTATAATATTTCACCTATGTTTGAATATAAAAAAGTCATGTCATATTTGGTCCAAAGTATTATATCCTATGAAATTATAAACGAAATGTTACATAATAAAATCTAAAGATTTATTCTCTCTACCAACTACGGGCTAATTTAGTAATATTGTACCTTTTAAAATAATTATTTGACTGTAGTATATAAATAATCAACTGTGAATGGAATCAATTAAATGCTTAGTAATACTTTTAAAAGTATTGTGAAAACTTTAAAAGTAATTATATGTATTTAGTAAATCTTATTGTTAAAGTATTGTAAAAATCTAAATGATTGAATTGAACATAATATTGATTAAAATTTATTTGCACGTTTAAACATGTATATAAAATACTTCTTATTGTATATATATTATAATTAATAACTAAAATAATTATTTTATAGTATTGATTTTATTTCCTAATTAATAAAAATATTTGAATTTTCATAATATATATATGTGTGTTATGAAAATATATTAAAAATATAAAATTTATTCTCAAAATTAAAATTTGAAGTTACTTCTTTTTTACTTTTTAAAATGTATTGTAAGTTGAGATTATTTTATTAAATGTAATTTCTAACAATATTTAGTAACACCAAAATTAACTTTTAACTTTTCAATATTACTTTTAAGCTTACAAAAGTAATCTCAGACGATATTACATAGAAGACACAACGCCGCCGCCGCCGCCGCCGCCGCCGCCGCCGCCGCCGCAGTTTTTGGCATAGAATGATAGGCCCACTACCAGCCGTTTCCCTACTTGTTAGGCGCTAACAAAGCTGAATCACATATGCTAAATGGTAACTAGATTGGCTCACGCAACAAGGATGATGTGAATTTTACCGGAACAATTCAAACGGCCAAATAAAAATTGACAGAAACTTTGTCAAAATGATGACATTCAACTGTTGAGAAAGAGGAAATTCCAATTCCAATTCCATTCCGCATCAAACTTTGGGGAACTTAATTAAACAAAATCGACATCAAACTATACACATGCCAGAAGAAGGCACACATGCCAGAAGAAGCCCATTGCACACTTGTTAGCCTATCTACTTTTGACTAAGCTAAACATCACTCATCATACAAAAATATTAGAAACCCAGCCCCAAACTGGTACGCAACACAAAACCTAATGCAACAACCCAACACTTTCAGACCCTTCAAACTCTCTGTGAATCATCCAATTGGATATATAGTGTTGTCTAGCTTACATGTTCAACATACCAAAGAAGACCTGAAGGATGGGGCAGTGGAAAGATGAGTGCATGATGCCCATCGGATAACTGATTCGGAGACCATGAAATCTAGTGGTTCACGCTCACCAAGACCAATTGTATGGTTCCTCTTGCTGTGGATGCTGAACATCTTGGACCCAATGGCTCTTCCTGCTCTTCCAACTTCACCTGTATTATGCTGCTCCACTTCTCTAAGTTCATGCCCAAGGGAAGGAGAAGAGTCGGGCACTGTAAGAAGGCTCCCTAAGCTAGCCTCTGCATGACAAAGCAAATATATAGCTTAGGAGACGATTCTAAAAGTAAAGTACATAAGCGACTTACAAGATTGAAACCACATTTTACCTCCAGGAACAGCATCGACCCTAGAAATACTGATTGAACCATCTACTGTAGTAGACACTTGAGCAACAGAACGAGGGCTGAAGAATGAAAAACTGGGCATGGAAGGTAGAGGGGACGTGAATTCTGAGGCGTCTGAGTCACCAGGACTGCAGAAAGAAAAGTCAGTGGATGTTGATGGTTCCTGCAAGAAAGAAGAGAATGATGTTCTGCAGGTGAAAGCAGGTGATTCATCATCACTGAAAACTGGTGATCCAGAGCCAAAGCTGATGTCCTGATTCCTGGCTATAATTTGAGTAGAAAATGAGCCACTCCCTAAATCCCATTCTTTACAACCTTCGATTTTGTTTCCACTCGGTTCTTCAGGATCTTGAATGCCATCCCCCATCCATGAGTGATCTACAAAAGAGACAGAATTTTAGGAGTATTTCCCATAAACTTTATGGAAGCAAAGATGAGGATATGCAACAAATATAACTAATGATCTAACATACCTAAAACCTGCTGAGCAGTAAGCCTTCGAGAAGGATCTGTTGAAAGCATTCCCATGACTAAGTCCTTGGCAGAGTCAGAAATGTGATCCCAAGGATTGGAAGGGAATCGTAGATCAGCTGCCCTAACAGCATCAAATATTCTTGACTTAGTATTACCCCAGAAAGGTGGCATACCACTGAGAAGAATGTAAAGAATAACCCCTGCACTCCAAACATCAGCAGCCTGATTGTAACCCCCAGCCAACACCTCAGGTGCTATATAAAAAGGACTCCCAACAGTCCCAAGCAAACTCTGCCCTGTTTGAACAAAACCCAAATGCACAAAACATTAGTTTTCTTGAATTCTACTGGGCATGGTGGGGTGCGGTGGTTGTTCGAGAAGAAAGAGATATGTATAACTTTACCAGGCTCAATATAGGTAGCAAGACCAAAGTCAGCCAATTTAATCGGTGAGGACGAGGCTCCTGTAGCCAAGAGAATGTTTTCTGGTTTCAAGTCTCTATGAACAACCCCAATTTCATGACAATATAGAACCACCTGCATCAACTGCATGAAGAGAACCCTAGCCTCTGCCTCAGAGAATCGTCCAAACTTTTCTAACCGATGGAAAAGTTCACCTCCAGCACAAAGCTCCATCACCAAATGTACATAATCTTCATCCTCATAAACCGCTTTGAGATCTACAACATTTGGGTGACCTGATAACCTAGTCATTATTTCAATCTCAAGCTTCACACTTCGTTCATCATCTATAGTCACCAATCTATCTTTCGCAATCGATTTGCAAGCGAACACCTCTCCAGTAAATTTATCAGAACACACCCTTATAACACCAAACTGCCCCCAACCCAACGGCTGCCCAAGAACAAATCGTTCTCTCAAATTGGAGATCTGGTTCGTGTCCAAAATTGTTTCAGCCAAGCTCCTAACTCTGTAACACTTACAAGGTTGTCTTGATGGTTCGCTGCTGCTGTTACTCTGACCAACAGCCGCCATACCAAATTCTAGCTCCACAGACAAGCCAAAAAATAGCCCTGAACTCAGCTTACTCAATTAATAATTCAGTGAAACTTCCTCGTGGCTGATTGTTAGCAACAGAAATACCGTGAAGAAGCCAGGAAAGCAACCTAGAATATTGAAACAACCAAAAATTAACTCTCTTGGCAGAGGTTCCCTCAGTTCTCAACAGATCAACCGGATCTGCAGCACCATAATAAATGGCCAGATTAAGGTCACTTCTTGACAGCTCCGAAAACATAGTATATAATCTTCCTTTGAAATTAATCAGAACCACAATAGTAAACAAAATCAACTACCAAAAACCAGGCAGATCATTTTTCATAGAGAAACAACTTAAACTTAAGAAACGACACTGAAGCTCAGAACTGAATACAAATAAATGAAGGCTTCCCACTAGACCATCTCTCAATACAAAAAAATTTCCAGTTTCTGGGGCTAGAAAATAAAAGCCTACACATGTGGAAGAAAACTAAATTCAGTCCCAGTAGACAAAGGACCAAAACTTTACAACCAAAAGCAAAATTGAACATCAAAATATCAAAATTCTGTTGAAAATAAAACACCCCAGATCAAAAAGCAGTCATAAAACCACAAATCGAAGGTACACACATTCACAAACTCACTCACAGTCACAATCAAAAACACACACACCGTAAGAAATTATAGAGAGAGAAAGCTCACCTGCTAGAGGGAGACAGAGAGAATGAGAGAGGGAGCCACAGAGAAGAGAGTCCCGTTGGAGCAGTGATTAAGCCCCACAAGACATGATTCTCCTATCCTGTGGGCTCTCCTCTTCTTTGAGTTGAATTTTATGCTGTTGTGTTGTTGGGTTTCTGTTTTCTCATGGCATGCAAAAAGCTACATCATCGGACTTGAAAACTCAGTTTAATTTGTTTTAATTATTATTTTTATATTATTTATTGATATTTTAAAGTTTGATGTTGGAGGTTTCTAGATTACTCGCTCGTGTCCGTTAAAGCTGGTACTCGCTGAGCTTAACGGTTTTTCTTTCCCTTTCGAGAAATATTGCAAGTTTGCAACTAACTATTTCCCTTTTCTTATATTTAAAAAAAAAATATTTCGCCTTTAATATATTCCACATTTGGATTATATTTTCTTTTTTTAATATTATATCTTCTATTACACGCTAATTATTCAGTTCTTTATCCAAAACTCCAATTATTTGATTTGGTGATTTGAATTAATCTATTCGTTTGTAATTTTCAACTATCTTTATTTATGTGTGATATTTATATTTATAATTAATTTATATTAAAGGTCTGATAAAATATGATCATTTGATAATTAAATTATAAGAGGCACCATAGTCACACCCTCGTGCTAAAGTTATTTAGAAAATTATCTTTACTTTTTTAATATAATTTTCTTTCTTAATAAATTATCAAAAAAGAAAATTTATCTCATTAGGGTGCCAATACTCGAAGGATAAAAGAAATATGAACCTTTTTTCTTCTCTTTAATTTTTACAATATACAAATATTACCTTCTTTTTAATTGTTGAAATAATGCATAAATACATTATAATATCGGGTCAACTAAGAAGACATGGTTTATCTCTAAAATCAATTCTTACTAACAACATATGAGAAGAAATATATTTATATTCAATATTGTATGGAATACTATCAAGAGGGTCAATCCACTAAAATCCATTCACATAGGTGGGGAGATTTAATTTATGATTACGTTATGTTCAAAATTTAAAAAAAAACATTAGAATTGGAAATATATTAATTAGACCCTATCTATCTTTGATGATCAACACAATTGCAATAAGGGAGTCTTAATTACAATTTCCTCAAAAAATGAAAGTAAATATTGTAATTAATAATAAAGCAATTTACTCAAATTTTGCCCCCGTGATTGAAAACCGACTCTTTTCCTAAAAGTAGTGTGTGAGCGTGGTTTACCAAATTATCTATTGTTGTTGCCGATTATCTTTCTTTAAAAAAAAAACAAAAAATTGCCGGTTCGTTGTTGTTGATGCAAGTAAAACGCGTCGTTTTAACTCGTGAGAATAAATGGCGAGTATTGACAACTCAATTCCCACTGTCACCCGGTTCGCTTCACTTCGTCGATTCAAGCCCGCTCTCTCTCCCCCGCTCTCTCTGCGTTTGATATATGAATGGCTTGATTCCGAGTTGCTGGTAACACGCTTGAATCTTTGTTAAGCTAACTACTTATTGAAATGACTTGTTTTTGTTTTATCCTCTCTTTGTGTTCTTATTCTGAGCAACATGGAATTAAATATTTCTGTTGACCTGCTTGGAAAAAAAAGAAATTGACAATTTGCCCATGTTGTTAGGAAATTGTGGAACTTTTTTTTTCTATTTTTAAATGGGTGGATGTTTCTTGGACCATTTAGATGAGCTTTGAGGCCGAAAATGTGTAGTAATTTCATGTAATATTTTTGCACAAGCTTGGGAATGTGGAGTCATAGGCTTGCCCAAAATCTACTATCCCAAGTTGCTGCATCTGCTTTTGTGTCTCTTTAGTACCATTTTATGAATTTTTTAGACTAATAATATGTGTAATTAACCAGAAGAAGTGTGTCATTTTGACAGGTAAGTAATAAATTTCCTAGTGTATGATTAACCCTTTGCCCTTTTTCTGTTTCATTTGTCCAGGACGGTCAATTTGATCTGCCTTTTTTTATGACTGATGCTTTAATGGCGCGTGCTGTTAGTATTGTCTCTCCGACGATCCTTTTTCAATTTGGCTCGAGTCTGCAAACTGGAGCTTCTCTTGGAAGAAGGGGAATTTCCTTTTTATCACCCTCTGCTGGATTTCGTAGTATTCGAGCTGTGCAAGAGAATGGAGGGCCAAGAAGGCTGGTCGACATTGTCAGGCTCGTGCCGGAGCTCTCAAGGAATTACTTTCGAAGTCCTTCGAGGAGGGCACTTTTTGGTGGAATCTCCTTGTTAGGTGGGTTTTACGTGGCACAGACAATCTCTCTTTCGTTTGGTGCTTTAGGAGTCAATGATGTCATTGCTGCTGTATTGTGTGTTCTCTTGACGGAGTATGTTACACGGTTTTATTACAGCCGTCCCAAGGTAACTTTTCCCCTTGCTCTGCTCAACAATTTCAAGATGGGTTTTACATATGGTCTATTCATTGATGCTTTTAAGCTTGCAAGTTAGTTATGCTTTCAAAAGCCATCTGAACTACCCACAGTATTGTATTTTTGCAAGAGCACTCTTCATTATTTGGCTTTGTAAATTTCCATGCTCCAGTGTTTATTAAAGTAGTTTATAGGGTATATTTCCTAAATTTAGTTTCATTGACCTTTGATGTTTGATACGTCATTCCTTATCCTTTCCTTTCCCTTGCCCTCTTTCTTCTTCTTCTTCTTTTTATTGTTCTTTGCTAATATTTCCATATCTGGTAATTCACTTGTACAATTGTAAGATTTGTTGCAGGCTTGGTTTAGTACTGTGTCCGTTTGTGTTGTGTGGCAGGAGCAAAAATTTTGGCGAATGGATATTTTTATCTTTAAATTGCCATTGGAATCTAATTTATAAAACATTTTAATAAAGTAGCTTGTTCTCCTACTATGAATGTTGAGTGCTTACTAGCTTTTTCATGGGCACAACTTCCACATTCAAGGTGGTCTTAGTAGCGTACTCAATTGCTTCATTCTAAGACATTGTCACTTAAAGGAGGGAAATTGAAACTTTGTTAAAAATACTATTGCTACTTACTATGTGTCTGCAATGGGTTGGGTTATTGTGAAATATAGGGTCCTGTTCTCTTCTAATATTTAACACTGAGTTGTTTCTAATAGAATTTGCTATTATGGGTTCGCAAACAGCTTTGCAGAAATAGTCATTTCTTTCACATGGACATTGTCCCACTACCAGAATATGACCTTTATATGGATTTTAGGCCATCTACAGGTGGTGATCAAAATTTTGATGGGTCTGGACTTTTTGTAGTTCATCAATAAGCTAATGTTCATAAGCAAACTATGTTGATCCCGGTAGGTTTCACCTGTTTGGGTGTGAAAAGACGTTGTGGAAGTACTACTTTCGGTAGGATGGTTCGGCTTGAAGCCTTCCACATCCTTGTAATTGTAATTGCTAATGGTGTGGTGTTCCCATTTGCAAAAAAGATATAAATTGGTGCATTACGTTAGATATGTAGAATAGGCAAGTTAAGAGTTCAGATTCAGGCCAGTAAGAGTCGTGCCTTCCACGTTCTTGTTTTTGGTCAATTAGAAAATTAAATGGCGGGAGGTTATAAAGGACAAAACACAAAGAACTTGCATGATTTGGCACTTGGCCTAAGCTCACGGGAGTTAGAAGAGCAACTTTCATTATTCAATAAAAACTACAATGAATTTTTTTTTTTTAGCTATTTGCCTTTGGATTTGCTTGTTTCTTTTATGCATTAAGGGCATCCTATTTATAATAAAAATTTTAGGTATCTTAAGTCATTAATAACTCCTTGTTCTAGTTGGCTTTTATCACTTAATTAGAGTTTTATCTGAAGTTTGTGTTTCTTTCCTTTTTAAATTGGGTTTTCGATATTTCTGGATTTATCTTCTGAATCCGCGATTATTTTGACTTCATGACAACTGGTATGCTTCACCATGCACGCTTCTTGCTCCAATTTATTATACATGCTCCACTTTTACTTTTATTTACACTTCCTGCTCCATGCTCTCGTTTTGCTTTTACTTACACTTCCTGCTTCATCCTCCATGCTCCATGCTCTCTTTTTACTTTCATGCTTGACTTTTTGTGCGTAATTAATTTGCATACTTTACTTTTATATATATGGTAACTTTGCATGCCTCACTTTTCGTGCATGACTATTTTTGCATACTTCATTTTTTCTGATAAAGTTGCCCTCTAACTCTTTGGAGCTTGATTTTTAAAGTTAAAAAGAGTAAATTCCCACTTATATATATTGGTTGCTATCTCTTCCATTTAACCACCAACCCTCTTATTTTCTCTTCTTCTCAAGTTTAGGTCATTTAAGTCTTAGTGAATATTTACTATTTTAGTTCTTTCTTCAGCATCTTAGTTAATGTACCAATAATATCTTTAGATTCCGAGGATTTTTTTGATCTCGTCGTTTGTAAATTTCCTATGCAAGATGATCACTATCAACCTGTAAGCAACTAATTTCCCTTAGTTGTAAATTTTACCCTTGCTTTTTTTTCCACCTTCTTGACTTCTATTGTGTGGAGCGAAGAGATTAATCATATAGGTGAAATGTCATTCAAACCTCTTTGGATCTCTAATGGTATGTCTTGTTCCATGAGTCTCGAAAGGGCTAAAGAAAATAAAAAACTTAGCCATCCTCCTCTAAACTTTTTTTTTACATATGGTGTCAGACTTCCTTTTCACCCCTACCTTTGATACATGCTTAACAATTTTAAGTGTGCTCCTGCTTAATTGAGTCCACTTATCTGATGTGCGATGATATGTAGGTACATTCTTTGGAAGCAAAGAAACCATTTTGATCCCCCATTCTAATAATTTCAATTGTTTTACCAACTAATGAGCCTTCCCAACCTTAATAGAGGTCTTCCTGTTAAAAGTTTATATTATGTGTATTCTTGACCTGAACTTTTGATTATTCAAAAGAAATCTTCCAACGGGTTTTGGAAAAACTCATGGTTTTTTACTGGCGGGGATGGGAAATTTGGGATTTTTATGACATAAATCTCGAGTGTTGGGTGTCCGAACTAATTTTTGTATCCTAGGTAACCTGGAGGGATGGCAAAATCCTCCACGGGTTTGGGGCTCCATGGAGCTCCACCTCAAATGGTGAAAATTTTAAATAATTTTTGGGGAATGGGGTGGGGAGTGGGGGAAAAATAATCTCCAAATTCTTAATGAGGTGGGGTTTGGTTTTGCACCTCCACCCTACTCCCACCTCAATCCCCATTATATATAAATATTTTTTAATTCTTATTTAATAATTTTTATTTTATCAACTATAATGTCAATTAATAATTTTTTAAAATTTTTATGTAATATAAACATGATATGAATAAAAGAAAATCCTACAATATTTTTCAACTCTGAAATATTGTTATATTTTTTTTCTCTTTTAAGGTACTACTCTCTTTAAATATTTTTCACTTTTAATATTATTTTAAGATATTGTTTCAAATTTTTAGAGGTTTTTTAAAAGAATTTAAATATTTAATAATATAGTGATGATTTTATTTTAAGTCTCTAATTTTTAACTTAATGAAATATGTATTTATACCTACTATAAAATAGATAAGTGGGGAATGAGGTGGGGATGAGAAAATCATTTTCCACATTGAGATTCCCTATTCCCATCCAATTAAATTTATTGGGGAATGGAGTTAAGAATGGAGGCAAAAATTTTTAATGGGGTGGGGAATGAAGTAGGTCTCCCCACCCCCACCCCATTATCATCCCTAGTAACATGTCTGGATGATGTTTAATATATCATTTTGTGACTCCACTAACCTTTTTTTTTTTGCGCAACGCGGAACACGCCTCCTTCTTCTGTTATTTCCGATGATGAAAGAGATCTACTACTGAATGTCATCAATATTTTAGTAAAATATTGATTTTGGGACTCTCTCTCCTAATCGGGTTTCTTATCAATATTGATTTCATCTCTCTACTCATCTTTTAACCCCTCCTGGAGGTGAGCTTTTGTTTTTATCAATACTTATAATAAAATGATAACATCATGTAATAATGCAGAGGGGAATTCAAAAAGTACACGTCAAAAAAATCTTTGAAATTTGAAGACCTTACTGGTACGTTAATTAAGATGTTGAAGGAAGAACTAAAAATAGTAATTAAGATTTTACTATTTATTAAAAATAGTAAGTATTCATTAAGATGTTGAAGGAAGAATTAAAAATAGTAAACATTCACCAAAATAGTAAAGTCATAAAGGACTGGATAAAAAAAATGGGAAATTGAAGACATTACTAGTATGTTGGCTAAGATGTTGAAAGAAGAACTAAAAATAGTAAATACTCACTAAGATTCAGATGACTTAAACTTGAGAAGTAAAGAAAAGAAGAGAGTTAGGTGTTGTTTTTTTTATAGTTTGAATTCTGAATTTAATTTTTTTTCGGACATTTATTTATTTTAGATTACTTTTTTTTAACTTATCACTTATTGTCAAATAATTTTATCTTAATAGAAAAAATAGAAAAAATCTACTTTTATTTGAAGTCTGAAGTCTAAATGGAAAATTTTAATTTCAAATCTCAAAATACTCTTAACAATTCAGGTATTTTTAATATTATATATAAACTTATTTTTTTATATTATTCTTGAAGTTATGTTTTGTAATTATTTTAAATTTTTATTTACATGATAACATTAACTAAACTGAAATATTGAACAAATCAAATTATATCCATTATGATGAATAAAAAATAAAACAACAGTGTTGATTTTATAATAAAAGTTGATGTTATAATTACATCTTTTAGAAAGATGTCAATCTTCCAGATGAATGGATTTTAGAAGGAGCTGTTGTTCCAGTAATTCCAAAACAACATGAGCCAAATACAGAGTTGCAGAATGTAACTCAGTATTCTGATGGTAAAGTCAAACTTTCCTTTAGGAGATCTACATCTTCTAGATTCTCCGACAAAGATTCTAGTGCTAGTATTTCTTCATTAGAAAGAAAATTTACAAAAATTCTTTCTGTTATAAATCTCCCATTCCAACCTGTAAAGAGTCAACCTAGGTTTTCCACTTCGGATATACTTAGTTCTTCCATACACTCTGTTGACTATACCACTAGTGTACCACACCCAATCTACACTAGTAGTCAACAAGAGCAAAGATGGGAAGAGAAGCAAAGATGGGAAGAGAAGGAACCTTCTTCTCCGACATCTCCTACGTTTTCTGCTGTCACATAAAATGTAATTAGTGTCATTGAAAAAGAATTTGAATTAGATAAAACTTTACTTGATAATGATTTTTATTCTGACACTAACAAAGAAAAAAGACTTTGGTTTTTTAAACACTTCTTAAACCAGAGAAAAGAAATACAAGAAAAATTTTATGAATTTGTGAATCTGCATAAAGTCCATATATTATTTTTTGATTGGTTTGAAATGTATGCTTCTAACAACAACATTTCTTACCTCTTTAAAGAATCAAACCCTATTACTGTTAGGAAGAAAATCCCTGAATGGAATCTTTCTGATAGTGATAGAACCGTAGAGTCTGAACATCCCCCTCTTAGGAGTGTAATCATTGACCATGGTGAACCTCCTATTCAGATTAAAACCTCGCCGTATAAGATTCATAAGCCTAAAGATCCAGAAACAGATTTAGATAGCATTATTCAATAGAATAATTTCTGTAATGCTAATCTAAACACAATAGGAAAACAGTTGACTAGAATAGAGAGTCAATTCCAAAATGATTTTATAAAGAGAAAGATTTCTAATTTTAAAGAACTCATTGAAAAAGAAATATGTGCTGATTTACCATCCGCATTTTGGAACCGAAAACAACACATGGTAGATTTGCCATATGAAAACTCTTTTGATGAAAAGTAAATACCCACTAAAGCCCGTCCAATTCAAATGAACATGGAATTGGAACTACATTGCAAAAATGAGATAAAAGATTTAGAATCAAAAGGTCTCATTGTAAAATCTAGATCTCCTTGGTCTTGTGCTGTTTTCTATGTCAATAAAAGTTCTGAAATAGAAAGAGGTACACCTAGGCTTGTAATAAATTACAAACCTTTGAATAAAGCATTAAAATAGATTAGGTACCCCATACCTAACAAAAAAGACATACTCCAAAAACTCCATTCTGCTTTCATATTTTTCAAATTTGATATGAAATCGGGTTTTTGGCAAATTCAAATTCACCTTAAAGACCGTTATAAAACTGCCTTTACTGTTCCATTTGGACAGTACGAATGGACTGTCATGCCATTCGGACTAAAGAATGCTCACTCAGAATTTCAAAGGATTATGAATGATATTTATAACCCTTATTCTAAGTTTTGTATTGTTTATATTGATGATGTGTTGATCTTCTCCCAAACTATTGATCAACATTTCAAACATTTAAAGACATTTTACTTTGCCACTAGAAAGGTTGGATTGGCTGTTTCTAGTTCTAAACTCTCCTTGTTCCAAACAAAGATTAGGTTCTTAGGTTATTACATTTCCAAAGGAACTATCACACTTATTGAACGTTCTCTTGCATTTGCAGAGAAATTTCCTGATAAAATCCTCGATAAAACCCAATTGCAAAGATTTTTAGGAAGTCTAAATTATGTTCTTGACTTTTGTCCTAACATTAATAGAATTTCAAAACCTTTGCATGATAGGCTAAAGAAAAATCCTGTTGCATTGACAGACGAACATAATAAAGTTGTCAGATTAATAAAAAATTCTGTAAAAAATATTCCTTGTTTATTTCTTGCTAATCCTGCATTACCTAAAATTGTTGAAACCGATGCATCAGATTTAGGTTATGGAGGTATACTAAAGCAAGTTGAAAGCAAGTTGAAAACAAGAAAGAACAGATAGTACAATATGCTTCTGTACATTGGAATGAATGTCAGAGAAATTATTCTACTATTAAAAAAGAAATCTTTTCCATTATTTTATGCATATCAAAATTTCAAAGTGATTTATTAAATCAGAAATTTTTACTTAGAATAGTCTGCAAAGCTGCAAAACATGTTTTAGAAAAAGATGTTCAAAACATTGCATCAAAACAAATTTTTGCACGATGGCAAGCTATTTTGAGTGTTTTTGATTTTGATATTGAATTTATTAAAGGAGATAAAAATTTTGTTCCAGATTTTCTAATGAGAGAATTTCTTCAAAACAGATAATGCCTCCCAAAAAGACAAAAGATAAAGGGAAAGGGATCCTCAAAAACCTTGTGTCTCAGAAACCCTCTAAAGCCTCCTCACCTCCTAAAGAAAAATTACTCTCTTCGGTAATGCCAATCAAATCTTGGATTGACATGATAGAAGAAGAAGAAGAAACAAAGTGCAAGGCCCTTGCTTCTCAAGAACAGGTAAATGAATGAATGAAATCCATTTCTAAATCCCCTGAACTCTTACTAGCTATACAAAATCTTTCTCAAAGTCAAATTTCTCCAAAAGAAGAAAAAATTATTTCTAAAGAAATTTCTAAAGCTTCTTCCCAAAATGTGATCCTTTTTGGTGAAAGCTCTTCTTCTCAAATTGTGCTTTCTCAGACAAAACTTTCAAAGAAATCTTCGGATTGATTTAATAAAACCCATTTTCAAAATATTTTATCTATGGAAGATGGATTTTATAATTCTGATCTATTTCAAGCAATTTCAAAGATTTTCCCTAAAGGTTGGTTTTTTAAACCTTGGGATTTAACAAAATCCCAGTCTTATTATCAAAGCATTTTGGAATCCACTGAGTCAGTAAAATTCAAACATTTCTTCCTCAGTGATTCACATTATAACATCAACTTTTATTATAAAATTAAATTAAGATCAACAATGATATATTTTTTTTAATGCTACTAAACTAATCAACCTATGAAAATTATAAATTATTAAGAACAAATATATGCATCACTTAAAAGGATATTTATGTCAAATTATTAGCTTTTAAATTTTTCTCTTTAAATGTTGAAAAAAACAAACATGTCATTCAGATATTTTCATTCAAACCTATTTAGATTTAAGTTAAATTCGGAACTATTCAGATTTCATATTAAAAAAACAAATGCAACCTTAGTAATTGGATGAAAGAGATAGCAACCAATATATATAGGATAGAAGCAATAAGCACATTCGGTTGCATCTGTGATTCTATCCAACCGTTGGATCCAGAGGAAGAACTATTGACTGGATCCAACGGCCGGTTGATCTAATGCAGATCTTGTCTGTGTGAATCGCTGTCATTGGACCTATATATATATATATATATATATATATGAGAAGTTAGCTTGGTTGTTGGATGGAAGAGATAGCAACCAATATATGTAAATGAGAGTTAACACTTTTTAAATTTAAAAATCAAGTTCCAAAGAGACAGGGACAATTGTTATCGGGAATAGTGAAGCATGCAAAAGTAATCATACACTACAAGTGAGGCATGCAAAGTTACTATGCACATGAAAGTGATGTATGTAAAGAAATCATACACAAAAAGTGAAGCGTGAATTAAGTAAAAGTAAAAAGAGAGCATAGAGTATAAAATATAAGTAAAAGTAAAAAGAAAGCATGGAGCAAAAGTATAAGTAAAAGTAAAAGTGGAACATGCATAATAAATTGGAGCAGCCATCGTGCATAGTAGAGTGAAGCATGCCAACTATCACGAAACCAAAATAATCATGGATTTGGAAAATAAATTTAGAAGCATCGAAAATTTATTTGGAAAGGAAATAAACACACGGATTTTAGATAAAACTTTAATTAAATAATTAAAGCCAACTAGAATAATGAGTTATTAATGACTTAAGATATCTAAAAAATGTATTATAAATAGAAAGTCATTAATGCATAAAAGATACAAGCAAATCTAGAGGCAAATCATAAAAAAAAAAAAAATCATTGTAGTTCTTATTGGATAGTGAAGGTTGCTCTCTCGACTCCGTAAGACAAGTGTTGAGCCACGTAAATTCTCTATATTTTATTCATTTAATTTTCTGGTTGACCAAGAATAAGCGTCAAACAGTTACAAATTAACCAAATGAATGGTTTTATCTATTCTATTCTGGTGTAAATTCGCGAATATGTACAACTAAATTTAGGACTTGTTTGGGTCAGCTGCGCTGTCAAACGGGACTTTATTGATGCGAACTTTGAAATTGCTTTTGCACGTGTGAATAAGCATCAAATTCCTTCATGCAGGAGAGAGGAGATTGGTAGGGGGTAAACGAATTAAAAAAAAAAAAGAATAGAAAGGACGAGGAGAGATCATTTCTTTAGTTTTTGATTTCAAAGAAATGAACCGAATGACGAAGAGGATAAATGATGTATCCTTATAGTCGTAGGCCACAAAATTCACGAAAGACAAAATATAATACCTCCTAAAAAGCAAATTTAAAAAATTCATATTTTATCCTTTCTGTATAATAATAATAATAATAATAATAATAATAATAATAATAATAATAATAAAATTATTTAAAATCCATTCAGATTCTAAATACATAAACTTTGATGTATGGTCTGGATGTATGTCAAGCATTAGTTTGAAAATTTACTCTATTAATATTCGAAGAAACATCCATCCTTAGTCAAGAGAAATGAATTTCATGAGGTTCAAATTTATCCCGACAATCATATGTTGAGAATATGATTACACTAGTGTTTTACGTTATGAGAAGCACTTTTCTTTTTGAATATTTTAAACCCCATTAGAAGTGAAAACATTTTTTATCAAAAAAAAATATATACTTTGAATCTTTTACATTCTAGATTTTCTAAAATAAGAATATGACAATTAGTAAATGCGTGACATATACAAGGCTCCAAAACTTGTTGTTTGGTCGCGACTCACTTGGGCAAACAACATTGTTTTAGTTAAGGTTATCATCAAAAGGTTTTTCAACTAAAATCTTTTTTTCTTATTTAAAAAGACACATTAATAAAAGGAATCTTAAAAAATTCTTTGAATGAGATTTTTAAATAAGATTGTGATGAAAACATAAAAATACTATTTTATTTGAAGATTTTTTTTGGAGAATTTTTTAGAGCTTTTAATTTAGGTTTGTTTGATTTTTATATTTTGAAAAGTATCTAAAAATTATCTTTACTGCTAAATATGTTACATTTTTTTCTTTAATTTTACAACAATCTTAATACTAATTTTTATTTACAAGAATCAAATTAACTATAAAATAATTCTTTGAATGAGATTTTTAAATAAGATTGTGATGAAAACATAAAAATACTATTTTATTTGAAGATTTTTTTTGGAGAATTTTTTAGAGCTTTTAATTTAGGTTTGTTTGATTTTTATATTTTGAAAAGTATCTAAAAATTATCTTTACTGTTAAATATGTTACATTTTTTTCTTTAATTTTACAACAATCTTAATACTAATTTTTATTTACAAGAATCAAATTAATTTTAAAAGTAAAATAATAGCAAGAAATTTTTACATTAATTTTTATTTTATTTTATAGTTAATTTGATAAAATAACTTTCTTTTTATTAATGTCCCCAAGTTATTGCAAGAATATTTTTGTAAACATTAAGAAAAAAAAAAAAGAAGTAAGGATGAAAGTGTAGTATATTTAATAATAAGGGTGTTTTGAGATATTTTTAAACTATAAAGATTAAATGGTCATTTAGTCTAGAGTAGTGGGTGTAAATAAATATTTATCCTTATTTTTAAAGAGAAACTAATGTTAAAATATAAATAAGTTTATATTGTTTTAGTAGTGGAAAAAATGTAATTAAATAATATAATTTTATTTTTACTTGAAAAATCTCGTCGAATTTTTTTTTTATTTATCATATAAATAAATAAATAAATATTTAAAAATTTAAATTGGACGAGTCTTTGGTGTGCCCAAGCGTCGAGACATTACAGCGGGTGCAGTGGCGTGGTAATTTGGTAATTATTTAATTTTCTAAAGCTGACGCGATCTTCTCTTCTCCGGCCCAGCCAGCAGGAGCTTCAATCTCTATCTTTCCCAGAAACCTCAAATTTACAATTGATTTTCCTCATCGGTCATCACTCAGTGAAATTAAAATTAGGGTTTCTTATTTTGCAAACCCCTCCAATTGAAACTCACCACGAAAAGATTCAATTTTGAGACTAAATTTAGGGTTTTTTGTTATGATAAGATTCGATTTCAATCGGGCATCTTACGTGTCGGATTCGAGCAATTTCATTATTATTCAACGGTTTCATTCTCATTCATCCTTCTGTTATTTCCGTTTTTATTAATAATAATTGGTTATGGATTTCGATGCGCACGGTGGCAACAAGCGCGTGTTCCATCGACTAGGAGGAGGTGGTGGTGACGGCGGTGGCGGTGGGCTCTCAACGGCCGATACAAGGCAGAAAGTATGTAACTATTGGCGCGCTGGAAAGTGTAATCGGTTTCCATGTCCGTACTTACACAGAGAATTGCCACTGCCGCCGGCGGCAACAGCTAACGGTGCTGCTGCGAAGCGGTTTGCGAATAACACGTGGGGTAGAAATAATAATATTAATAATCATAGCAATAATTATAGGGCGGGTAATAGTAATAATAGTAATATTAATAATAGGGCTGTTATAAAGACGGATATATTGTGTAGAAATTGGGTTCAAGGGAATTGTATGTATGGAGAGAAGTGCAAGTTTTTGCATTCTTGGACTGTAGGCGATGGTTTCAAGTTGTTGACTCAGCTTGAAGGGCACCAAAAGGTAAATTTGTTTATTTTGTTTTGTTCAAATTTTAGTTTGTTGAATGTTTTTGGAGATTTAACTGATTGGTTGATTGTAAACAGGTTGTGAGTGGGATTACTCTGCCATCGGGTTCAGATAAGCTTTATTCTGGTAGTAAAGATGAGACTGTTAGAGTTTGGGATTGTGCTTCTGGACAGGTTTTTCTTTTAAATTACTTTTCTTTTTCTATTTTTGTAAGTTGAATTAATTTTAGTTCTTATATGAGTTAGCTCGCTTGTTGGAATTTAGTTTTTGGTTTTCTGGTGGAACTATGAATGTCTGAAGAAAAAGGTGGAATAGAAAAGAAAGTTATTGGTTGTAAACAGTTGATACTTGATGCATTTTGTCATAATCATTAATCAAATGTAACTATAGATGCCTTGTGTTTTCATTTCTCTACATTGTCTCTTTGTATCACGATGGAGAAGCTTATTAATTAGCGGCTGATGGTTTTTTTCTTTTTCTTTTAGTGTGCGGGTGTGATTAATCTTGGTGGTGAAGTTGGTTGCATGATTAGTGAAGGTCCTTGGATTTTCATTGGTGTAACAAATTTTGTCAAGGTAAATCATATAACATTAGAAATTTTTTTTTTTTTTTTTTTGGGGGGGGGGGGGGAATTTCATATGGTTTGCAAGCTTGAAAGTAGTGTCAATATAATGATACCTGGGTATGTGATGATATTTCAGGCTTGGAACACCCAAACTAATACTGACCTGAGTCTTAGTGGACCTGTGGGACAAGTTTACGCAATGGCTGTCGGTAATGATTTGCTCTTCGCTGGTACGCAGGTAATCGGTTTTACAAGTCAATTATTCGTGTTTTCTTTCTGAATTGTCATGTTGTAAGTTTACTTCTTTTGTTGGGGCTTCTAGTTGTAGGATCCATGGGTTGAGTGCACTATGTCTTGAATAATCAGTTGCGAACCCTGTTATTGAATGTGGAAATTGTGATATCCAACATTTCCAAGTGTGCCTACAATTCTGAAAAGTGATTGATTGCATGATATCAGCTACCAATGATATGTATTGACATATACACCTTTTTTTTTCACTTAGTTAAATGTTTGTTTGTGCATCGTCAATCTTGCACACTGAAAGCCCTTGCATACTAAGTTGTCCATGCTTCTTCTGCCTCTCTCTGCCCCTGTCTCTTTCCTACTCTTCGCTTGTTTGTTTGGAATCACCATGTACTCCTGACTAATAAAACAACATCCTTTTGTGCAGGATGGGGCTATATTGGCATGGAAGTTTAATATTGCCACCAACTGCTTTGAACCAGCTGCGTCGCTCAAAGGTCACTCTCTTGCAGTGGTATCTTTAGTTGTCGGAGCTAATAGGCTTTACTCTGGTTCCATGGACAATTCAATAAGAGTGAGTTAGATTTCATATCATGTGAATTCTGATACGAAATTCTAGTTTTTTGATGAATAACCTACAGAGATTGTCTTTCCTTTAGGTGTGGAACCTTGAAACTTTGCAGTGCATACAGACTCTAACAGAGCACACTTCAGTCGTGATGTCACTTCTTTGCTGGGATCAGTTTCTTTTATCATGTTCATTGGACAAAACAATAAAGGTTTTTGCCATTTTGATGCTCATTATATACATTTTTCTTTGGGGGCAAGTTATAAAGCTGTACCAATTTTATTTGCTTTTGCAGGTGTGGTTTGCTACAGAAAGTGGAAACCTGGAAGTGACTTATACTCACAATGAAGAACATGTATGTTTTTCTCTTTCTCCAAATCTGGTTTTCCTGTTTTATTCATGTTCTATTTTAACTTGTGATCTTGAATCTGGTTGCCAATATTTTTAGTATTGATATTCAAGTATTTGATACGTTAAGCTTGTGATACATAGGGTAATAATTGTAATTTATATATCAGCTACTACTTTATTTGGTTCCTGAGTTTTTTCTAAAAGAAAACACTCCAATGGGAGTGCTTGTATTGTATTGCTTCGTGGTGTGCCTTCAAGCCCATTCATCTGCAATGTTAGGCTCAGAAATAGAGAAGCAAGATATTCTGGTTCTGTATGTGTGCATGAGAGATTTGATTAAAGAATAGTTTTTCCCTTGTGTGCATATTAAACTAGGATAGTGGATTTTTTTTTTTTTTGGGGGGGGACCGTGAATACTTTCTCTTCTGTATTTCACGTAGGAATGGTTTAAAATTCACTTTGCTCTTCTTTTATTGTAATGTTTGTTTTCGAAATACGGAATGCATCTAGAATACTAGTAGTTTATGATATTGTGATCTGGCTGCTGCAGGGAGTGCTTGCCCTGTGTGGAATGCCTGATTCAGAAGGCAAGCCAGTCTTGCTGTGCTCTTGCAATGACAACTCTGTCCGCTTCTATGATTTGCCATCGTGAGTTTTCTGTAACCATATGGTCTTTATTTTATTTTCCTTTTCTCATTCAAATTGGAACCCTTCAGCCAATTTCATGCATGCACGTTTGCTTTCCTAACTGTTTTCTATTATGCTATTATGGTCTAGGTTCGCTGAGAGGGGTAAAATTTTTGCCAAACAAGAGATTCGAGCCATTCAGCTGGGCCCTGGTGGTCTGTTTTTCACTGGTGATGGGACTGGTCAAGTGAGAGTGTGGCAATGGTGTAACGGGCCGGTTGCAACTTGATGACCAGTGCAATATCATAAGTGCCATCATGTCTTTTGACTCGTCGTTATTCCATTTCCTTTTATTCTGCTTTATTTTTGGGGTTCATTCTGATATAAGTTTGTCAGAGAAATTGTTAGTTGAGAATGCCGATTTTGGCCTTCTAGCTGTAGGTGCTTCAAACCCATTGTCACTTTCTGTGTGCCATAGTTTCATACATAAAGCGCACCCTTTCAGTAAAGGAAATTGTAAGTTTGTAACCATTCCAACTCTCCATATAGCGAAGGTTTTTCAATCATAATATTTTCTGAGTTTCATCAATGTGCGTTATTACACATATTTTAAATGACCATTGTCCTTTTTCTTTAATCTCCATAGCTGTGTTCTTTTTTTTTTTGCATGAACCGGTTTAATAAACCTGAAAGAACTTTGTCTGAATTTGATCAAATGAGGTCACAGCTAGCTATACCCTGGAAGCAGGAATTTGTCTGCAGCAAGCACAACTCACGGCAGAACCAAAGTGGTGACTGAAATGTCATGCAGGGTAATCATCTGTTAACCAGGAAACCTTTTGATTGGCTTTCAAATAAGCATACACAAAAGGATGAAAAAAATATAATATAGTGCAGACAATAAAGAACAAAAAACTCGAGAAATCTAAATTTTATTTTGTAATAGATAGAAATAAAGTAATATGCTCAACTTTGACTCATATTACTCGGCGACAATTCCATTTTATTTCATCTTTTGCCCAAACGTTTACATGTACGTTGTATTTTACAGATTAAACAAGACCTTGATTGCAGTACATTGTATTTTACAGATTAAACATGACCTTGATTGCAGTACCACCACGAGCACTTGTTTCAAAGGCCTCTTCCACTTCTTTCTGGGAGAAACCAAACCTATGCGTGATTATGGGCTTTACATCAATCTTTCCGCTTCTAAGGAACTCCAGACACAGAGGCCAGGTGTTCATGTAGCGGAACACCCCCACCACATCGACCTCCCTGCATTCACAATTATGCTCATAAATTTAAGGGTAAAAGGTTCAGACGGATTTTAGTCCAATTAAAAGCTGAAACGTGTTATTCAGCTTAAGAAGTCATTAAACATATGTTTCCAGAAAAGGAAAGGAAAAAAAGTCATTAAACAGAAACAATATACAAGATGGTTTGTGAAAGTTGTTCTTGACATGCCATCGTGTTCTATTGGATAGCATACAACCCAAGCACAAGAATATGTTTACATTCTTCTTCCAAGTCTATTGATTCTAGGACATTCCAACTTTTATTCAACAACTTTTGTTTACCATTTTACATGGTCTTAAAAATGATGGCTTTATGGTCATTCTGGTAGGTATCCTTAAAGTAAACAACGGATTGGCCCCAAACAATTTTAAAAAAAAAAATGAAAAAGAAAACCATAAATCAACTACCTTGCAGCGGCTGGAGTGAGTGGGACAGTCATTTCATGATGACCCATCCCCACGAGGCAAACTTTACCACCTGCACGAGTGGCGCCCAGTGCTGTTGACATGGTTTTGTTAAAGCCTACACAATCAAAGCTCACATCTATTCCTGTCCCCATGGCTTTCTGTATCTTTTCCACTTCTTCAGGTATATCCTGCAAAATACTCGATCGCATAGCGGTTTATTCAAGCTGAAAAAGCAAGCGTGAGGAGCACATGAACAATTTTCAAACGAACCAAAGCTCAAGCTCACCTCCACTCTGATAACAAGAATAATGCAGATTAGAGTGATCAACTTTCAAACAGAAAACAAAGAAGGTGCTGAGAACAAAAATGAACTGAGGAAGTTGGAACAAGGTCTCAATGAAACAGAGTTGGTTGAACAAAACATGTTGTTATGATGATTAGGAGAAAGGGAAGGATTGTGAGCATGAAGATTTTGAAATGTCTTTTACTTTTCTAAACTCTTCTGGTGGGCAATGGGCTGTAATATACCTGCAAATTTGTTGAAACTTTAACAATATTATCTGCACCAAGTTCCTTTGCAACAGATAAACGATAGCCATCCACATCCACAATGACAATTCTAGGAGCTCCAAAAGCACAAGCTGCTAGCATTGTGACAAGTCCTATGGGCCCTGCTCCCATGATAAGCACATTTGTCTCAGGACCGATATTGGCACGGCGGCAGGCATGAACACCAACACTCAAGGGCTCACACATAGCCCCTTCCTCCAGGCTGACACTGTCCGGCAGCTTAAAACATAGGTCCGCAGGATGCACCACCTGTTATACAGAAGAAATGCATCTTAGCCATTGCGTCAAGCAACCGATCATTTTGATAGCAGCAAATTTCATTTCCAAAAAAAGGAATAAACAAACATTGCCAGATAAAAAATATATGACAAGGAGGAACAGAAGATCAAATGGGAACTACACAGTTGACAGCAACCAGTATGTTTTTAGACAAACAGGTAAAGTGGCACCACTATTTATGCAACAGAATTCACAAGGGCGTAGATCATATTGTAGTCATAATCTAATACACTAAAAAATATCGAACAGCAAAATTTATAGAATAATAATGTATGTATAAATATAAGTACAAAATCAGTAAGAGAAAGAAAAAAATTTGTCTTACAGTGGAATTTTCTTTTATCTTGTAATGAAATTTGTTTGTTCTGTAGTGATGGTATATACTAACCGTGGTAACTATATCATTACTGAAATTTACACGGGCATAAACTGTGTTAAAGTCAGTCTTACCATATTTCTCATCTCATAGTCCTATAGAACTTCGTTCAAAATGTAAATTTTCAATCAACCTGATTAGCCAGAGAACCATGAACTGGCGGAGTTCCAAGACTTTTCGACTCTGGACACAAATTGTATCGACCTCCTCTGCAGAGATCACATCGCCAGCAGCTGATCCCTGGTTCCAGGGCCACACGGTCACCAGGCACCAAAGTCTTCACCTCGCTTCCCACCTTCTCTATGACCCCAGCACCCTCATGCCCAATCACCATAGGCTCTTTCACTACAAAATCGGCAAGCCTCAAGGTCTACAAAAATACACAAACATTCAACATTCAAGTATTATTTTGAATAACATAAAGTGAAAATATTCCGTTATTAACATTTCTCAGCAATTTGACAGAGTAATTGCCAAAATAATAATAATAATAATTTAAGGGAAGTTCAAGAGGGATAAACAAATATACCTTGAGAAAATGCACATCACTTGCACAAACACCAACGGCTTTCATCCTGACTAAAACATCATATGGTCCTACAGTTTACAAATAACGAACAAAGATGTTAAAACAATCAGTTTGAAATACATTAATTGGGAGTGATAGTTAATTCAATTGTAAGAGGTATGAGATAAGCTGTATTGGAAGATGTGTTTTTATTGTTTTTCAACCAAAGATCTCTCTTTAGATATATATCAATCTATCAAAGTTCATATCTTCAACCAATAAACAAATTCCATAACACTTCTAAGATACAAGACAGAGATGAAAGAAAGATAAAAAATACCCAGAGAAGGAAGCTCAAAAGGCTGAATCTTGAGGGTGTTGACACCCATAAGCCAAGCTGCCATGTTAACTTCTCCATCTTCCTTTTCTCCTTGTGACATCCCTCCCTTGCCCATATTTGCTTTTCACCCTTCAAAAACACAAGTGCACAGCTGAGACTTCACTGTGTACACTATCTTATAGAGACTATGGTTTCTTTTTTCAACGGGATAACGTGCTTACGTGGAGAGAATTTAACGGTTTCAGAACCGTTTGTTGTTTGTTAATTTTGTTTTTTTCAGAATTTATGGACCCCAAAATCCAAACTGTGCAATAATTGTATCTTCATAAAGGAATCAAAACCAACTTCATGTATGTGGGTGGTGGCTAATTTTGCAAAATGGTATGAAAGATTTGTATGGTACTATGGACAAAAAGAAAGCCAATAATTTGATTTTCATGACTTCTTTTAATGAATATGGTCATATGAAATAATATTTTAAAATTCATATAATTTAAATAAATTAATAATGGGAGGGAAGGGAATAACTGTACAAAAATGTGGCTATAATAATTAAGAAGTTTGTTAGGCAGGGACAAGGGAAATGAGATGGGAAAAAGAAAAGAAAAAGGAGGCAATTTTTACTAGGATCTAGTCAGCTTCACTTCCAGGGGATAATACGAGGCACAATAACACTGTGTAAAAAGAGGACGAGAGGGGAGGAAAAAAAGAGAAACATTGAAATGGCTGATAAGAAGGGTGGCGATGGTGAAGTTAAGGCAATCAGAGATGACGAAGGAGACGAAAATCAGAACATGGCTGCTTGGCTGCTGGGAATCAAAACTCTGAAAATTCAGCCATATCATTTGCCTACCCTAGGTATTATATTTTAATCTTCTTCTCCTTATTCTATACGCACAACTATGAATTTAGTCAGATCACTTGTCATGCCCCAAAAAAAAAAAAATTGTAATTTTTAGGTCCTCAAGATGTGAAAGTACGAATTAAGGCTCTTGGAATATGTGGAAGTGATGTTCATCACTTCCAAGGTGCAAAAGCTTTCTGTCTGTCTCTATGCAAAATCTTGATGATTTGTATAATATGCCAAAGGCTGTCACTGCTTATTTTATACAACATGTTGTTTATGATCAGACTATGAGATGTGCCAATTTTATCGTGAAAAAACCTATGGTAATTGGACATGAGTGTGCTGGGATCATAGAAGAAGTTGGCAGTGAAGTTAAGTTCCTTGAGGTGGGTGATCGTGTGGCTCTAGAACCCGGTATTAGTTGCGGACACTGCAGTCTCTGCAAAACTGGAAGCTATAATCTTTGTCGTGAAATGAGATTCTTTGGATCTCCTCCAACCAACGGCTCTCTTGCCCATAAGGTTGATCAGATGTCTCCAGCTTCCCAAACTAGAAATTTTTTAATCTCACATGCGGTATATGTACATAAGAATTGTAAATAACGGGGACATTTTCTTTTTCCTGCAACTAGGTTGCGCATCCGGCAAAGTTATGTTACAAGTTACCTGACAATGTGAGCTTGGAGGAAGGAGCAATGTGTGGACCCTTAAGTGTTGGTGTCCATGCCTGTCGCCGTGCAAACGTTGGACCTGAAACCAATGTATTGATCATGGGATCAGGACCGATAGGCCTTGTTACCCTGTTAGCTGCTCGAGCATTTGGTGCCCCCAGAATTGTCATCACTGATGTTGATGTTCAGCGTCTATCTATTGCGAGGAATCTTGGCGCGGATGAAACAGTTAAAAGTCTTAACAGATATCGAGGTTAATTGTCAGATGTAGATGATTGTCACTCTGTTTTCACTTTCCCAATTTTTTCTAGGCCTTGAAGCTGTGCAAAAACATTGGCAGGATGTTGATACAGAATTGGGGAAGATACAAAATTCAATGGGTTCAGGCATTGATGTGAGCTTTGATTGTGTTGGGTTTGACAAAACCATGTCAACGGCTTTGAATGCCACCTGTCCAGGAGGCAAAGTTTGCCTGGTAGGATTAGCCAAGGGCGAGATGACGGTTGCTCTGACGCCGGCGGCTGCAAGGTGATGAGAAATGAAGTAATATGCTCAACTTTGATTCATATTACTGGGCGACAATTCCATTTTATTTCATCTTTTGCCCAAACGTATACATGTACGTTGTATTTTACAGATTAAACAAGACCTTGATTGCAGTACGTTGTATTTTACAGATTAAACATGACCTTGATTGCAGTACCACCACGAGCACTTGTTTCAAAGGCCTCCTCCACATCTTTCTGGGAGAAACCAAACCTATGCGTGATAAGGGGCTTTACATCAATCTTTCCGCTTCTAAGGAACTCCAGACACAGAGGCCAGGTGTTCTTGTAGCGGAACACCCCCACCACATCCACCTCCCTGCATTCACAATTATGCTCATAAATTTAAGGGTAAAAAGTTCAGACGGATTTTAGTCCAATTAAAAGCTGAAACGTGTTATTCAGCTTAAGAAGTCATTAAACATATGTTTCGAGAAAAGGAAAGAAAAAAAAGTCATTAAACAGAAACAATATACAAGATGGTTTGTGAAAGTTGTTCTTGACATGCCATCGTGTTCTATTGGATAACATACAACCCAAGCACAAGAATATGTTTACATTCTTCTTCCAAGTCTATTGATTCTAGGACATTCCAACTTTTATTCAACAACTTTTGTTTACCATTTTACATGTTCTTAAAAATGATGGCTTTATGGTCATTCTGGTAGGTATCCTTGATCCTCTCATTTATTAAATCCATTTGTTCCCAATCCAACAATGAAATTGCACCCCCAAAACGAACTTTTGTGTTTTTTTTTATTTGCATTTTAAAGAGTCACTGGTCATTTATTTTTTTGACTTGACTTAATTTTAATAATTAAGTCATTAAATCTTTTTTTAATTTAATAAAAATTTTTAGCCATTAAGCTATTAAGTTATTAAACTATTTTTTTACCTTTTTTATTTAATATAAAAAGTCTTAATGATATCATTAAAAGATATTCTCTAAAATATTCATATCTCACTAATTAATTTTCATCATTTTCTGAATAAAAATTAATAATTAATATTATTATCCATCTCTATATAACTTGTGATAATATATAGTGGTAGATTATTATTATTTTTATCTTTTTATTTTCTTCAAATTAGTATTATTTATCTTCATAATTTTTGTGAATATTTTTCGTATAAAGACACCATAAACTATAATAAATTTGATTAACATATTTAATATTAAATATTAAATAATTGTATTCAATTGAATATGATTTATGTTATGATAATATATTATCTTATTTATATTTTTTAATATATTTATTATTTATTTAATATTTATAATTTATAAAGATATAAATATATAAATATAGAAACACTAGATGAAACTGCGTCGCTTAAATTAGTTTTGGTTTGACCCGGAGTGAATAGCAGTTTCCTTAAAAGTAAATAACGAAGTAGCCCAAAACAATTAAAAAAAAAAAGGAAAAAGAAAACCGTAAAGCAAGTACCTTGCAGCAGCTGGAGTGAGTGGGACAGTCATATCATGATGACCCATTCCCACAAGGCAAACTTTCCCACCTGCACGAGTGGCGCCCAGTCCTGTTGACATGGTTTTGTTAAGGCCTGCACAATCAAAGCTCACATCTATTCCTGTCCCCATGGCTTTCTGTATCTTTTCCACTTCTTCAGCTATATCCTGCAAAACACTCGATGCATAGCGGTTTATTAAGCAGAAAAAACAAGCGTGAGGAGCACATGAAAAATTTTCAAACGAACCAAAGCTCAAGCTCACCTCCACTCTGATAACAAGAATAATGCAGATTAGAGTGGTCAACTTTCAAACAGAAAACAAAAAGGTACTGAGAACAAAAATGGACTGAGGAAGTTAGAACAAGGTCTTAATGCAACAGAGTTGGCTGAACAAAACATGTTATGATGATTAAGAGAAAGTGAAGGATTGTGAGCATGAAGATTTCGAGATGTCTTTTACTTTTCTAAACTCTTCTGCTGGGCAATGGGCAGTAATATACCTGCAAATTTGTTGAAACTTTAACAATATTATCTGCACCAAGTTCCTTTGCAACAGATAAGCGATAGTCATCCACATCCACAATGACAATTCTAGGAGCTCCAAAAGCACGAGCTGCTAGCATTGTGACAAGTCCTATGGGCCCTGCTCCCATGATAAGCACATTTGTCTCAGGACCGATATTGGCACGGCGGCAGGCATGAACACCAACACTCAAGGGCTCACACATAGCCCCTTCCTCCAGGCTGACACTGTCCGGCAGCTTAAAACATAGGTCTGCAGGATGCACCACCTATTATACAGAAGAAATGCATGTTAGTCATTATGTCAAGCAGCCGATCAATTTTGATAGAAGCCAATTTCATTTCAAATAAAAGGAATCAACAATCATTGCCAGATAAAAAATATATGACAACAGGGAACAGAAGATCAAATGGGAACTACACAGTTGACAGCAACCAGTATGTTTTTAGAAGAACAGGTAAAGTGACACCACTATTTATGCAACAGAATTCACAAGGGCATAGATCATATTGTAGTAATAATCTAAGACACTAAAAAATCTCAAACAGTAAAATTTGTGGAATAATAATGTATGTATAATAATTAGTGCAAAATCTGCAAGAGAAAGCAAAAAAAAAAAAAAATGCCTTACAGTGTAATTTTCTTTTATCTTGTAATGAAATTTTTTTGTTCTGTAGTGATGGTATACTTACCATGGTAAGTATATCATTACTGAATTTTATAAGGGCGCATAAACTGTGTTAAAATCAGTCTACCATATTTCCCATCTCATAGTCCTATAGAACTTAGTTCAAAATGTAAATTTTCAATCAACCTGATTAGCCAGAGAACCATGAACTGGCGGAGTTGCAAAAAATTTCATCTCTGGACACAAATTGTATCGACCTCCTTTGCAGTGATCACATCGCCAGCAGCTGATCCCTGGTTCCAGGGCCACACGGTCACCGGGCACCAAAGTCTTCACCTCACTTCCCACCTTCTCTATGACCCCAGCACACTCATGCCCAATCACCATAGGCTCTTTCACTACAAAATCGGCAAGCCTCAAGGTCTGCAAAAATACACAAACATTCAACATTCAAGTATTATTTTGAATAACATAAAGTGAAAATATTCCGTTATTAACATTTCTCGGCAATTTGACAGAGTAATTGCCAAAATAATAATAATAATAATAATAATAATTTAAGGGAAGTTCAAGAGGGATAAACAAATATACCTTGAGAAAATGCACATCACTTCCACAAATACCAACGGCTTTCATTCTGACTAAAACATCATATGGTCCTACAGTTTACAAATAACAAACAAAGATGTTAAAAGAATCAGTTTGAAATACATGAATTGTGAGTGATAGTTAATATAATTGTAAAAGGTATGAAATAAGCTGTATTGGAAGATGTTTTTTTATTGTTTTTCAACCAAAGATCTCTCTTTAGATATCTATCAATCTATCAAAGTTCATATCTTCAACCAATAAACAAATTTCATAACACTTCTAAGATACAAGACAGAGACGAAAGAAAGATAAAAAAAATACCCAAAGAAGGAAGCTCAAAAGGCTGAATCTTGAGGGTGTTGACCCCCATAAGCCAAGCTGCCATGTTAACTTCTTCTCCATCCTTCTTTTCTCCTTGTGACATCCCTCCTTTGCCCATATTTGCTTTTCACCCTTCAAAAACACAAGTGCACAGCAGAGACTTCACTCTGTACACTATCTGATTCTGGATATGGGAAATGATTTGATTCGGTCGCAAGAATATTTAATGACAAGTGAGGCATAACATCAAGTGTTCTTTGTATTTATCCGTGTAGATGATTGATTTCTTTTTTCATCTGACTCATTTTTATTTAAGGATAAATCCAATTACTAATGACAAAAAAATTGTGATAAGAGATTATGGTTTCTTTTTTCAACGGGATAACGTGCTTACGTGGAGAGAATTTATCGGCTTCAGAACCGTTTGTTGTTTGTTAAATTTGTTTTCTTCAGAATTTATGGACCCCCGAAATCGACACCGTGCAATAATTGTATCTTCATAAAGGAATCAAAATCAACTTCATGCATGTGGGCGGTGGCTAATTTTGCAAAATGGTATGAACGAATTGTTTGTCTTTTGAAAAAGGCTACGAAGGTTAAAGGAAAGGGTTCGGCTATGTTGAAATTCTTCTGCAGTTGTCTACAGCAAACACAACTCGCGGCTGAACCAAAGTGGTGACTGAAATGTCTTGCAGGGTAATCATCTGTTAACCCGGAAACCTTTTGATTGGCTTTCAAATAAGCATACACAAAAGGATGAAAAAAATATAATATAGTGCAGACAATAAAGAACAAAAAACTCGAGAAATCTAAATTTTATTTTGTAATAGATAGAAATAAAGTAATATGCTCAACTTTGATTCATATTACTCGGCGACAATTCCATTTTATTTCATCTTTTGCCCAAGCGTTTGCATGTACGTTGTATTTTACAGATTAAACATGACCTTGATTGCAGTACCACCACGAGCACTTGTTTCAAAGGCCTCCTCCACATCTTTCTGGGAGAAACCAAACCTATGCGTGATAAGGGGCTTTACATCAATCTTTCCGCTTCTAAGGAACTCCAGACACAGAGGCCAGGTGTTCTTGTAGCGGAACACCCCCACCACATCCACCTCCCTGCATTCACAATTATGCTCATAAATTTAAGGGTAAAAGGTTCAGACGGATTTTAGTCCAATTAAAAGCTGAAACGTGTTATTCAGCTTAAGAAGTCATTAAACATATGTTTCGAGAAAAGGAAAGGAAAAAAAGTCATTAAACAGAAACAATATACAAGAGGAGGTATGGTTTGTGAAAGTTGTTCTTGACATGCCATCGTGTTCTATTGGATAACGTACAACCCAAGCACAAGAATATGTTTACATTCTTCTTTCAAGTCCATCGATTCCAGGACATTCCAACTTTTATTCAACAACTTTTGTTTACCATTTTACGTGTTCTTAAAAATGATGGCTTTATGGTCTTTCTGGTAGGTATCCTTAATGCTCTCATTTCTTAAATCCATTTGTTCCCAATCCAACAATGAAATGCCTCCACCCACGAATTTTTGTGTTATTTTTTTATTTGCATTTTAGAGACTTACGGGTCGTTTGCTTTTTTGACTCGACTTAATTGACTTAATTTAATCAATTAAGTCATTAAAATCTTTTTATTTTTTCATCTTAATAAAAATTTTCAGCCATTAATTCATCAAGTTATTAAGCTAATTTTTTAACTTTTTTGCTTAATTTAAAAAATTTTAATGATATCATTAAAAGATATTTTTCAAAATATCCCATCTCATTAATTAATTTTCATCCTTATCTGAATAAAATTTAATAATTAGCATTATTACCCATCTCTATATAACTTGTGATAATATATAATGGTAGATTATTATTATTTTTATCTTTTTATTTTCTTCAAATTAGCATTATTTATCTACATGATTTTTTATAAATTTTTTTCATATAAAAACATCATAAACTATAATAAAAATGATTAACATACATAATATAGAATATTAAAGAGTTGTATTCAATTGAATATGATTTATGTTATGATAATATATTATCTCATTTATATTATTTGTTTAACATTTATAATTTGTATCGGCATAAATGTAAAAATATTAGTTTTTAGATTTTTTTCAGGTAAAAAAACTTAAAATTTATTTTTAGTGATTCAAAAAAAACAAACACATAATTCGAATTCAAATATTCAATTTTATTTAGAATTTAAATTAATTTAGATTTATAAAGATTTTAGATAAAAAAAAAAACAGCACTTTAGAGTGAATTTGCTGAAACCAATTAGAAACTTAAAGTAAAAAACAGATTGGCCCAAAACAATAAAAAAAAAATGAAAAAGAAAACCGTAAATCAACTACCTTGCAGCAGCTGGAGTGAGTGGGACAGTCATTTCGTGATGACCCATCCCCACGAGGCAAACTTTACCACCTGCACGAGTGGCACTCAGTGCTGTTGACATGGTTTTGTTAAAGCCTGCACAATCAAAGCTCACATCTACTCCTGTCCCCATGGCTTTCTGTATCTTTTCCACTTCTTCAGCTAGATCCTACAAAATACTCGACGCATAGCGGTTTATTAAGCAGAAAAAACAAGCGTGAGGAGCACATGAACAATTTTCAAACGAACCAAAGCTCAAGCTCACCTCTACTCTGATAACAAGAATAATGCAGATTAGAGTTGTCAACTTTCAAACAGAAAACAAAAGGGTACTGAGAACAAAAATGAACCGAGGAAGTTGGTACAAGGTCTTAATGCAATAAAGTTGGTTGAACAAAACATGCTGTTATGATGATTAAGAGAACGGGAAGGATTGTGAGCATGAAGATTTTGAGATGTCTTTTACTTTTCTAAACTCTTCTGCTGGGCAATGGGCAGTCATGTACCTGCAAATTTGTTGAAACTTTAACAATATTATCTGCACCAAGTTCCTTTGCAACAGATAAGCGATAGTCGTCCACATCCACAATGACAATTCTAGGAGCTCCAAAAGCACGAGCTGCTAGCATTGTGACAAGTCCTATGGGCCCTGCTCCCATGATAAGCACATTTGTCTCAGGACCAATATTGGCACGGCGGCAGGCATGAACACCAACACTCAAGGGCTCACACATAGCCCCTTCCTCCAGGCTGACATTTTCTGGCAGCTTAAAACATAAGTCTGCAGGATGCACCACCTATTATACACAAGAAAATGCAACTTAGTCATTATGTCAAGTAGCCGATCAATTTGGATAGCAGCCAATTTCATTTCAAATAAAAGGAATCAACAATCATTGCCAGATAAAAAAATATTTGCCAAGAGGGACAGAAGATCAAATGGGAACTACACAACTGACAGTAACCAGTATGTTTTTAGAAGAACAGGTAAAGTGACACCACTATTTATGCAACAGAATTCACAAGGGCATAGATCATATTGTAGTCATTATCTAATACACTAAAAAATATCAAACAGTAAAATTTATAGAATAATAATATATGCATAAAAATTAGTACAAAATCAGTAAGAGAAAGAAAAAAAAATTTGTCTTACAGTGGAATTTTCTTTTATCTTGTAATGAATATTTTTTGTTCTGTAGTGATGGTATACTAACCGTAGTAAGTATATCATTACTGAAATTTATAAGGGCATAAACTGTGTTAAAGTCAATCTACCATATTTCTCATCTCATAGTCCTATAGACCTTAGTTCAAAATGTAAATTTTCAATCAACCTGATTAGCCAGGGAACCATGAACTGGCGGAGTTGCAAAAAATTTCATCTCTGGACACAAATTGTATCGACCTCCTTTGCAGTGATCACATCGCCAGCAGCTAATCCCTGGTTCCAGGGCCACACGGTCACCGGGCACCAAAGTCTTCACCTCGCTTCCCACCTTCTCTATGACCCCAGCACACTCGTGCCCAATCACCATAGGCTCTTTCACTACAAAATCGGCACACCTCAAGGTCTGCGAAAATACACAAACATTCAACATTCAAGTATTATTTTGAATAACATAAAGTGAAAATATTCCATTATTAACATTTCTCCGCAATTTGACAGAGTAATTGCCATACTAATAATAATTTAAGGGAAGTTGAAGAGGGATAAATAAAAATACCTTGAGATAATGCACATCACTTCCACAAATACCAACGGCTTTCATTCTGACTAAAACATCATATGGTCCTACAGTTTACAAATAACAAACAAAGATGTTAAAACAATCAGTTTGAAATACATTAATTGTGAGTGATAGTTAATTCAATTGTAAAAGGTATGAAATAAGCTGAATTGGAAGATGTGTTTTCATTGTTTTTCAACCAAAGATCTCTCTTTAGATATATATCAATCTATCAAAGTTCATATCTTCAACCAATAAACAAATTCCATAACACTTCTAAGGTACAAGACAGAGATGAAAGAAAGATAAAAAATACCCAGAGAAGGAAGCTCAAAAGGCTGAATCTTGAGGGTGTTGACACCCATAAGCCAAGCTGCCATGTTAACTTCTTCTCCATCTTCCTTTTCTCCTTGTGACATCCCTCCCTTGCCCATATTTGCTTTTCACCCTTCAAAAACACAAGTGCACAGCTGAGACTTCACTCTGTACACTATATTTTAAGCTACCATTTATTCTGATTCTGGATATGATTAGATTCGGCCGCAGGAATATTTAAGGACGGAGAATTCTATGTTACAGATTCTCTGTCATACATCCCCTACTCCATGCACTCCACGTGTCCCTACACGTGGAAACAAAGCAAGCAAATGGCACCCTTAAGGGGCTGGCTAACCTGGTCTGTATGTTACAGATTCTGTACCGTAGCCAGCTCCTTTAATGACAAGCGAGGCATAACATGGAGTGTTCTTTGTATTTATCCGCGTAGACGATTGATTTCTGTTTTCATCTGACTCATTTTTATTTAAGGATAAATCCAATTACTAATGATAGTTTTAAAAAATTTGCGGTACAGATTATGGTTTCTTTTTTCAACGGGATAACGTGCTTACGTGGAGAGAATTTGTCGGTTTCAGAACCGTTTGTTGTTTGTCAATTTCTTTTTCTTCAGAATTTATGGACCCCAAAATCCAAACTGTGCAATAGTTGTATCTTCGAAGGAATCAAATCCAATCAGAATTTGGGTGGGGGCCAATTTTACAAATTGGCATGAAAGAATGGTTTTATCTTTTAAAACATGTTAAAAGAAATGGTTCAACTATTTTGAAATTACTCTACGCTTGAGTATTTTTTATAATTATAAAATTAAAAAATAATAATATATTTTTACTATTTATTACTTTATATGTATAGTTATAATTTGTATTTTTTCACGGTGCCGTAAATTAAAAGAAAACCAATAATTTAACTTCTTTTAATGGATAAGGTCATATGAGATAATATTTTAAAATTCATATAATTTAAATAAATTAATAATGGGAGGGAAGGGAATACCAGCACAAAAAGGTGAGTCCATAAATAATTAAAAAGAATGTTAGGCAAACACGAGGGAAATGAGATAGGAAAAAGAAAAGATCGAGTCAGCTTCACTTCCAGGGGATAAAACGAGACACAATAACACTGTAAAAAGAGGACAAGGGGAGAAGAAAAAAAGGGAAACGTTGAAATGGCTGATAAGAAGGGTGGTGATGGTGAAGTTAAGGCAATCAGAGATGACGAAGGAGACGAGAATCAGAACATGGCTGCTTGGCTGCTGGGAATCAAAACTCTGAAAATTCAGCCATATCATTTGCCTACCCTAGGTATTATATTTTAATCTTCTTCTCGTTATTCTATACGCACAACTATGAATTTAGTCAGATCACTCGTCATGCCCCCAAAAAAAAAAAAAAAATTGTAATTTTTAGGTCCTCAAGATGTGAAAGTACGAATTAAGGCTCTTGGAATATGTGGAAGTGATGTTCATCACTTCAAGGTGAAAAAGCTTTCTGTCTGTCTCTATGCAAAATCTTGATGATTGGTATAATATGCCAAAGGCTGTCACTGCTTATTTTATACAACATGTTGTTTATGATCAGACTATGAGATGTGCCAATTTTATTGTGAAAAAGCCTATGGTAATTGGACATGAGTGTGCTGGGATCATAGAAGAAGTTGGCAGTGAAGTTAAGTCCCTTGAGGTGGGTGATCGTGTGGCTCTAGAACCCGGTATTAGTTGCGGACACTGCAGTCTCTGCAAAACTGGAAGCTATAATCTTTGTCGTGAAATGAGATTCTTTGGATCTCCTCCAACCAACGGCTCTCTTGCCCATAAGGTTGATCAGATGTCTCCAGCTTCCCAAACTAGAAATTTTTTAATTTCACATGCGGTATATGTACATAAGAATTGTAAATAACGGGGACATTTTCTTTTTCCTGCAACTAGGTTGTGCATCCAGCAAAGTTATGTTACAAGTTACCTGACAATGTGAGCTTGGAGGAAGGAGCAATGTGTGAACCCTTAAGTGTTGGTGTCCATGCCTGTCGCCGTGCAAACGTTGGACCTGAAACCAATGTATTGATCATGGGATCAGGACCGATAGGCCTGGTTACCCTGTTGGCTGCTCGAGCATTTGGTGCCCCCAGAATTGTCATCACTGATGTTGATGTTCAGCGCCTATCTATTGCGAGGAATCTTGGCGCGGATGAAACAGTTAAAGTCTCAACAGATAACGAGGTGAATTGTCAGATATAGATGATTATCACTCTGTTTTCACTTTCCCAAGTTTGTCTAGAGTTTGAAGCTATGCAAAAACATTGGCAGGATGTTGATACAGAAGTGGGGAAGATACAAAATGCAATGGGTTCAGGCATTGATGTGAGCTTTGATTGTGTTGGGTTTGACAAAACCATGTCAACAGCTTTGAATGCCACTCGCCCAGGAGGCAAAGTTTGCCTGATAGGATTAGCCAAGAGCGAGATGACTGTTGCTCTGACGCCGGTAGCTGGAAGGTGACGAGATGTATAATTCACCCTCATTTTTCGACAGTGGAAATATAAATTTGGGAAATTTCTGATAAAGGGTTTTGTTGGTTGACAGGGAAGTGGATGTAATTGGCATATTTCGGTATAGGAGCACATGGCCACTCTGCATTGAGTTTTTGAGAAGCGGCAAGATTGATGTTAAGTCATTGATAACCCACAGGTTTGGCTTCACACAGAAAGAAATAGAAGATGCTTTTGAAATTAGTGCTCAAGGTGGAAATGCCATCAAGGTTATGTTTAATCTGTGAAAAGTGAGGGGGGAAAACTGATATTATGGGTTGTGTCAAAGTATATATGTTGATATACCATCTTGATTAACAATAATACGTGTCTACAAGAAATTAAGAAACAATTCTGCCCCAACTTGAGCTTCTCAGTTTTGTCAAAAAAAAGGAAAAAAAAAAAAGAAAATTGACAGTCTCTAGGCAATAGGGAGAAAAACACAAAGCAAAGTGCTGAAGATAAAGCATACAAGCGCACAAAGTATATGCTATATCACTCTTCTAACAATTTTTTCTTCCAGAATGCATCAATATGCTGTCTATTTACTTTTAATAACTTGATTCCAATAAAAAATAAATAAATACATTATCATGAGCCTCTCTATAAGATCTTCTGAAAAAAATAATTTGACAGACAGAGAAGGCTCGCACATCCAAAAGCAGAATAGTATAAATTTAAGATGCTTAACCGAGTAAAAGTTTTCACTCTGCAGTTCATATGAAACAATTGTACGTTCGAAGGTCTCTGCCAAGAGCATTATGATATCATATACTTGCTGCGGTATGCATATCTTATAGGAAAGGCTCTCTCTATGCACTTGCAAAGATGTTCTACAGCTTCACTTGCATTTACATTCAAACTGATCTGAACTAGACCTAATTAAGATAGTTATTCTCCTCCAAAGCAGGACCTAGCAATGGACAGTTGCCTCGAACTTCATGCCACTCAACTGTTCTTTTTGTCATCCATGCAAAAAACTTACACCCAATTATGTCTCGTGCAAAAGTATCCTTTGAAGAAAGCGTGCCATTGGAATACTTAATTCATTCTTACTTGAAGAACAGCTCACATCCTCCGAACTTATAAGGCAGTGTCTTGCCGTTGGCCAGTTCTCCTGTTCATCGTAGCTATATAATCCCCAGAGAAAATATAATGAACTTTTTTTTCATAGCTCTCCAAGCAATAGATTTTTCTCCTGATACAATTCTAGAGTTGATTTACCACATCACTAGAGCTCTAATCGATATTGAAACCACTCTAGCTTCAGGCTCAGATGAGCACCTCAAACATAATTTATTGTCTCAAGGACTCTGATACTAAACGCTCAAATTGTCATCAAAAAAAGAAAATTCTGAGTACAACTTCGGATCAGAGCAACAATTACAATTATCTCAATTATCTTTGAGCTAATATCAAATTGGTTGAGGTGAAGATACAGCTCATTTCTCTTTCTCCAGGGATATTACCTAGGCACTAACTACACTGATCTACAGTAGTCCATTGTAATTAGTTGCAGCTCTCAATTGATTCCTCTTTACTTTAGATTACATGTGGTTCCATAGAATTAATGGAACTCCAACCAGATGGCTTATACACATCACTCTCCACTATTAATTCTCTAACTCTATTAGCATCATCCCATTTATCTGAACCTGCATAAGTATTAGATAAGAGAATATAGTTCCCACTGTTAGAAGGATCCAATTCGAGAAGCTTGCCGGCAGCAATCTCAGCTAGGACCAAGTTCCCATGAAGTTTACAAGCACTCAGCAGTATTCTCCATACTACAACATCTGGGGCAATTGGCATTGCCTTCATGAACTCAAAAGCTTGCTCTACATTGCCAGAGCGGCTCAAAAGATCAACAACACAACCGTAGTGTTTCATCTCTGGTGTTAGTCCATAAACTTTTTCCATACTTTCAAAATATTGCAATCCCTCATCTATCAATCCAGCATGAGTACAAGCTAGTAAAATGCCAACAAAGCTTCCATGAGTTGGCCGAACACCTTCTCTCAACATCTGCATAAATAGCTCAAGTGCATAATCAGCAAAACCATTCACTGCAAGGCCTGAGATAATTGAAGTCCAGGAAACAGAATCCTTCTTTTCCATCTCATGAAACACAACTAGTGCATTCTCAACCACCCCACACTTGCAGTACATATCGATAAGCGAATTCCCCAAATAAAGATCACATTTTGTACCATGCCTCTTTATATAGTCGTGAATTGCTTCTCCCATGTCCAGTGACCCAATATGGGCACATGCTGAAAGCACAGTTGCCAAAGTGATTTCATCTGGTTTCACCTTAGCTAACATCATTTCACGAAAAAGCTTTACCCCCGCAACAAATTGATTACCTTGAGTGTACCCTGTGATCAAAGAAGTCCAAGAAATCACATCCCTTCTGGGCGTCTCATCAAAAAGCTTCTGCGCCTCAATCAAACGCCCAACCTTTGCATACCCAATGATCAAAGCATTCCAGGAAACTATATTTTTGTCACGCATTTGATTAAAAACCTCTTGTGCCAAATCCACCAAACCACGCCGTCCATACACATCTATCAAAGTGTTCCCCAAGTAAACATCAAATTCAATATTGTTTTCTTCAATATATTTAACCATAGAATCCGCAATATCCCACTTACCCAAATTACAACAAGCTAAAATAACTTTCACCATTGTCACCGCATCAGCCTTTACATTAACTTCTTGCATAGAATTAAACAAACCCAATACCTCTTCAAACCTTTTGCACTGACTATAACCGCAAATTAGAGAATTCCAAGAAACCAAATCTCTATTAGTCATTATATCAAACAGTTTCCGCGCCAACCCCAAACGACCACAAGAAGCATACAAGTGAATCAAAGCATTGGAAACAAAGAGATACGATCCAAACCCAAGTTTCAAAGCATGAGCATGAACCTTTTGGCCATGAAAAACATCCTTAACACGAGCACAAGCCTTGAATACAAAAATAAAAGTCAAATTGTCACCAGCAAATCCTTGATGATACATATTATTGTACATGTCAATGGCTTCATTTGGTTGGTCACTTTGTGACAAACCTTGGATCATATGGTTAAACACCAACAATGTGGGTCGTTCAAGTTGGTTGAAAACAAGATGGGCTTTGTCCAAATAAGAGGGAGATAAAGCGTATGACTTGATTACATTAGATATTGAAGATGGGTCCGTGTGGAGGTGGGCTCTGATAAGATGTGCGTGAAGCTCTTTTATGGAGTTGAGGGAGATTGATTTCTTGCTTACTTTCTTTGGTTTTTGGGTCGTTGAAGAGGTAGTCAAATGGCGGGTAATGTATCTTGCGAGTTTCATGAAGAACAGTGCTGGTTACGGAAGAATTGAAGTTGGTTTGAGAGAGGGATTAGTGTTCGTTAAAAGTTGCACACCTTTCCCTAAAATGCCCCAACAGGCAGATGAAATGACTTGCGCCACCAAAAAATAATTCAAAGAAATTAAGTCCAATCGTCATCAGTAATCAATTTGTAGATTCTCAATGATGCTGCTGCTGTAAAAATCTGAGAGTTTCAGGATGAAAGATGGAAATTGAGGATGTCACAATTAACACTCTGCTTGTGACAATATATCAATGGTTAGCCACAAAAGCAATGAAAGTAGGTCAATCCATTCTGCTCCGCGGACTAAATCTGGTCGAACCACCCATAGGAATGGCACTTCGCTATTGGCTAGCCCTTAAGCTCTCTCAGAGAATGGCACTGCACCAATGCTTTCCAAACTTACGTTGATTACCAATTTATGCACATGTGGTAGTTTGGCTGACCAGGAAATGGATTCGTCTCATGACAATGAATTATCTGGGAAGAATTTGTGAAATTGACCGTAGGTCCTTCCTCAAGATTTGACAACAGCTTAGCCAACCAATCCCGAATTGCACCACGCGCTTCATGCTGAAGTTGCTTTGAAATATAATGATTGAAAAGCCTCTGGAATAGAGAATGCTTGCAAGCTGAAGCCCGGGTCTCTATGTGACCCTGCAGTGGCAGTGGGAAGAGTATCACTCGTCTTTGCTTCTTTTGTTGTATATGCGACTCTCTTTAGTTCTCCATTGAATCTTTCTGCTTCCTGCTTGCTGTTTAATTTCTCACTTCTTTTGTTATTAATTTCTCACCATGAGTTAATCATCAACTGTGAATGGAACATTGTGATGCTTCTGCTTTAAATTTTTTATTGGTGAATGAAAACTTTATTTCAATGAGCAAGACATTTATAATCAACTAAATTCCTCCGTTAAGAACGGGGAATTAAACAACAACAGCATTACAAACGAACCCAAAGTCCAACTTTTGAAGTACAGTTAAGACAACCAAGGCTCACAAACTCCAACAAAGGTATAAAATTTGGAATTCGGACACTGTTACACTGTTAATGTAAATCAGCCAAAGAGTACAACTCACTGTCTAAATCAGCTTTTAGATAAGAGTGGTGAAAATATTGGAAAATCTAGAATGACAAAATGTAACTAATCAAGCTTTCCAGAGATTGATATGAAGAACCACCTTGATTTAGACAAAGGTTGAGTTTTTCCTTCAAAATCATAATTCTGGCTCTTATTTCCTGCCCCTCAGCCTCCGTCATTACTCTTCTGATTGCCCTTTCAACCTCCCCTCTCTCCAGCTTCCTCTCCAAATGCAAACCAACTTTCCAAACATCACTAACATACCTTGCATTCACCATTTGGTCACCAAAACAAGGCAGGCATATCATGGGGACACCTTCACATATACTTTCCAATGTCGAATTCCAGCCACAATGTGTCCAAAATCCTCCAGTGGCAGGATGAGCTAGCACTTCTTGCTGGGGGGCCCATTTCACTATATGCCCTCTTCTGTCTAGCGTTTCTAGGAACCGTTGTGGCAATGGTTCAATCCATTCTGCTCCACGGACTAATCCTGGCCGTACCACCCACAAGAATGGCACCTTGCTGTTGGCTAGGCCCCAAGCTACTTCTAAAAATTCCGTCTCATTAATTGCAGCAATGCTTCCAAAACTTACATAAATTACAGATTTTGGTGCTTGTTTATCTAACCAGGAAATTGAGGTTTGGTCATGTGCAAGTAAGCTACTTGAAGAAGCTGAACAGAACTTGTGAAATGGGCCTATCGGGAACATTGGAATGGGGAAGTCCTGCTGAAATTTGGTTAGAGAAGCAAGTTCAAGATCCTGAAGTGAGTTCCATATGCATCCCGAGGAGACCTTCATCTGATTGGTTGCTTCTGTTACCAATCGATGTAGTGTCTCTCGGTAACAGGTTTCAACTACAGGAATGTCTTTCACTCTTAGAGGTGGAAGTTCTGGCACTGGTGCTTCCGATTGAAAATCTGAACATTGAAGAACAAAAATAGTAAAAGAAGATAATTTTAATATCAAGTACCATTTGCCCTGATGATTACTCATTACTATAATGAATTAGTGTCATAAAAACTACGGTATGAGATGTACTAAGAATTCCAATCATCCTAAGGGGAGATTTCTCCAGGGCAAAATTCGATAATCAGACAGTACCTACGAATAAAAATAATACCTACAAATAAAATTATCATTAATACTAGAAGCAGGAACTAATTTGATTGCACCTCGTATTGGGAAGTAACCCTTTTGGCTTAGAACTGGAAAGGCGGCGAAAACAAGAAATGAAGAGACGCTATTAGTCCTTAACACAATCCTGGAGAGCTTTAGGCTTTCAGCAACAGCCTGAGTGAAGTACCAAGTAGCATCCGTGATTAAGCAAGCAATAGGCTCCTTTTCCTCCTCCTCAACATTTGACAACAACTTAGCCAAGCAATTCCGAAATGGCACAACACACTGAACATTAAGTTGTGAAAGAAGGGCCACTAAATCCGCGGTAGAGGCTTCAGTTTCTGACAAGCTGTCTTCGATTGAACAGAAGCTGAAGTGAGGGTAATTTAAGGGATTCGGGGAGTTGAAGTTGGTGTGAATTATGGTGATTGAAAAGCCTTTTGAATAGAGAATGTTTGCAAGCTGAAGCATTGGGTTTATGTGGCCTTGTAAAGGCAGTGGGAAGAGTATCAGTCTTCTTCCTTTCTTTTGATGAATGTGAGAATTTCCAAGGACATCCATTGAATCTTTTTTTTTTTTTGCTTGCTGTGTTGTGTTTAATGAAAGATTCAAATGATTGCCTGCTTTCTATATTAAATTTGCATTGAGTAACATTAACCGAAGGCCTTACTGCATCTTTTTTGCCGCATTATCAAAGTAATGCTGGGCCCACAAAGTAATGCTTTACAATCCCACCGTGGATAAGTTATTTTGCTGACTTTTAAAACATAGAATTATTTAATCAATTACAACATATTTAATTAATTTATTATTAGTTTATAAAATAATAAATTCGAATGCTAAAAATATTATCCACCGCTGACCACCACAATCCCACACCGACAATATTATTTTAGTATTCTTTGACATAAATTTGGTACCAATAGAGTCTTTATTATTACAACTACTCGATGGCATACGTAATAACAGAATCAAAGTTTTCGCTCACCGAAAATCAAAAGTCAACGTTTTTGAATCCCAAAATTTTGACTGAATATTTACAATAATAGGAAACTCTATTACCCGATGACTGATCAGACATGCGTTGTTGTGTAGATTCACGATATAGATTTTAATGACACTAGAATTAAAGTTAGAAAATACCAAAATATGGGCGCTCACGGTACTAGTGCGTAGTGGCTCACGCTGACTGTTGGTGATTAATTTTATTTATATTTATAAATTTAAATTATAAAACTTTTAAGGTATTTATAATTATAAAAAATTAATTTAATATAAATAATAATATAAAAATTATTATATATAATAATGTACGACATAATACCAACTATTGTAAAACATTATATTATATTACATTATAATAAAATACAACATACCAAAAACACCTAAGATGTACAAGGAGTCCAACAAATGCCACCTTTTACGAGACGGTCGCAATTCGCATGATCTATAAGTACAAACTCACCTACATAAAATATTGAGCCAACAAATGCAATCTCTTGCTGCTAAGAAAACCAAGTCTCACGCACAAACATCAATAAAACAGCTCACTATCAAATATGATTGGTAATTTATTTTAGGATTTAACTACGTTAGAATTCACTTACGGTGAAATATAAATTTCAGCCACAAACATAAAGTCATAAATTATAAATAATGAATTATAATAAAATTTTTTATTATTTATTATTTTATGTGTATAGTTAAAATTCGTACTTCACTGTAGGTAAACTCTAAAATACCTATCATCTTTATTTTATTTTCTATAATGTTATATAAATAATGCCGACACTATGAATCAACCAGAAAGCTCGTGACAATATTGCACAATGACATCACCCACTAAATTTTGTTTCGAGATTGCAGATCAATCTTGTCTTTACACCCTAACACCAGCACCAAGTTGGTAAAAAATTAAATGCATAAAAAAAGGAGAGAGGGCGCTTACTTTTTGGAGTTTGGATGATATCAACGAACCTCTTTTAGACTTGAATAAAAAGCAATACATGCATAAAAAAAGATGTAAAAAATAATATAAAATAGTGGCAACCCAATCACTTAGAAAGGATATGCATGAATTACGTAGGGGGCACAAAGGCAAAGAAAGCACCGACGTATTGGCGTCACCCATTAGACAAGACAAGCAGAGAACCATGTGGCAACCATAAAACTGAAGTGATAATTTGATTGGATGTTGTTTTAGTTAGCTTTTCGGCGGTGATATCAGCTTATAGGCCCAATGGGCTTATCTTGCCCTTCTTTTTAGAATCCAAACTTTAGCCCAACTATTGAATAAGTGACGTTACCCATGCAGAATTGCAGATGTCTAATCTAAAGTTTCTGGCTCATTTTTTCTCCCCCGCTAATAATCATATCAAAGGAAAAGGTCGGATAGAAAATGATGGATTTTTTTTCTTTTGGGGGGACCTCCACAGCTCCACTAGAACTCTAGAAGAGAGGGTACGTAGTTGGAAGATTTTGGAGAGTTGAAGCTGCCAAGCTGGCATTGAATTACAGAGACTGAAAAGCCTCTGGAGCAGAGAATGCTTGCAAGCTGAAGCATGGATTCTATGTGAAGAGTACCACTCTTATTCCCTTCATTTGTTGCTTGACTCTATTTGATTCTCCATTGAATCTTTCTGCTTCCTGCTTTCTGTTTAATTTCTCACTTATACTGTCGTTCATTAGCCGTACGCACGTACAATGAGTTAATCATCAACGTATGCGAATGGAACATTGTAATTAAATATTTTATTGGTGAACGAAACTTTATTTTAACGAGCAACGAGTTAATAATCTAATAAATTGCTAATTGAAATATAATGCATTCCTCCGCATGACGAAGGGGAAATTTAACAACGAGAGCAACACAAACCAACTCACGTCTTTATTCAGCTAACAAATACAAATCCGACTTTTGATTCCCTGTAAGGATCACAAATATCCAAGTATCCAACAAATGCACAAACGTCGGACACTGTTAATACAAGAAGACTAGAAGAGAGTGCAGGTCACTATCTTTTCAGCTTTTTCTTCAACACTCCGCCAATTAAAAAACAAAAAAAAAAAAATCCCCTTAAACAATATAAACTTGGCCTTGCTACGGATTTTGAATAAGTCTTTCAAGTTTCACTCCTTGGGTTGGGGCACGCTGATCACATAAATATTCAGAAAGATCTCATTGAATACGCCCGGGACATGCCATGTTTTAATTTTCATACTGCCCTTACCAGAAATATAGAGTATGACAAAATGCAACTAATCAAGTTTTCTAGAGATTGATGTGAAGAACCGCCTTGCTTTATACAAAGATCCAGTTTTTCCTTCAGAATCGCAGCCCTGTTCCTCATTTCCTGCCCCTCAGCCTCCACCATTACTCTTCCAATTGCCCTTTCAACCTCCCCTCTCTCCACCTTCCTTTCCAAATGCACACCAACTTTCCAAACATCACTAACATATCGTGCAATCACCATTTGCTCACCATGACAAGGCTGGCATATCATGGGGACACCTTCACACATACTTTCCAACGTCGAATTCCAGCCACAGTGTGTCCAAAATGCTCCGGTGGCAGGATGAGCTAGTACTTCTTGCTGGGGAGCCCATTTCACTATATGCCCTCTTCCGTCTAACATTTCCAAGAACCCTTGTGGTAATAGCTCAATCCATTCTGCTCCGCGGACTAGTCCTGGCCGTACCACCCACAAGAATGGCACCTTGCTTTTGACTAGGCCCCAAGCTACTTCCAAAAATTTGGTCTCGTCAATGGCAGCAATGCTTCCAAAACTTACATAAATTACAGATTTTGGTGCCTGTTTATCTAACCAAGAAATGCAGGTTCGGTCTTGTGACAATAAGCTACTTGCAGAAGCTGGAAAGTACTTGTGAAACGGGCCTATAGCGAACGATGGAATGGGGAACTCCCGGTGAAATTTAGCAAGAGAATCTTGTTCAAGTTCCTGAACTGAATTCCATATGCATCCTGAGGAGGCATTCATCTGATTGATTGCTTCTGCTGCAAATTGATGCAGTGTCTCTTGATAGCGCGTTTCAATGACAGGGATGTCTTTCATTCTTAGAGGCGGAAGCTCTGGCACTGGTGCTTCTAAATCATGAGAATCTGAAAAATGAAGAACAAAAATAATTTTTTAAAAAAAAGAAGATAATTCAGATATCAAGTGTAGTGATCATAGATATCAAGTGCAGTGATCATTAGTCATTACTATTACGAATTGGTGTCCTTCAGATTTTATTTAACTACTTTTTGTGTAACAAGAATCTGAATCATCCTCAGGGAAGATCTGTCGAGGGCAATAGTTAATAATCAAACAATACCTACTGAAAAAAATAATCAATGAAACACACTAGAAGCAAGAACTTATTGAATTGCACCTTGTATGGGGAAGTAACCCTTTTGGCTTAGAACTGGTAAGGCAGCATAAACAAGAGAGGAAGAGGCACTGAGAGTCCTTAACACAATCCTGGGGAGCTTTAGGCTTTCAGCAATATCTTGAGTGAAGAACCAACTAGCATCTGTGATTAAGCAAGCAATAGGCTCTTCTTCCTCCTCCTCAGCATTTGACAGCAACTTGGCCAAGCAATCCTGAAATGGCGCAGCACACTTAACATGCAGTAGTGAAATAAGGGCTATGAAATCCGTGGTAGAGGCTTCAGTTTCTGACAAGCCGTCTTGGATTGAACAGAAGCTGAAGTGAGGGTGGATTGAGGGATTCGGTGAGTTGAATTTGGTGTGGATTATGGTGATTGAAAAGCCTTTTGAATAGAGAATGTTTGCAAGCTGCAGCATTGGGTTTATGTGGCCTTGAAAAGGCAACGGGAAGAGTATCAATCTTCTTCCTTTCTTTTGTTGCATGTGAGACTCTCCAAGGTTCTCCATTGAATCTTGTTTTTGGCTTTGCTATGTTGTGTCAGAGATTATGACGATTCCGCGCTTTATATATATGTGGAAACATGGATGGTACAAGTGATTTCTAGCTAATTCTGAAAAAAAAAAAAGGTAAATAAATAAACAAAAACCAAATCCTCTGAACGTACGAGGAAACCAACAAAAGCCACTGCCAAAAAAAAACTGTTACAGTGTGACTCTGGAGAGGTGCTTGCGTGTTAGGTGATGTCAACGTACCTCTTTTAGACTTTGCATTCTATGCAGCAGAATTCAGACAGAATTGGCCTAAGATTGGAAATGTTTTGGGACTCGCCTACCTTACCACTGTGGTATGATACCACGGTTTTTGTCTTTTTTTTAAAACCACCGTTTGATTTAAATGGAGTGCATCCAACGGTTGACAAGAACCAATGAATAATTAGAGCAACCGGTTGCTCCAAGTCACTGTAGAAAACTTTAATCAATTAATAAAGATCCAGATATTGTGTGCAGGTTCTTATTTGATTTGCTTTGAATGGCCAGCAACGAAATGTTATCCAGAACCGATGAATTGCTGAAATCTTATCCACAAAAAAAATTTCGATAAGCCTAATCTTTTCCGATGGAATCGTAGTTGTATTCGACCAAAGTACTTCGAAACGAAGTCAGATAAAATGAAGGCAAAAACAATTTTGTGCCTGGCAATTGCAGCACACGGTGGTTGGAGCTGAAGCTTTAGGAATTAGGCACATCTGAGTAACTAAAAAAAAGAGTGGAAAGATGTGTGTTTAATCTGGTGATGATGCATTCAATCGGACGCGGTAGGTAACTCCTTACAACAAATTGTTAATTTTGTTCAAAAGATTTAAAATGGGTTATTAGCTTAGTAGAGGGGTTACGTTTATGTGCTAGAAAGAGAGAAGAGAAGAATGGTAAGAAAGAATAATTGTTTGTCCAGAAATGTTCCAAGCACAGGATTGAAGAAACGTGAGGCAACTTATTTGTTTGGAGAAGAAAATGAAGAGTAATTCTGAATTTAGGTTTCAATAAACCGTGCAGGTAAACATTTCTTTCTTACCGTAAGTATCATTTCGTTAAATGGGTAATTCATATGGTGCAACTTGAAGTGCGTGTATAGAATACTTGATTAATTCTATGCTTTTCTGGTGACGAATTTTATACTAAGGATATTGGGGTTACAAATTTCAATTTAGTTATAACACCTGGACTGCACTGGTATAAACACGAATTGATTGGTGACAAATATTTTCTCCTTTGTACTACAATATCATCATCCGAGAACGAAATCCTATGCCATTTTTCTTACATCTCCGGCAAATAAAAGTTCAAATAATTCAATATGAACAAGTATTTAAAATTCCTAGACTTCGTATTGGTAGCATCTTTTGTACCATTCTCAACCTAGTTTCCAAATTAAAACCTCTGCAAATTAGCGGACTACAACTGCCTCGACACAAGGACATATGACATATTAAAAAACTTATAATCCTCAATAGCCTTCGCATCTATATGTCCCCAGTTGTAGTCTTTTAATTTACACATAACTTGCATTGCTACAATATTGATTTTATCCCTCAAAATATGAAACACATGTACCTGGTACTGTAAGTTCTTAACATCCGAATTCACAACCACCAGAGTGCAGGCACATTACACAATACATTTGTACATTTAAGCTTCCTTCCATGGTTGTAGCTCTCCGGATGAACAATTTCCTCTTGTATCAACCTCGTACCAAAAACAATGCAAACTCTTACGTGCGATTTTGTAGCAACAAAATTATAAATAAAGCTCGAATCTTTTTCGCCCCTTTTTTGAATCGCTCACATTAACATTAAAAAAAAAAAATTTGCGTTTTACCTTATCAATCTTCAACTTCTTATCACAGGATTATTTGGCCTCCGCAATTATCTGCTGACTCAATTTCATTCTCTCTTGTACATCCTTTTCTAATTGAGTCAATATAGATTTATCAATTATGGGAGAATTCGCTAACCAAACAGATCCGACTGTACTAGCGTAATTTAAAACCCTATATTAATCACAAAAACAAACATTTCGTCAAAACATCACAACCATTCCTTCGCGGCGGCCCAGATCAACTTTTTTGTTCGGGTATATAACTTACAAAAAATCAAGCATGACTATATCTAGCGCAAAACTTTTAGTAAAAATTGTTGGTTTGTAATCGTACTTATCGACCTGTAAACATCGCAAGAGTGACAACAACAAGTGGATAGTACAGACGAACAGGAGAAGAGGAAGACAACGACTGTAAATATCAATTGCTATATCCATAAGGATTTCAGATGAAATCAGATCGATCTGAGATGATATCAGAGCAGTCGTTGCCATACTATAAATTTCCCATGATTAAGAAACTTTCCAATCACTGAAATGATGTTATATTAATATATGACCGGCTCCACCGGTTGTCGGTTTTTGCTTCAAATATCACAAATTAATTTTAGCCGTTAGATTTATCTCTCAATCATCGAATGGTTGCGTTGGATGACGACAAAAACCGTGGTACCATACCACAGTGGTAAGGTAGGCGGACCCAATGTTTTGTATCTGGATTTCTTTGCCGTGAGGAGTGCCTCGCCAAACGATGATGGTGATTTGCGTGAGGAGAGAGGAGTGGATGATGAGGAAGCCTGGGTACAGATAAGGTTTGGATTTCTTTCTTTTACTGTTTCCCATTTCTTTATTCATTTTTTTATTTTTTTATTGTGTATGGCGTTAATTAACAAGAGATTATTTATGGACTTGCTAGTGGCGTGTCAAACATGCACTTGCCAAAAAAAAAAAATCCTTCCAGCCCTAGCTGCTTTTGCTTTTATTTTATTTTTTTTCTTGTCAGACAGATGAGTCGAATTGTTGGCAGTTTGGCACCTCTTTCCTGAACAACCCCTTTTCATTCAAAATTATAGTTATAGCCCTAGTATTTTTTTGAAACTAGCCCTGGTATTTATTTACACCTAGGGGTGTCAAAATACCTGCCAGTATGGATCCGAACAGGACCCGAGCGATGTATTCGGCCTAGGGATGATATGGGACGGTCATGATCTAAGTTCTGGTTTTGTCAGAAACTTAAATTTTATTAAAAAAAATTATAAAATAATTATTATTTTAAATAATTATATATTTTTTAATTTTATATATATATATATATATTAAAATATTTAAAGTTCATAATTTCATGTCTAATTTCATTAAAAAATATAAATTACAAAATTACAAAAAAAATTTAAAGATATACATATATAGTATTATAAAGTATAAAATCTGATCATAAACTCGGACTAAAAAACCTGGCGCGACGCTAAACTTGTTAATCCTGACTCAGGTGCCTAAAAAAATATATCCGCACCTAGCACAGACCCAAGTTTTGTCATACTTAATTATGCCCCTGTAGTCATTTTTTGAGTAAAATTCTAATATTCATTAATTTAAAATAAAACATAATTTTGTTTTTCTCATTTGATGTTAAGAAACTTACAATCCCATATATTTTGATTTAAAACTGATAACAAATAAAAGGAAAGAAATATAGTTAAATAAAGATTAGAAAAATGAAGCCAGCTTATTTCACCTCTTTTTGAGACTACTAATCAAATATGTAATAATTATTTATAATTACTTCTGGAAATATTTTGTGCAAAGAGTCTCGTTTCATTATTCAGAATGAGGGGAAAAAATGGTAAAGGTTAATTATGGAATTAAAAATGAATGTGCCTAGAAATCAGAAGTAATCATTGTATATTTTACATGGGTGCATCTAGTTGATGGGTTTTATAAGGATTTTGGAAGGGTGCTCGCAGTCACACTCTAAACATTATACGAATGTGGTTCGGTTGAGCTTGGCCAGCCCAAGCCCACATATATTATAAATAGAATGGTGCTTTGGCACACCTCTAATTTTTTTACAAAAACTCAGTAATGACAATGAAAACTAGAGATGGCCAATGGACCGGACGGCACATGGCATGGCACGGGCACGTTTCGGTGGGGCACGTGACACGGCACGGCACGGCATGGCTCAGGCCGAGCTTAGAATTTTAGGCACACAGACCTTAAAAGTATCGCATGATTAAAGATGAGCTAAGCACGGCACGATAAAAAACCCACAATAAGCACGTTTTATTTTTTAATGAAAGTAAATTTAAAATTTTATAATTTTACAAATAACTTAAAATTGAATTTTTTAAAATTCATTTAATTCTTAGTTTAAAAAAATACTATGATTGATTTATATTTATAATTTATTAAATAAATAATTGATATCGTGATTTTAATGAATAATATGATTGATTTATATTTATAATTTATTAAATAAATAATTGATATCATGATTTTGATGAATAAAATTATAAATATCATGATTTTATAAATATGCATTAATATTATTGTAAACTATGATTTATGACTTTATGTAACTCAAATTTAACAATTAAGTTAACCCTTAAGAAAAAATTATTATTGTTGTTGTTATTAAGTATTAAAAAAATTTTAATACTATAAGGTCAAATTTAGTAATTAATATTACATTTTCTTACTATTATTAGTTTATTATTATTAAATATAAACTTGAGTTTTGAATTTTTGATTTTATTAAATTTGAATCAAGGTATAGACCTAAGAAAAGCATATAGACCTAAAAAAAGTACACCAACAACTTACTATGCGCTCTTAAAAAAAATTTAAAAAAGAAAAAAGCTTATTGGGCTTTTTTTCTTAGGCATATCACAGCATGGCCCACGACACGACACGACACGAATAGGCACAGCACGTGTGCCGAGCCGGGCCTTTGCAAAAAAATTTAGACACAGCATAAGCACGAGCACGCATGGGCCTTACTTTGTTGGCTTGGCCTATTGACCATCTCTAATGAACACCACCCACTGCAGGTTTGTCATCACCAAACTTGTACCTACCCAAAATTTAAATTACCAAACTCACCTGCAATCTACTACGAGTTTTAATTTTTCTAAGAAAACTCATTTGCTGCAGGTTTTGACAATAACAAAACCCGCAATGGTACCTGATGGATTTTTTGCAGACTCTCACATTTAAAATCACAAATGTTAAAATATACTTTTAATAAAACCTAAAATTTAAATTACATAACTAAATATGGCAATTTATAATAATAACCTAAAATTTCACATAACATATTCAATTCTAAATTTAATCAATATAGATGGAAAATTAAAATTTCAACATTAGTCCCAAAAAAGAAAAACGCAAATCCAACACTAATTCTCAAATTTAAATATGAAATACACAAGTCTATCAAACTGCAAAAATACTTTCAATTAAAGAAAAACCTAAAACTAGTATCTAAAAGAAACAACACAATTATGTAAAAATATAACTATTGAACCTACAACAATTATCATCTTATATTTTCAAGCTATAAGAATTAAAGATCTTCAATTCATTCACTACCATTAGCACGCATCAAATATGATTCCTACAATAATTATTTAAGATTAGTATTTTCTAACACTAATACTTTCAAAACACTAATCCAAAGAACAAAATTATAATAATTATATAATAATCCAAATTATATATAATTATAAGAAGTATATAATAATCTATAAGTATACTTTATATTTTAATAAGTATATAATAATCCATAAGTATGTACTAATCCATAATTATATAATGAAATTAATTTCTAAATGATAATTATAATGAGTATCAAAATTATTAAATTTTAAAAAAATTGAAAAAAATGCAAGTTGAGGGTATTCGCCGGATATCTGGTATATACCAAATCTGCCTATAACCCAATGCGGGTTTTAATTTGTGATTCCAAACTTGCCCACAACTTACAAAATTACTTGTAGCATATAGATTTGGGCGGGTTTACGAATATCATTGCCATCCCTACACAAACCCCTTTTCGTGTAGCACCCCCAAAATTAATTCATGAATGTAATATAATTTTAAATCCCCAATTTAGTTCCAAAACTAGCCGATTCTTACTCTTCTCTAGATAAACTCTCTTTCTATCTACTGTTTTTTTTTTTAAATTTTATTGCAACTATTGTCACCCCTCTAATATCTCTTAACATCCATTTTTTTAATTAACCCCATTACAATATTTTAAAAAATTATAAAATTCTTTTAACACCTCCATCAATGACAAAAATACCCTTAATTAAAATTTATTAGTGTAAACCTCATTATCTAATTTTTGTTTGTTTTTATTATTAAACCTCATTTCAACAATAGGATTTCTTCCATTAAAAAAAAAACCAATTTTTTTCTCTTCATTGCAATCACCAATGGTAAAATTTTCACCCAAAAATTAGCGGAAAAAACAACTTTTTTTTATTTCTATAATGTTAGATTTTTTTAAGGAAAAAATTATTTGAATTTTGAGTAGGGCTTTAATTAGAATTGTCCTATCATGTAATTTTAATAAAGGTTAAAATTGTAAAATAATTAAAGGGGTTTAAAGAGGTATTTGGAGGGGTGCCAATAGTCCCACTCTTTTTTTTTTTTTTTTGGTTAATAATGAATTGATAGACAATTCAAAGCAAAGCAAGAGAAAAACAAGTCCCCTTAATCATAGGCTCCAGTGGTAAAATTGATAGATGCTACTTGCTTCATCATCCAAAAATGTGCGGCAACACCTAAAATTTGGGAGTATCAAAACAAGAAAAGGCATTACTTGCGGAAGAGGAAAAATAGTTTGCATTTCCGGCTATTCTATACCAATATTTGGATCGAGAATTGGAAAGTCTTGAAATCTTAACGAAAGAAAAAAAAGAAAAATACCTTTTTTATTTCCTTTTATTGATTTTTTTAATGCTAGTTAACATAGTTTTGTCCTGCTAGTTAATAAGCTTGAATTTTCAATTATGATTTTTTTTCCTTTTAAAAAATGAAAAAGGAGAGATTGAGATTGAAAACTAGTGGTTGAAATAAAAAGAAAGGAGACAAGGGTAATTTTAAAATAGTATATGTAAATATATCTAAGAGGTACATTCAAGAAACAAGACTTCTTAAGAAAATTAGCCAGCTGTCAATAGCTCTACTCTAAAATCAAACCTAGGCTCTTCAAATTAACCTTTTCCATTTTTGTAAATGTATTCAGTAGCGAGAGGAACGAGACGTCATCCTTCTCTTGTCCCTCTCCTAGCATTTTCCATATTTATTTGATGGGTAAGCTTAATTTGCCGCAAGCGCCTACTCTAGACTCATTGAGTTTGCCTCTTAGACATTTGAATATGGAGATTTTTTGGGCCACTTTTAAGTGCAAAAGATGCATAATAAATGGGAGAGCGAATGAAGCCATTCGGTTGTCACTTCAAATAATTCATTACTTGGCCCAAAGAAAATTGAAAATGGCCTTAAACCCCTGAAGTTTTGCTTTATACAACTAGAGACCACACTATATTGAGAAATTGATTATTAGACATTTAGACTACAGTATTTTATAAGCAATGGATATATCCCATACCCAATTTCAATTATATACACGGTTAGCCATGGATTAACTGTATCGTTTTATCAAATTGACATTAAAGTATAGTCAAGCTATCTTCATACACCGATCAAATGTAATATATTTGGATCTATTTTAGTGAACAAATTTTGAATGTGCAAATTTAATTAATTAAACAAGCGTATGAATGAATGTTTCAAAATTAAAACGGGGTTTGCACAGTCCGTTTAGTTTTTCAATCTAACGCAGTTGGGCATGCCGTGTTTAACTCTTTTTTATTAATAACAAAAAAGATTTTGCTTTTGATCATTGATTACTAAATGTCTTCGTCATCTTTTTTTCTTTTTCTTTTTTAAAACATCAAAAGTTTGTCTGCTTGTCCCATCATTCATTTTTGTGGTCGTTTATTTTAGTTAATTTTATTATTATTCTTTTTAAAAAAATGATTTTGTTATTATCAACTACCCCTAACTATGAGCTAGTGTATGTTGCGTTATTTGTGAGATCTATTATCTTTAAGAAATCTTAGCATAAGCAGATCTTTGCACAAGAATAGTGCTTAAAGAACTTGTGGGCTGGTTAAATATATATATATATATATATATAATCAGTAATGATAGGATTAAATAATCCAAAGTTCAATAGAGAACAAATTCTATGATGCTTGAGAACATGAAATTTGAGATTTTTTTCTTTTCTTATTTTTTTTAAGATTCGAATTCAGATAGTCAATTAAATAAATTATAATTGCTTGTGTAGTTATTTGGTTAGAAAAAATAAATGGGCGATATGGTCTCAAGTAAATATGCATTTGGAATATTATCTACAGAACTCGATATGTTTATTTCCAAAGCAAAAAAAAAAAACAATTACGGATCATATGTTTAATAACAACCCAATAAAGGCATTTACTTCCCATGTGTTTAACATTGTGAATTTATGATCCACGAATAGGATATGTATTGAGGATGGGCCTAGCATGATCTGTAGTGAGGGTGGGCCTAGCGTATCTAGGTGTTCCCACTTAAAAATACTACTTTGGAAATGGCCCATCCTATATATTTGGAGTTTTAAGCATTATTTCCATTTGTAGTTAAGGGTTCAATTAATTTGGATAAATTTGATGGTAGAATATTGATTATTATCATACGATTATAGAGATAAATATTAAATTTTTATTTATTATTATAATTTGATAGTCATCATCAATGCTCTATCGTGGAGCTAATCTAACTTATTCACTGTCTTATAATTAACATCTCAACTTAATAATCTCTTTTAAAATATGAAATTTTAGTCGAACACCACATTTTAACTTTTTACCGATAGGGGTTTAGTTTTAAGACGAATAAAGAGGTGGGCTCAAGAAATCCATATATTTAATGGTTTAATTTGGTTGAGTGACACAGACTGCATTCTGTAGGCTTTGAAATTAACAGGGAAACTTTAGGCTTAGAAGTTTGAAAAGGATACTATTTATGTGGCACGTTGAAAATAAATAGATTGATTTTAATGTTACTTAGAGAAAAATCATCCAACGTTTTCTTCTTCTTTTTTTTTAATTTAGGTACATTGCACAAGGTCGCTTTTCACTCTCTAAAGTAGTCCTTGAATTTGAACACTTTAACATCTTGCCTCTATTGCAATAACCAAATCAATTAAATTATTCTTCAATTATTGAACGAGTCACATCTAAAATTTAAGCTGACCATGCGCATAATCTCAAGTTTTTTTGACTCGTTTCTTATCCGCCACTAAATTTCAAAGAAAAAAAAAAGGTCGATGGAAAATGATGATGGATGCTTTTTGTGACCCCCAACAAGTGATCGATCAAATAGTTTGCAACTGAATATTAAGGCCACGACTTGGTCACCGGTCCCCCCAAAGCGTTCAAGTTGCTCCGCGCGAAGAGGTGAAGTCCAAGGTCTCAAAAGTCTTCAAAGTCACGCTGTTTGATCAACAAATTAACTTGACCAAATCAATTAAAAGAAAGACTCAGCTGAGATAATCTAAAAAATTATAAACGAACAAACCATGTTGGGTTCAGTTTAATTAAGTAGTTGAAATTGTTACAAGTTTTTTTTTTTCTTTTTTACTTTTTTCTTTCAAAAGGTGAGTGGGAGAGTGGGGAGGCTACAATTTCGTCACGCAATTTGCCTCAATGACCACATCATTCTCAACCCATTTTCCCACTCACACACTCTCCATTTTCTCAACAAAATTTGCAAAATTCCAAATTTGCTCTTGTTCGTTTATCAATAATATTAACAATAGACGTAACTTTTTTCTTAAGTGGTTTTGTTTTTAAATAAACTTCCAAATTCAATAATGATAAACCAATCTACAGGTTGTATGGATTATGTCGTCATCCATCACCGCTATGGTATATATTCGTTTATGAAGCATAAAAAAAAAAAAAGAATTCATAACTAGCTACTTTTTCGTCATTTTAGACTTTTTTTCCAATACTGCCAAGATATATATATATATATATATATATTTATATAAGAATACTAAAAAATATATAATTTATTTTTAAGGCATAAATTTGTTGTCGTAATAGTTATGTAGTTTTAGATTATACTCAAAAGATATCTTCTGACGGATTGAAAGAGTGTGTTTTGGGTTTGGAAAATAGAATTTCGTTGACCTCTTAAGAAAAATCATAATACGTTATTCCAACTGCCCACTTAATTGATTGTTAATTAGGTGTGGATTAGAGTCCCGTATGCTCCTAATCTCTGAAATTGTACATCACATTTTCCTTTGCATTTTTCTATAAGCCTTTTAAATTTTTTATTAAGAAATCACTGTCATTATTTTTGACCATTTCTCCAAAATCAAAAAATGGAGGCAGAAAATACTTAAAAAAAAAAGAGAGAGAGAGAAAAAAAGCCTTTCTCGGATACAAGTATCATATATTTCTAGAATAAGAAATCGATGATAATTTTAACTACTTATTTAATTAATAGTAACTCTCTATTTATAACTTTCACATATGATCTTCATTTTAATAAGTACGGATGTTATCACTTGAGAATTATTGTCCAATTTAAACGGTATATCTATATATATTTTTGTGGGTTGTCAAAATAAATGTGACACAAGATTAAGATATGCTGATAATTATGAGTTGTGAACCGCAATTTATTATGCAATAATTAATGTTAAGAATTACATTAGTCTATTGGACTTTCTAATAATTTCTTTATTACAAAATTATTGTTCTTGGTTTTTGACAAATCTCAAAATCATTACACTATATAACTTAACTTCTCACAAGTCTGCATTTTAATAAATGCGAACGTCTGCACCTAAAGTTTGTTGTGACACGAAATGACAATGATGGATTATAAAAACGTAATGGACCAAAAAAGAATCCCACATTTTTATTTGTATTTACAATAATAAGTTAATTATTTGGAAAATTCTCTCGCGTGTCAAAAGTTCAAAGTAAATGATAATTTAAAACCTAAATAATTAATTGATATTTAAAAATGGGTTATTAATTAATGCTCAAAGAGCATGACATGAAACCTAAAACGAGACCGAAAAGCCAATGCCCTTTTCGGTAATTTTATCGGAGCTTGGAAGGTAATCCGTTGGTTGTGTTACGCACTTGTAAACATTATCGGCCAAATTACTTTCTACACGTCGCCTATCATTCAACCCAACTCCGCCCCGACGCACAAGCTAAAGACCAAACACTTGTATATAACACACACACACACACCTTTCATTTCATTTCTTGTCCTATAAAATAACATTAACAACACTCCATATGTACATATAATATATATATATATTTATTAAAACGTTCTCTTTGTAATGGCCCCTTCATCACCAACCAGAGGCGCAGCATCATCATCGGCAACCCTAGCCGATGCGGCGTCGTGGTACTGTGCCATTGTAATACTAGCTTTAATCTTAATCTGTTCGATCAGAGAGAATTCTCTTGCCGATGAGCCTCACGATTATGATCATGTGATCAGGCCGGGAAACCAGCTACTGAACCGGCGGCCGTGCGATGAAATATACGTCGTCGGAGAAGGCGAGACGCTGCACACCATCGGTGATAAGTGCGGCGACCCGTTTATCGTGGAGCGGAACCCTCATATCCACGACCCGGATGATGTCTTTCCTGGCCTCGTCATCAAAATTATCACTCCTTCAACACCCAGAAAGCTCTTGAGGTAGTCATATGCATATATATATATATATATATATATATATATATATATATATAAACAGTATACATGTAGTGTCTTGCTAGCTGATCATTGAAAAAAAAAAAAATCAATTACTTTTTTTTTTCCCCATGTCTCTTTGGGTACGAGTTTTGTGTATACCATAGAAACAATAATTTCCTGTTGGAATCAAGCAAGATTTTCTGTACCTTTCTTTTTTCTGCATTTTTGTATATACAGCAGCAACTGTTTGATAGATTTATATATAAGATTGGTTCTTGACAAGAATTGTTTTGAAGTTATGCCAGACTCAAAGATTATTTCTTGTTAATAAATAAAGAAAAAAAAATTCTTCAAATTCTTCTATTAAAATTAAACAAATTTTCCCACTTAATATATAATGGAATTCAAGAATCTTGAGGTTGATTCCCCTAATTCCATAGTTGCTCTTTAATATGATGGTACGTACAACTCTTTCGGGTTTTTTGTTTTTGGCTTTTTTCCTTAAATTTTTATGGCGTTTTTCTTCTTTCCTTAACTATGATTGATTATAATTTGACTAACAACAAGCAGAAAGAGCAAAATTGTTGAAAAAAATGAGAAAGTAGTTAATAAAGTTAATGACATATGGGGGGTGATAATTTGCCAGTGCGGGAGAAAATTAAAGCAGCCACATCGGCTCTTGTCTCAAGTGGGAAGGAGGTTTCAACTGCTTTGGCGATAAAAACAGAGAGTTCACTGTACATTTGAAACTTTTATTACTTCTTTTTCTTTTTTTTTTTCAATTCTCTTTTCAGTTATTGAAATGTTAAAAGAAAATTTGTGCGTACCCTGTAACTGACCTTATAAATTTCTCTCCATTTTGACACGTTTCTTAATTTTTTTGGGTTCACATCACAGTGCAGTTTGATTAATAATCTCACTAATCAAGCAAGGATTACCTTTACCAATATATATATATACCTAAACCAATATAATTTTGAGGCGATTAAAAAATCATACAACTTGTTAATATAAAATGTACACAGTATTGATTCAGTTAGGTCATCAAAGATGGTCATGAAATCTGATATTTCAGTAAAAATAATTTAAATCAACAAATTTGTTTACTGTATTACTGTTTTGAATCAATCATCGGCAGAGAATACGAGCTTTTCTTCAAGCGGACGAAGTACTTTCGTGCAAAATAGAGCATGCAAAGCTTATTGTCAATGCATGAAATATTGAATGTAAAATGATATTTCGAAGGATCACCCATGATAAATATTTGAATGAAATTGATGTAATGTTAGGTAACACAAGAAGATGATATAAAATAATTAATGCACCTTAAATATTGCAATAAATAATAAGAAGTTATAGCAATATGTGAATTGATTTCTTGAATAATCGGTTCGATCCAAGAAGGAATAATAAAAAAGAACTCAAAGACCAAGAATGTGACCTGTTTTTTTTTCGTTTTTTCTACAGAATTGACCTACCAAATTTAAAAGCAATAGATTAATTGCCTTAGAGCCAGTTTGGAATTGCGGAGGCTGATGAAATAAGTTGCTTGTGCTGTGCTAATGAAATAAAATGCTGATTAAAAAAGTAGTTTGGTATTTGGTAAACTGTATTGTTGCGGTTGCTGTGAGTTTGAAAAGTATAGTACATATGTTTGGTAAATTTTATTACGAAAGTGATGTTTTATTATGTAATGACCAAAATAGATATAATTTTTAATTATATATGATATCTAATGATTTATATATTAAGGTTTATGGTTAAGTAAGATACAATTGTCTTTTTATTTAATATAGAGTTATAATAAAAATTTTAAAAAAGTGTGGTAGCTTATTAAATAAGCTACTTATGAAAAGTAATCCCTTAAAGTTGCTGATAAAACGGAAAAAATTATGAAATAAGCTAATTTTAAAAAATTTACTAAATATTATTTTTATCAAAAATTATGAAATAAGCCGCATATTAAATTTTAACCGCAATCTCAAACTATCCCTCAGTCCCTTATTTGTCTTTGGCCTTTTGTGCATCCATTGTTCCAATCTTAAATAGAATAAATTATTTAGGGTTGCAAGCTAGCTCCATGGGAGCTCGTATTGAAAGCAAACAATTAACATGTATATTCTTCAGGAGAAGTTTGGTTCTCATTTACGAAACAGATTCTAAAATAAATGCAATATCATTATTGAGACCTTAATAATATTATTTACCTATTAATTTAAGCTTTTGTGTTTGGTTGTTTTTCTGACATGGTATTGCGGTAATCAAGGTCTTGTGATTGATTTCACTATATAAAATGCTTATTAATAAGATCATAAAAATTCTTAGGTACACATATCCACACACTATAAAATACCCAATAAACTCAAATTCAATCTTGTTTTGCTCACATTTGTAGAGCGCAAATGTTTGTTGGTAGAGCGACCACTTAAAAGATTATATATTTATATGTATTTTGAATGAATGATACGATATCATGATTAAGAGTGCTATTGTCGCCTTAATCATCAATCAATCAAGTGATCGTGATACACCGAATCACATGGCTAGTGCATTGTTTTTATTTGAGTGCACAGTGTTGGATCTTTATCTCTTACCTAGGTAACAATCTAATAATAATGTGTGGTGAAGTGGCCCTGATGAAGAAGAACAATCTAAATTATATCAAGATATACACGCTTACAAGTTGAATATGACATCTTTGGTAGGCAAGAACGAGGAAACACCACCAAGTGTTTGATGTAGTGATTTATGTTGTTCTATTGCTGTTGCTTCCGCTTTTTTTTTTTAATTATTTTATTTCATATCCCCTTTATTAAAATTAGAAAATCTGAAGAGGAGGAGACACCTGTCCTAGGAACCTGATTATTGGGATTTGGGACACTGAATTTGCAACAAACAAATTTGCTTGTTAGGTCGAGTAATTTGAATCTATTAAAATATTCGCTACATTTTTTATTAATTATTTTTTTATTACAATAAAATTAATTAACTTACCACAAAGGACAAGATAATATAAATTAAGAAAATTAATAAATTCACTAATCCGCATTCGGGACCAGTAATCTTTCTACCTTATCTCATTCACTATCAAATGTCATTATAATATTCTTTAGCTAGAAAAGACAGTATTCTAACCATATAATTTTTTTTTTTTTTTTAACGAGGGTTCTTATACTTTATTAATCTGCAAGAAAATTATTATGACATATGATATTATACTATTACACCATATATATATATCTAAGTGTAAAAACTTTTTCACACCCAAATGCAGGAACTCTCACTAAATAAGCACTTTCTGACTATAAATTTTAAATAGGTAATGAATGCTAAAATATTTTTTTTCTATATATATTTACAGAATTCAGAAGCTTCTCTTTTTCATTTTATTCTCTCCATATTAATAAACAGATAATGTTTTTGCTATAAGTAGTAAATCTATAGAAGCAAATATTCAATAGAAATAAATGATGGGATCCTAGTTTGTTAAAAAACAAAGCCCAAGCAAATATTCAAGATATTAATTGTTATTTGATGGAAGAAGATAGGTGTAATGAAATCTTATTAAGACTAGAGAGGGAAAGCGACCGAAGAGTTAAAAAAAAAAAAATTGTCCACAAATTTCTTTGATTTTAGTTTATAATGGTATTTTTGGCGTTTAAGTAAGTGCAGGAAGTAAATCTAAAATTTTGAAATCCAGTAGTGGATGTAGTAAGTAAATAGATATAGAGAGTATTTTAATAGGTTTAAATAACTTTACTCTTTTTTTTTTTTTATGTTAATCTATTAGAAAAAGCGATCAAAACACCCCTAATTGTTTGATTGAATATTGAAATTAGTTATTTTCCCCTCAATGTTTTAAAACCCATTAGAACTTCCGACCTTAATTAATTGTCAACTGTTTTACTTCAAAACTAATGTTAAAGTCTATCTATTTTTCAACCGTCAGATTTTTCTATTATAAAAAGAAAGAATGACACTTTTATCCTTTTCAAAATTTATTTTTACTACATGATTCCCTGGTAAAATTTTTAATACCTTATATTATCCTTTATATTAAACACTGTTGAATGGTAATGTGACATTTTCACATATAAAACCGATTATTTGAAGTATATAACGTTATGTTTTTCTGTTATTGTTTTAACAATAGGGATAAAATGAGGTAATTAGACATTTATCATGAATGGTAATAAAAAATTCTAAAAGCAATATCATTCTTCCATTGAACCCAAAAGAAAAAAATAAAAAACAAATTGTCCTTTGATAGCGTATCAAACTGTTTAAACATTGTAATATTTGGTGGATTTGATGGTTTTAAATAAATAAATAAATAAATAGACTGTTAATTTTTTCAAGCAAGAGGGACTTTCGTCGTTTGTGCTAATAAATAATCCATTGTGAAATAAAGAAATACAAAAAGACATTCATGTTAAATGTGAGACGCTAAACTTGAATCCTTTGACTTTATTAGATGATGACATCAGCATAAAAAATTATATGAATAGATATTTAATTATTTATACGTGTACGTCGTGGAGAAATTGTGCCCTGGCAATTAGGGTGGTCATTGTTTAAATTAAAAGTTTAATGTTGATTAATTTCCCATATCGAGGGGTATCTGCTGGCTATCCTCATTTAAATCCAAGTGTTCAGTTAATAAAATAAGCGGAAATATTCTTATTAAAATAAAATAAAATAATCTTCGATTCTGTTGGGTGGAGACTGGAGAAGTCCTAGATTAGGTGAGAATAGCAGTTCAGGCGATGATTGATTGATTAGGCCTTCTTTTAATTTTTTTTTCTATCAGAAGGAATCATTGATTAATGATTGAGTCCAATTATTAGCACCGTCCAAGATCTCATTGAATTTTTTTTTTAAATAAATTATATTTAATATTAATTTTTTTTTAAATGAACATACTTTTCATTTAGAAATTTTTCAGTTTCTAATAATTTTCTCACTCTTTTATTCTTAATATTTATATTCTTCTCTTCAATTTTTTTTATTATTTAATTCCTAAAGAAAAAAATCTAAAAGAAAAATTGTAAGAAAAACATTATACTTAGAAAATAATGAATATTTTATGAGTCTAATACAATTTATCTTACTTATAAATTTTGATTCAGCAATTTATTTGATAATCCTTAAAAAAATATTTGTAGTGGGATAAAATTCATTTAATTTATTTTTTCATTGTATTGTATCTTAATTAAGTTGTTATATTTAATTACAAGAATTTTTTTTGGTTTAAATGATTACTTTTTAAATTCAAATTATTTTAATGATAATAAAAAATTTATATTGTGCAAGAAAAATGAAATATAAATAGCTTAATTCTATTTATATTTGTCCTTAAATATAATTATAGCATAACAGTGGTTTTATGAGATTAATGAAAGGGTACTAATAGTCCAACTTTGAATGATTAGGCTAAATCACTAGAAGGCCTTATAATACCTTTAAAATTCTTTATAAAACCTCTTTTTAACTCAACTTATCTAAATAACCAAAGATATGTTATTTAATTTCTTATTGAGAATTCAATTAAAAGCTTAATTGAATTATTTATTTAAAAAAAATTTTACAACCACCACAATTCATAATCTATATTTATATTTTAAATTTCAAATGAAATTTTTTTGAAAAAATTATAAAATATTAGAATTATGGAGATAAAAACTATCTAATAAAAAGAAAATAATTCGAGATTTTGGGATTTGTATGTATTTCATAAATAAAAGGTTGAAACAAACTTGTTAAGGTGAAATTTATGAAAAATGTGTACTTTTTACACATAAATTAATATGGGGCAATTTAGGAAATAAAATTCAGAAGGGGTGTTATAAGGAAATAAATTAATATGGGTTGCCATTAGTCTGTCTCTTCGTTAAGTGTCGATAGCTACTTTTTTGTCCATGAGCTTAAGGCCTATTGTTTCAGTTAAAGACCATTAGCTTTTTGATCGAATATTGACTACGCAGATAAGGCTTCACCCATATAACCCATAATCAAGCTTATTCAAGCAGGCCTTTGTCAGTGGGATAAGCCTTAAATTTTGATTCAAACAAAGCCCGACTGAATAAATTACAAAACTGAATGTTACTAAACATGAAGTCCTTAAAATAAGGTGACTAAGGCATAAAACTATTTAGAAAATAGGCTAAATTTTAATTAGGACCCTTACTTTCCATGTTTCTCTATATATCCACTAATAGAAACTTAATTAAAAACAAGTATATATAAATAAACTAGGTAGTCAAGCTTCAATGCCTCTAAAAACATCCATTTACGGTATCTGAATTAATTGGAATTCAAGTAGGCAGTTGATCTACTTCAAAACTAAAAATTATGTTCTCTTTCATTGAATTCATTAATCTCAAAGAATGCCTTTTTTTATTTTTTATGCATTTTATAGACTAGAGATTAATTATTAGGTTACTACAACTAGATATTATTAATTCTCTTCGATCGTAATCCTTTTCTTTCTTCTCCTTTGGTTGGTGAGAGGTCATTTCTTTGTACAATAGATAATGGGTTGCTTTTATAAAATACTGACTAAAATCATTATATTAAATATAAAATATATAATCCTATAATTAACAAAAAAAAACTTCATATATAATATTCACACCAGCTATTGTTGCTATACAAGCATGAAATTCTTCCAATTAATTTTCCGTCAATTTACATTATTTACAGCCATACTTATATATACTCATCATTTGTATACCCATTTATATAATAAAATTTTACTCATAAGTTCTTTATATATAAATAAGATAGTGATAATGAAAGAGAATTTAAAAGATTTAGAGCTTATTCATCGGCTGGTTTGAGACGGAGGATGGGTCATTCAATTGTAGGAAGAAAAATGTTACGTGCATGAGCAAATAAAAAGATAGGAAAACATGTCATCAATGATTAAGAAAATTGGATTTGGATTCAATATTGAGATGGTATTTTGTGTTGACCTATATATATATATGTCAATATATGTAATACATGATCAAAATATTACACTATCTTCCCCCTGGCTCTGATACCAATAGGAAAAGGATTTAAGACAATAGTTATTACATGAAAAATTAACTAATGGTTGATTTTAACAGGCAATTTTAAAAAGGAAAAACAACACAGACTTTAAGCAGAAACATTTGTTCTTTATTGTTATCCTTTTAAGCAGAAACAATAATTATCGCAAATCCCATAAAACAATAGATAAAATTTCTGTGTGTGTGTTGTTTTTCCTTTTTAAAATTGCCTGTTAAAATCAACCATTAGTTAATTTTTCCTGTAATAACTATCGTCTTAGATAATTATTGTTAAAATTGTCAAATTTTATCCTTTTCCCAATAGGAAAAGGATCTAAGACGATAGTTATTACAGGAAAAATTAACTAATGGTTGATTTTAACAGGCAATTTTAAAAAGGAAAAACAACACAGACTTTAAGCAAAATAAATTTACCAAGTAGAGGTACGTGGCGTTGTCCCTCCAGATCGATGAGGTCCTTGGTAAACCAAGATATTTAAACCTCCTTTGGACCCAGATCTGACTTAGAACAGATCAATAGCCCGCACGTTCTGGTTTCCAACCTACATACCTTGCTTTGATTGATTTAAAATTTTATTAAGGCTTTTGCAATCTTTATTACCACAAGGCTCAAACAGAAATATTAGATATGGATCCCAGAACTAATATTTAGATTGATTGGGAGGAGAAGAGAAGATACAACAGAAGACAGAGATCCGGTCTCTTTGCTTCTGAGGAACGTACAATTTTTATGAGCAGATCTGATATGGAAGATCAGATCGCCAGTCATGCATAAAACTTTAAATAAATTGCAGAAAATTAAATTGCTTTAAAAGTAAATTGCGAAAATTTAAACTGCATAAAAGTAAATTGCAGAAATGTAAATTGCATAAAAGTAAATTGCGGAAAAATAAAAATTAATTACAAACTTTAATAAAATAATTACATTTATTTCTTTAAATCCGACAGCTTTTTGTGATTACAAGTGAGATTCCAGAAAAATTCTGAAAACAAGGAACTTAACCAATGATCGGAAAATTCCTTGAATACAGAAAACTTCTTTTGTCTCTAAAGAGAAAGAAGAGAGAAGGAAGGAGGAGAAAGAGAGAAAAGAAAGGGAAAATCACAAGACAGGAAAATTTTTCCTTGATGTCTTGGTCCCGGATTCCCAGAGAGAGAGAGATAGAGAGAGAAGTGAAGAGAGAGAGAAGGAAGAAAAAGAATGCCGAGTCTAAGTCTTCGGCCATTCTTATATACAAAATTTTTGAAACTGTAGCTTTAAACTGTTCACTGTAGCGGAGCTTTAAGTGCACAGTATATTTTGAAAATTGGCACTGTAACGAAGCTGTAGCTTTATACGTCGTCTTTACTGTAGCTTTATACGGAAGAAATACAAAATACAAAATATAAAATCGGGTGAAGAGACATGTGCGCTCTCACTTGTGTCCAGAGGACCACCCGAAACAGAAAAATACAAAGATAAAGAAATTAACTTTTTTTTTTTTAAGTAAATAACTTATTTATATTGCTTTATAGGAGGCAATAATCCGAAGCAGTCATCTTCATTGTCATCACCAAGGGAGATGAATGGTTCAGATTCTTCATCATCAGTTGAGCTTTGTATAGATGGTTCAGACCTGGAGGCAAGAAGCTGCTCCATGACTTTGAAATACTCTTCTTCTGTTTTGGCACCTGCAAGAAGAGATTGGGCTTTGGACTTTTGGGTGAGGAAGGTTCCTTGGGCTCTAACATCTTTAATGGTTGGGGCAAGGAAACCTTTGGTAGAGAGCCAGTTTTGGATTAGGTTTGTGGTCAATTTAGTCTGTTCATCAAATTTGTTCCACCATTTGACTTTGAAAGTTCTTTGAAGGATTAATTGAGAATCATTAGTATGGTATCTGAGGTTCCACATCCATACCCAAGGTAGGAAGAAATTTGTACAAAAACAGAGAAAATGGAGGAATCTTTTCTTAGACTCTGAAGGTTTGTAATGGGCTTTGAAAATGTTTAAACATTGGATGGCATTTGGAGTTAGGATATCTGGTGTTGGGCCAAAATAGTTCCACCACTGTTGGAACCAATTTGGAAGGCTTTGTACGGTTATTTTGGAATTAAAGAAAAATAACTAGGAGTGAGATTTTTTGGGGTTTTGAATAAAGAATGTGCTAAACCAGGCTTGTTGATAATCTCAATAGGAGTAGGTCAAGCAATGTGGCAAACACATTTGAAAATTGGCGGGAAATCTTTTTTGATTGTGGAGATGGTTATTCCATTCTTTTGGGCTAAAGACGTTTAAAATAGTAGCAGTGGAATAGGCAGGTTCTTTATGGGTTTCACTGAGAAAGAAATGTTTAAATTTTACTGACTCAGTGACTTCAAGAATGGATTCATAGTAGGATTGAGGCTTTGTTAAATCCCATGGTTTAAAAAAGCATCCAGGGGGAAAAAACTTTGAAACTGTTTGAAATGGGTCAGAATGGTAAAATCCTTCTTCCACAGTCAAAATGTTTTGGAAGTAGGTTTTATCAAACCAATCCGAGGTTTTCTTTGAAAGCTTTGATTGTGAAAGAACAATCTGGGAGGATGAACTTTCACCAGAAAGAACAACTTTTTGAGAAGAGGGTTTTGTAGTGATTTCTTTAGAAACAGGTTTTTCTTTTGGAGAAATTTGGCTTTGTGAAAAACTTTGTAGAGCAAGTAAAAAATCAGGGGAATTAGAAATGGATTTCATCCATTCATTTACCTGATCCTGAGAGGCAAGGGCTTTAACTCTTGATTCATCATCTTCAATCATGTCAATCCAAGATCTGATCGGCATGGCTGATGATAATAATTTTTCTTTAGGGGGAGAAGAGGTTTTGGAAGGTGTCTGGGACACAGGGTCTTTGAGGATCCCTTTCCCTTTATCTTTTGTCTTTTTGGGAGGCATTATCTGTTTTGAAGAAACTCTCTGGTTAGAAAATCAGGGAGTGAATTTGTATCGCCTTTAATAAATTCAATATCAAAATCAAAAACACTTAAAATAGTTTGCCATCGTGCAAATATTTGTTTTGATGCAATGTTTTGAACATCTTTTTCTAAAACATGTTTTGCAGCCTTGCAATCAATTCTAAGTAAAAATTTTTGATTTAGTAGATCACTTTGAAACTTTGAAATGCATAAAATAATAGATAAAATTTCTTTTTTAATAGTAGAATAATTTTTCTGACATTCATTCCAATGAGCAGAAACATACTGTACTACTTGTTCTTTATTGTTATCTACTTGCTTTAGTATGCCACCGTAACCTATATCTGATGCATCAGTCTCAACAATTTTAGGTAATGTGGGATTAGCAAGAAATAAACATGGAATATCTTTAACTATGCTTTTTATCTGTTTTACGACTTTAGTATGATTTTCTGACCATGCAACAGGGTTCTTTTTTAACCTATCATGCAATGGTTTTGCTATTCTGTTGATGTTAGGGCAGAAATCAAGAACATAATTTAAACTTCTTAAAAATCTTTGCAATTGAGTTTTGTCAAGAATTTTATCAGGAAATTTATCTGTGAAGGCAAGGGATCTTTCAATAGGAGTGATAGTTCCCTTTGATATATAATGACCAAGAAATCGGATTTTAGTTTGGAATAGGGAAATTTTTGAACTAGAAATGGTTAGGCCTGCTTTTCTAGTTGTAAAATAAAAAGTCTTTAAATGCTTAAAATTGCCTGTATAGCCTCGTGGTAAAACAGGAGGTGCACATTTGCGAAGAGGCTATATATATATATATAATTAAATGTTAATCGAATATTGTTACAACTATAGACGTTGCCAATTAAGAAAAGTTAGATTTGGATTTAGTGGTTAGCTTTGTGATGATCTTCTAGAGAGACATATTTGAGAGTTAAAGGATTAGAATACTCTATACGTTACGTAATTAAATCTCAATCATATATTACAAATACACACGTGGCCAATTGAGAAAGCTGGGTTTAAATACAGTGTTGAGCAGATATTTGTGTTGGTCTTCTAGAGAGGACACAACTGGTAGTTCTTAGATAAAAATATACACATTTATATTAAATCTTAACCATATATTGCAAATGGACACGTAGCTGATTGAGAAAAGTGGAGTTAAATTCAATGTTGAGCTAATATTTATGCTTACATTCAAGAGACGTGCAATTGGTAGTTATTTTATATATATATATGAAAAATTAAATCTTATTCGTATATTGTTTACATATTCACGCATGACATTATGAAAAGTGAGCACAGTTCAACTTAACTTAGCATTAGATTTAAATTTCTAGAAGGATACGCACAAAAGTAAAAAATGAGCAGAGATTGTTTAGGAGAGCGACTTTGAGGAAAATAAGTTAAACAAAAAAATTGGAGAATGAGTTGTAATTTTTTTTTTCTAAATTTGCACTGAATTTAAAAAATCAAACACAAAATCAATTAAAACTGCGAAACTCGTTTTCCTGGTTTTCAGTAATAATCCTTGTTTTCAAAAAACTAATAATCAACGTATACGGATTTTGAATCCCAACAAGACTGAGAAATAAATGATGTCTGTCAAGCGTTATTAGCCGCGTAATCAATTTGTTTTGGCAAGTATAGCGTGGGAGAGAGATTAAAGGACTGGTTTAATGTCACACGTCAAGCATTGTAACACGGTTTAAGAATTAATAACATCGAATCTTTATATGAATATGGGCAGCAAATTAATGTCGTTGAACAATAACTTTGATTATGTCTCTCTATGTTAAAGTCCAAAACTGGGGACTCTCTTTACACCAAAAGAATGTTACACCGTTTAGATCGCTGGCGGCATGGCCAATATTTTAAAGTGTGGTAGATTTGTTTCTGGTTCTTTAAATCAAGACCAAGATTACAGATATCTGTCGGTAAAATTAAAGCTATTACAATTTAGAATTGTAAGTCGGATAAAAATTATGGGCTTGCAATTTTGGAGATTTGCTGCGATCATTTTCTTGTTTCACGGCTTCTGTTTCGCAGAGAAAGGTATGCATTTTATTTTGTTAAATTTTTTAATAAATTATCGACACATATACGTGTATTGTTAATTTAATTTTCATCACTCGTCTAATTTCACCATATATACATGCAGCTCCATACTACACGTTTGTCAAAGATGCAACCTCAGCACCACTAATCTCGTACTACGACTACATAATCGTCGGAGGAGGAACCTCAGGGTGTCCTTTAGCAGCAACCCTATCGCAAAACGCCACCGTTTTACTCCTCGAAAGAGGGGGCTCCCCTTATGAAAACCCTAATATTACAGACATTGGCAACTTTGTCACCACCCTTTTAGACCCTTCACCTACATCACCTTCACAACAATTTATCTCGGAGGACGGTGTGTACAACGCCCGTGCGCGTGTCCTTGGCGGCGGGAGTGTCATCAACGCGGGGTTCTACACGCGGGCGAGTATGAGATACGTGCGAGAAGTGGGCTGGACAGAGAGCTTGGTGAACAGCTCTTACGAGTGGGTTGAAAAGAAGGTGGCGCATGAGCCACCGATGCTGCAGTGGCAATCCGCCGTGAGAGATGGGTTGCTTGAGGCCGGGGTGTTGCCCTACAATGGGTTCACGTTTGATCATATTTATGGGACCAAAGTTGGTGGGACAATCTTTGATGAGGAGGGACATAGACACAGTGCTGCTGATTTGTTAGAGTATGCTGATCCTGAGAAACTTACAGTTTATTTGCGTGCTGTTGTGCAAAGGATCAAGTTTACAGAGACTGGTACGTAAATTAAATTCATTTGATCTTTGTGATCTCATGAATTTTCTTGCATCTAACTAATTGTTATACATACTGTATAGAAGCTGGCTATGCAATTAATTAAACAACGAGCTATGATTTTTTATTTGTAGACCATTAAGAGTTTGTGGCTCTATCATCATTATTGAAAAAAAAAATGATTATACGACCACAAACTCTTGTACAAACTTATCTTGTACAAACTGACGAGTCATTAATTCATTGGTTGAATAAAAATATAAAATAATAAATATAAATCATGTGGGTCAAGAGATATTTAATTCAACCAATTTTATAATGACATATCAGTTTATACAAAATAAGTTTGTATAAGAGTTTGTAGCTATATCATTACTCAAAAAAAAAATTCTTAACATGATTTTTTTAATAGAGGTTTAAAAGGAATAAATAGAGTTTTAATTAAAATTTATTAATTTAAGGTTATATAGAGATTTTATAGGGATTAAAACTGTTAATTCTGAAAAGACTTTGTAGGGATTTTGACAATTTATTTAGGAAAAGATAATTATAAAGTAATAATAAAATAAAAACTAATAAATACATAATGATGATTGAGTTAGCACCTAATTAGGAATTTATATTTTTTAAAAATATAAAATAATAGATTTAACATAAATTTGGGGCCTTACTTTATAGTGGGGCAGTGGACAAATTAAGTTTATATCAGCATCAACAGCCACTCCTGGACATATTGTTCTTGTTTCTAAATTTGTAATGGACACTTATCTTTCTCATAACGCTCACTATGGTCAAGTTAAAGATTACTTGCTATATAAACTTAATTTTTTAAGAATTAGCAAATATAAGATATTATAGTGTTGTTTAAATCGTTTTGATCCTTCTTACAGGGAGAGCAAAACCAACGGCTCAGTGTGTAACTTTTTATGATCATGTTGGGGCAAGACATAGGGCATGCCTAAACAATGGAGGGAAGAATGAGATAATCTTATCAGCTGGTGCAATCGGAAGCCCACAGCTGTTGATGCTGAGTGGGGTCGGACCCGCCAATCAGCTTCGGAAACGTGGCATCAGAGTAGTGGTAGATCAGCCTAACGTGGGCCAAGGCATGTCCGATAATCCAATGAATGCTCTCTTCGTTCCCTCTCCTCGCCCTGTTGAGGTCTCATTGATTCAAGTTGTGGGCATCACCAGGTTTGATAGCTACGTTGAAACAGCGAGTGGTTTGAGCCTTGCGCCCTCTTGGGCTCAAGGGCTAACCAGAGACTACAGCTCGTTCTTAAACAAGGTCCTTTTCTTTTTCTTTAAATGAATCCGCAAGGTCCTTATTGCTTCCGCAGTGTTTGCAGTTAATGAGTCTCTGAAGATTTGCCAACATTTGGGCCAAAATTTGAAATGTTGAATTGGTAAAACTTTCGGCCCAGTAAGACCCACCAAATGAAAATAATTTGTTACTTTAATTTTAAAAATAACGTTTCTACTTTCGAGAATAATTTTTGTAAAAACATCCAACCAAACTCATTTTCTACTCTTTTTTTTTAACACAAAAATTATCATCGAAAATAAATCTTAGCTGCTACTAAATATTATATTCTTGAGATATCGCTTACCAAACATGCGCTTCAAAAGAGTTTTATTAGGCAGAATTGCCTAAGAACTAAATAGAATGGATTTCATTCAATTTAAACCTACGTAAACAATCTTTAGAAATTGGCCTCTGCAACTTTGACGGCTTTTGCATTTTATACTGTTGAGTTATGTCCCACATTAGTTAATAAAGAGGAGATACTTGAATTTATAAGAAGGTGGGTCACTCTACCTAAAAAACTAGTCTTTTGGGTTGAATACCTAGAAATCTTATGCTAAGTACCCCCAACAAGTGGTATCATAGCTAGATCCTAGTAACCAGAATATGGTGGTGGAACAACTCAGATGTGTCAGACGAGAGCTAGACTCTAAAAGTCAAAATGTGGTGGTGGAACAACTCAGATGTGTCGGACGAAAGGACCGGAGTCCAACAATGGTTTCGTTCGAGGGGAGATTATTAAGTTATGTCCCACATTGGCTAGTAAATGGGAGATTCTTGGATTTATAAGGAGGTAGGTCATTCCACTTAAAAAACTAATCTTTTGGGTTGGATACCTAGAAATCTTATGTTAAGTCCCCCCAACAAGTGGTATCAGAAATAGACCCTAGTAGCCAGAATATGGTGGTGGAACAACTTAGATGTGTCGGATGCAAGGACCGAAGTCCGATGGTAGTTTCGTTCGAGGGGAGGATTGTTGAGTTGTGTTCCACATTGGTTAGTAAAGGAGAGATACTTGGATTTATAAGGAGACATGTCACTCCACTTAAAAGGTTATTTTTTTGAGTTGAATACCTAAAAATCTTGTGATAAGTCCCCAATATATACATCTCTTTTTAAATTTCAATCTCTAAAAGTTTACTCTCATGACTTTGGCACCTCTTAGATTTTCAATTTTTGACTTTATTAAAAAAGTTCTATTTGTTTACTGAGGACTGAGCTGTGTGTATTTCTTAAATCCATTTAACAAGTCCTAGTATGTATGTATATATGTATGTGTATATATATAATGCAGACAGGCGAGCCCTCATTGGTGACACCAGAAACCGTGGCCGAAGCAGTAGAAACAGTTAACTCGTATCTCAATGGAACGATAAGAGCCGGAATCATACTAGAAAAAATAATGGGGCCAAGGTCTACAGGCCACCTTCGTCTCCGAAACTTGGACGCAGACGATAACCCTTCAGTAACGTTCAACTATTTCCAGGAACCCGAAGACTTGGTAAGATGCGTCCAGGGAATGCGCACAATCATCGACGTTTTGAATTCCAGGGCCCTTTCCAAGTTCCGATTCCGCGACGTGTCGGCGCAGGAGTTGATCAATTTAATGGTGAACATTCCCACGAACCTCAGACCGAGACACGTCGTTGGTGCTGCAATTTCCTTGGAGCAGTTCTGCAGGGACACTGTGATGACCATTTGGCATTATCATGGCGGCTGCCAAGTTGATAGAGTTGTTGATCGCGATTACAAAGTTATCGGTGTTGATGGCTTGAGGGTTATTGATGGTTCCACGTTTTATAATTCCCCCGGAACGAATCCTCAGGCTACTTGTATGATGCTTGGAAGGTGATCAATTATAATTTTATGAGAAACTGTTTTGTTTTGTTATAATTGATTTTGATGAGATATTACTGAGAATTGGATGCTGTTTTGTGGTGCAGGTACATGGGGTTGAGGATTCTGCATGACAGAGACAGGATTTCCTTTTAAAAAAATTATAAACTGAAGATTTAAAAATTGGATTTGAAGTTGGCAAATTATATTGTTAATGACTTTAAGAAGTGGGGGGGAATATGCAGATTATTTCATTGCTGTGTTCCCCCTTCCTTTTGTGGTCAATCTCTGTGTGAATAAAACGTACTTCTTTAAGGGGCATAATGGAAAGAAACAAAACTTGTTGGGTCCAAAAAGTAAAATACAAACAACAGTAAGCTAGAATAAAAATAACAATTTTGATTTTTCAATTGATTTTTGTTGGGCCTTGGGTTCGTTAACACTCTGAAGAAAATCAGCACTTTCTTATCCTTTTGTAAAAATTTATCATGTACTAGAAATTCGGTTTGATGAGACTTTGTAGGTGTGAATCACATTCAAATAGTTATAGAATACTTTTGTGCTAAGAACGAGTCCAAAAATATCAGGGTCTTACACGGGGTAAACAAAAGAATTGTTACCAGCTGACTGAAAATAAAATAAGTAAAAGAAATTCAATTCAAATAGCATTTTTTTTATTTTTTTTTTCCATTGATTGAATATAAACATGGGCCCAACATGGTCACAAAACTCAACTTTATAGATATTATCAATTCTTTTCTTTATTTTTGTCCTCCATGCCTGCGACCTTTTTTTTTTTTTTGGTGTCACCCAGCTTTTCCTTTTTCTCACATAGAATCGGTAGTCAAACCTCACTTTAAATAAAAGTTGAGCTTCTTGTCATCATAATTTCTAGACATGCTTGGTCCCAAATTTTTTTTCCCAAATCAATAGCCTAAATCAATAAGTTATACATTAAACTCTCTCAGCAATGACATTTTATATAGGAATAATATTCGCATTATTCATATAAAATTATAATTATAATTTTTATTAGTTATAAATAAAAATAAACTCTACATTATAATAAGTGATAATTTTTTTAGATCCCATAGTGATAATAAATAGTATATTATAGAAATATATGCTTTGTTATATTAAGGTTTAAGATGAAATAAAATATTTTTCTAAAATTGTTTGAAAAAAATTATTTATTTCTTAAACTTTTCAATATGACTCTGCTTAATCCAAACACTAAATAGATTTATAATTATGTACTAATTTTTTAAGCTATGCCTATCTTATTTGTCATTATCCTTACATTAGATTTAACATGCTCTATTAATTAATTAACAATATAGTGCACACTCACTTGCACTAAAGATAAGTAAGTCAAAAACAATAACTTTTACAAATCTTATTAAATTATAACCTCCTCTCTTTCTGAAAAAAGAATAAAAAATTGTACCTAGTAATAAAATTAATTTAGTTATCACATTATGACTATTGAGAAGTTTTATTATAATACTTAAGTAGAATACTTATTGTATAACTTTTCTCCATCTGCTCTCCATTTAATAAAATTTTGACTGCTAATCCCTTTTTTTTTTCATTTTCTTTGATTCCCAATTTATAATATATTATTATGTATATTAATTATGATAAAGTTTAGGGTGTCGGTAGCAGATACTTGAGTGTAACAGAGAATTACAAGTTTTTAATAAAACATCTAGGGCTTTGTACCAAACAAATGCAGGATTGTGGCTATACTCTATATATGTATTTAAATACTCGATGAAGATTACATATATATATATCAGTATCTTATGTTAGAATATGCACTAATTAACTAGCAAAAATAGCTGTTAAAAAGAAGAATTGAATGATTTTGGCGTAACCATACCATTTAATTAAAGGTTTCGGAGTGATTACAGGAAAAGACATGACATTTGGCAGGCAATCATTTGATTGTTTATAGGACGACACTCATGGCCATTATTTTTATACAAGCATTTTCAGAAACCTTCAGCAGGAAGCAATTGAGAAGCATTATAATTGATAAAGAAGCTCTTTTTGTACAGCAATGATACTATTGCCCGGCCAACATAAAAGCGGCTTTTGTCGCCCACTTCTGCTTGTTGCTTTCAATTTTCGCCTCCTTCCAATCAAACAACACAGCTAAGATATTACCTTTAAAGAATAGCCATTGCAACTGCCTTGCTAGCTACTCCTTTCAGGCCCCGTTTGTTTTATTCTATTTTATTTTGTCGTTTTAGTAGGTTTATTGTCCCAAGTATCTAGGTTTATCATAAAGATTTTCTAAACACATGCATCATCGCCATTGTTCATGTTTCACAAACATGCTAGTAAACCCGGGAATTGTTTGTGATTAGGCAAACTTTGTGATCAATTTGAATTCTGCTGAGCAAGACTTTCTTAGGTAGTTAGGTGTAAGGCAATATGGTGATATTGAGGTGCCCGAACTAATGCTGCCTCATAAGTCATGAGGAGCAAACTTTGCAAAAATTTTAAGACAAGGTCAATTTAGTGGCCTGACTTATTCAACGGGCTCGCACCACGCCCCACGCCCCACATCAACATGGACTTATTCAATGGGTTTACACCACGCCCACATCAACCAGCAAGTATGAAAGCAATCAAGGCAAGTAAAACAGATGCTGTTGTCTAAGCCAATAAAGACAAAATAATAATAATAATAATAATAATGCTCCATATAAGCAATGAAATTTGATTGAAAGAAACAAGAAGAAAAGAAACAGAGAAAATGCAGTCACCTTGCTTGAGAGAGGTCTCACAAGCATGCCTATGCACCCACGGTGGCTGCTGTCCGTCTCCTTTCTTCAGCTTATCACGTGATCCCCTCAACAAAGTCTCCAAGTCCAGAAACACTTCTGCGGATTGTCGCCGAGACTTTGCAGCAGTAACTGCTTCCTCCATCTTCCCAGACACTCAATTCACCAACCACGAGTCTCTCCCATCTTTGCAACAATCTTTAACTGAATTCACAAAAGCCTACCCTCAGTACTTTGATTCATATCAAATTGACCAAATACGAACAAAAGAGTATTATCATCTCTCACTCTCCAATCATACCTGCCTTGATTATTTTGGTATTGGCTTGTTTTCCTATAAACAGTTGCATAAACAAGAATCTTCTCCTTCTCATTTACCGCCTTCTCAAAATTTGGATATTCCTTTCTTTAGTGTGTCACACAAGACAGGGAATCTGAAGACACAGCTGCTTCATGGAGGGCAAGAATCAGGATTGGAATCCGCAATGAAGAAAAGGATCATGGACTTTTTGAAAATTTCAGAAAATGATTACAGTATGGTGTTCACAGCAAACAGAACATCTGCTTTCAAACTTCTAGCAGAGTCTTACCCCTTCAAGTCCATTAAAAATCTTCTGACAGTTTATGATTATGAAAGCGAGGCGGTGGAGGCAATGATAAGGACCTCTGAGAAAAGAGGAGCCGGAGTCATGTCAGCCGAGTTCTCATGGCCAAGACTGAGGATTAATTCAGAAAGATTGAGAAAGATGGTTGTGAGCAAGGGGAAAAAGAAAAAGCAGAGGGGGCTTTTCGTGTTCCCGCTTCATTCTAGAATGACAGGAGCCAGATATCCTTATCTGTGGATGAGGGTTGCTCAGGAAAATGATTGGCACATCTTGGTTGATGCTTGTGCATTGGGACCTAAAGACATGGACAGCTTTGGCCTCTCCCTCTTTCGGCCCGATTTCCTTATTTGTTCCTTCTACAAGATTTTTGGAGAGAACCCATCTGGATTCGGATGCCTGTTTGTCAAGAAATCTACAGTTCCAATTCTGGGAGATAACACGAGTTCAGGGATGGTCAGCCTTCTACCGGCAAAGAAGCAGCTCTGGTTAATGGACGAGTTTTCAAGTTGTGAAACAGAACCTGAACAGGCATCTAAGTTTAAGCAAGAAAAAGTAGCTGCAACAAACACTTTCTCAGGGCCTATGTCCATTGAAATGCAGCACTCTGGCAAATTGGAACAAGGAGAAATCTCCGAGGTGCAAAGGGCTGAAGCTGATTCTATCCAACAGAAGAATGCCAATAAGAATGGAGGTGATGGCTCAGAGATTGAATGCAGGGGTCTGGACCAGGTGGATTCATTGGGACTGACAATGATTAGTAGGAGAGGAAGGTGCTTGATCAATTGGCTGGTGAATGCTTTGATGAAGCTTCAGCATCCCAACACAGAAGGGAATGCCCTAGTTAAAATATATGGACCAAAGATAAAGTTTGATAGAGGACCTGCATTGGCATTCAATGTGTTTGATTGGAAAAGAGAAAAGATTGAACCTGTACTCGTACAAAAGCTTGCTGATCGAGAAAACATTTCGCTTAGCTATGGATCCTTACATCACATTTGGTTCTCAGACAAGTATCAAAAAGAGAAAGACAAGGTCCTTGAGAAAACAGACAGAGAAGCAAAGAGCAAGACTGATAACAATAGGAAAGACAAAGCCAATCTGGGAATTACTGTTGTTACCGCTACACTGGGGTATCTGGCCAATTTTGAAGACGTTTACAGGCTATGGGCTTTTGTTGCTCAGTTTCTGGATGCAGACTATGTGGAGAAGGCCAGATGGAGATACACAGCTCTTGATCAGAAGACAATTGAAGTCTGAGAATGCAAATATCCAAAACAACAGAACGGTGTCAATTATTTCTTTTCTGATTTTGAGTGTACAGAAACTCTATGTAATTTTATGATCCTGCACAGGATATATGATGCATCATGCACTTTATTGTACACTTTCCTGCCCAGTTCAGTACTTAATTAACATATTTGAACATACATGGCTGCACATTCTGCTTAATACAGATGACACCAATATACCTATTTGTTGCAGAATGCCCTCATTGCATACGACAAGGCTTCAATTTAAAGCAGGCACCCCGCACTTGGGAATATTTAATGCACAACGGACCTTGGTAGCAAGCCATTTAATTCAACTTTCGCCTTAATTTTCTTAATAGTAGAATTTTCTACTCCCATAACTAGTAAGTTCAACAACGACTATGTAAGTATATAAATTGATATCTTAAATCTTCTTGAACTCATTTGGTGAAAACAGGAACATCTACCAACTGAAAAAACAAAAGAAAAAAATTCATAGCATAACTGGTAAAATAGAAGTCTAAGAAAAATTATTTAACTAGGTATTTCAACCCCATTCTAGGTGGATCCTAGGGCTTGGCCTTACATGGGTCTTCGGGCTCAACATGAATTTTAAATCTGATGAACTAAGCTTTCACACATCAAACATCTATACTAATTTAATCCTGATTGCGCCATAGATGTCTTGTAAAATAATGATATGTTAACATACATGCATATAAACCAAAAGCCAAATCCTAGGGTGAAAGTTTGCGGCTAAATATACAAAAGTTGTGCAAGCATCAAGAGGTTTACGAAAAACTATATATATGCATAGACTTAGAATTGTGAAGCTTGCTTTACAATTTAAGGTCTTGAATATGTCCTGCTAACTTTACAATTTATGTTCTTGGAAATTTCTCGAATGTGTATTTGCTGCTTCTATTGTCTCGATTAATCTTTATGCTCTTTATCTTATGCTTTTTCTTGTTCTTCCAGTCTTCGTGCTTCTTTTTTTTTTTTTTTTCATATAGCTTGTGGAATGTGACATGCCGTTGACACGTGGAACGCCTTCTATCATCCATATTTATTTATCCTATACAATGCAGATTTTGAGAATGTTACATCAAAGACATAAACCAAACCATTATAAAGCTGTTCAACTTAGCATGAAAAGTATATCAGCAGAGAGATATAAAACAAGCCTCAAGAGATTAGGATTCTTTTTTAATTGAGCTTTTTCTCTTTACCAAATAAGGACGTAGGAGAGTTAAATGCTTACGATACACAATTATTAATTGACGCCTGATGTAAAATCTTTGAAAGCTCACAAGAATTAATAACTGACGAAGATTAAAAAAAAAAAAAAAACTTAGTGTGTGTGTGTGTGTGTGTGTGTATGCGCCTTCAACAAAGACTACCTTTTGGAAATTGAAAATTCATGAACCCACAGTCTGGAGCTACATGATGCAGTACTATATATTGATTCACTCCACCACTCATCTCTCACAAGCATTTCATCAAACATAACGTGGCTACCACCATCGTATTCGCCTTCTACGCAAAATATGTAAGCTGTTTAAGTTTCAATATCAAGAGCTGTAAGGAACATATATTGGTCATTTTGGGCCTGCATGCCTCTATCAGTGATCTAGTCCTTATAGCTAATGAATAAAGGAACGCAGGCCCAAATGTAGTTTCAAGATTATTCTAAAATTAAAAAAAAAAGGCCAAAATAAAACAAAATAAATTAAAATTAAAATAAACAACGAGGACCTAGAGAAGCCTTTTTTAGCTGGTGGTGAGAGTACCACAATACCTTCATTCAACGAGGATCTGTAAGTATTTATTCTCAAAACATACATAACTATCACTTATATCTTAAAATTTTGAGTTCTATGCCCCAAAGTCTCATTGTTAACGTCGCTGTTGCTGATGACACGTGTAGGCCCTAGAGCAGCTAAACAACGAGTGTTTGTGTTTACCTAATCAAAAAAAAGAAAAAAGAGTGTTTTCCTAATCAATTACCACGTAGTCAAACCATAAAGGCATGATTGATCGTTTTTGTACAAATTCGACTTTTTGTGTCAAGTAAGATCCTCACTCATTGTCACCGTGTCATTTATTTTCATTTGGGACGGTCTTATTTAATAATTAAGACTTTTAAAGTCAAATAGCGAATTGATATGGTACCATAGGTCAAGAGTTTGTAGCATTATTTAATACTCTCCGGCCAATCTGGATAGTTGATACTAAACGTTTAGTATACAGGCAAGGGCGCAAGGCTCACCTAACCAGCTACCAACAACCCAACAACATTAATCCCACTTTTAAATTGTCAATGCAAAAAAAAAAAAAAAAAAAAAAAGAGAGAAAATTTGCAAGATTGGAAATAATTTCTTTTAATAGCCTTGATATTTTTTTCTAACATTTTCAGAAAAACAAATACTTGTTTTCTTTAAAAAAAATGCTGAAGTGAATGAAAAAAAAAAGACCATTCTAAAGTTATTTTAGTAAGGGTATTGATATTTAGATAATAAATAAATAAATAAAATATTAACAAAATAAATTAAGTTCTATTTGGGATTAAAGTATTGTAGGTTTTAATAATAAATATGTAATAAATATAAATTTTAATAATAATTTTAAAAAAATTATTAAAGATATAATAGATTTTTCATTATACAACTGAAAAATTATATCAATATAACTTCTAAACTATAATAATTGGTGTTTACCAAATATTTTAGTATTACAATTTTTAAATTACAACTACTCAATTTCAATTCCAAACGCACACTTATAACATCGCGCTAACACTACACACAAGGTTTTTATCAAACCTTTATTTATTTAGTTTTTTTGACATTTTTCTTATAGCGATCCTACCAAACTAATTTGTAATTTAATATATTCAATAACAAAAAAAATAATTATTAAATTTAATCTGCAGTTTGGGTAGAATCTTGCGTAGCAATGATGAACGCTATATCATTATAAATTTATAATAAATAACGTTAAATAATGATGAAAAAAAAAATTCGTCGTAAATATTACTAACCTCAGGGTCGAAATTTGAATCGCGCCGGTCCTACGCTGAACTGCGCCCGCCGTTCTTTAAACGGTACCCCGTTGTCTGCGCATTTCGAGGTCGACTTGGTTACACACACAGTTAACTTACACATTCACTCACGACGCACTCGCAGTCGCGCGAACAATTAAACACACACACACACACACTCTCTCTCTCTCTCTCTTTTTTGTTTTGTTGGTTATTTCTCTCGATTTTCTCACTCGTATTCTCGGCGTCCAAACGGGAATCAACTCCGAGAAAGTGAAGGAAAAATGACTTCTTCGCATCCGAAAAATGTCGGAATCCTCGCCTTGGACATTTACTTCCCTCCTACTTGTGTTCTTCAGGTGCAAAATTTTCTCTTTTTCTTGTTTAATAATCTCTTAGCTGCGTTGAACTTTTTCTAAGTACTGCATGAACCAGCTCCATTATGGTTTAAGAATTAAGATTACGCATGTTGAATACTTGAAAATATTCTGCATCAGAAAATGGTTAAATTTTGTTTTGTTTTCATTTTTATTTAAAAGAAAATGAATTCAATTTGTGTTGTTTTAGTTTTCATTTTTTTAAAAAAATGAATCAAATGTGTGTGCTTGGGTGATGTTAATCATGATCATTTGAATGGGGGCTGTACTTATTTATTTTAACTAAGTAGCTTTAATAAAACAGTGAAAAAGTTTCATCTTCACCAAATTAGAAGAGTATTAGAAAGCATCTGAAACATTGGGACTGGTAAGGGTTTTTGTTACTTTTAAAAGCTTTTTTTTCTTGTTAGAGGGCGTAAAAGTTATTTTCACAATAGCAAATGAATTGCAAGAGCACTTACCAAGAATTATTACATCATAAAGCACTTTACATTCTCGTTTAACATAAAAGGTGCTTTTAATTATCTTAGACGAATAATACTAAATAGACACAGACATACTTTTTTTATATAAAGCATTTTTCATGGTACTAATAGTAGATTTTAAATACCTTCCACGATAACTGGAGGTTATTAGATGTTTTTGTTCGTGCATATGATATTATTTAACAGATAGTTCCGTTGCATGACCAATTGGTGCTCTTTTTTTCCCCCAAAAATTATTTTTGCTTCTTACTTTGTTTATGTCAATATTATCAAGATAGAGTGATGTGGTTCATATTTCTTATAACTGTGTTATCTTTGTTCTAATTCTTTTGGCATTTATAGCAAGCTTTAGAGGTTCATGATGAGGTGAGCAAAGGGAAATATACTGTAGGTCTTGGACAAGATTGCATGGCATTTTGTTCAGAGGTGGAAGATGTCATCTCAATGAGGTTAATGATGCTCGCTTATCATTTCCTTGTGCTTAGTTTATTACTAACAATTAACACTCTCAAAGATGAGCATAGGCTCTAGTAATGTCCAAATTGAATGTGTTAATTATTTTTAGTCATGTAGTTTGAGGCATCCCTTTCGGAACATTCTTGTATTACAGCCATACTTTCTGTTTACCTGGCAAGTGAACGGATCACCATCTGAACGAATGTATCTGAGGACAGAAAAATATTTTGATTCAATCATTTCCCTTTTTTTAGGAAAGTTTGCGGAATCTAATGGTTATAAGCATGGAGAAATATGTAATTATGTTTATTTATATTAGAGCATTTATAGGAATTTTTTTTAACAGTGTAGCAAAATGCTAGAGCTTTTTTGTTAAAAAGATTTTTTTTTTTTTGGTCTTTTCTTGTGAAACTATCCATTGATTGTGATGTTGTTACTAGAACTTCAGCCATAGCCATACTGTTTGAACATGTTGATTTTGATGGTTTTAGGTGTTGATGGGACTCTGAAGGACTTTGAATTGCATCTAATATCGTTACTTATTTACTCGATCATATATTGCGCAGTGTGTTTAAATTGCAAAATTTTACCTGACTGCACTTTCATTTATTCATTGTTGTCTGAAGGGCCCTGCAACAAGGGGACTGTGGTGTTCGCCTTATTACCCTTAATTTTTGGCAAAAAACCTGCTAGTCAGGACTCTCATTATTCATTGACGTCTATGTGTTCTTTCAGTTTGACAGTTGTTACCTCCCTTCTTGAGAAATATAAAATTGATCCAACTCAAATTGGACGACTTGAAGTTGGCAGCGAGACTGTCATTGACAAGAGCAAATCAATTAAGACGTTCCTAATGCAAATTTTTGAGGTATTTCTCCTTTTTATTCTAAAAATTTTATATTTTAGATTCAGGTAATCTTTTTGTTAAGTATAACTTTCAGCAGTTGATAGTAATTTAAGGTGAACTTCTGTTGTCGTGAACAAATTCTTTAACTACTGGCTTAAACCTAAGGTATGAATAGCAGAACAACTGGATTTAAATTTAATATATTGACATCAGCTATCAAATCCAATGTCTTACATTTACTAACCAAAAAAGGAGTTTGTGACTATAAATTTGTTAGCATTATGGGATACTAGGGCTGATTAATGCAAGCTGTCTGAGCTTTCAGAAGGAGTATACTTGTAATGCTTTCTATTACTCTTGAAGTACCGCTTTCTATTACTCTTGAACTACCTTTAAGAAACTGATGTATAATGGCTCTCAATAAGATGAAAATTATAATTTTTTTTTTCTCCTCTTTAGACTGAAAACAGAGCATTGTTGTGTTTTTATAACATGTATCCTCTTAGCTGCCCATTGGATTTACCATATTGTGTATCCTAGAATCTTTTACATGACATGAAATAGACAGTCGTGTCATTCCTCGCTGTAATGTGTAGTGTCTTTGTTTTTTCCTAGTTTGGTTTTCCTATGAGTTATGCACCTTACACTAACTCTTATAAGGAACAGAAATATGGAAATACTGACATTGAAGGAGTTGATTCAACAAATGCTTGCTATGGAGGAACTGCAGCCTTATTCAATTGTGTGAACTGGGTGGAGAGTGCTTCATGGGATGGACGCTATGGACTAGTTGTATGCACAGATAGTGCGGTATGATTTCTTTGGAAATGCGGGTAGAGTCACTTCTTTACATTAAAATTAAGTCTAGAAAAGGAAAGAAATTACTACGTTAGTGTTAGTTGATTCTTGAATTGCGGCCTTGTACAACCTGCTAATATTTCTTATCTTATGGAGGAACAATCATATGAGGCATGAACCCCGGTATCCATATGTTTGAAGTCATGAAGCAAATTTGAACTATTTTAATTTTCATTCTGTTGACATTTGAATTCCAATATTAATTACGGGAGAATACATCTATTGCAATCCTGAGATAATCTGTTATGGAAACTTTGATTGCTTCTATCATGGGTACCAGCATTCGTCTCCCAAGGTACTCAATCTAAACTAAAATTCTGCACATTGATTCACTAGGATTACCTGGCTTTCCCAATAAGGAATTTTCTGATTCAATTGAAGTTCTTAAGTTCTTCAAATATTACATCAATGAGGTCTATTTAATGCTAGATTTCAAAAAGAATGAGCATCTTTGTGAAATGAAATTTTCCATTTACGGATTATGAAAAAGTTTCTCTTTCTAGTAAAAAAGAATCAGTGTTAGGTTTTAATTCCCCTTCATTATTGCAAATTTTCTGCAACCATGAATTTTAAGTAGCACTAGGTTTTAATTAATCCAAAATGAAGCCTAGGAGTATTGGCTATTAGTTATTTGACTTTAATGTAATGCAAAGACTTGACAGTTTGATTCTTTAGTCATAGGGATGTTGATTTAATTTGAATAAAATGGCTTTGTTCCAGGTTTATGCTGAAGGGCCAGCTCGGCCCACCGGAGGAGCTGCTGCCATCGCCATGTTGATAGGGCCTGATGCTCCTATTGCTTTTGAAAGCAAACTTAGAGGCAGTCATATGTCTCATGCCTATGATTTTTACAAGCCCAATCTTGCTAGTGAATATCCAGTAATGCTTTCCCCTAATCTATCAGTCTCTTTCTCTTATTATAAAGATCTTGGATTTGTTATCTGCATTTGTATTTTTGCATGTGATTATTTCCTGATATAGCGGAAGAAACTATATTTGTTAACGTGCTTGTTGTGTATAATTTTTGTTTGATTACCAAATCTATTGAGACAAAGTAAAAGATAAATGCGCAATTGATATTATTCATGTTTTACGTGTTTATGTGAGAATTGCTACTTTATACAAATATAAAACTTTCTATTTCCTTTTCTTGTAGGGGAAACTTGGGTGTCTAATAGACTCAAAGTGCACTAGCTGTTTGGGAGCCAGTGCTATTGAAATATACTAGTACAACGAGATTATGATGTGCTTGTCACTTGGAACTTTCTTTGTATGGTTAACTAATTTTATTTGTATTTGTGGTTGTAGGTTGTTGATGGAAAGTTGTCACAAACTTGTTATCTCATGGCACTTGATTCTTGCTACAAGTATTTCTGTCAGAAGTAATAACCACTAATTTTTACAATTCTTTTCTCTCTGGAAGGAAGATGTTCTCATCTAGCTGTGCTGCTAGAAGCTCATAAAATTCTGCTTTTCATAGGTTTGAGAAATTGGAGGGTAGGCAATTTTCAATGTTGGATGTTGATTATTTTGTCTTTCACTCTCCATACAACAAGGTATTGATGTTTCCCACTCTTGGCGATGTTATTAAATGCTGTGGAGCATCTCAAATTAAAACTTTAAGATTCTTAACTAATATCTTCTTTCTGAAACTTTTACTGCAGCTTGTGCAGAAAAGTTTTGCTCGGCTGTTCTTTAACGATTTCTTAAGGAATGCCAGGTTTTGTGTCTCACTCTGGTTTGCTTGTATTTATCCAATCTCATGTAGAACATATTGGAATGCATTTTGATAAAATGGATTGCTAATATTTTTAACAACAATTTAATTTCTATTAGCACTGCAACTGCATTATAACCACGATTTCAGTAATGGGACATTTAAATTGGATTGAAGAAAACCAAGGTTGTTGTTCCTAAAAGTAGAAAAGAAATAACTGCTGTGTAATTTCCCCATGCAGTTTAGAAAATGATATTTAATACATTTCTTAACTAATCTTCCTTTTGGGACTAATAAACAACATCAAATAGAGTACCATAAATGAGTATTATATTTGGCAGTAATCTAAAGAGCTCTCCTAGACTTTAAGATGCAGTATACCATTTTCATGAGATATTAGATTTATCTGATAAACACTCATCAGTTTTTTGAAATATTTTCTGGAAAGCACATCAGCTCTGTTGATGAGATGGCAAAAGAAAAGCTAGCCCCATATTCAACCCTATCTGACATTGAGAGCTATCAGAGCCGGGATCTTGAAAAGGTGAGTTACCATTCTGATTGTCTCATTAATAGGGTTGGTGCTCTGTGGGCTCATGGTTGCTTGAGGTGAAATTTGCACTGATCAAATTTCTGATCCAATCAAAGGCAAGCCAGCAAGTTGCAAAACAACTTTATGATTTAAAGGTGCAACCATCCACCCTTATACCAAAACAAGTGGGTAACATGTACACTGCATCTCTTTATGCAGCATTTGCATCCCTTCTTCACGAAAAGCATAGCTCTCTGGTATTTACCTTTTTCACTATCTTATGTGTAGTTTGCCTTTCATATGTTGAGAATGGGAAGTTTTTATTAGGAATACTTCCTAAATGTTGTTGTATCCATTGGATTCAGGAAGGTAAGCGGGTAATAATGTTTTCATATGGAAGTGGTCTAACTGCTACAATGTTCTCACTCCAACTTCAAGAAGGCCATCGTCCTTTCAGCTTGTCAAACATTGTAAAAGTGATGGATGTTCCTGGGAAGCTGAAGTTGAGACATGAGGTATTTCTTCCCTTTGCAGATATATAATATAACTCGGGGCTCATTTTAGAAACCCTTGTAGGGCAAGCAACGGCCTACAACTGTTTCCTGCTGGACCTTTATGTTGTTTTTGGTTCAAGGTCGGTCATGTTTGGGTGGTAACATGAAGCATTGAAACAGTAGGGCAATGAGATTCTCTTTATTGAAACCAAGTGGTAAGCATGCTTACATAATCAATTTCCGGGATTTAAAAGAAAAAGAAGTTACAATTTCTTTTTCTTTTCCTTTCACCTTTGATCACTGCATGCATGGAAATTATAGTGTCCAGTTTTCACACTATAGTGGTTGAAAATCTAAACACGAGACTTTGTTAAGAGTTATGCTGTATTGTCACTTGTCAGCCTTCAGTTTCTCTTATCATTTGCTTTACTACAAGATGCTTGTAATATATGATCATCCATTGCAAATAATTTTGGTATTAGGCATTGTTCATGTATCTTATTCTTCCTTGTTCTTGTTGATGTACGACATTTCCATAAAACTAGTGTAGTAATCTTGCAGTTTCCTGCTGAAAAATTTGTCGACATAATGAAGCTCATGGAGCACAGATATGGGGCAAAGGACTTTGTGACAAGTAAGGACAGTAGCCTCCTGTCACCGGGCACGTACTACCTAACTGAAGTTGATTCAATGTTCCGGCGATTTTACGCCAAGAAGGAGAACCCCTCCAATGCTGCAACCTGTGAAAATGGTGCCAGTTAATTAACATCCTTGGCATCTGGAGGTAACAAAGCCAATGCCTGCCTCTACCGATGGCTTGTCATTACCTTGAAAGACGGTAAAGCTTTTTAGATAGCATACACTGAAACCCAAATATTATTACTGGTGAAATAGCTCAGTGAGTGTGATCAGAATTCTCCATCCCCAAAGCTGTGTCACATTTAAATTATTATCATATTGTTATTCCGAATAATTTTAGTGTTCTTTCTAAATCCACAAAGAATTGTTTGATTGCTATGACTTGGCAAAACTTTTAAATAAGAATCAATTCTGGCCGACCCATAATACCCAAATAGGAACTTTACATGTTACTACACTAATAACGTTCAAACATTAACAGGTAGGATGTTGGATAATTTCCCTCAAACTGCCCAATGTAGTGATAATGGCCAAACTCCACCTAAAAAATTCCGAGTCCACAGAAATTGGGAAAATTTCAACAGAAAAATCACCAACGCAACACTTTACCTAATTTAATGGAGAAATTTTAAATATATTAGAGATATTCTGTCAGCCACATCATAAATAAATAATATTAAAAAATATATATATAGTTGTTTATTTATTTAAAATATTTAACATATAAATAATTATCATATTAAATTTAATTGTACAATTAGGTGTATTATACCTGATCTATTTTACGTTTTCTCAATTTAAAGGGGCCGACTTTTTAAAGATTGGGCCCATCACGTGTCAACATCACCGGAACACTGAGTTGGGCGAGACTTTTCCAGCCGTCGATGCGTTTTCCACTATAAATAAATAGGCACTGGAGGGTCCCTCTCTTTGTTCGGACTCCCATCAGCAGGATAAGTGGGGCTCTCTTCGTTTTCTAGGGTTCGTTTCTCTCTCTCTCCCCCTTTTATTTCTCTTTCCACTGTTACTTTTCTGTATTTATTTTTAATAAAAATCTATTTCCATGTCTTTTCTCTATTAATTTTTTTCAAAAAATAAGATTCAAAACACAGTCAACGTACCATTTCTCTGTTACATAATAGTAACTATTTTAGGGTTCCATAGCCTGATAGCTTTGTCTCCTCTTGGCCAATTTCTTGTTGATTACTTTTGAGTTTTTACCATTTTGGGTTTTCTTGATCGGTTGTTTTTTCGTTTATTCAACATGGAAGAAATTAACATCGAAGAACAGAGCAACAGCAACACCTCCAAAAATTTCTCACGGTCAGAAACATCAATCATGGACCCACAACAAGAACCAACGGTCGCGATGAAAGAAGAGGCACTCACGGACCCAGAGAATCAAGAATTCGACCACACTGCTTTGCAGCCAATGGGCCTCGTCCAAGTCCCCATGGCACCCGCAGCACCACCAATCAGCCGCTCGCAGAAGCTCGTACCCAGACGCCCTTCCAAAGATAGGCACACCAAGGTCGAAGGCCGCGGCCGTAGGATTAGAATGCCCGCCACGTGTGCGGCCAGGATCTTTCAACTAACCCGCGAACTCGGTCACAAGTCCGACGGTGAAACCATCCGTTGGTTACTGGAACACGCCGAGCCAGCCATTATTGAAGCCACCGGCACTGGCACGGTCCCCGCTATCGCCGTTTCCGTTAACGGAACGTTAAAGATTCCCACAACGTCTCCAGCGAAACCTGACGGCGAAGAACTGCCGAGGAAACGGCGTAAGAGACCGTGTAACAGCGAGTTCATTGATATTAACGAACAACAACACAGTAGCAGCAGCAGCAGCAGCAGCCAAAGCTCACTCTCGTCCGGGCTGGCACCAATTACACCCACAACGACGCCGTATCATAACCATAATGTTAATAATTGCATCAGTCCTGGACAAGGTTTTGTTCCGTTATGGCCAATGGGTGCGTTCATGGTACAAGCTGCACAATCAGGCGTTGTCAGCTGCGGCACTGTGTCTAATCAGGCTCAATTATGGGCCTTTCCTGCAGCCACAACGCCCATTTTTAATCTTCAAACAAGACCCATTTCGAGTTTTGTATCCGCAACAACACAATCAAGTGAAGGGCAGGGCTCTGATGGTGTCTTGGGTTCGCGTTCGTCAAGCGGTACGACTACGAATACTACGACGAGTGCTAGTGTTAGTAACAGTGCTATCACCACAACTTCAACTACCCAGATGCTCAGAGATTTTTCTTTGCAGATTTATGATAAGAAAGAGCTTCAGTTTCTTGGCAGGCCTGCTGCTGCTGCTACTTCTAACCAGCAAACTACCTGTTCAAAGCCTTAGATTTTTGTTTATGATGAATATTCGATGTTTTAGGATTTTAGGGCTGATTTTTGTAATCTACGCATGTAGCTACCAGCTAATGCAACAAGAACGGAACAAGCTTCCTTTATTGTTATCCATCATCCGGATTATTATCATAATATCGATTCAAGTCCCCTCTCGTTTGGTACATTTTCTTTTGCTTTTCTTGTCTTCTCTGTTATGGTGTTACTGTCCCCTTTTCTTCCTTGCTTGGTAAAATAATATTTGGAGTCCCTCAATGTTTAGAAACATCACAAAGTAAATCACTCTTCGCGACTTCGCTGGGCATAGAAAGTCTAAATATTGCTTGCAACCGCAGCATTACTCATGTCAAATCAGTAAATATTAATACTTACAAGTGCAGCATTACTCGTGTCAAATCAGCTTTTTAGCGGAGTCTTAATAAGGGGGCCAATATGAAAAGAATTTCAGGAAGAGTGTGTTTAATTGCGGTTTCATCAAAATCAGGACTCAGACGTTATTATCCCATTTAAATATGTTGATTTTAAAAAGTGGGAACACGTGATAACGGAATTGCACGTGCAAGGTGGGTCGTGGGGGGCGGGGTGTGTGTGTCAAAATTTGGGTGGGTCAACCAGAAATGTGTGGACCAAGATGAGTGGTTCAATGTGGGCCGCGAGTTGTTATCACGTGAAGGTGGCACGTGGTCCAAGGGTTGTAGACCCACCAGTTTTTTCTGTTATTTATCCTGGTATCTTAATTGGTGGTCCCTACCTAGCCGTAGGGTCTACTTTTTTTCTGGCTTGCCAGGCTGGCCCCACTCACACGCGTCGGTGATTAGCTGTTTTCTGGGAGCTTTTGGTTAAATCAAAACTGACACGTGGATTCATTATTGATTGCCTCAGTTGTTCCGTATTGCGTTCTTATCTAGAAGCAAACTTGAGATGAGGATATGAACATGATGCATCAGCAGAATGTATTTAATTCCTTAAATATTTTATTTAGAAAATTAAGCTATTGTTAAAGCATTTAACATACCCAATTACTGCATTTGAATGAAATGGGAGTTGAATTTACATGAACTTGAGCATGAAAATGATGGTGATTTTTCTGATAAAACTTCTTTGCAATTTATAAGAATGGACGCCAAATGCAGTCCTAACACATAATGATGAAATTAAATTATATGGTCAATTTTGGTGGTTGAAGTAAGAGACTGAGAGAGCTAGAAATTAAAAAACTTGTCGCACTAATTTTACGAAGAAATTTAGTTATGTTCATGAAAGGAAATTTGTGGGTTGCAAATAGAGTTTGAAGGAGGATGCATATAAGAAAAAAAGTTATAATACTTGTTTGTATATTGGAGGTATCACGTTATTTGTACAAATAATTTTATAAAAAAATTTTAATAGGTATTAAAATTAAGGTTATTATCATTTTATTACTTAAGGAATTGTCAAATATCAAACGACTACAAGAAGTATTGTCTCCTATCATTTTACTATTTTATCTTTATAAAAATATTATTTTACTACTTTTTCGTTATAATTGTTAGTTGTCCGTTAGTCGCTATTTAGTTAGTTAGTTGTTAGTTGACCAGTTAGTTGACTAACAAAATACTAATTTCACCCTTCATGATTAAAAAAAAAATTGAAGCTTATTTACAAAATAAATTTGTAATATATTTATTAAAATGGATATAGAATACCAACATATTTTTTTTGTTGGAATTATGATATATGAATTATAAATTTATCTTATTATTTTTTTAATCATGAAAGGTAAAATTAGTATTGTATTAAGTAATGTCAACTAACAATCAGAATTAGCGGAAAAGTAGTAAAATGATATTTTTATAAAGATATAGTAATAAAATAATAGAAGACAATACTTCTTGTAGTCGTTTGATATTTGACAATTATTAAAGTAGTAAAATGATAATAACCCTAAAAATTAACGTTATAAATTGATAGTGACACTAGATGAAAATACTAAGTATTACTGTTGTCAGTTGTCACTTGCTCGTTGAAGTTAATAAATTATATTGTGGACATTTTTCACAAATTCTGTATAATGAAGGGTTTTTTTTTTTTGGGTTGTTGGGGGGGAGGGGGGGGGGACTACATAGAAGTAAAGGGGTGGGTGATGAGGATAAGGCCGAGGAGAAGCTGTGGATCGGTTTAATAGGCCCAAACTTTACTAAGGGCCAAGTCAACAAAAAACAAAGGCCATATTGGGCACTTAATTTGCAGTGCTGTATATCTAAGGAGTTAAGCTTTTCGCACTCCTTTGAAAATCCTAATGAAATCCCATATTTGTAAACATAGGCGGTGCCACGTTGTTGGGGGGTTGTATGTCTCCCCTAACTCTGTAAAATTTATAAATTTAATTTAATATTTATCATAAAAATGTCTATTAAAATTAAAAAATAATTAAAATATTAAGTATTTATCTTTAACTTCCAACCCACAAAGAAATTGTTATTTTGAGATTCCTTGCACGCTAACTCTCTTCACATAAAAAAAAACAGAAATTATTTTATCTTATTGAGTTTATCAAAATATTTTTTCTTCAATGAATCTTATGACACTTAAAATTCAATTTGATGTTTACATTACATAGGTGGGTTCTAATAACAAATTTGCAAAATTGAAAGAGATTGATAGGCTAATAAGAAAAATAATTGATACTAAAAAAGATAAATTGTATTCATTAATTTGTTTATTGATAACATTAGCATTGAATTTACTAGTTGTCATGACTATAGTAGTAAAAGGCATTTTCAACTATGAATTTTGTGAAAAATCGTTTGTGAAATCAGATTAGAGATTAATAATTGAGTAATATTATTATTACACATATAGAAAAAGATTTATTTTGTATTCTTGATGATAAATTTATTTTTTAACGTTTTTAACATGTGAAAACACGTCAAGATTAATTATAAATGTATTGAATATATTGGTGAATTTTTATTTTTCATACTTGTTATTTATTTACTTTTTTAAAATTAAATATTATTTAAACTTAGCCCCTGCTAAGTTTAATTTCTGGCATTGCCACGGTTTGTAAACATTATTCTACATTACTAATTGAAATTACATAAATAGACAAATTGAATTGAATTAAATTAAAATGTCTTTACACCCAATTTTGATGCTATTATCTTTAAATTTTAATGTATGATATAATTAATTTTTTATAAACTTGAAATTGTTTTGAAATAATGAGGAAATAAATTACCTAATGATTTATTTTTATTGCGAAAAAATATATCTTGACTTTAATTAACTTAGTCTAGAAGATGGTTCAATTTAATTAAGACTCTGTTGTACCTTTTGTTCTATTCGTTAATTGTGATTAATGGAAGAGTTTTAAAAGTAACAAGGGTAATTTCATTAGAGTTCTCAAGGGATGTTAGAAGCTCCACTCGTAACTGAGTTATTGACCATATTTTCTTCCACTTTCTTGGTAAATAAACAATATATATGATTTTACTAGTACATGATTTATTGATTTTACTTATTTATTTATTTATTTATTTTGCCACCACCAACATATTATCGTAAGGTACTAAATTACTTGTGTACTTTAGCTTTACCAGCTGTACTAGCATCAACAAACCTGATGGATATAAGCTAACAATCACAAAAATCTTTGTTTGTAACTTTGGTTATTATTTATTTATTTTGTACCCTTTTCCTCTTTTGACTCACGCTCGACTCTTCAACGTAGCTCATAAGGAATTTCTTCATTGTCCAATATGAATTGTACAACCACAGGCTTATAATACAAAACACCCACTAATTTTAATTGGTAGATTGTTTACTTTATAAAAAAAAATTAATTCACTTTTAGTTCTACTTTTCAAACGATTGTTAGATATAAATTTACATGAGACTACATTTGATATTAAGACAAAGAAAATTCATGTGAGACATCAAGTTCGATTTAAAGAAAATTCTATCACAATATAGAATCGGACAAACCATGAAAATTGATTATATGTCTTCCAAGTATAATATATGGGCTTTTCCACTTGATAACAGCTAATTAACACAACGATCCGGCTCCTAATCTTGAATTAATTTTTAATATATTGTATAAATTGTAGATTAGGTAGTACTAAGGTGTAATTACTTAGTCTCAAAGCACGCCAAATTAAGCTAGCCGCTCTAGTTTCTTCAAAAACATAAATGTTTTTATTTTTTATTTTTTCGTGTTGTATATTGAGTAACTTGGAAGAAAATAAAATCCACAACATTTAAAATATTAAATGTCTGTGTCTATGGACTGTTCATAGTATATATAGTTGCATACATCTAATGAAACTATCATCGTATGCTTTAGTTATCATCTTCCATGATTATTTCTTCACATTCAAAAGTGAGAAAGAAAATGGTTGCAAAGAATCTCGTCTGTGCAATTATTCTGCTTCTCTTAGCGTCACTTGGGCAGGCGACGGCAGCACTGAATGCGCATTATTATGATCAAACGTGCCCGCAAGCTGAGAAAATAATTTTAGATGCTGTTCGCAATGCTTCAATGCATGACCCGAAAGTCCCAGCTCGCATCCTCAGGATGTTCTTTCACGATTGTTTCATAAGGGTATGGCTGTTAATTAATTCTTCTCCTCTAAGTACTCTGAAAAATTAACGAGCCAAAAATTAATTGAATCGCTTCTAATTTGCTATGCTTTCAAATGATATGATATTACGGCATGTACATAGGGATGTGATGCGTCGGTGTTGCTGGACTCGACTCCGCAAAACAAAGCTGAAAAGGATGGCCCCCCGAATATCTCAGTTCGATCATTTTATGTGATTGATGATGCAAAAGCTAAGCTTGAAAAGGCTTGCCCACACACAGTTTCTTGTGCCGATATAATCGCCATTGCAGCAAGGGATGTAGTAACCATGGTAGTGCTCAATTTCTTAGCGTGCTGTATAATACATACATCACGTGCAAATTGCACTCAATATGCCCCAATAGCATAGAAATTGAATACGCTGGAATTCAGAGTGTTTTCTCGTCCTCTACTTGAACTGAATTCTTGGTTACATCCCTGTTCATACACCTGAACTTACAAATTATGTAATCTGATTACTCAATCCACTTACCCGACCTTACTCGACACCGAGTTGCTTTCTTTTCTTTCTTTTTTTTTTTTTTGCCGTCTTTCTTGAATTATTATATATGATATATTATCTTGATTTATATCTTTTTATTTGTTTTTTTTTTTTTCTTTTTGATAGTCTGGAGGACCTTATTGGAATGTGCTCAAAGGAAGGAAAGATGGAAGAGTGTCCAAAGCATCCGAAACAAGAAGCTTACCAGCACCAACGTTCAACGTGACACAACTCATTCAAAGTTTTGCACAAAGAGGCTTAGGAGTTAAGGATTTGGTTGCTTTATCAGGTGGCCACACTCTAGGGTTTTCACACTGCTCATCATTTGAAGCCAGGCTACGTAACTTCAGTTCACTGCATGACATTGACCCATCTATGGATCTTGGCTTCGCCCTAAAGCTTAGAAGCAAATGCCCGAAACCAAACAAAGACCGCAATGCTGGACAGTTTTTGGACTCTACATCGTCCACTTTTGATAATAACTATTACAAGCAACTAATGGTGGGTAAGGGCGTGTTTGGATCAGATCAATCTCTGTTTGGTGATTTCAGGACCAATTGGATTGTCGAATCGTATGCCATAGACCAGGGTTTGTTCTTCAAAGAGTTCGTGAATTCTATGGTGAAGCTTGGAAATGTGGGTGTTACTGAAAATGGAGAAGTGAGACTCAAATGCCGAGTGGTTAATTAATTATAATTAAGCCTGTGAGAGAGATGAGAGAGCGGCAATAAGACGTTTTTTTTTTCTTCCCGTTATATTCTTATTGAGTATTGCTTACTTGCTGTAATGATTATTATTTAGCATTGAGCAATATAGAGTACTATAAATTGACACATTGTTAAATAATCTGTGCGAATTTGTGTCACATGCCAACATGGCAGAACCAGTGTTTTTAAAGTGCATGGTAATGCAGAGTACATACATAATTAAGTCACTATTGTTGTGCAAGGCAGCGGCACACAGCATCTGCACGAAACATAAACTGCAGAAACTTTCTTCGAAGACTATCATTTAACGAGGGAAATTTGAGGTTGTTCTATTTGCTTCGCTGTTGACTGTCAAGTTGCAAATATTCAACTCCACCCCACTGCAACTTGTCAGAGGTTATGTTATCAGTCACTCAAAAACTCAGATTCATATTCATACCACCAAAATAAATTTCTAGCAAGCTGAGTTATGGATGGTGGTTAACAAACTGAGCCTGCTTGACTTAAGAATAATGGCTTGTCCTCAGGCAAAAACTACATCTGAACGGAAGATGTATTTGACACCCTTTATAACATTCCGGGCTTCATGCAACATACACTTGTCACCATGAATGTGTAAGAGAGCCATTCCTTCAATAGGAGCCACCTACAAGATTCAAATTGCACAAATTGACAAAATAGAACATGCAACTTTATTACATAAAGCTAAAGCAAATGGGAAAGACAAGATTAAATGGCTGTGCTTGTATGAAAAATAAATGATGAGGAGCAGGGGAAAAGGGAAACACATTCACCTCAGCCACAAGTTTATTCCTTGAACCATAGAAGACAGTCTCTCCTCCAACAAGAAGCTCCGAGGACGAATCATTATGGATATTCGAATCATTTTTAGCCTTGGATTTTAAACCATCACTCAAATATATTAACAAAGTATAATGGGTGCGCTTTCCATCCCCAAGGTTAACACTTTCATCAATATGTTGTCCAAATCGTTGACCTACCTTGTACCTGGAATATAGAAAAAAACAACATATACTGAATATTAAAAGAAATCAAGGTTGGTGAGTTCATGGGTTACATGGGCAGCTTGTAATGGAGAATTCTATTTGACAAAGGGGTCTCTTAGTATAAAGTCTAAAACATTCCTTTCTAGGCCAATCAAGATTATCCCTAACTCTAAGATTAAAAACATGATCTGCACTGTTTGGCAGTATGGAAATGATTAGCACACTAGCTAGGCATGTTCCTTATACTATGGATCCATATGAAAATTTGAGATCGAATTACAAGGCAGAAATTCAATGAACCTGTAGAATCTGATATTTGGATTCAAGCCAACAGCAACCTTCCCCCGAATTTTAATATTGGTAAATAATTTGCCAAGTCCAGACTCCCATACCATCTCTGCAAGAACAGGATCATTCACAGAAATTCGATCGTTATCTCTATAAGCTTCACCTTTTAATGGGCCAAGACTCCCTTGGTGAACAAAACCCATTGCTTCAGCAGCTTTAACAAATGCTTTTGATTCAGCAGATGTGAAGAAATTTTGCACCTCAATAACATAAACAAAGAACAATGAGAACAGGAAAATTCAAAAAAAGACATTCTCATTGTAATATAAATTAGCCATATATCCAGGAAAACCTTTCATGCCTACATAAAGATCTTAATCTAAAGAGCAGATCCCACATCATTCACCAGTCAACAATTCAATTTCCTTGCCATTCACTTCACCTAGGACCATGTTTAACTTTCATCCTCCTAAGTAGTGCTTGAAATCCACACTTAAAATCCTTTCTGCCATCTCAATATCCATCTAATTTGTTCTCTCCACACCTTCACTGCTTCTTCTTAGCAAACTCCACCAAATTCCCTATCTCATCCCCGATTGATCACCTATGTTTTCACAATTCATTAACTGATTTTCTACCCTTTCTCTCCACACCACCAACCATCTCCATATTGCAACTGAACTCCCTATGTCATTTTTCCAGGTCAATCAATATCCTATCGCAAAGGACCAGAGCATGCCTGTCCACCCCACTCGTCCACAAAATGAATCAAAAATGACCAAGCTCCAAATTATATTGAAGCTTGAGCTCCAGCTCAAAGCTAACTCTATGGATTAAAAAATTACAGGCCTCATTTCATATTACAGCTTAATTACTAACTGAGCAATGATATAAAATTTTGACCTCCCCACATTCTTACGCCTACACATACAGCAAAGTTAAGAACTCACCATACAAAGACTTGATTTCTTAATCAAAGAGTATCGTCACCGGTACAAAATGAAAATTCATTAACAAGATTCCAAGAAAGCTATCCCTGCTACAGAATACCGTGAACCCATGCGGACATTTGCCTCAGAAATTAAACTTTTCAACAGAGGATTCACCGCAGCACTTAGAATTTGAAAAATGGAATTGGAATCTTACAGTGAAGAGATCTGTGTCTTTGAGGTGAGAAACCCGAAGGTCTTGTTTGGGTTTAATGATTGGCCACTTTGATGTTGTTGTTGTCGACTTCTTGGCGTCAGCTCCTCTTCTTCTTTCGCCCATTTTTCTCTTCTTTGTTCCTCTTCCTGTCTCTGCCATACAACACCACTTTCGATTTTCTGTCTAACTCCGATTCCCCTAAATATAGAATTGTTCAGCCCAAGCCCCAGCTCAAGCCCAAGCCCACTTTATATCCTTTCAATAGAAATCACTCAAGGGAAAATTATAACCAACCGCCCCCAAATGCCGTCAATCTACTGTTTGTTCTAACCACTGTAAGGGCACCCTTGTCTTTGCGTGTATATTTTTTATTAGAGATATTATCATTTTAGCATGTAATATTTTCTCACATAATATTTTACTATTAAAATTTTCTGACAGTTATTTTTTTCTATTTAATATTCAGTTTTTATCATTCTATCACTAAATTGTTAAAGTTAATATAACTTTTAACAAAAATTATAATAAAAATCTATTTTGCTTGTAAACTATTGTAGTGTAATTTAACTCTCTGAATTCAAAAAATACAAAATTAATTATATAAAAAATAAATAATATTTTTATTAATTATTTATTTTTATATATTTGAAATAGTTAATTGATAAAATTACAAATATTATACATTGTGAAATTCCTAAAATACTATATATGCTGAAATTCTTGAACAATCTCTGTAATAACAATAATTTATTAATGAAGTTAACGGTTTGGTGATAAAATGATAAAAATTAAAACTTTATGTGAGAAAAAATACATTATTAAAAATGTTTGGTAAAAGACAATATCTCAAAACATTAGCTGATAAAATTATAATACCTTTTTATTATAAAATTTTTTTCTCTTTGAATTTTTTTTGGGTAAGGATATTTCCACCTCATTATTTTTTTGTAAATCCACTCCACTTCTAAAAAATAATTGTAATAAGTTCATATTATTTGTAAAATATACAGAGCAACAAAAATATTTTAATAATTAGTCAATTAAATTGTTCTAATAATATTTTTGACTTAAATATCTTTAACAACTAAAATTGTTTTCTGATAAGTTTTATTTGACTATCTTATCCGAATAATATAAAATGATCAAATTGCCGTTAGAAACATTTGATGTAACTTACGGCTTGGCCATAAAATTTTGTCTAGTCCCCTACTTCTCTGTTATTTATAATTTATTTATAAATATTATAAAACTTTTTGAATTGTAAAATTTAGTTTAGTCCTTTACCATCAATTTTATTTATTGAAACGCTATAATACGAATTCACCCCCTATAAATTTAAATTTCTAAAATAACCTCTATTTAATTAAAAAATATAATTATTATTAAAGAAATTATTATTATTATTATTATTATTATTATTTTATAATCATAAATATAATTATATTTTTAAAATAGATGATTATATTTTTTAAAAAATATAATAATATATTTAAAATTTGATGATCTGGCATATTCACATTATGTGATTAATTTGTTTAAAGTTCTCCAATAATGCACCACTATCTCCAATGACTTCCATTAATTGCAATTAATTTTCTCTTGATCACAAAACTTTTCGTACTTTTTTTGCTTGGATGTTCTATTAATGGTGCCATGCCAAAATATTTAGACAACACCAAAAGCGGCAATGGAAATTGGTGTGAGCTTCATTCACAAACATGTTGGTATTGTTGCATATCAATTAGAAAGCAAGTCATTGGGGGAGTTACTATAAACGTTATGCACCCACTGAAACTCTTAGCATCATGGTGCTTTTTTTGCAACCGTTAATTGGCTTCATAAATTCTATTACATAAAAGAAATAGTAGGGACTTGTGACTCTAATTGCTCCCTCAAAGTCGTTTCCTTCTCATTTGTAAAACACAAAAAGAATGTAATAAATAAATAAATGTTTAACTCGCATATACATATAAATAATGTGAATACATCAAATTGTTTAAAGTTCTCCATCAATTTTTTCTTTATATATATTGTTAAAAATATAATCATCTATTTAAAGAATATAATTATATTTATGATTATAATAAAATACTAATTATAATTATAATTTATTTAATAATTATTATATTTTTTTAATTAAATGAAAGTTATTTTGAGAATTTAAAATTATAAGAGGGCAAATTCGTATTCTAGAGTTTCAATAAAATAAAATTGAGTTTAAACAGCTAAAGAAAATTTTACAGTTCAAATTTTTTTATAATATTTATAAATAACTTATAAATAATAAAGGATATAATAGGCTGAAAAAAATTTTACGACTAAACCGTAAATTACGTTAAATGTAACTTAGGGACCCAAATCTTTATACTTCTTCCTTATTTGCATTTTTAAAAAATAACGTAAGAAACATGTGCCCTTTGCTTCCGTTTTACGTAACTGTTACATTATTGTCATGTACAAGAATTTTTTACATGCAATACAGATATTTGTAAAGAATGCCCACATTTCATGGCTTGGTTGTGGGTTCCACATGGACCCACATCCAAGCACTATTCATGTGAGGGCTGTTACTTACAGAATCTGTAACGTAGCCGTCTCCTATTTTTAATATTATAGAGAATGCAAAAAGAATAAAGAATTTGTACACGTGGACATTACCAGTTAAATTATTATAAAACTCTATTCTCGTGCAAGTCCTTTTCGAAGTCGTCTACACTATTTTCTAATAAAGCTTTTTCTTAATTTCGACCTACTTGTGATCTGATTGAAGATATGATATATTACTGAAAATAAACAGCAAAATCTAGCAATTTTCAGAATTTTTAGTTTTAATTATGTGATTACTATTAGTTTATTCAGAGGGGGCTCTTGAAGGGTTTCAAAAATTAGTTGAGTTTGTCCTATTATTTGTTGCTGTTGGTGCATTCGCTGGATGCTAGATACTGCGTCGTTTCATTTGTCCATCTCAATGACCCCCACTACTTTCTTCGCCCACGTGTTTAGCACGTGATAACATGATCCCGTGATCCGGTCCGAGTCCAATACGACGAGCTCTTTCGGCCATCGCTGAAAATCACTGACTCGACGATAAATGGCTTCAAGGATTAATAAATAAAATAATAATCACATTGTAAATAGTAAAAATATTGTCATGTGATTTTGTAGTAATGCATTGTAAAATCCTTTTTTTTTTCTTTTTTGGCCCTTTAATTGAAGAAACGTTGTAATTATCAACAACCCTTTGATTGCATTAGTAAGTTATATTAGATTTTGATACGTTGGATTAAAATTATATTAATGATAGAAATAATCACAGATATCCATAATTTTATTCTTGTAAAAATATCATAAATTGCTAAAATATACAACGAATGAAAGAAAATGTTAAAAATATTTTTAAATGATTTTTTATTCATGATCTCGTTCTCCCTCTCTCCATGTTGATGCTTAATTTTTATATTCTTTTTAAAATTATATACAAGTTATAATGAATTTTAACACGCATGTATATAATTTTCAAATGATGGTGGAAATTGAATACAAGAATAGCGGTTTCGTGGGAAAACATCATTAGCATCTCTAGGCATGAGAGCTCTCACCAAATTTTGAAAACTCTACAGACTTAAAATTCTCTAGAATGATAAACTATCATTTGACACAACAAAAATTAATTAAAAATTCTCTAGAATTGTTTGGGAAGAAAATATAAAGCTAATGATGAAGCGCCACGTGTCGATATTTAAGAAATTAACTTACCTCGAATACCTCGGGTACCCCGGCTACCCTAGGTACCCCGGCTACCCTAGGTACCCCGGCTACCCCAGGTACTCCAGGGTTACCTCGAATACACCATGAAATGATACAAAAGTCTTCGTAAAAATGTGAAGGAATATGTGGGCTCCGAATCTCAAAAAGATCGGCTTAATACGTGTCAAAAAATAAGAAATCGGTTGAGGAATATTGTGCTGCTAAAGAGGAGACAACCGCTTGTCACGCCAGCGAATCTGCCAAAAGTTGATATTATGACAGTTGGGACCACCAGCTTTTCCTGTTGCGCCTGCAAAATTACAACGGAATTGCAGAGGTACGCGAGACCACTTCACTACGCCCAGCACGCGAATACGCCATGAACTTACTCTCCACGCATATTTTTGAAACGCCTAAGCCGCCACACACATAAAAATAAGAATATTCCTGACATGGCAGCTGGGAACGCCATTAAAATAGCGCCATGTGGCACGGCGATCGGGGTACACTATATAAATACTCAGGTTTAAGGCGAGTTTCACCAGCCCTCCGCACCTGAAGTCAGACCCCCTCTATATCCACTGCCACCTCAATCCTCTTCTACTCCATACCAAGCCTAAACAGCCCACACGTGCCGAACAAGCGAGGCACCCCGCTCCCCAACAAAATATAAATTTATTGTTCTTAGATTTGGTTTTGTGGTTTGTTATTCCTTGACCCAAAATCAGATGCAAACAAGAATGATAAACTATCATTTGACAAAACAAAAATTAATGTCGTAAAAGAAAATTGGGGTAGTCAAAATATGTGACTACCAAATTATATAGTAGCTATTAACTATTTTAAACAATATATACATCATTCAAATTATTTGGTCGGTATGCTACTTTATGAAATGATAAGTGTTGTTTATTCATTCTCATTGTGGTGTTATCTATTCAATTCTCACATTTTAGACTTCTATTACTCATTCTGCTTATTTTTTTATGTCTACTCTGATGAATCTTCCAAGCGATTTTATGTTTTTGATGAAAATTTCTTGCTTTTTTTTTTGTTGACAATTTTCATATTTGGTATTAAATAGATAGCCATAGGGATGACAATGAGTACCCCTAGTCCTTTGCCATTACCAAATCCTCACCCACAAAAAAGTTAAATTACCAAATCCACTTGCAATCCGTTGTAGGTTTAAATTTTGTTAGAAAAGCTACTGGCTGCAGGTTTTGACAATTACCGAACTTGTAATGATACCTAATAGATTTTCTGTGAGTTCCTTCATTTAAAATTACAAATGTTAAAAAAATATTTTTAATAAAACCTAAAAATTTAAATTATGTAACTCAGCATGTAAATTTATAAAAATAATCTAAAATTTCACATGAAGTACTCAATTTTAATTTAATCAATGTAAATGGAAATAAAATTTTCAACACTGATCCTAAAAAAAAAAAGTCCAACACCAATTCTTAAATTTAAGTATGAACTTCACAAGTCCATCAAACTGCGAAGTGCTTTCAATTAAAAAAAAAAATGGTATCCAAGTGTAATAACAAAATTATGCAAGAGTATCACACTGTGCCAACAACAATTATCATCTTTTATTCTCATTCAATACAAGCCCCACGAGTTAAAGATCTTCAATTTATTCACCACCATTAACGCTCATCCAACATGATTCATACAATTATAATTTGAGATTAATATTTTATAACACTAATTCGAAAAACAAAAATATAATAAGAATATAATAATCCATAATTATATAATAAAATTAATTTGTATATAATGATTATAACAAGTATCAAAATTATTAAACTTTTTAAAAAATAATTAAAAAAAAGTGCATGGGTATCCAATAAATATTTGGCATATATCAAACCGCCTGCAATCCAGTGCAAGTTATAATTTACGATACCAAATTTACCCACAACTCATAAAATTCTCACGGTTGACAGATTTTGACATACGGATTTAAATGGGTACCATTGCCATCCATATCCATTCTCCTAATTTGTCTTTCATGTATAATGTAAGTAAAAAATGAAAAAATGCTGAAAAAATGGCGATCTACATCAAATAACTAGATCCCAAAAGATAAAAAGATTTTGAAAAAGAAAAATCATGGACATCAAATGCCAAGCAGAGTGGTCCCTGTAACTACCAAACAGAAATACTCAATTACAATTAATGATTGTTATTTTTGGCCAATCAATTACCAATCAATTTAAATTTCCTTCCTTAGAACCTCAGAACTCGAATGAAGACAGTTTTTCTCTTAAAATAGGAGTTTGACGTCTCTCGAATATTTGAGAGGGTAAAAATTTGAAGCTTGATCTTTATATAAATTAATTAATATGTTTAGTAAAGGTAATTATTTGATTGTAAATATCAATTATAAATCTCATATAATATGAGTTGTAATTTGAGCATTAGTCTCATATAATTCAAAAAAAAAAAATTACCCTTCTTCATCTACCACACACATGTCGGCTACCAAACTTCTAAATTCTAATCTTATTTTGGAGAAGTCTATGTTACAGATTCTGTAAGTACAGATTCAATTAATCACAATATTATTTCCTTTCACGCACCCTATAAGAATTTCAATTTCCCAATTATTTTAAGGTAGATTCATTATAATCATATATTGTGGCCTAAAACATCCAAATGATAAAGATCATAATTCTTGATCCATGCATCTTAATTGTAAATATTAGTAATAATTAAAGGTACGTTTAAGATTGAGGTATTATATCTTTTAAACTATAACTGTTGTGAAAAAAAAATATAATTATGAAACAAAAGTTAGTAATATTTAATAAATATAAATTATAAATAATAATTTTGATAAAATTATTAAAGATATAATAAATTTTTTATTATATAAATAAAAAATTATATCAATATAACTTTTAAAGTATAATAATTTGTATCTTTTAAATTACAATTGTCTAACTCCAACCTTAGACACGGCCTAAATTTGATGCGAACATAATTTTAGGGACCTTTCTACGTAGCAAATAGGGAGCATCCACGCGTCGTAGGAGAGAGAAAAATTTATTGGAATTTAGCTGGTTCAAGGCCAATTTGCACCGAGCTGTTACATACAGAATCTGTAACGTAGCCTTGTCCTAATTTTAGTTATAAATTATAATATAATGTTAAAAATAGCAACTAGAATATTTTTTTTTTTTACAATAAAGCAACTACAAAATTAATAGAGAGAAAAACTAAAAAACGACAATCGCTCTCCAAAAGAAAGAAGGGTGCGGCACGTGGCTGATTCATAATCACATCCCATTCGTCGAGGTGACCGTCTCGCATGTGTTACGTTGGCATCCATCTATTGGTTGCTCACGCACATCATTGTACGATGAAGCTGACGAAAATGCAAAATTTATTACCATTTTTTATTAATATTTTAATGCGTCTTTTTGCACTGACGTGGCACATTTCGGAGACTTAGAAAAACACCAGGTCCTTTGTTTCTATCTTCTCTCTCTTCTTTAACCTTTTCTTAGTTTTACCAAATCAAGCTATGCAGTCGATTCCTGAATCCATCTCTTTCTTTGTTTCAATTTGGTTATTTATTTTTTTTTGGGGGTTTTGTTTTTTTGACTCATTATGCTTTTCGTTTCTTTTCTGTGGGGTAATACCTTGAAAGGGAAAGACAATAAAGACGTTGTTGAGGTTGAACACAAAATGATCATTAATGCCAAAACAAAATATGCCTGTGGTCTGTGTGTAAAGAAAGTGATACATCAACAAGAGATCCTCGGCGTCTCATTCCTTAGGGTCTCTTTCTTTTTGGCTCTCCATTTTTGTAAGGATTTTCTGTTTGGTTTCTGGGTTGAAATTTTTTGACCTAGAAAAATTTCTGCACGAAAATCTTTTTTCCGGGTACTTCCCAAATACTGGTGAGATATTTTTCTTTTTCTTTTTTTAATTTTTTTTTATTTTTTGGGTTTAGGGTTTCGTTGTAACTTATAAATCAGTTGAAAAAATTGATGAGGAAATATTATGTTATAGGCCATGGTGAGGGGAAAAGTTCAGATGAAGAAAATAGAGAATGCTACAAGCCGGCAAGTGACATTTTCAAAGCGTCGAAGTGGGATGTTGAAGAAGGCTTACGAGCTTTCGGTTCTTTGCGATGCTGAAGTTGCTGTTATTATCTTCTCACAGAAAGGAAGGCTCTATGAGTTTTCAAGTTCTGAGTATGTTTTTTTTTTCCCCCCTCTATAATTTTTTTTTTAATGAAAAAAAATTTGAAATAATTATTTTTAAAAATAGTTTTGTTGCATCGTAATGTGCATCCAACGATTATTATGTTGGTATGTATATGTGTATATATTGGTTCTGGTATGTACATGAAAGCGTGTTTTAGCAACCAAGTATGGGTACTTGAACTCGCACTTGTACTTGATTCTTAATTGCTTTTGCTTGTCTCGTTTCGTGTCTTTCTTTTGGTATGAATTGCATCTAATTGACTGATTTAGTGTTATTTCATTTGTACTATGAAGATTCTGTGAAAAAATCTTCAAAGATTTTTTTTGTACACATCTCTCATGGATTTTGCTCTTCCCGCTCCAATCTGTTTATTCTTTGTTGTTGGTTCATTGAATGAATCACGATCAAAGTATTTAGTTTTGGTTCATTATTACCTGCTGCAGACCAAATTTACTGCTCCAATGCTCTTCAAGTACTTGTTGTTTCTTAGGCCAAGTCATCTAGGGTTTGCAAAAGCTTCCTGAAAAATGGATGTGACCACAATTTGTACTAATGGTTTTAGCGCCTTGATTTCCAACAAAAAAGTTCAAATTACCTGTCACATATAAATTGCAGAAATATTCTTTTAGCATTCAATCTATATGAATTGGAATTTCACACTAAGCTTTCTTATTGCTTTCTTTTCTCATTTGCTCATATAGTTATATTTTGGCAAGCTAGTTTTGCAACTGGTATCTTTAACAAGTTAAAAGTTCTTATTGCATTTAAAGCATTATTGAATTTGAATAGTGTTAAATGGATTCATGACCAAAAAATACGTGCTGTTTTCTGTGACTTCTGTGCATGGTGTACTTTGCATGTGGTTAATGAGATCATTGGTGTTGGATATCTCTATCAAAACATTAGTAAATAATTGTATTTGAGAGTAGATCTCACCTTTATTAATGCAAATATTTGGTTGACCTCCGGGCTAAATGATCATAATCATAGTGTAGTGTATTGGAGGATATACCCTTGTTGCTTGTATGAACCTTCAAGTTAAATCCTAGAATATGAATTGAATTTTATAATAGCTTCCTGGATGGACCTTTATATATTTGATTGTAACATTTTCTAATGGTTGCTTAATTTCCTCCTCACCAATTGACACCTGCATTTTATGTATTATAATCACTCCCATGGCATAAATAATTCAAAATCTCATCAGTTCCGTAGAAATCATAGCTGTGTCTAAATAGTGAATCTAAACCTTGGCAAATTATGATTTGAAATAGGAACTATGGTACTGCTTTGGCAAGATACCCAATTGAAGGTTTTCCAATGTTTTAGAAATAACTATTGCTGATTCTAACCTAAAATTGTTTTGCAAACCACTTAGTGGCCCCATGAACAGTATCCTCCACCTTTAACAATAAGGGTGAGAGTTTGAGTACTCGTACGGGCCTTAACATCTTCCTTTGTAAAAATGAGGCAGATCTCATTGTTTTTGACATACAATTTCCATCTATGCTTTCATGGAATTAAAATACCAATACCCCAATAATTATAATATCAGTAGACATAATATGTACTACCTGAACCAAAAAAAAGAAAAAAGTCTATATTGGTTTTAAGTTTGGTTGGTGGATTGTAAAGGTTCTTTACGATCAGCTTAGTTTATTTAAGATTGGTAAGGACTTAAGTGAGTTAGAATTTATAGAAAATTGGTACTAACTTAATTGTACGGATATTCCGTGTTACAGTATGCAGATAGATAGTTAGTGTTCCAAGAAGTTGATGGCTGGTTTTTGGTGAAATAGAAATTCGTATTAGAGATTTTCTTTTCTTCTTCCTCTATTTTCTTTACTTGAATCTGTTAATGGTTTGAAACCTAGGTCTAGTAGCCATAAATTTTAAGCTTTATTGCAAGAATTTGCAGTATATTAATATCTAATTGTCACAATTTAAGTCTTGATCCAAGTTTTGGTGGATCCAATCTTTTTCTACTCTTCAACTTTCAAAGCCTTTGCTTTCATCACGTATCGAACGCACTATGTAACTTATTACTTTGTACCATAAAGCATTCTTATTAATTATATTTGATATTTTAGAGTATCTAAGCCCTGTATGAGATAGAGGCTGGACAGCTTCAAAGGTATAGTAGTAAATTATTTGGTAAACACTAGTGTTGTAATTTGGAAACTAAATTGATTTGATTTTGTATTTGTATGATGAAATATCTATTATATCTTTACTAATTTTATCAAAATTGTTATTTAAAAATTATGTTTACTTCATATTATTAACTTTTACTTAATAATTACAACTTTTTTTTACAGTAGCTGTAAATTAAAAGATACAATACCTCAATACGAAACAAGCATCTAGTCTCCTTAAATAGCACAAATTTCGTTTATTTAAGGAATACAAATATGTCTCTTGAATGTTAAAAACATTAATCCTTTCTAAGCTGGCAAAAGATTGAAATAAACTTAACCTTAGTTGAGTAAGATATGTGTAAGATAAGTAAACTGGAAAATTTATTATCAAGGCAACAATAAGCTAGCTCATTTTTTTTTTTTAAACATTTTAGATACCATCAGTTATTTGTTTTGCTTAAGCTCAATACAGTTGTGGATAATGCCTTTTAGGGAGCTCAATATCAAGTATAGAATGCTTAGATATTAAAGGTGTAGAGACTCTCATATCTTTATCCTTTGCTAAATGCTCTTAAAGACTTCACTAGACTTGATGTTTTACTGGACTGAGGTTATTAGTTTCTGTTACAATCATTGAAGGGCAAAATTTTAATATCATCTTTGACCTTATTTGACAATGAGTCTCTTGAATTTCTATGGCAAAATTTAAAATCAATTGTTAAAATCATCTTTGACCAAAATCTAAAATGAGTCCAGTAAATTTCTATGTAAAAATTAAGGTAATGATTGTGTTTCATCTTGAGACTTCTGCATAACAACAGCCACCTGTACATGACTGGAAAAGCAGACAGTGTTATTGCGATTACGAAGGAAACTTATATATCATTTAGATCACATTAAAACCAAGAAGAATGTGAAGTATGTTTTATTTTACTAACATATAATTAAAGAACAACTGAGTTTGCATTGTTTTAATTTCCATGCCTTTATAATAAAAAATGGTGAGACGTATTGATCCATCCTTTGTTTTGGATGCTTCAGAATGCAAAAGACGATAGAACGATACTATAGATACACAAAAGAAAGGCAAATTGACAGGAATGGAATGGAGCAATACATGCAGGTTAGACCTCTATATTTGAATTTAATTACTTTTGAAATCTCCTTAGGCAAAAAGCAGTATTTAAAGACGTGAAGAACTCTCAAAATGTTGTGGACATCATTGTGAGTTATCCTATGTGTTGGCACACTGAAATTGCTTTCTCTTGTTGGTCAAAATTGTGTGAAAAATATATACACGCACACACAGGCACTTGGTGCACGTTCGGAATTGTGCTGGGTTCTCAAATAATCATTTATTGGTAATTTATTCTTATTTGTTTAATACTTATTTCAATGATTGCTTGTATATTGGGTCTAAAAGAACTAGTCAAATCAAATTGTATTTGATAAAAATAATTTACAACTCAAACAATTATATGAGTAAATACTCATATAATTGATTATTTGAAAATTCATCACAACATCAAACATGTACTTGAGTGATGTATGGTAGGTGGGGGAGGAGAAGCGAGAGGAAAGTAATCCAAATTCTTTCTCCTTTCCCGTGTAGTTGTCCTTCTTTGGCTGGGATTTGATTTCCACCGGAACTCTAATTACATTAAAATTAGAAATTGGATTCTTAGCGAGGAATTTAAGTTCTTCCCCAACAGAAACCAAATCTTTCAAATTTATCCCTTCTAATTTTTATTATTTCACTTAAAATTTCAAAAAAAATTGGATTCCTTAGCCAATCAAGTCGCTCTTTTTGTGACATTGTAAGCACCGATAGATTCAAAATTTGATGATCTACATAATGGAGCCATCATGGCCGATGAAAAAGGAGGAAGTTCTCATTTTGGCCACACACAAGGGTGAAATTTTAAATGATTATCCCAAAGTCAATATTAGTTATTTGTTGGAAATTTTAGGTTGGCAATATGGATCGGCAAATTTAGAACATGTTAAAGAGTCTTCATCTCAATCACGCACCAGCAACCAGAGTTAACAACTTTTCCAGTTTTCTGTTTTTAATTTTAAATCTTATTTAAAATATTTTGGTTCATTTTTGTTGATATTTTAGATTATTCTATTATGAGTATGAAATAAAATAAAATTTTTATTTAATTATTAGCTACGAACAGATGAAAACTATATACTAATTTTTTTTATACACTTTTTAGTATTTATTCATTAAAAATATTATTGTAATAGCTTTTTGAGGAAAGTGGATGAACAAATAGACTTTCTTATAGTTTAGTGCAAAATATTAGAAAAAAAAAGTAAGTTTTAATACTCAAACAAATAATTGAATTTTTGTAGAAAATAACTTGAAGGAAATTTGGTCCAATTAAAATATTTGTGAGTTCTTTCCCCCAAAAACTTTAAACACAAATCAAATAATGAACTTGAATTCTATGCGTTTCTCCTTTTTTTTTTTTTTACTCTCTTCTTCTTCTTCTTCTTCTTCTTTTGTCTCCTTTGTTTTCATTTCTTAAAACTAAATACCATTTTACTGCTTTAAATTTTTTAAAATGTGTTTTTTTCTTTTTTGCAATGTACTTAGTAGAAAGACAATTGTAAACATATGTAAGAGAAGAAACTAATCCAAATTCTTGAAACTAAATATATTGAAGCTAACCTTTTAGCTGTGAAAGAAGTTAGCAGTTAATATACACACACACACATCTACTGGTTTTTTCAGCAAAACAAATTAGAATTGGCTATATTTGTGATGTTAAAATCAAGATAATTAGTACCTCTGTACTAAGCCCATAATTAGGCCACTAAAGGTGCGGTACATATTATTATTTTGTTACCTTTAATTACAAACCTAATGCTCTGTTTGGTATTATGGTGTTGTGACATTAAATAGAGCCATACTTATGAAATTAAAGTTCAAACTAGAAAGCTCAAATTAGAAAATGAAAGTTGATAGGTGTTTGATAAATATAATTACGTGTCAAGTGATATATTTTATATCAAGTAATATATTAATTGATACTTCTAAATTAGTATATGATATCATTGATGTGTATGATCTATTTACAATATTATTTAATTTTAATTTAATTTGAAAATGAAAAAGGCCACTATTGTTATTAAGGACTGTACTGAAAAATAATAAAGTATTGATGAAATTCATTTTTCACATTATGTCTAACCAAGACATTACTTTTTTCACTAAGAAACAATAGATTAAATATATAACAATATGAAATATGTACAAGGATTGGTAGGACTACAAATCCACAAAATAAGGATGAGAAGTCCCAATCTAAACAAAACACTTAAAAAACTGTAAAGATAAAAAAATATCGCAAAAACCAAAAACATTAGCTCACTAAGAATGCATCCCTCTTAAGACACAGAAGCTTTCCAATTAAGTAGAATAAAAAAAGAAAGAGATGTCTTTGAATTCAGTAGTAATAGATGCCCAGAGGGAAGCACATAACTTTACTTTGTCTCATAAGTGTGAAAGATCTTCCCCAACTTTGTTATCAAAGATTCTTTGGTTTCTTTCATTCCACACAACCCAAAAAACAAAAGATTAAATATATACCTAACAATGACATTATTAGTGTCCAAAAATATGTGAAGACACCATACGATCAACTTGATGACTCCACTATAATTTGTTGTCTAATAACGGTGAGTTATATGTCACACTTTTCTCATTTGGTAGAGCATGTTCTGATCTACCAAATGATAACCACTATTAGACGACGACAATAAAGCATGGCTGCAATTTTTGGATTGCACGTAACTCTTTCTTTGTCATGTTTGGTTCACTATTGTTGGTGATTATGGCAATCATAGCTTTAATTTTTACTAATATTAATTCGTATTTTTATTTTGTTTAGTATTATAGTTTTTAAACAAATAATAAAATTTTCATGACATATTTGATAAATTTGAAATCTGAATAGTCTTGAATTAGTATGAATTCTGAATAGAGTTGAATGTTTGAATTTGAATGACATGTTTATTTTTTATTTGAATCTCTAAAATAAGTTAAAACTGTTTTTTTTTTCAACTTAAAAAATTTGAAAATCAGTACTTCTATATTTGGCCCTTATAAATTTTGAATGTTAAATAAATAGTAAATATATCAAAGAACATAAAAAAGATAGTATCTTATCATAACATGAATCATGTTCAAGCTAATAAAACCCCTTAATATTCTGAACTAGAACATGTTAATCAATTTAATGGTGGTTCATGATGTTTTATATGAAAAATGCTCATAAAAATAGTGAAGATAAATAATAATAAGTTTGAAGAAAATAAAAAGATAGAAATAATAATAATCTACTACTATATTTACCCAAGTTATAGAGATAAATGATATAGCTAATTAATAAGTTTTATTTAGGTAAGAATGAAAGTAAATTAATAAGATAGGGATATTTTTAGAAAACATCTATTGATGATGTCATTCAAACTTATTACATTAAGAAAAAAAAATTCAAAAGATTAGCTTAATAATTTAATGACTGAAAATTTTCATAAAGTTGAAAAAATAAATAGACTTATTGACTTAACTTATTGAAATTCAGTCATTAAGTTAAAAAAAAAAAAAGAACGGCCCCTTAGTAAGAGTAATAAAGGTATTTCATCAAATATATGTGGAGTAAAATTATCTTAAATTCCAAAATAGAATCATTACCAAGGCTCTTAACAAATTTGATTGAAAGTACAACTACCAAACACCAATATAAAATGAAATCTAAGTCTCTTAATCAACACTGTATATTAACATGTAATTAAATTTGAAGTAACATTAATTTAGATTCCAAAATAAAATTATGACCAAAAGATTTTACCAACTTTGCATTGAAAATACAATTACCAAACACCAGTACCAAATAAAACCTGAGTCACTTATCAATATTGCATATAATATGTGATTACGTTTTGAAGATTACAACCACCCACTAAAGTCAGTTTTGCAAATGCATATCAAAATGTGTTATGTGGTGATGATGACAGTAGCTGTATAATATGTTGGGAGTGGCGGAAGTAATGGCATACGAAAAAAAAACTGTGGTACTTTTGTTTAATTTTAAGAATACAACAAATAATGTATCTGTTCATATTTAATTAGCAATTAATATTTGTTCATTTGGTAGCTAATGATTCTATTCCACAACATATGTATTAGAAGCCATGACCTCACAGTGCCAAATACTTCCACATACTGGCATGGTTGCATGATGGTGATAGTTTCGATGGGTTAGTTATTCTTGATGATTATCAGACAAGGTTTTTAATATTTAGACACTTTCTATTTACATGCAGTCAGGCAAAAATGACTACTCCGCTCATTTGCATGTGCCTAAAATGAGATCTGAGAATGAAAAAGAGAGAGAGAGAGAGATTGACTTATGTTTAAATTCATTCAAAGATTCAAATAGATATAGAAAAGATTATTCCGGTAATATAGTTTTTCAAATCATGATTTAACATACTTCCTTTTGTTAGGCAAGAAAATATAAAAGTATTGGTGTGCGTTGTGTAAGAAAAGTGCAGAAACTTCTAATCTTATTTTTTCATTGTTTTGCGGCTTCAACGTCGTGGAATAGGTTTTGCAAAGAAGCCAAAATGTTATGGGTCATCCCTAGTTCTTACGATTGTCTTATGGAGAATTTCTTTGTTTTTGATAAAGAAATAAAGGCTAAATCTCTTTGAAAAAGCACAGTGGCAGCACTGTTTTGGGTGATATGGCAGGAAAGAAACATCTGTATTTTTGAAGGGAAATGCGTGATTATATTGAAGAATTATGGTATACAGTCCATCTAATTACTTTGCTTTGGGCTTCAATATCTAAGGAGTTTCAGGATTTATCTTTTTTCTTCATTCATCTAAATTGGGAGGGGGCTTTATGATAGGTTTTTAAAGTTGGAACAGCATTATATAGGGGTGATTAGAAGTACTTATGTATAACACTAAAAACTTATCTCTTTTGCTTGCTTAGTGGACACCACTAATGCACTTTTGTGTTTCATAAGAAAAAGGAAATAAAAGCAAATACAAAACTGTCGCTTATAGCTTGTTTGATTGTTACACTAATTTATAGATAATTTACTTTTTAATCAACCAAATCATGTGTAGTGATTTTCTTGCAATACTTATATTCCACATGCAGCAATTGAAGCATGAACAAGCGAATATGATCGAGAAGATTGGGCATATTGAAGTTTCTCAACGGTTCTTAACTAAACTGATACTTTTCTCAATTACATGTAAACGGCGCATTAATATTTTTTATGTAAGTGTTTCTGAAGTTATTTAATTTATGAGCCACAGGAAGCTTTTAGGACAGGACCTGGGTTCGTGTACCAATGAGGAACTCCAAGAGCTTGATGACCAGCTAGAACAAAGCTTGCGCAGCATCCGAGCAAGAAAGGCATGCAACAACCTAGCTAATTATTACTTTTGAGTGTCCAAATAATAAGAAAGAGGTGATTGAGAATTAACAATACTGCATTGGCCTATATTTTTCAGGCTCAGCTGTTCAACGAGCAGATAGGGCAACTTAAAGAAAAGGTAAAAATTATGAACATGAATACTTAGCCATTTTGGTATTTGGGTTGTTCCCGAAAAATTCGGGCAAAATTTCCCATCTTTTTATCAAATGTACAGTACCTATTTAGGTTGCAACTGTTAAGCACTTTTCCCCCTGGTTTTTGTAATGCAGGAGAGACTTTTGCTGGAAGAGAATGCCAGGTTATGTATAAAGGTGAACGTTTCATCCCTTTCTTCGCATAGTTCTAATTTTTGTGCATGCTCATAAACCTCAGGCGTTGCTCCAGGTGTTTACGTTTTTGGTTCAAAATTAAAATACACTTGTTAATATTTTCCTTTGACTAACAAGAAGCCAACACAGATTACCGTCGTGGTCTGTAATCTTATATGCAAGTAACAACTGCTTCCAAGCATTGTATCTCCTTTTTGCTCAATTTTTAAGTTTCAATGAAACAGGTTGACATCTGTGAGTTATGTATACATTGAGTCCTTGCGTGCAAATTGTTAACATTTGGATTAACAATTCTTAATGCCCAAGAGTTATTAAGAGACAAAAATTCAACACCTTGTACGTAATAAAAAGTAATAGCTCTTGCAGTGGAATCAACAATTTTTTGGGGCTTTATATCACCAACTCTTGATGTCTTGAGTGGATTCAATCTTTACGTACATCCACAGCTGAGAATTTTCACTACGTATTTATACATATGTATTTGGAAATTTCATGACCACGATGTTAAAAAATTACCCAATTAGGTCATTTGATATGAAATGTTACACTTAATACTTTTCGTAGAGGCATACTAATTATAAGGATGTAGTAAATGTATTATGCTTGGGGGAAGTTATTGATGATATAATTGTTACGCTTTGAAATTAGTGTGGACAAAAGCCATGGCAGCAAATAACCCAAGGGAAAGAAGCCGTAAACAATTGCAGCCAAAGTTGCCAGAGTTCAGACATCGAGACTGAATTGTTCATCGGACTGCCTGAAATGCGTGCCGCATAGCCAGCAGCATTGGCTTCCTGCAATCTTCTAGGCACCTAAGCCACATTTGCAGCTTTGTAAGTTGTAGCACATCAATTAATTATTCTAACATGTAGAATAATTAATCTTCTGAATTATTTATGGTGTGATTAATACCCAATAAAAACAGAAATAACGCAGCGTGAACAGTATTTGTTAAATAGTTGTGTGCATGATTTTGGTGTTAGAAATATGTTATCATAGTCATTCTGCACCGTATGGTAATGTAGATTTATGTTTTCCCAAAGTATTATTTATATATCAGTATGCTTGTAACTCCTCTGAATAGCTGAGCAGTTATTTCAAAATCATTTCTTGAGGTGATTGCACTATTATATATATGGCATTATGCTCCCAATAACATCAAAATACCAAATACTTGCCTTGACAGATAAAGCTATGTGAAAATGCAAGATGCCTATAATGAAAATCAAATATATTTGTTTGAGTTGCTATCTGATTTAGGCTCCATTTGGTATAATTTTTCAAGTAGAGATTATTTAAGTAGTGTTTTTTTTAGTAGATTTTTTACAAATAAAGCTTTTACCCAAAAATATTAATTGTTTAGTTGTCAATGAGAACTATTATTAAAAATTATAAAATTACTTTAGGTAGGCTTTTAAAAGTTATGTTATGAAAAAAATACAATAAGATTGGTAAATAAGTAGAGGACATTTTAGATATTATAATATTTTTTTAAAAAAATCAATCTCCAATCTTAAAGTCTAAAATTTGAGCATTTGCTTGTAGCACAAAATATCTTATTTAATCTTCAAAAATTCTATTAAAAAAATATTTAAACAATAATAAAATTTTTTATAAGAGCTTATGAGATTATATAAGCACTTATGATTATTAGTTAAATCATATTAAATAGACGTTCACTATTTAACTTGACATTTTTGACCCACTTGACCTTGATTTTTTACTCAACTTATTATTGAATATCTGAGATGAAATAAGTAATTATGACTATTAGTTAAGTCATATTAAATAGGCACTTACTATTTAACTTGACATTTTTGACCCATTTGACATTTACTTTCTACTCAATTTATTATTCAACATATGAGATGATGTTGGGAATTCTCAACTTAATTGTATTTCTTATCTAGGGTATTTTCATCTTTGTTAGTCTTCTTAGGATATATATATATATATATATATATATATGCTGGCATACTCAATTTTTTTTTTTTTTATGCAATTGCGCTTTTAAACCTTGAAGTTTAAAAGAATAAGTTTTTAACTCTCTTAAACCGCATAATTTAAAAGCGTATATAATAAAAAAAAAAAGGGTGCCCGCACCTGAAATGATTATACACGCACATGTAAAATGAGTTAATGAGGTACAACATTGGTATTTTCAAAACAAATAGCATAATAACGAAACCATAATCATTTCTTCATTTTGTTTAACAAATAGCATTAGCTGGGACTTTGGGGAAAAGGGTTGGCTTCTTGGCATTTGGGCCCATGTTATGCATATCATCTCACATTGGGCTGGGCCTTCACCGACAGACATCTATAGATTCCGTCTTTATAAACTCAGATCAGAAGAAATTGTCTCGAACATGGGACAAAGATGCTTTCGTAGCAACTAGCACCAGTCCTTTAGAAACTTTGAAAGGATACTCTGATGTCACAGTTACATTGTATTTAAAGGATGAATATCTAATTTATTTGTTATTTTTCTTTTTTTGTATTAGAGTAATTGTTGATAGTTCGTTAGTCCACTAATAATATGCACATGTCAATCAGATTGAAGTATTGGCACATCATAATCACATACGAATCAAATTTCAAAACACATGTAAGTTTATAATATGTTCTAGAGTACTCCAAAACCTAAATAGCAGAGCAGAATTTATTTATTTTTATTTATTTATTTATTTATTTTTTGTTTGTGGGTAGTACTTGTACACTTTTGTCTTTCGTCTTTCACTCACTGATAGCTTCCTTGTACACTCAAACCTGGCAGCATACGCTCCTTCAATTTTTTTTCCCTCTGGTCATTTTTTTTTCTCATAATTTACACTTTTTCGTGTAAGAGTCCAAATATCTGCAGATGAGAGAGAGAGAGGGAGAGAGACCATTGCTTACAATTATTTACTGTAATAATGTCTGATGATTTTTGTTCGTCTCTTATTTATTTATAATCAATATGCTGCCCACTCATATCATATTCATATAAAATAATTGACGCCATTTACTGTTAAATAACTTAATATAGAGAGAGGTCCCCACGAACTGGACGTGCAGGACCACTTTGAATTTCAAAAATAGTACCCGTACCCGTTGTAATTTGCCATGAAAAAGGGTAAATATTGAAATATAATCTAATCTGATAGATTCAATTTAGATTTTAGGGTTTTTCAAAGTGTTATAAGTCTTCAGGAATATTGTGTAGGTGGAATCTGCCAAGATTTGCGCAAACACCGAATCTGAATATGACTTGAGCTCCCGCTTTGAAACAAATAAACTAATAAAAACAAGAGGGATCGCAGAAGCTCTATCTTGCAAGCAATTTCGAACATATATATCTACAATTCTATATCGGTTGCCTATATTGTGTCTGTTTCCGAAAACTGGATGCAACCCTTATGTTAAGAATATATTTACAGTCTGTTAGCAGGGTACAATCCGTAATGCAAACACTTCTTCGTACAATGTTTGCAATTCTTTCTTAAGTCTTTGTTACGCCCTCGAGTTTTTTTTTTTTTTTTCCTTCTTTCTCCCCATAATTTCCGAAGTTTTCATTCTTCTTTCCCCTATTTAAGATGTATTGCATTTGTATATGAAAATTGAGCGTTAATATTAAAAGAGTTAGGGATGTAATGATAAATTTGTGGTATTCAATAGAGACGTAGGTATGTAAAATTAATAATATAAACTAATCATTTAATATAATCAATCCCCCGATTAGGTATGTAACGTCTTTTTATCCAGCACTAATGGCGTTTACCTTATTTAATGTCATTGTTACCATCAATCCCGAAACAAAGCATTAAATAGGCCTTGAAACTGAATCCCCTAAAATGGTGATCCAATGGAACAAAATTTCACAAACTTGGTTATCGCATTCCCCAGAAAGCAATTGAGAACATGCATAGGAAAAGCCGGATCTATATGCCCAATTCTTACTCCAAAAAGCTCCAGCATCATTTAATAGACTCAGTCAACAGCATCAGCTCTCAGATCTTTCACTTCTCCCTCATAATTAACAGCCATAATTGCCCATTTCCGCTTCACACGTGACTGGCTGTGATTCAACCTTCTTGCATTTACTTTTGAATTTCCCGCTCAGTTTCTACTTATTTGAACATTTACACAACTGCTACCATACTGTATTCCTGTGTATATAAATAACGTAATATATTAGGCATTGATATGAAAACATGATGCGAAAATATATGTATGTTTGAATGCCTTCGATTCTTTTGTTACATCTTTTAAGTTATCTGCTATGTTATTAGAAGTATGCTACCTTATTGGGCTACCACATGGAAATAACAATGTTAATGTTTGGTATAATATTTTGACAACTGAGTAAATATCATTCATACAAAGTTAAGATATAGAGTCAGCATCTCGATTGATGCGGCATGCCATATAACAATAGCAAAATTTACTACTATATATATATGTAACTAAAATTTAAAATGATAAAGAAACCTACTACTTAACAAATGGTAGTTTGTGTAAATGTAAGACACATTACAAGCTAGGTTCAAATTTCAATTTGATGTTTTAAGCCCTATGTCGGTATATACGTTCTTTGTATCATAGCTAAATGCATTAATTTATATCTTTTATATATATTTCTGTTTAGCTGCAGTACGAGCCGCGTAAAATTTTGGAATATTAAATGAAAATAATATATCTTTTATATATATATAGCTGAAGCAGCAGTAGGAGAGCCATGTAAAATTATGGAATACTAAACGAAAATAATGATTCCTGGCCAGTGGGGTTAGTCAGGACTATTATAGAAAAGTAATACAATTGTCACCAAACTTCGCTGAATTAGTAAGTTTTAAATTTAAGAGGATTGAAATGAGATGGGTCCCTTCTATCCAACGAGCGTACGTGGTAATGAGGATGAAAAATATTTATGAGAGAAAGGTACATAATTAAATGCTTGGTCGTGTGTACTTGGAGTACAAATCTATCAAATAAGTGAAGATTCAATTATCGCTAAATTAGGTCCAGCGAATGGCTGAGAGAGATTTATTAACAGCGGAGAAGGAAAAGAATCTACGCTTTGCCTGGAAAAGAAATAGTGAGTAATGAGGGGATTCACAGCGAGATGTCTGTGATTTTGATTTCAGTGTTCTAATCAGTGTCGTTCATCAAGTGGATAAGGAAATAATGTAAAAAAATTTATTAAAATTTGCGAAAGATTAATGACACATCACATATGTCCATGACTCGTGCAAAACTTGCCTTCATGATCCATGCAAATCAACTATTGCAACTGAAATGCAAACCTGTCAAACACGCCCTCAATGTACCAGAGTTCATATTTTTTGTCATTTAACTTTGAACCTTTTTTTTTTTTTTTAAAAAAAAAAGTAAATGTTCGTACCGGCTAAGAAGTGTGTATATTAAAAAAATTATATATTATTCAGCCTTATTTATATCCTCATTATATTATTATGTAATATTAAGCTTCCCTCGAGATATCTTAGTAATATTTCTATGACTTGTAAAATTATTTCTCGCTTCATCCCATCATTTAATGAATAAATATCATCTCACTTCAAACTACAAAAATTAAAATACTTTCCAAATATTACTCATCATATAATATAGAGTAGAGGCACAAATTATTTTAACCATCTCAAAAACCTTTTAATAGTATCAAAAATATTTTTCAAATGATCCTTGTTTAAATCTTGAACAAGGAAATAAGTATTAATGGCGTTACTAGTATTAGGTGTACAACTAAATTTCCGAGTCCATAAATGGAAGCACATATAAACAAATGGGGACTCAACTATGAACAGAATAGCTCATGATGATGCAACAACCCTATCAATCTTTCTTACAATTTATTCTTATCACTTTATAATTATATCAATTTATTCTCTATCATAATCAATTTATTCTCTTGTCTTCTTCTGCTTCTGCATCCTCTTCTTCTTCTTCTTCTTCTTCTTCTTTCCACTCAATTATATCAATGACGGGGCCTCCTGATATGCAATAATTCACTTGGTCTCGAAATTTAAAGGAATCATTGCATTTATGCCCCTACATGTATACGTTGCCTTATTTTTATTTCTCTCCTCCTTAGTCCTATCCTTCATTCCTTATTCAATTTAAATCCATGAATTGTTAATTTAAAGAAAAGAAGGAGACCAGAGAATGTGGTGTAATCATAAATGAAAAGTATGGCAATGTGCTGTCAATATTCAATTTCAGAAGCGGCCAACTTAAGAACCCATGCTGGTTCAACAGTGAATTCTATGAATTGATTCTCTACGACTTTTCAATTTTCAAATTATATGTTCATGAGCAAATGTCTGTTCGGTCAAGGAAAAATCAATTGAACCACATCTGTTCCGAATCTGATTACCAGAGAATTTGGTTTCGTTCAATTCGATTATCAAATTGTCAGTTTGCTTTCGGAACTTTTGCCCACTCCTCCACATCATTTATGTGATTTGTTTGAAAATAATAATAATAATAATAATGATAATAATAAATATCAAATGTTTGACAAAGCATCGGCCTATTTTTAGATCCAACAGTTACATAAATTTAGTTAAATCGTTTGATATGGTAGACAAAAAGACTTAAAGCTCCTTCTTTTTTCTGCCATTTTATGCAAATTTTTGACTTGGGGTATCTTGTCTGCATTAAGCATTTGTAACTTTATGTTGTGCTTTTTTAAAATCCACGTACATTGTGTCTGGTTCCATGCAAACCCATCTTTTGAGTATTGTCTTTTTACTACTTTATGAGCTCAAATTACCACGAAAATTAAGGAATCAAATCTGTAGGATTCTTCTTCTGGGCATCTACTTCTTGTATTCATATCATATATTAAAAGGTGAAAATTTACATTTGAATATGTTATTTTGTTTTGAAATTTTTTTATTTTTATATATATTCTTGCTTGCTATTATGATTTATGGCAATGCATGGAAAAACTGACATCATGACTATATGCTTAGGTCCCGGAATTGATTAAAAAAAAAAGAACGTGTGGTCCTCTTTCTATCATGACAATAAACAATCATTCAATTGATAGCAATCGATTTGTGATCTAGTACAAGGACCTTGTGATAGACATTGTTGAGGCTAAAAAGGTCTTATTTCATTAATATTATTTAGTTCCTTGAAAAATAGATATTTTTCCGTTCATAGCAATTTAATTATCATTGAATGATTACATAAAAAATGACATTTGTTTTTTTTTAAAAAAAATAAATTCTGAATTCCCCACGATGTAAAGTTGTAAACACGAGTTCGTGTAATAAATTGGTGGCAGTGCATTGATTTTTCGACTCCATGTAGTGTGACATAAGCATCAAGAACTAACATAAACTCACTCTTCGTGCATACAATCGTATAATTTTCTTCTCCCAATTATAGTTTGTTTCTTTATAATACTGAAGTGCCGAGATCTTCATCCATTATCTGAAATGATTGATTTTTCACTTGTTGTCTTTTAGCTCTTAAATCTTTAAGCACCAAGTAGTTGGTGCTTATAAAAGACACTTCAATACTTAAGTCAGTACTTCTTTATTAGTGAAGAAATGAAGGAAAATGTGATAGAAAATGCTTTTTGTATTGTTTCAAAAGGATTAAGGATCTGTTTGGAATTACTTTTTGGAGGTTTAAAAGTGATTTTAAAAATTTAAAAGTTAATTTTAGTCTTTGGAAGAAAAAAATCAAAATCAGCCTCTCTCACAGTTGATTTTGAAAAATATGGAAGGAATAACTTTTAAATTTTGATTTTGCGAATCAATTTTATCTTTTAATACAATTCCATAAATATCCTTAAAATTATTACCTAAATTTAAAATTATCCTTATTTAAATTGAAAATAAAATCAATATTTTAATAAATTTTAATTTTAATTCATTAATATAAATTCATTATCACTTTGTTGGTCAAATTATTATTGAATCTGTTTCACTATATTATAAATTTAATTATCAATTGTTTTAAGATAAAAAATAAAAAATAAAATCAATATATTATAAATTTTATTTTTAGTAAAAATTATTATAATATACAATTAAAAATATTATATGTAGTTATGTACATGACTCAGCTACGGTACAAGAATGGTACCATACCACTTCTTTTTTCTTTTGTTGCAAATTTTCATATAACCCCTTTCACTCATTTTTATTTACACTTTACTTCACAAATATTAAGTTAATTTCTACTGCATTCATGTGAATCCTTCAACGGCCGATCAACAGTAAATCGACTCCCCTGGTAGTGGTGGTTGGTTGGAAAAGACAGAGGGAATTGTGGGGAACAAAACCCAAGTGATGGCGTCACCAGAAACTGGTGAAATCACGGTGAATTAAAGCAGCAATTCCACTGCTTTTCAAGACTTCGATCGGCAACTTTCCAAATACTTTCCGACGATAAGGACGGTATAGAGATGACTGGTATCGCACGAGCTTCCAATCGGTACCAACCTTGGCCGGTGGAGTAGCTGGAAACAGAAACAGAATCTTGTTCGGGTTCACGGGTTCGGGTCGCGGCTTTTCACGGCTTCGATCATCAGCTTTTTAAATGCTTTCCGGCAACAAGGATGGCATGGAGATGATTGGCGTCACACGAGCTTTTGATCAGTACCAACCTTGGCTGGTGGAGTGGCCTGAAATAAAAATAAAATTTGGGTCGAGTTTGAGGGTTCGGGTCGACCCGGTTCTTTTTCCTTCTAATTATTTAATCTAAAAATTATAAAGAAAGGGCGTATTGTGATACAAGTGTAAAATAAAATATAAAAATTTGTAAATAATAAATAGTATAAGGTGCTAATGAAAATGTTCATATGAATGCGGAAGAAATTAACTTAATTTTTGTGAAGAAAAATTCAAATAAAAATAAGTAAAAGGGGTTATATAAAAATTTACAGCACTGCAGCCACAAAAGACAAAAGAAGTGGTATGGTGCAACAATGGCACCGTAGCTGGACCCTTATATACATGTTTCTATAAGTAAATTTTATCCTATATTATGTACATTTTAGTTATTTGTTTTCTTTCAGCAGTTTAACAGTAAAATTTACCAAACGTCCATAAATGCTTTCAAAACTCACAGTACTTCTGAAAATAAAATTTATCAAATACTTAACGGATTCTTTTCACAGCTGATTATTTCTATAGCACAGCTAACAACAATTATTTTAAAAGCTACAATATTCACAAACTAACCCTAAGACAAATATAAAATGTTATGGAAGGGGAGTACTTTCACAAGATCTAATTTATATCCATTTTGGTTAATGTGAAAATATGATAAGTTTATTTTTATTTTGAAATTTTAGAGGGAAATAAATAATTCCACTTAAATTTTACTCTATTATTGAATTAGGTTCCCCTCGAAAAGTTTGCCACTTGGGCTTTAGCCCAGTAGTAAACCATTGCCCTTAAAGTTAAGTATGACTTTAAAGGCAATGGTTCGAGTCTCCATGGACTCAAAAACTTTTTTCAATTTAAGTTTAATTGTGTGGAGATTATTTATAAAGTCTTTCTCCCTTGCGAAATACGAGTGGAATAGAAGCACTCCTTCTGAGTGAAGGTTATTTGTTTGGGCATGTACCTCATATAATTAAATTTAATAATATAAGTACTAATTATATATCTGATATATATAATAATGTAAGTCCCAGTTATATATATGATTATGATTGTAAATATCAGTGTATTGATCTGCAGCTGTAAATATCTGTGTAATATAATAACCTGATGCTTAATCAGTTAAAAAAAAAAAGGTTCTCCTCGAACAATTCAACTAGGTACGACTTACATTCTATTTCTTGTCAATTTTTTTTTCTAATTTTGTACTTTTAGACACATGATATGACTTACCAAATGTATAACTTATCATAAATTAACCTTATGTTTTATGCACCTACAAATTCATACGATTACTCTACCACATTAATTAAAATTCAATTAATTTTAGAATTATTATCCAATGTAATCCCAACAAGAAAAGAAAATACCAGAAAGAAAAAATGGAATATACATGGGAAACAATCAAAGTATTAATTATTAAACAGAAATTGCGACAGCAATGACACCAAATTACTGAAGCAAACCTAATGGCTAATGACTTTTTCAAAGTTCTTCAATTTAAAGAAAACAAAAAGAAAAGAAGAAAAAAGAAAAAGCTCCGTATGTACAAAGGACGAAAGGAGAGAGAGAGGGAGAGGGAATGAGATTCCTCTGTCAAATTTTGTCTTTTAAGAACCAATCAGAAAGCGAGTACAGTCAGGGCCCAACAGTCGTCTTCTTCGACCCACCCCACCCTGCATTTTTGTTTTAATTTAAATTTTAATTCTATGAGAAGAAAAAAACCAAAGCAAAATACACACACCCAGTTTTACAAGACCCAATCAGCTGGGTCCACCTCAAAACCCCCGACGACTAGCATCTGAGCACGTGAATTCCCATGTGACCCCTCTGCTTCCTGTCTCTCTGCTGCCTAGTTCCTGCCCCTTTGCTTGCACCCGCAATACGCCGCCGTTCCATCTCACCTCCAATATCGGCCAACGCGAAATTCCACAGCAGCTTCGAGTATCAACGTGTCCAAAATGTCCCTCTCGAGCTCCGCCACCACCCCTTCGCCTTCTTCTTCAAATGCAATTCGTTTCTGCGACTTCATTGGCGGCAAGTCTTTGTCAATTAACCCATCAATGTCTTCAAGAACCCGACAATCAGCGCGAGGGTAGCTTCTAATTTGCATACACAACGTGTCTATCAACTGTGACCCTTGCATGTGACCACGTCTAACAGTGACGCTTGGACTGACCCATGGCCTCATCTTAATATAAGGCTTCAATATATCCACCAAAATTTCATCAACCAGCCCAAACATTAATTTTCTATTGCAAAAATGACTCAATTGACCCGACATCATGATAGGGTGGTTCATGTTTTCGAGGTGATGAAAAATTGAAGGGTCTAAAGGGTGAAAAGGGGAGAACCATTTGGTGAACGACACTGGGGTGTCTTTGTTTATGCCCGTACGGTTTAGTATTCTAGTAACATACTCACATTCTTCTGCTTCTCCTACGGTGGTGCTGGCGTTGGTGCTATTGGTGGTGGTGGTGGCAACGTTAAGTCTTTCCTTGATGTTGCATTGGACAGCGACGGACGTTTCTTGTTTGTAAGTCTGGCACTTACTACTAGATAACTGTGAGCTATGTCTCGAGTTTTGTGCACTAAATACCTGTAATACGTCCGCAAAATAATAAGATAAATAAATGATCATGCAAATTAAAATATAATGCACAGCATAAAAAATGTAACCAAAAAAAATTTAATAGCCATATAACTTTGCACTAGTTATGGAAATTAAAGTAAAAAAGTTACCTGTTTTTGAGGTAATTTGGTTGCCGGAGGAGAAGGGTCTTTCTTGACGGGGAGAAGACTGGGGACTGTGATATTGAGAAGGCCATTTGACAATGGAGTTTGCTTGCATTTTTTGTCAGAGCAATGGGCTCTGTTGGCTGTTGAGGGACGAACGAAGGACTCCTCTTGCTTGTTTCTGATGATGTCTGTGGTTTGCGGAGGCTTTTTAAGCCTCGAAGTACTGAACCTTTCACCGGCGGTGGCTTTCTTACATTTCTTGGTGGGTCTTTGCTCATTGATGATGCGTTGTTTTTCTTGCTCTTGCACATGCCGCAGCTTGGGCTTTGATGATAAAACTTTGATGGGTTGTTGTGGCTGAATAACATTACTTGCCTGTGCTTCACACGAAGATTTTCGAGGCTGCTGATGAGGAATAATGTTTTCTTCGGTGGTTGTGATTAATGTGGTTACTTTCTGTTTTGGTTCCAAGAATCTACTGAGCCTTGGGGACCAAGAAGGAGTACTACTTGAGTGCTTACCAGGGCTTGATTGGTCAACAACTTTGTTCAAAACCCTGGAATAACTTTTCTTGGCCTTCAGTTGACTAACGAGCTCATCTCTTTCTCTTGCTTGTTCTGCCCCTCTGCTGTTTCTCAAACTGTTTGTTATGTCAAGACCAACTTTTCTGCTAACACTTTCTTTAACTTGCTTCACTATTTGCCTCGCATACTGGCTTGGGCTTCTGTACTCGTCGTCTTGCTTGAGTTCCTTCCTTCTCAAGTATGAGAAGCGTGAGAACTCAACCTCTTCTCCAGCATTCACATTTTCTTTGTTGATTTGAAGCGAAAGACGGGGGTGATAATCAACGTCTGATCTTCGAGCTGAAGAGATTCTTGGGGTCTCCGGCAAAGAACGGGTGCCTGCTGTTGTCATATCAACGTCCAAGGAGCGTCTGTGACTAATTATAAGCTTGCCATGTTGGTGTTGTCTCGGTCGAAAATGGTGGTGGATATTTGACTTTGGGGTTTCATGACATGACGATGATGAAGGATAAGAGGGGGATCGGCTTTCATTAACCGGAAGAAGATCAAGACCCATCAGCCTTGCCACCAAATTCGGAGTCTTGGCTCCTGGAGATGAGCTTATTTCTGAGGAGGATGAAGAAGAATCAACTTTTGATGATGATGATCTTGTTTTTCCTCCCCCACCACCACCACTTGTTTTTATTTGAATGCCCCTCTAAGTTTCCAAAACCAAGATTAGTTAAGATTAATTACTAACATAGTATATTACATATCAATATCATTATTTTCATCATGATTACTCACTTTTCAAAATAAAGAATCTTGGAAATGCTAAAATTAAAAAAAAAAAAAAAGAAGAAGCTGGGCTGGGAAACCGAAAAGATTAAGTAGTTAAATAAAAATATCATATCATAAAATAAATAAACTTACTGGGATATTTGAAGTTTCTTCTTCTTCTTCTTCTTTCAAGTTAGTTGAAGATGAAGAGAATGGAGGCTCCTCTAACTCCAAGCTATTCCTAGGAGCTTCTGCTCCTTTGAGGGTAGAGTGGTCTTCAGGAAGAAAAGAATGGTCAGTGGCCTTGAAAGAAGAAGCCTGGTGGTGGTTCAAAGGAAACTGAAAATGGTGAAAATCAAAGAACTGAAAGACAGCACTCATGCAACCAGAAGTAGTAGCGGTAGTGCTACTATTACTAATACAATCTTTTTCCGGTCCTCTTTTGGAGCTGGAGGATTTGCTGCCACCACCCCAATACCATTCTTTGCCCATGTTGTAAGCAGTTTTCTCTTGGAGACAAAGAAAGTGGAAATGACAGAAGAATTAAGGACTAGTGTAGTGTGTAGAAGAATCAATAATGTAGTAGAAAGAGTGAAGTTTGAGGAAGAAGACAAGCTGAAAAGGCTTTATAGGACGCTGATGTTGAAGCGAAAAAAGCGGATCCGCGAAGTATGAATCAACTTCATTTTGATTTTCAGGATTCAAGTACAAAAAGGGTGCTTGTGGGTTTGGTTAGTATGGCAATTATATTTAATATCTGACTCACTCCCAAGTTTTACCAGGGCCATGAGATGAGGCAGAGGCAGAGGCAGATGCAGAACCAACTCTCATTGGGAATTGGAAATTATTTAAAGAAATTTAGAAATGCAAATGGATGACGAAATGGCCACGCACTTCTCTTATAAGTAACAATAATATAATATATATGTCTATTTCTCTTCGAGGGCGTATTGTGCTTGATGTTCAGCCTCAGCTTACACAATGTGATTCGCACTGTACACACTCACCCTGGGGCTTGAAGTACGAGATGTGTTTTTATTGGGGATCTGTAATGTGATTATAGATGACGTTTTATCCTCTGTTTTAAACCATAATTTTATGTGAAGGTTGAATCAAATTTGAATATGGTCGGCTTTTTAATTTTTTAAGTTCATTGTCCCCACTAACTTGGGTTGCACGGCTGGAGTGTGGTGGTTTTTGGTTTTGATGAGCTTAAGATTTAACCTTACTGATGGGCGCTATTGCCTAGAGTTTGACCAAAGTACTGGGGGGATTGGGCTGCTTTCAAAGGATTGAATTTTTATTTTTTATTTGGCTCTAGTTTAATTACGGGAACCATTTATCTTTTGTACGAATACTGTTTTAACCGAATTTTGGTGGATCCAGTTAAAACAAATAAATTTGTTTAAAAGAGGATATGGCTGCACTAGTAAACTTAAGGTGTGCTCTCTCAAGGTGGTAGAAGATAACTAGGAGTTGGGGTGCTTGGAGAAGGGGGTGAAAGCAAGACGAAAATGAAGATGAAACCACTAGCCTTTGAGCTTTGTTAACCTGCAAAATTAAATAAATTGAGGTTAGAGATGGAGCCAACGATGGCCTGCAACTACATTTGATGTTTAAGTAAGATTTTGAGTAATAAAATGCTGGCTTCAAATTTCTAAGGGACCTTGAAGCTTCAATAATTATGTTTTTACTCTTAGGTAGAAGAAGACAAGTTTATTTTGAATGAAGAAAAAGTATTACCATTTTGAGAAAATCTTGAGCTTTACTTGACGGTTATTTTGGTCTATTTTGACAAGTGACATATATTTATTAGCCAACCTTTCTTAGGTGAGGTTATTTTGATATTTTTACTTTTTGTCCTTTAATTGTGACACCTATAAATTTAGAAGATAAGAAAATTTTTAACATGAAAAGCTCTTAGTATTGTGGTCCTATTGCTTTTTAGGAGGTAGCAAAAGGACAACTGATGTGCCTCCCTCTTATTATTTTGCTTAAAGAATCTTTATTTTTATTGGCCCATTCTTTTTAACCCAACAAAAAAGATATTTTATTCTTTCCTGTGATGTTGTGATGTCGTGAATTGTTTATGTGTTTGCTCTAACCATCAAATTTGAGTTATGATAATATCCATTAGGTTTGGGTATATTTATTGAATCCATTCCTTTTCCTAAGGAGTTTATATTTTATCTTTTGATAGCTTTATGACCATTCAGTCAAATGTATTGACTTCATTTCAATTGACTTTTTTTGACACATGGCATTAAGCTATTAGTCCAATCGGCATCCAAATTTTCCCCCAAGCAAAAACTATGCAAACATATGAAAGTGCTTATATGGGGTGCTTGATTGCAAAATATTGGCATATTTTTATAGGAGGTGTAATCTTTTTTCGTTTCGCCTTGAAGACACTAACGTCGGACAAAATTCTTTGGAACTCCAGATTTGGGCATTAATTCATAAATATTTCTCGTATTTTTGAAAACAACACGGAACATCCTTGCCATTACTTCGACAACATTGATGTTTAAGGTTATATTTAAAAATACGAGGATCGGACGCATATAACTCTAGGAACTGCATGAAAATTTACCTATGATTGATCGATTTAGAGAGAATTAGATGCAAAAGCATTGCCAATCTCATCTTTCAAATATCAAGCAGTATCATCTAATAAAACTAGGCGCTTTATTAAAAAAAAAAAAAGGGGGAAAAGAATCACACGTCCCTTCGCAGTTTAAACAAAAGAAATTCAAAATGATCTGCTTTGAAAATGAGTCATCCAGGCAATCAAGTAGTTGTGTTCCTATTTCAAAATTAAACGCTACTATTTTGGAGCTATTCAAGCGGTCGAAGTTGCATTTTTAGATTAGGCCATTGTGCCTGATATTCTAGGCTGCCAACACCAAAGCCCAGCGACAAAAACTCTCGCCAACATCCCTCTCCTCATGATTGAGAAATCGACTTGAAAATATTCTCCATTGAAAATATTCCCAAGCACAGTTCCCTCGCTAGAGATGATTTGAAAATATTCTCCATTCTCCAAGTATTTCCTTCAGTATAGGAAAACGTACGAAACCCAGAGAATTAAGTGATTATGGAGACCAAACTTCATGATAGTCACAGTATTTTCTTGGTACAGATGAAAGAAAGAAAAAAAAGCCATTCAAGTATTTTGGCCGAATGATGAACCATTGTCCTCACTAAAGTTAGAGCCATTAATGAGAGTAATGGTTAGAGTTTTTTTTAGAGGCTCATCTTATTCCTATATAATTAGATAGAGACGGAGTTGATATCTCTCTAAAATTAACTAATGAGAGTAAAAATTTAAGTTGTGTCACGATAGACTTGTAATTATAAATATCACAAGAGATGTCAATGTGATTTACATATTATTATTCCCAAAAAAAAAAACTTTTGTAAGTTTGTTAAACCCCCAATTTTTCCGTTAGGAATTGCTGTGCCAGATAATGACCTATGTGCACCATGTGATACAAGGTTAGCTATACTGTGTGTGTCTAGGTTTCCCCGACAGAGGTATGTAAGCATTTTTTTTTCCGGAGAAAACAATAATACTGAAGGTGAAGGAGCCTCACGCTCCCTATCAACAGATAATCAGAATCCCACTAGATCAAAATTGAGGCTTGTCCACATTCATCTTAGTGATACTTAGATTACTAGGTTACTACTGGTCAGGGACCATAGCCATGGCTTCAAAAGTTTCTATTCTCTTCCTTGATTTGCCAACTAGTCTTTTCTGAATGTCCTTTGAGGAGTCAAGAGAGTTTCTGAGTTTAAAAAACCTAAGTGGTCCTATTTTTTTTATGGGAATTAAGCATATCCTTTTCTAGTAGCATCTACATGGAAAGTCGCTTCCAACATTTCGTATAATAACATCAAAACATGTGTCGGGGGTCTCAATTCAGCAAATATTAACTTGTAGGCGTTCAAGAATAAGTAAGTTACTGATGTGTGACACAGAAACTGAGGAGAAATCTGTGTGGAGCGTGGCAGTGTGGTAGCTTAGTGCCAAGGACTCTTCATCAACAGGGAGTAGCTGCCAATAATTGTAATGGCAATGATGGAAAATTTGATTTCACTGAAACTTGGCCTACCAATTGTCTAAGTAATTCCAATACAATTCTTAAAGTCATGTCCTTCTCTTCTTCTAGGTCTTTAATGCATAATGATAAACACGTAAAGCTTGTCCACATATGTTTTCTGATTTGTCCGCAGGAAAACGAAGCTCGCCCCACTAGCCAGCCCTCAAAAGACACAAGGAATGCCCAATTTGGGTATTACTACAGGGCTCTACAGCCATAATTATCAAGAAACTAATGAGATATTAACATCCAATGGGTAACCTACAACCTTAGTAATCAAGAAACTACTAAGATATTAATATCAAAACAAGTAATTCTAAAGGATTCAAGAATCTTAGTGACTCAACTCGATTCCTGCTCTATTTTCGACAAGATCAAAAAATAAATCTCCGAAGTACAAAATTAAATCTCCAAATGTATCACAAGTTCAATTACTTACAAAACTAAATCTCTAAATGTGTCACAGCCTTAGCAGAACTTTTGGTTAAAGGCTGTCTTTTATTCAGAACATTTGGCGGGTAGTTTTGAAATCTCACTAGGCTTTCAAATACTTGATATACATAAATACTGTGAGGTAGGAAATTCAGCAACTCAATAACTATGTGGCAGACAATTGTTGGATTCAATAACTCAATTACTAAATAAGTTAGGCTATCAATGGCAATCTGAGTAACCAGAAAACTATCTATTAGGTAACTGAAGCCTGCAACCAATAGTTTCCAATTGTACAATGCTCATCTGCTAAGACCACCACTGGCAGCTAGCTAGTAAATAATTCCAGTGTCTCACTTGACCTTCATTTCACCATCCCGTGCAAGTACATATCCTTTAGGTTTTACATTCAGTAACCTTCTAAAAGAAAAACTGGAAACACTCTTTCACTTAAGGTACGTAAAATTGTTGAAATTGTCCACATTGAGAAAAATCCAGCTTACCTAACAAGAAGATGAGGTTAGCTGTCTCTTTGTTTGGCATTTTCTTATTGCCACCTTGAAAAAGACTGATAAGAAAGCTAAGTTTCACAGCCAAGATCATTGTTTTCATCATTTCAACATCTTAGGACATTTTCAGTTATGTGCCAAAACATGAACTTACAACTTTCAAATTTTGAATTTGAGACACTAAATTGTTCTACATCTTAAACCTGTGATTGAAAAAAAAAATGGAAAAAGAAAAAGCTATGTGCATGGCAAGAAAGAATCATAAAAGAAGGCAAAATATACAAAAGTGAATGTCAATCAAGTTTAGTGTAGTATAAAATATATAAAGGCACAAAGGTTTTGATAAAGATTTAATGAAAATAGATGGCATTTCAGAAGTCAATTGTTAAGAATGTTCCCCAATCCCACATCAAATTTTAAAGATATAAACTAAGAGCCATGCTTATGCCCTATTTGTTATCATTTTTGAGAAGGGCATAATTTGTCTTAGAGATTCAGGTCACATATTCAACACAAAACAGTAAGGAACATGAAAAGGAAAAATGTATTTTTGAACAATTGCTTGCTTGAAATACGGTACTTGAAACATTCACAAGCTGAAAGGAAGAGTGCAAAGTCAAAAAGGTCAGATGGCATTCCTTTTTCTTGATATCAACAGGCTTTAGCCGATTGAAAGAGCACAAGAAAAAACATCAACTGTTGAATATAGGGAATAGGATGGATGAAAGAATATACCAAACAAATGAGCAAAACTTCTGTCTAGTTGCACCATGGCTTCAACACAGAAACTAGACACTATGCTTCTAAGATCTACCATCCACATCAAAGCCAGCACCTGTCCAACCAGGTGCTCCAGTTCCTCTACCCTTAGGCACAATGCCAACTCCCTTCCCTCGTCCCTGAAAGTGGGTTTTCTTCTTTCCTTTTACTTCTCCCTCGACAGTAGGATGTTGATTGTGCCCACTCATAACTGGAGCATTTCCACCATCTCCTTGATTGGATGTAGCATTTTGGGCCACCCCAGCACCCGCTCCTGACAGTGGGACGGCAGGAGTGTCTGGAACTGGACTGATCTGTGCAGGTCCCATTGGTTTGCCATCCTAAAGATAAATCCAGGTCCAAAATCTCAAACAACTTCTTTTATTACTGGAAAAGCATGAGATAAACAAGAAAATGGAAAATTTTTGCCAAATTATAAAGTCACTAGACAAAGCGGGCATTTTGGTCCCACAACTAAATATTCCGGATGAGATTTGGGTCAATTTGAAGGAGGAATAGTACGAATGTTAATTACTAAAAAGGTTTCAAGTTTAAAATAAGTGAGAGTGAAGGGAACTACTTAAGTTAATTAATATCTTCTTGTACTATGTTAAGCCGTTAACAACAAATAAACTCCTTGCACAGAACATAGAGCAAATCAGTAAACTATTGACGATTTTTTTTTGTGGGGGAGGGGGAGAGAGATCAGAAAGCAAGTGTATTAATGGTGAAACAGTATAAATTATCAATGAATTAAAGAAAAAATTCAGAGTCCCAAAATCAGCATCAAATATCAATCTTTTTTTCATAAAGGGCCATGCTCACTGACTTAGCTTGGTGCAGAATGTTAGGTCGTACTTATTCACACACAGAAGATAATGCAAAGAAGATAAATAAAATGAAATGAGAGAGATCTTACACAAGGAGAAGGGGCGGATGCTCTACTTGGGTTCAAAGCTTCCAGTCGTCTTTTCAACTCTTCAAGTCTCGAAAACTGGGTGCTACTGCTTTCTTTAACCTATCATACATAATAACATTATAAGTAACTTCACAAAGTACAGACATTCTACATCAACATTTAGCAAATATATACCAGATTATTTAGATCTTCACATAGCTTCTGCTTCATTGCTTCTTCATCATTCACGGCCTGTGATGCTGCTTCCCAAACCTGAAGTGAAAATGAAAAAATACATAAAATCATAACGCCAAGTAGTAAATCCCCTTCTCAGGTCAAAGAGCTTTATATTGGAATTAAGGTATATTTAGTTCTGTGAAATGATTCTCAATCAAGAAGGAGTCTGGCTATATGGATATAAAAGAGATATGGATTCATGTAATACAAACTCATGCATTGCAACTTCGTATCTAGCAAAAATAAGCCAAAATTAGATCCAAATAACAGAGCACAACAATAATTTGTGGAATTCAAACAAATATCATTCCCAGTCAATATGCGAGGACATACCCAAAAGGTGAAACTATATTTTTGGCAATAAAATAAGCTGAGTTTTAATCAGGGGGACAAACCTTCCGTGCTTGTTCTTCCTTCTGCTTGGCAACATGAATTCTCTCAGTTGACATTTCTATTTTCTTTCTCAAGTGTTCGAGTGCTTAAGTAAAATGCCATACATCACAGCAATGGCAGAGTATCTCAGCCATAAAAACTAATGACGAAAAATTCCATAGCGCTGGAACTTTAAAAAGTAATGATGATCATTACCAACCTGCTTTTTTTGGCCCAGCAGTAAGTTTCATCTCCATCGTAAGGTTTGCCAGCTCTCTTTCAACATCACGTATTTTAGAATAATTTTCTTCAATGTATCTGAAAACAAGTGCCAGAGAAGATCATGCAAGACATTCTACGAATCACCAGTAAAAAGAAAGATACAGAAAAATGAGGGGCATGAATCTAGCAAAACAAATGATTGCCAGCTCTCTTTCAACATCACGTGTTTTAAAATAATTATCTTCAAGGTATCTGAAAATAAGTGCCAGAGAAGATCATGCAAGACATTCCACAAATCAACAGTAAAAAGAAAGATACAGAAAAATGAGGGGCATGAATCAGCATAAATTCAGCAAAATGAATATAAGACACAGTCGGGAAACAGAGGCAAGAGCTATCCAACATAATAGTAATTGAACCTTGGAATGAAAATGATTTAGATAACTCTTAAGAAATGAACTTCTTAACAGCCCGTAGTTTTTAACAACCAGAACTAACTCAATCAAAAAAGAAACTGAATTCCTATCAAATTGCATAAACGAAAGCATTTTATATAACAAGAGACGAAATACTTGCTGTGAATTATAAGGCCAATGACAAGAAAACCACTGACCAGTGATCACTCAAAACGTGTAATCACAACGAAATCCTTCCTGCCGTCATTGCCATCATGTCAGCAGACTATAAGTCTATCACCACCACCGATTATTTTCAAGATTTCTACACCAACTCTGTTACCACAACTTCTATGCACATCAACACCTTGCCAAAATCAATGTCACCATCACCACAACCTTCAGCATACTTTATCTCTTGGGTTACCTCCACCAAGTCCAGTGTGCTTGTACAATATCCCAACTCTATAAACGACCAACCATATCACCACTACCAACAACAGCTGATAAAATCATCAGCTTACAACCAACTCCAAAACCTTCCAACTGATACCACCTTTTCTCACAAATAAATAATAATTACCAACGAATGCAAAAACGGAAAAAAAAGCTATATAAATAGGATGCATTTGAGAATTCCTATAAACCATAATAATATTTTTCATCTCCTTTGATCATGTGACATCTAATCAAACAATAAAAATCTTCAGCACCGACAAAATATCCAAACAAAGGACTAAACATCATCTCCATTTCTCTAGATCCAACTATCTCCAATTACTAAGAAGACTTTGATAAAGCATATGTATTCAATTGTAAGAATCTTCAAACATTACAACACTCACTGTAACTAAACCAAGAGCTATGAGCTGTGACAAATCAAGTACATTGCAGTCTAGCGTGATATAGAATCAAAACAAATTGCAGTACTTTTCAAAAAAAAAAAAACAAATTGCAGTAGGAAAAAGATATTAATTAAACGATTTCAAAAAAAAAAAAAACAAATTGCAGTAGGAAAAAGATATTAATCAAACGAAAATGTGAACCTACTTTCTCAACTGAAGCTGCTCTTCTTCAATTATCTGATACAGAGTGCACAAAAATCTCAGCCACATTAACAATTAATTAAAAAATAATAGAAATTATAAATCATAAATCCACTCGTAAACAGATAAGAGAGAGACCCTCTCGGTGTAGGCGATGACAGGGGCTTCTCGCGAGAGACCATCAGGTCCGATCTCCGGTTGAAGCGAAGGATCCGAAGCCATTTTCTTTTTTTCCTTTTTTTTTTTTTGATAATTTACAATCTGAACTGATAATTCAAATCTCTGATGAAACTATAAACAAAAGTCAGTTGTTTTTCAGTCGTAATTTCAAGTTATTACGGCGATGTTTTACTGCGTTTTGGTTTCGGATTGAAAGCAAATACGCGCTCTAATCGTTCATTAAAAATGAATATGGCAAGCGACGCGACATGTCGGAGTGTGAAGGCCGGTATTTCGGGTCTGCTCGGCGGAGACGAGTTGTCACTTTCTTTTCATAATGACTTTTTTGCCCTCTACACAGTTAACTGGACGCACATGCCAAGCACGTGAGAGAAAGCGAAATTGACGCACCCGCCGCTCGGCACTATCAAGTCTCAGTAGTTATCCCCGACCTCGAACTGAACTTTATTAAAAAATAAAAATAAAAATCAATTTCTTTCCTTTACAAAGTCAGCAATTAAAAAAAAAAATTACTAGACTTATTGTAAAATTATAAATTTAGAAGTTAAGATATTTTGATTCATAGCATTATTGATTTTCTGATCCGTTGAATTTTAGAATCTAAAAACATAATAATTATTAATCAAAATTCATTTTGTCCTCTTCATAGTAACCAATCATGGTCTTTAGGGACTCCGTTCACTGCGACACGTCAACCGAAAACCAAACTTGCTGGAAAAACATCTGAAACCAAAAGGATGTAAAAATGTTCTTAAACAAACCCGTCTCTCTCATTTTTCCTTTTGAGAGAAAATTGGTTCACCAATTTTATTGATCATAATTCTACCATCTAGAACACTACTAGTCAACGCAAATGGGCTATGCAACTTTCTTAACAAAAGGGGAAAAAGAGCAAAGTGCTCCTCCTTACTAGTTACTTCAGCCAACAGAGCTCAAAATACAACTTGATACAGAAGAAAAATACGAAACACTAAATTTCTGTTGATGCATTTACGGTGCTGCAACATTATGTAAGAGCTTGAGCACAGCTTCTTTTGTAGGCAGTGCAGGAATTGCACCTCTCTCTGTAACCGTGAGGGCGCCACAGGCATTTGCAAAAAGTAAAGCTTCTCTTAACCGATTCTCATCCTGCCAAAGAATAATTATAGAAGAAAAAACCGTAAGCTCTTTTGGGTTATGCAAATTCTGATATGGTACATTAGCATGTCTCATAATCCATTGGGAGTTCGGTGATCCTATATGTTATCTGCTCCAATGGCAAAAGTGTGTGTGTCTATAAAATAAAAGTACCGGAATCGGAATCTGTGAGCAAAAATGGTTTCTTCTATTACTTCTCAATGATGCCTGAATATGCCTTAATAGTATTGCATTGTTGTCGGAAGCAAAGAAGCATAGACATTATACGATAAATTAAACAGTACATATTATGCTGAAGTTTGTAATTGATCAATGTCAAACAGGTACCTTGATTAGGTTTTGATCAGCAGCTAAGCAATTAAGTATTCCACTGACAAATGAATCACCGGCACCAGTTGTGTCAACAGCTTTCGTTTTAACACCAGGAACCCTGCCTTTGAATTCCTGCAAAAAGTTTTCATTTGCTTATTACTGATGAATTATTTACTTCGACCATTTGAATTAGATAGTTCAGCTCTCTGAAAACTTCTCAAACTCTACTTTCTTTGGATTTCTAAATGATACTATATTCAATTGAGACCATTCACTTTGCAGTTTGCATAAGCTACTAACAACAAAAATCCATCATCAGTAGTTCATTACTGAAGAAAAACTGCCTAGATATGATAATTAAAACTGGATTTAAGGAATTGAGTTTCCAGTGCAATGCCTTTAGGAAAAAGAAAAAAAAAGTTTCCTAACATCAAGTAAAACAAAAATCTTTTTCTCACCTTAGTGTAATATCTACAACCTTTTGAACCTTCAGTGACAATCAAAAGCTTGAGATTAGGATGAAACAGCTTCTCTAACACCACGTTATCATCATTATAATCTTCACCTCCAGTTAAGAATGTAATTTCATCGTCGCTTACCTACAAATTCATAAGTTAACCACAAAAGAATCTGATGAGATATATTGAATTCATTTATAGTGCCTACTGAAATATAAAGAAGCCACTACTGTATCTGTACTAATATGGAAGCATCTTTTGATGCATGAATATCTTGTTTCAAATTTTACCTTAATTATATCTGCTTGATCCCATATACTCATTATGCCCTCCCGAGCAGCCTCTTCTGATGGCCATAGAGGCAATCTCAAATTAGGATCATAGGAGAGGATGCTACCAGACTCTTTGGCCAAGTTCATGGCAGCAAGTTGAGTTGACCTGCATGGTTCTGCAATTAAACTAATTGAACCATAGTGGAAGATGCTGGCCTGTAATAGAGTATAATTTGGAAATGAATGATTTTCAAACATACAAAATATCACCTTAGGAATATATGGTTAATGTTCATTTAAAACAAGAAAGAGAGAAAAGGACCTGCTTAATGAGGTTTTTGTCAAGTTCCGATTCACATAGAAGCATGTCAGCACTTGGATGACGAAAAAACAAAAATTCACGCTCACCATCAGCTCTGAGTGTAACAAACGCCAAGGCAGTCCTTGCAGTGGAATCATAACGAACACCGGATGCATCGACATTGTTCTCTTTTAAAATGTTAGCCAACATGTAACCAAATTCATCGTCTCCTAGCTGTAACACAGATGACAAATATTTTCTAACTGTCATTACAACTGAGTAGAAGCAAGATGCTGCCCCCAAAATTGTTCACAACACATGAACAGAGGATTTGATTTTATGCAGTGGAAGCAGGGTGCTCAAACTAACAAAGTGCCTTATTGCATGGATGTTGCATATTTCGTTTAGTTAAATCTAAGAGAAATGAAGTCATAAAAATGGTGAATAATGCAATAGGGTGCCGAGAAGATATATAGAATCCGTATTTTGCAAACAAACATACATCTAAATCAATTGCAGATTGACCAAGTCAAAAGCATACCACAAACAGAAGATGAATTACAGTTCCAGATTCTAAGGAAATTCCTGGTAATCACCATTGTCAAAATGTTCAATTCATACAACAAACACTACCGTATTCCATTTCCATAGTCAACAAACAATTAGTACTTGATGCTTTTAATGCAGGTTCGGAGAGAGATGGGGGTTTAGTGAACTAGTAAAAAAGGAGATCGGAAGTTCTAATAAAATGTCTAACATATGAAAGTCATGTAAAGGGTGAGACCAAACAAAGAACCAAGCAGAGCCATAGAATAATCCTAGCGAGTAGCATGCAGCAAGACGAAACCGTTCACACACCTTACCGACGAAAGCTGATGACCCTCCTAACCTCGATATGCCAACAGCCACATTGGCAGGAGCACCACCAGGAGCCTTCTTGAAAGCAGGTGCTTCAGCAAGTGAAACCCCTCCAACAGTGGGAACAAAATCTATCAACATTTCCCCAAAGCAAACAACTAGCCGATTAAAAGCTCCAGACCCTCCATCCATTCCAGCAGAAAGATCCTTGGAACCACCACCTATAGACATAAAATTGCTTAATATCAATACCCATTGTCAATCAGACAATTTCAGTAATACTACTTAAATTGGTTAGAATAACAAAACAGTGACATCTAACATAGCATTCCAAGACCAATCTTATAGCACCAAAGCATACACATAATCCGCTTCAGTTAAGATCTAAGGCGTGTTCAATCATGTCATACAAGAACATTCCCGGATCAAGATGATATTTCTCCGACAAAAATCAACTGAAACAACTATTTTGAGAAACTGGGCACAAATAGTTTCAACCCAGAAACCCTTCTGATACAGTTATACTAATAACAACAGCTAAAATTATAAACATCTACTATCATGTAAGAAAAGTAACAGCAATTCAAAGATTCTAGAGAAAGATTCACATACTAAAGAACAAAACTTGAATCATGCAACAAGAGATCTATCAAATCATCAGTAAAAACTGATTCAAAAACACACATACAATACGAAGAAAGAAACACTCTTGAGGACATATTTGATATTTCAATGAAGAACACAAAGGTTGAACGTGTAAAATAGAAGTATACAAGAGGAACCTGAAGTGGGATTATGATTGTCAGCCATTTGAGCAAATGAATAAGCAGTTGTGATGAAAGCAAAACTAAAATATACCAAGAAAATTAAATGAAATGTGAAGTTAGAAGGAAGAATGGGTTGACGTGGGGTTGATAGAAAGAAGCATCGAAGTAAGAGATAGTTTGTTGAATTGCAGTCTTTAATGAATCTTTGACCACGTGAATACTAAGGTGATCAATGACCGGTGATCCGGCGGCACACAGAAATTTGACAATAAAAACCAGCTGTTGGTGGTTCCTTGTAATCACATGTTCCTTAATTTTTGGTTTTTTTTAGATAAATTATCGTTATTCAATAAACCAAAAAAATCTTTAAATTTAAAGGAATTGTTGTTGTCGTTGTTGTTGTTGTTATTGTTATTATTATTATCGAGATAAAAATTAATAAATTAAAAATATTGATGTTAATTAGTAATTATTATATATACACAATAAACAAATATTACATATACAAGTTTATAAATATAAAAATAAATTTTATTCAACATTATATTCAATTTAATTGTTTATACAATCTTACAACAATTTACATTTACCAAATAGATGATATGATTGCTTTTATAACTTATAACACTTTTGAAATAAATTTTACCTAACGTTTAACTGATTCTTCCATAACTGATTATTTCTATTACAAAGTTGACAATAATTATTTTAAAAATTATAGCATTGCTAAACTCACCATAAGTATCCATCAAGGTTTTGGAATGATCCCTAAGATTCTAGAATATATTAAAAAGTATAAATGTAAACAGATAATTAATAAAAAAATTACAGAGAATATCCCAACATATTTAAGGAATAATCTAGTTAAATTTTATAAATAATTATTTGAGTCAAGCAATCGACAAGTAGTTTTCAGCTCTTCTATATAGATTGTAGTTCTCCTCATTAGATAGCACTATAAACATGTTAAGGCCCATTTGTTATTAAGAGATTATAACTTTTAAGTTATGATTACTGTAAAATTGTAACTATAAAATAAAAGTTAATAGTAGGTAATAAGTATAAATTTAAAAAAATAATTTTGATGAAATAAATAAGGATACAAAAGATTTTTTATTAGACAAATATAAAATCAAATCAATTTAGCTTCTATATTATAATAATTAATGTTTACCAAATCCTTTAGTGTTGTACATTTTAAGTTATAACTATCCAACCTCAATTCCAAATAGATCCTCGATCAAGAATAAACTATGAATATATTAATTACAAATAGATATACTTTTAAATATTTGAAACCAGTTCAATCCCTACTTCTAACATACCTAACTTGAAGTAAAAATTGTGGTTCATAGCATTGTTACCTCCCACAAAATGGAGAATTGAACAAAGTGAAAGCCATCGTTTGGGTGGTGTTAGTACTCCACACACACACACACACAATCCTCACTTTATTAGAGTGAGAATATCATTAAAATATGAAAAATATATATCTTAATACATTAAAAAATATGTTTTTTCATCTGTTATTATATTAAAAAAAATTTATTTGTTAGTGATATTCTCAATTTGTTAAAGTAAAGATACTTTCATTAAAATTGATTATATATATATATATATAAGGATGGATACATACACGGCTTGAAAAAAAAAAAAAATTCGAGATTTTGACATTAATGAGCAAAAGTTGAACCAACTAAAGGCTTCATAAATTAGTATAAGGGTCAAATATCAATCTTATTAAGCTAATTATTTAAGAAAGTGTATGGGAACATCATTACTTCTCCCGTATAAATGATCACAAAAATAGCATTTGGATCACAATGATTATGAATATCATAAGAACTTTAGCCTAAACTCTTAAAAGTGAAAGAATTTTTCTACGATCCTTTTGATAAACGAAACATACAAGGACCAGCACTTACACGGCTTATCATAAATTTAGTGGTGTAGAATCTAACCGCATTTCCAGTTTGCTAGGAATCTTCTTTTGTGACAGTCTTTGTCGTGGCACCAGAAGTGCCCTTGACTCACTAAATATCTTGGGATTGAATTTTAATTGAGAAAATATTTTGGACTTCGATGAAAACATAACACGTGGATGTTGTTCCGATCTGTATTTTTCATGTTGATTTTGATCGATGTTTGTAAGAAAATTACGGATCGGGCGCGCGCATTCTTATTCTTTTAACGCAGGCATTTGGTAAGTCGTGTGATTTAATTGAATTTTTTTTAGCATATTATAAAATCGTAAGGTTTGATAGTCTGTCTGAATTAATTTTATTAAACTGTATAATTTAACAATATATTTATAAAAAAAACAAAGTTGTCTGAACTAAAAAAGAATATATATATATATATATATATATATATATATATATATATATATATATATATAAAGTTGAGACTACAGGAGGTAATGTGACATCACTATTTCTCATCTTCTTATATTCTCTATTATCTAATATATTAGTTGAGATTAAAAAATAATTATATTACAAAAGGTGTTGTGGCATCACTATTTCTCATCTTCTTATTTTATATATATATATATATAAATAGATTGGTTGATATTAAAAAATAATTACATTACAAAATACTAACAATAGAAAATAATTATTAGATTACAGAAGATTATATATCTTTTCCTCTTTCTATTTAAATTCAACAATATATAACTATTAATAATAATTAATTATAAGTCTTAAAACATTCATTTATTTTATTATGCTAACAATTAAACTTTAATGCCTTAAAATACATCAATTAATTAATATAGAAAGGAATGTTCCTTCATCTTCCCTCAACAATGCCACTAAGGCCTAATTTTAATGTCATAATCTCATATTTAATTATACAACTTTTTGTTTAGTACATTTTACCTTCTTCAAACTCTATAAACATTAAGTATTTAAGATTTGTGGCGTCGTTATTTCTCATTCTCTATTATCTAATATATTGGTTGAGATTAAAAAATAATTACATTACAAAATATTAAAAATAGAAAATAATTATTAGACTACAAGAGATTACATGTTTTTTCCTCTTTCTATTTAAATTCAACAATATGCAACCATTAATAATAATTAATTATAAGCCTTGAAACATTAATTTATTTTATTAAGCTAATAATTAAACTTTTGTGACTTAAAATACATCAATTAATTAATATAGGAAGGAAAGTTTCTTCATCTTCTCTCAACAATGACACTAGAGCCTAATTTTAATGTCATAATCTCATATTTAATTATGCAATCTTTTATTTAGTACCTTTTGGCTTCTTCAAACTCTATAAACATTAAGTATTTAAGATTTGTGGCATCATTATTTCTCATTCTCAATTATCTAATATATTGGTTGAGATTAAAAAATAATTACATTACAAAATATTAAAAATAGAAAATAATTATTAGATTACAAGAGATTACATGTCTTTTCCTCTTTCTATTTAAATGCAACAATATGTAACCATTAATAATAATTAATTATAAGCCTTGAAACATTAATTTATTTTATTAAGCCAACAATTAAACTTTTGTGACTTAAAATACATCAACTAATTAATATAGGAAGAAAAGTTTTTTCATCTTCCCTCACCAATGCTAGAGGTAGGCAAATAATCTGACCCGACCCAATCCGATCCGAAAAATTTCGGGTTCGGATCGGATTAAATTATTTATCCAACCTGATCGGGTAGCATTTAGCCAACCCGATCGGATTATGGTCGGATCGGATGAAACCCGATCCGATCCAAAAACCCGATCGGGTTGGCTAAAAAACAATTGACAAATAAAAAAAAATCAAATTATAAGTTTATAACCCACGCACACAGCCACACACAAATATATCTCACTGCCTTCACAAATCACAACCTCACAGCTCTCATCCTCACATTCACAACTTCACACACACACACACACAGACACACACACACACACACACACATCGCAAAAGCCAAAAGCAAAGCAGCCGCCGGCAGAAACACAGAGAAGAGAACGGAGGAAGCACAGCCCGCGCACGCAGCCACCTAACCCGTGACCGAATCTACTACTCTGCAACCCATAACCGGATCTGCTACTATAGCCTCCGCCATCACCAAGTTCCACCGAGAATGGGCAAGCTGCAGTCTCCACCATCACCAAGTTCTATTGAGAACCGGCAACCCGAATTCTTTTTCTTTTTTTTTCATGTTTTGATGGTATATAATAATATATTATATATTATCTGTTAATTGCTAAGTATATGTATTGTTAAATGTTAATAATAAAATGACGGAAATTATGGTATTGAAAATTTTGGAGCTTAATTTATTATGTCCGTGGAAGCTTAAATTATAAGTATGAATTGATTTTTTTTTGTTTTGTTTTTAATGAATAGATTAAGCAGATTACGCACTAAAATTAAATATTTTGCATTTGATCTTTTTACCCGATCCGAATTAACCCGAATTTAACTCGATTATTTGACCTAATTCGATCCGATCCGAATATATTCGGATCGGATCAGGTAACAACTTCGGGTTGAGTTCAGATGAATTCTTTTCTAACCTGATTAATCCGAAATCTGACCGAACCCGAAAATGCCCACCCCTAACCAATGCCACTAGGGCCTAATTTTAATGTCATAATCCTATATTTAATTATGCAACTTTTGTTTAGTGACTTTTGACTTCTTCAAACTCTATAAACATTAAATATTTAAGATTTATTATGTTTGAGTTTTTTTATTATTATTTAACCAACATCCTCTTTAAAAATGTTCTTGTGATTTTATTTTTTGACTTATTTGAATTTTTAGTATTGTGCGCTTCATGTAGTACTATTTTCTTCATAAGTTGAATAATGATAAAGATAGTTGGATGATAAGGGCTAGGCTTTGTAGGATGTGAGAGCCTGTTAATACCAAGAAGAATGGAGGATTGATTAGTGTGAACATGATTTTTATTGATGAAAATGTTGTATAAAAAATTCCTTCTCCTAATGTTTTACACTTAATGTAGCATTTTTTTTTCCCGTAGGAAAATCTAATGCATGCAACAATCAGGAAAAATTTAGTGACAAGGTTTAGGCACAAGTTGAGTGAGGGTTCTTTGTACAGTGTCATGAATTTGAAAATTGTTTCAACTACAGGCAAGTACAAAGCACTTTTAAATCAATATAAGATTATTTTCTTGATTATAACTTTGCTTAAGAGGTTAGAAGAAGGAACTATTAAGATTTCAATCAATGGATTCTAATTCATATCTCCGAATTTGATTGATATACGTGTGAATAATAACACAATCCTCTCAGGTATTTTTTTAATTATTAATATTTGTAAATCTTTAAGTGTATATTAGAAATTATTAATCTTTTTGTTTTAACATGTTTATTTTATTTTTCTATAATATTACAGATGCTGTCGAAAGTTTATGTGGTGTGGGTGATAATTGAGATCATTGGAGCTGGTTGGAAAAAAAAAAAGATATAAAAGTTCTAACAGATTAGTAAGTTGAATATAATTTGGAACTTATCAACAACTACAAAAGGTATAAGGTCACTTACACTATACACATTAATATATATTTTTAAAATAAAAAATAATTAACTTTCATAAATAACATTAGTTTTATAAGGTTGCCTCATCCTAAAAAAAAAATCAATTTATATTTTTTTATTAATTTCATCAAGTGCAAAGTAAAAAAAATAGTACTAAATTCTTTTTTTAAAGCTGCACGAAGCGCGGTTCTATTTCATAATTATATATATACGTAGCTCCCAATACAAATAATTAATTTTTTATTTGTAGCGATTTTTTCTTTAAATTTATAAATTTATGTTTTAACTTAAGATATATTAGGCAATATTTGAGAAGTACGATAAAAACTAAAGACTTCGTATTTATAAAATAAACATCTTACAATAACTATAATAACTATAAAAAAAAAATCGCGATTAACCAACTCATATATGATCAATGGATCGTACTCTACTCTCAGTGTTTGGCTAAGTGGTTTTCAAATTTTTAATGGCCAATGGTTTTCAATCAGCTTTCTTATGCTAGCCAGCTAATCAAATTCAAATCTGAAAAGTTAAGAAATTTAAAAGTTAATTTGGACTTTATACACTTTCCTTATTTCCTATCTTTTTAAAGGAAATAATTAGAAAATGGAAAGGACCCTATATAAAGTGATGCTGGGGCTAGTATTTAATTTTTTTGGTATAAAATTTGATTTTTTTTCCATGAGTAAATGACAAAATAAATGTGAAGATTTATTAAATCCGTCGCCATGGTTTGACTATATATCCCTGATGACTTTTATTTTAGATTGGTCATCACAGTTTTTTTTTTTTTTTTGAGAAGTTGTCATCACAGTTTTTGGATATTAATTATAGGCAACATATAGCAATACCTTACAGATTTATTGCGAAACAAGAACAATATGATTTCACCAAATCTTAACATTTATCGAATATTTGATAAGATTAATTAACTTCAATTCAAATTAAATCACACAATTAGGACATAAGATCAATTAACTTCAATTCAAAGCCGTCCCTGAGCAGGACTAATGGCTCCGCTAACGAAGTCACTTGCTGCTACAATATTTGCTCTATCATGGGGATTATACCTGAAAGTAAAAATAAATCACTTAATCTTAGTTCTGATTGTTTCACAAGTGAATAAGATACTTAAACTTCATCATAAAAAAAATATATTTATATATATTCATTAGTTAGTGAACACTCGAAAGCACCTTCATTTCGGGACTAGAAAGTAAAAACGGGTGTTTTTATTTAAAAAAAACAAAAGAGAAAAGGAAACAATTTTAATGTTTTTTTTGGTATAATTTTTCAAATATAACTTATTTAAGTAGAACTTTTTTTTGGTGAAATTTTTACAAATAAAGCTTTATCCAAAAAAAATTTAATTGGTTGGTTGTCAATAAATTTTTTTATTAAAAATTATAAATTACTTAACAGACAAGTTTTTTAAAGGTATACTATAAAAAAATGAAGTAAAACTGTCAAATAAAAAAAATATATTTTAGACATTTTAATATTTAGAAAAAACTTTTCAAACTATAATCCCGAAAACTTAAAATTTAAGATTTTGTTAGTAGAGGTAAAATAATTTATTTAATCTCTAAATGTTTTACTAAAAAAAAAAATCAAACGTCAAGAATAATTTTGATAAGAGCTAATCGGATTAAATAAATATTATAACAATTAGATAAGTCATATCAAATAGATACTAAGTTTATCATTGCAAACCAAGTGTTTAGTAATTACCGTACTTAATATATCATATAAGTTGAAAATCAGGAACCAAAAATATGGGAGATGAGAGTTAGTAAAGAAAAATTAGAAGCATAAAAGAAAATTAGAGATTTTTCATCTGAAAATGATGGGTGTGCTATTATTAATTATTATAGTCATTTGAGGAAGTTTAATTACCCCATTTGTTGCGCAGGGTGCACCCTGAGGCGATTAGTGGTCACTGCTCTTTTAGGATCTGCTCCTGATGCTCGAATTGCTTCCTCCAGCTGAAAAATTGTATGTGTAAGAGAAGATTAAAAGATACCTTAGTGTGTGTGTGTGTGTGTATAAAATAAACAGACCACAAAATATTATAGAACATTTTAAGACAAAATTTTAGCAAACCTTAAATTTGAGCTGCTTATTTCCTTCTTCAAGATCATGCGCCTGTCAGTTTGTATGGCAAATATCAAGAACATATAGTGAGAGCCCAAAAGTTTATTTTGCTATTAGGATCCGGCCGGGATCCGAAATCAAAGACTACAGGACAAAATTTAATGTACCAAAATCCCACTATAAAAAGGGTACTGAACTTCTTCACATATGTATAAGAGTAATCTTTTATAAATAGGACTTTTATTTTAATTTTTGTGTGTTTAAATTGCTCAACGTAGAAAACATCATGCTGCGAGCAAGGCCACATCAATAATTTAATTTATTCTTACCTTTTCCTGGAGGGTTTCCAATTTTTGTCGCATTAAATCCGTCTGCAATATTTATAAGCAAAAATTCAACAAATCGTCATCATCTTACAACCGACGAATTCGATATGCATATAGTAGGAATAATTTGATAATCTGGTAATGTTTGGGACAGTTTGCTAATTTTTCAACTTCTATTTTTCAGAAAAAGGCATGCATTCATTTAATTGAACGTTTTATTCTCAGATGTAGTTTTTAATCTATCTCTTTTTTTTTAAAAAAAATAATTTCTAATTAAAAATAGTTTTTTTTTTGCTGGAACATAGCTGATATAACCATATATATTATGCCATGAGTGCATGGGCTGTGGGAAAATTTATGTGCATGCACAAGTGTACCTTTCGCTGTCTAGACAGTGAGAGTGTTTTGTCAAGTTGGTTCTCAAGCTTTTGCAGCTCTTTCACTCCAAGTGTTCCAAGATCTTCTCCCCGAAAATGCCTAATTAAAAACATATGTTCTATTAGTTTTAATGGTTGGTATTTTAGAAAAGAACTTATCTTGTTCCAAAAACTTAAGCTGATGGGTAAGGGTTCCACAATAATATTCATTGAGGCAAATTTTAATTAACAAGTATGATAAAAACTAAGAAGAAAATACAAATAATTCACGAAGACTATGATTTAATTTAACCTTTGAGAGCGCTCGAGAGACTCATGTAAAGCTCTTAACCTTAAGATCTCACGGAATAATGCCTGAATTTTGAACAACGAAATGAGAAGGATTATCGATAGCTATGGCATGTACTTGATGATAAAAGAATATATAAGCAGATTGCATGAATGACAAAAATGCTTTAATGATTAAAAAATCCTGTCATTATCAGGATATGGCAACGAATATAGACTTGTCATGAGTCTTGAAAAGTCACTTACTTTTGACAGCATAGATTCAACATCGTCACCCATGCTCTTATAAAAGTTAAAAAAAAAAATTGAACTTTTTAGTCGAATTGCATTCAATGTTGAAGATAATACCGCAGTGTGAAATATAGCATAATAATGAATCCCTACTAAAATGTTCTTTTTTTATATATATATATATAAGAAAAATGGTTAATCCTCAATTTCAATGAAACAAATGTAAACCCTTCAAATTTCATAGACATGAAATGTCATGTAATTTATTTGCTCAGTCGTAACGGCATAAATAAAGGAAAGAAAAACTGCAAAATAGCAATTTTATTAACATAACTCGTGTAAGTAGCGATTCAGACTGACAAACCTCTGGTTCCAGTTGATTTATTTCGCCGGGTTCTTGAGAGGTGTAGCAGCATTGCCTGTATCGTTCAAGGATTTTCCCCACACCGCTGGTAAGATCAAAGAGAATAATTAAGGTTCCACCAGTATTTCTTATACCATTTATCATAATTAACATATTTTAGATAAATAAATATATAGATAGAGAATAAGTACATTGGATTTTGTCACAACTTCTTCAGTTCTTAATTCCCAAATTCAAACTAAGTTGTTGTGACTACAAAACATTCAAATATAGAAGAAGGTGAAAGAAGGCTTTACAAATGCAGTGGGGGAAAATAAAGATGATCTAGATTTATTTCTGCTGAGCAGTTTGTAGGTGTTATCATATTTTTAAAACACGACACATCAGAATAAATTTCTTTTTTTAAAAGCAATTTATAAGTATGTGATCAGTTGTTGATAGATAACATTGTAAAAGAAATTTATCGTAATTATCATAAATACATTATGGCACAAGATATTTAACTGCTCATGGGAGCTAGAAATAATAAGATCCTATTTCATCAAAGATTAGGCCAAGAGGCAGCCCTAATAATATTATACTCATTGCCAAAATCAGTTTTCGAGAAAAGGATAGAATCTAAAAAGACAGCAAGTAAAGAAGTTTTCCTTGAAAAAAAAAATATAATGTTGCTGTTCCATTACATATCATCGTACAGGTTAAAAACAGATGTCAGAATGAACCTCTCAATATATAGGGATTAAGGTAGCTACCTGTTTAATTTCATCTAATTGAACAAATTATGGTAGATTTGATCGGCATATTTGATTAGCTAACAAATTAATAAGGTTTTTCCTTACAAATGAATACTAAAATTGGACAATCACAAATGCAACTAGCATTTTATTTGATTTCAGTTGAGATTCAGTTCCAAACCACTAACCATAAAATAATAATAATAACTCCTTATCGAACTTCAACAATAGTTTTATGTGCCATCCCTTCAAAATCTCACTGCTTGTGTAGTGTAAGAATGTACCGTAGCTAGCTAATCTTCTTTATGTCCAAAATACATGCAGTTCAATGTTCCCAAAATAAAGATTAAAACACAACATTAATATTGAAAGCAACTTTCAAGTTGGCCAAGCTACATGCTAAACCATTTCTCATTTAGACTTCCAGTGTAAAAATGAACGAAACAAGCAAAAGAGAAAGACCTACTAGCTAGTTACCAGGATTTAAACTATATATCTCTACAGAATCGTCACAGAACGCAAAATGAACTTGGAATCGCTTCTTGATGGAGTATGAGGTAGAAAAGAAAGAAGAGAGCATATATGTAAAGATTTTGTTTTGTAACAGAATGTTTCCGTTCCATCTTCTAATAGCAGTTTTTGAGATATTTCAAGAGAGCAAGTGATGTTGAGTGTTGGAAGGATATAGATCAAAATCCCAAATGGTAAAAGCTTACAAAACATAATTAAGAAAGAAATAAAAAGAGACCAAACAGGCAAAAACTGTTCCACAAGAAGTTACAAAAATAAAAGGCAAAAGAAAAAGAAAAGGAGAGAAAAATCTATATGTACATGAACTACAGAACTAGACTGTGGACATAAATAGGGAAGGTGTGGTATGAGAAAAAAGAAAAAAGAAAAAAGAAAAAAGAAAGAGAAAGAGAAAGAGAAACCCTAATTAGATAAAAACTATCATTTTAAATTTTTTTTAAATATATTATCTAATAGAACCTGTCTTATCAGATTTGACACAAGAAGCGCAAAGCAAATATCAAGAAGGGAAGGGAAGCATGACTGAACATGTCAAAATTTTACAGTCAGGGCTCGCATTTTCCTCATCCTCATTCCATCCTCTTCAATTCTCTCTCGATTTCATCTAGATGTTAGATCTTTATAAAACTAACACCATATTTTATAATATGCACAAAAATGCAACATGTCACACTCAGATTTAAAGTTATATTTATTAAGCTTAGATTTAGCAATCAATAATGTGTGGATATAAAGCTTACAAATTGCTGCCAAATTCAAAGAGCTTGCCATGGCTAGAGAAGATGATGAGAGCCACTTCAGCATCACAAAGCAGAGAAAGCTCATACGCTTTCTTGAGCAAACCATTTCTTCTCTTTGCGAAAGTAGCTTGTCGGTTGATCTTGTTTTGGATCCTCTCAAGTACCACTTTTCCTCTCCCCATTTTTGTCTAAGAAACGTAAAAGCAAAGCGAAATTGAGATGTGATGATGCTAAATATGATCTGTTTGCTTCTTCATTTATTTATTCATCTTCTTATTTTATATTTCTTCTGGTGGATAATTAATGTTGGTTGTGGAGATAATGTACTTTGCTTGTACCTTTTCATGTTTACTACCACATGTATGTAAGAATTTTCTGGATACCAATTAAATTAAGAAAAAGAGGCTCTCTATATTAGTAGGTTATTCGCCCTTGTAACAAAATGGGTTCACGTTGGATGTTCTTTTCTTTAATTTTCACATCATTTTCTCCTCTTATTGTGTACATCACAATAATAGACCGAGTGATGCTAATTAATGTAAGAATATAAATTAATTAAATCTTAATTATATCAATATATGGGCAGTGATAATATACTTACAAAGTTATAAATATATATAGTCATAAAAGATATAGATGCATGACATAAAATTTTTAAAACATCATAAGAGCTTCTCTAGTGTGGTTGTCATTATTACTATTATTATTATTATTATTATTATTATTATTATTATTATTTTGTCATGCGGCACGCTAGTAAGCTATATGTTTTTATAGTGCATTGAAAAATTTTTTTATTAAATTGTATAGATTAACAACATGTCCGCATTAAACAAACTGAGGGTGCTCACACTTATATATGTATTGATTCATATATGTAATTCATAAAATTAAATAAACAAAATAGAAATTGTGCATATACATAGGAAACAATATTAATTGTAAGAACAATTTTTTTTTTATAAATATTGAAAATTAATTCAAACTTTGAGAATAGCACCCAATTCATTATTTTCTTTCTATTAATTATATGATTTATATCCCATGCTTCAAATCCATCTTGTTCTAAAAAGAAAAAATAGTGAAATAAAACACTTAATTAAAAGTCATATTTAAGATGTAATAAATTAACTTCAATAATCAAGTAGATATTATTCATGATTTTTTTATTTATAAAAATATCTTTTAACTTGAAAAAACATTTACTTAATGAAGTCCGATCAAATATTTGCCGTCACGCACAATAACATGCATGACAATGCACACTTAATCAAATTCGTTACTTAATTAACAAAGCCAAAGGTTATGAACTACCGTCGTTAAGATCTCCCATCCTAAAGAATTATGTTACTCTAATCAAAATAAACAATTCCTTTCACTTCCCTTCTCAACACAATAGCAACTCTTCATTCACAGGCATTCCCTCCTCGATATTTCACTTTCACTCCTACTGTCATTGGCTTCAATTTTTGATCGTAAAGGCTCGCAGTTAATGTTAAATACTTTTTGATTTATTTTGTTACTTCTCTTTGACTGATAGAGCTCGGACAGGTGTCGACTAGGGAAATAGGGCTGGCTTCGTTCATAAATCAAAGCTAGCTCAATTTATGTTTTTTGTTATTGGAAATTTTGTCGTTTTGGTGTGCTTTCCGTTCAAACTTGCAGCAACTGTACAATGTCAGTCGAGCTTAGACGTGTGTCGACTACTGATAGGATGTTACAAGGAAAAGGCCCGTAGGCCTGACCGCCTTGTCATTTCGTACCAATAAAGTAATGATGATCTTGCAGGTTCATTTGAGCTTGAGAACACGTGATTTTTAATCATTTTATTTTATTTTTTCACACTTACGTGCCTGTCTCGTTCCACCCTTTGTTGACGTGTTTTCTGACGTTTTCTGTTTCTCACTTATTACAACAGTCAATTGGTATCACATTCTACTAAAAAAAAAATAAATAAATAAAATAAAATAAGCTAAAATTGGTATCACATTCGATAATTACCAATATTATATTACATCACACAACTATATAATGAAATAATAATTATTATTTTTGGATATTTATATAGTGAAATAATTATTGAGTCTGGCATTTTTTATATTTATAATTAGATAATTATTGTGATTAGTTTCTATATATTTATAATAAAATAATTATTAGGATTGGCTTACATTAAATTTTATGAATTATTAGTTTACATATATTTATAATAAGACGACTACTGAAGTAATTTACGTTAAATTTTATGAAGTACTAGTTTATATATATTTATAATCAGACAACTACTAAGATTAATTTACATATATTTATAATCAAACAACTAAAAGAACTAGTTTGCATTAAATCTTATAAAAACGTTACTCAAATTTTTTACCCTTACTAATATTTGAGACATAACTTCTCTACTCACATTTTATGAAAGAGAAAATTCCTTCCACTCAATTGTTCTTTAATTGAGAGAGGAATTGAGTCCCTATATTTCAATATGGGGACTCAAACAGCTATTCTACAAATGTGAGAGCATTTGGACGAGTGGCAATGTATTTCCTGACCTATATCTTAGGACATATACATTTTTTATTATACAAGACAAATAAACAAATTACTACTCTTATTTATGTAAAATTTGTAACGATAATATGAGCAATTATATGTTTACAAATACAAAATTTACATTCCAACTTATGCATCACTGATTAATAATAACTACTATATATTTAATAATAATTTACTTTTTACATCATTATTAATGTTAATAAATTAAGTTGATATCATTGAGAAAACTACCCCCCACCAAGTCAAGTCAAGAGGATAATGAATTCCATTGGGAAGCTCTTCCACCTAGTTTAAGAGAAAAAATAAAGAATTTCACTCCCTCATGAAACCCCTCTAAATAATTTTTCGTTAAAAATTTTGTATATAATTTCTTATGCAAGATGATTATTAAGGATACCTAAGATTGACTGTAGTTGAGTGATTATGGGGTTGATCAGGAAATAAAAGTAGAAATTCTTATGAGGAAATGGGGAGGGTTATTTATGGGATTAAATTAGGTGTTTAATAATTTTTTAACATTTTAATGAGATTTAGTTGTAAAACGGGATTCTAAATAAGTGCCTATTTGGTATAACTTATTTAATAGTCATAAGTGTTTATTTAATCTCATAAGGTCCTATCATAATTTTTGTTATTGTTTTGAAGTTTTTCAAGTAGAATTTTTAAAGTTTAAATAAGCTATTTTGCATCTACTAGTAAAATCTCAAATTTTAGGCTTTTGGAAGTAGAGGTTGAAAAGTTTTTTTTAAATATTAAAATATCTAAAATATCTTTTACTTATTTGACAATCTCATTTTATTTTTTCATAACACAACTTTAAAAACTTGCCTATTAAAGTAATTTAATAAATTTTTAATAAAAACTCTTATTGACAACTAAATAAATAAATTTTTAATAAAAACTCTTATTGACAACTAAACAAATAAATTTTTTTTAGTAAAAACTCTATTTATAAAAGTTCCACTTAAATAAATTCTTCTTAAAAAATTATACCAAATAAAACCTAAGTGTCAAAACTATCCATATTACTGCTGCACCACTCTATAAATAATTGTGTGGTTGGGAGCCTTAATAAGAATTTAGGACATCCATGTAACCCAATGGGGAAAGCCCAAAAGGTCCAACAATCATCAGTCATGGACACAGCCAACAATCCAGCAACAAAGTTCCAAGCCCAAATAGACAACAAGAATGGGGACGTTAGATGTACCCCATGTACAAACAAATATAACTGATACCATTAAGGCGTAAATCCACAACTGCCTCGAAGGTAAACAGGCGGACGTGGACTGATGTGCTCAAGTTCGGTCTAGCCTAAATAGAAGTATGCATTTTAAGTTTTTGTGGTGAGAGATATAACTTTAAGGTTGGTTTGTTACATTTATTACATTATATTATATTATTTTAATACAGATATATTATATTACATTTTATTACATTCGTACTGTATTATAATAATATCATATAATGTTTGGTGCTAGACTTTATTATATTAATTTTTAATTATATTATGTTTGATGCTATATTGTATTGTATTAATTGTGATTAATTTAAATAAATATTATTTAAAAAATAATATTTATCAGTACTTAGAAAATACGAAATATGGAAGTCTTAAATTTTAGAAATCTAACTTTTTTTAATATAAATGTTAAAAATCATAATTTATTCATATCTAAACATTTATTATTAGTTATATTAAATTATTATTTAAGTATTTCTTATTAGTTATATTAATTTATTAAATATTAATCAATTTTATATATTAATTATTATAATATAATTAAATAATACATTTTAGTTTTATTTTTAATATTATAAAATCAAAATATAATGTAATATTATTGGATAATAAATTATAAATAAATAAATTAATATTAATAATTATAACATAAAAATAAAAGAAAATAAAAATTAATATTATATAATATTAATTTAAATTATAAAGTTACATTTATTTTTTATTATTACTATTTAAAAAAAAAACTAATGCGGTAACTACCGCATTAGCATACGCCCAAGAAGAAACCTAATGTGTTTTAATCAATTGCCAAACATGAGATTGGTTTTATCTAATGCTGGGCCCACACGTTAATACCATATAATATGACATGCCAAACATACCCTTATAGTTTTGATTACAATATTATGTAGTATCCTATTTTATAATTTGAGCGTCCGACTTTTTAATTATTTGAAAATACTCATGAGATGCAGTAACTTTGAAATATTATGGTCAGACATAATTTTATAAGAGCTAAAGTGGAGATCTAATGACTGGCTATGGATCTCTCAAAGATTATATAATATAATAAATTTAAAGGAAATAGGATCATAATTCGTTTGAACTATTTTTGTGTGAATTTGATAAAATCATAAAGCATTCAAAGTTGTTTATTATATTTATTATTTTCCTTTTTTTTTTGTATGCAAATGAATAAAAAAAATCTTTAATATTATATAATACTACATTTTGAATGGAGTGTACAAAGAAAGGGGTAAAAAATGTAAAAAAAAAAACGAAAAAAAGAACAACGTAAGGGGTAGAAAGAGTTCACAAATCACATGATGACAACAGAAGTAAAGATAAGTGCGTCTCAACTCGCAAGTACATGTGGCAGTCATTGGATTTTCTCGAAAGTCTTGACAAGGAGAAGCTGGCACTTTGATCTCATTTCACTCCACCTCACACAGTTCGCGTTCATCTTCTTCAGTCGCTGACAACGAGAGGCTTAAAAGTTAGAGGAAAAAGACCCATTAAGCACTTAACAATCAAGAATCAGAAGCAATGGCTTCCTGTTCTTTTTCTCTCAAACCAAACAACATGCTATTACCATCTTTTTGTTCTAGTTTTAAAAGCAGACCATTTTTATCAAATGCAATTTTTTCTTCATCAAGTTCATCTTTCTCTCTTCCTTCCTGTTCTCCAAGGCTTCCTTTTATTAGAACTTCACATTCACATTGGCTTTCTATTAAAGCCTCTTCTTCATCTTCTTCCACTGCCATTGCCGAACCTGAAGGCATCAAGGTTATATAATTTTACAGAAGTAATCAATTTTTTTTTTTTTTTGGTTTTTCAAGTTGTTTCGTAAGAGTCTTGTTTCTTGAATGTGTGTTTCAGATTAATTCAGTGCCAACTAAGCCAATTGAGGGACAGAAAACTGGAACAAGTGGTCTAAGAAAGAAGGTTCTTTTTTTTTTTAATTTACTTATTTGTTTTTTTATGCGCTTTTTTTTTTCCCCTATTGATCAATGGCTTGGTTGCCGAGAAAGAAGAAGAAGAGGAAATGGAATTCGGGGTATTATTTATTTTCTTGTTGTGTTTGGTTTAACTGGAGTTTCTGGATGGAATGGTATTTGATTGAAGCTGACAATATAGTTGAAGATGTGTAAACTGAGTGGGTAGTTATATAGGTTATATGCTTACCTGTTTTTTGGTCATTGTAATGGATATCAAATGGATTTCAGAGGGTGCTTCGATCATTTTGTTTAATTCTTGTGTTGTAGGTTAAAGTTTTCAAGCAAGAAAATTACCTTGCAAATTGGATCCAGGTATGAGGTTTTTGCTTTAATGGCATTGTTAGTGTTAGTTAATTGTGGTTTACATTGATTAGGCTTTGTCATGTGTAGGCATTGTTTAATTCATTGCCACCAGAGGACTACAAGAATGGGCTTTTGGTGTTGGGAGGCGATGGTCGTTACTTCAACAAAGAAGCTGCACAGGTGAGATTTTGTAGTGATTGACAAAAGTCATGGTCTTAATTTATGTCTCTGCTGTGTTGGTTCACATGAGAATTGGAAATCGCAAGCTCATTTCTTTCGAAATGCAGATAATTATCAAAATTGCTGCTGGGAATGGTGTTGGAAAAATTCTGGTTGGCAGGTAAGTAATTCAATTGGTTTCTATTATTGAGCCATATGAATATTTTTCAAAGCAAGAACAAGGAGAGAATGGAAATGCTACTTAAGGGCAATACCTTTTAGCCCTTTTGTGCAACTCGGTGCATTTTTTGCAGCAGATAAGGATTTGCTTTTGTGCTATTGAACTCAAATTAAACCCCACCCTTATTTGATTCTGCTTTGCAAAACATGAAATTAATTCGCTTGCATATTTTCATCTCAAAATTATACAACATGTAAGAAATATATGCAGTTTGTTTCAAATCTTTCAGTTAATAATTGGCACGTAGTGTGCGAAACAGGAGAGCTGGGTTGGTTGGTATTCCTTTAATTTTTGTTTTAGCTGAGGTGTGCTGAAGAAGTTGATGAGACTTCTTTTCTCCTGAACTGAATGCATGTTTGCTATTCCAAAAGTTCCATTCATTTTTAATTGATTATTTGGTTGGTCATTCCTATATTGTGTAAATTGGACAAAGAGACAGTCCGGATAATATCTCCTATCATATCTTTTGATTTCTGACTTTTACGGAAAAGGTTGCTGCATGATGGTTTGATGATATTCTATAATTGCGAAGCCAATTTTTCTGCTACAAATTTCTTGTCTGGGTTTCTGTGCTGAAACCTAAATTGAGTTCTGCCATTGCAGGGATGGGATTATGTCAACACCAGCTGTTTCTGCTGTCATCAGGAAGCAAAAGGCAATTGTTTACTTCTCTTTATCTTTCTTCAAAAGTATTTTTAGCACGTCATCTTGTTTTTCTTGGCTCTTTATTGATTAGTTGAACTGTATTTTACTCAGGCCAATGGTGGATTTATAATGAGTGCGAGCCATAATCCTGGTGGGCCTGAATATGATTGGGGTATCAAGGTGATGCTTGTGTTATGCTCTGGCACACGCCTTTTATTGTTTATTTTAAATCCTAACGTTTCGTGGTTTAAACTTTATGATGATTCCATTGCTAAACCTTGTTGAGTAAAACATGCCGTAACAATGTGGAAATGTTGAAATTGTGATCACTCATATATTGAAAGCTTTGTTCATGCATTGATTATGCCCTATAACTTGTTATGTGATGTTTACTGGTTTCAAAGGCCCTGTTCTTATTTTCAGTTTAACTACAGCAGCGGCCAACCTGCTCCTGAATCCATAACTGACAAGATCTATGGAAACACACTTTCTGTAAGTAATTGTCTGTACATGTTCTGCTATCCTTCCTGTTCATTTTTCTTTAATATTGCCCTGTCTCAACTGAAAAGTAAAGAATGGTTTTTTCAGTTTAAGTTCATGATTTTCTTGTTTATATCAGCTCTCCACTCACTTGTTAAGAATTTAATTCATTGCTGTTACCGTTAGATTATATGTTTAGAATGTGAAATATGCTTAAATGAGTCTTTTTTTGCATCCCAAAATCAGGCATGAGATAGAGATGTAGAACTCATTAAAAAAAAAAAAATATTAGTGAAGATTGATTGCAGCAGTGAGTGGTATACTCCCCACTCCTGATAAATCTTTTGAAAAACATTTGTTGGGGTGGAGGGTCTACTTGTCATGCATATGTTTATGTTGTGCTTGTATCTTTTTGTGTGCTTGAGTACCGTTCTATACCTTGAAAGTGCATTTTAGGTTTGTTCCATTTCCTCCATGATGGTAAAAATAGTGAGCTGAACTTTTTGGATGTTCAAAGTCCATAACTGAGTAGATGAGATGTCCTTGTCGTTTCTCAGTTGCATGCTTGACTGAGTCATGACTGCAGGAGCTAGTTTTAATATAGTGATAATTTGATCTTTAAACTCTAATTTTTCTTGTTTCTCACTCTATCAGCACAATTGAGCAAAATTGGACTCATACTAGGGTTTTCGGGGATTAGACTAAAAGTACATGTTCTTGTAAAAATATATCGGGGAGATTAAATGTTATTTTCATATTTGTCCTTGCTTTTGTGCAGGATTTTATCAGAGTTAGTTGGTTGTATTTTTTCTTTCATTCTTCTTCTGGTGCTTGGGCCAGATGTCTTTATCCCTGTCTGTCTACCTTATTATAGTTGATGTTCATTTCATCATTTTTAGAAATTTTACTCATAAAACTTTTGAATTGTACTGGGATATCATCAATAACTTACTTGACCGTGTGCCACCTTGGCCTGAGATTTGAGATGTCTATTTGTCATGCAGATCTCTGAAATTAAAATGGCAGACATTCCTTGTGTTGATCTTTCTTCTCTTGGAGTTACAAATTTTGGAAACTTCGCTGTTGAAGTAGTCGACCCAGTTTCTGACTATTTGGAGCTGATGGAGGTAGAAAACAGTACATATGCATATTTGGGATTTTAGGATGAAAATTCATGTACTTCATTGCAGTGATTATGTTGAATTTTGTGCAGAATGTTTTTGACTTTCCACTCATCAGAAGTCTTCTTTCACGATCTGATTTCAGGTATAAATTGTATCCTCTACCAGGCAGGACTTCTACATTCTGTTTCTTAGTTTCATTTTCTGGTTATGGCAAACTTTTTCCTATTTACTCCCAGAGATGAGGCACGATAGAATTGACTAGGACCACCAGCAATGTGACTCCATGAAATCTCAAATGTAGTCTTCTTGCCCTTGGCCTACGGCTTTATCTGATGTATATCTTAATATGTTGAAAAAGAAAATTCGGACCTGAATTTCATTTCTCATAGTAACTCAACTTGATAATGCCTGCTCACATACAATTCACAGCCAGCAATGAAAATCCTGTCCGATCACACCACTGTAGCTGGGGCCACATATATAATTTACTGATAGGCCACCTTGGAGGGCTGTTTTTCTTTTTTATTTTTTTGAATTATGAGTTTAAACTACTAACTGTTTATGGACGAGATTCATTTTCCACATGGTCAAGGAATGGTTTGTTGTTAATGATGCACAATTCCTCATTGTTCAGAATGCTTTATCGTAACTCCTTGGTTATTTAAGATCTGTTTTGACCTAACCTATGGATGTCTAGGGCTTTGTTAGCACCTTGCTAATACTGGAGATGTCTCCCATCCAACATGCACTTGGCAATTATTGGAATTCCTACATTGTTAAGTTAGCAGTATTATTCTATTACCATTTAATGAATTGTGCAATGTAATTAGTTTATTTCAGAACTAGAATTCAGAATTTTATCTGCATTGTTATTAAATTAACTCATTGTTTGGGCTTTTTGCATTCGCGTTTTTATCTTTTTGCTTATTAATTGCTGAATTCTCATTGTTGAAGTGGTTTAGCCAGATTTATTTCCATTTTGATTACACATGGAGCCAGTTTTATGTGGTTTCAAACGTTCTATAGGCTTTTGATTTGCTTCTCATGCCTTCCTGCATTTCTGCTTTTGGTTTTTATTATTTTGGTAACAAAAAAGTCTTGCATTCATGGCATAATTTAACATTGATGTCTTGGATGATTGTCAAGATTGCTATTTCATGGTTCTAAATTGCATTGTATTGGATTGTACATTCTAGGTTCGTATTTGATGCCATGCATGCAGTTACTGGTGCATATGCAAAACCCATCTTTGTGGAGAAGCTAGGAGCCAAACCGGTATGTTCCGCACATAAAACATCTTGATGGTACTATTATCATGATTACTATTTGTGTTGCTGATAGCATATGTTAGATATGTCATGTAGGATTCAATCTTAAATGGAGTGCCTCTGGAGGATTTTGGGCATGGTCATCCCGATCCTAATCTTACGTAAGAAAGTTATTAATGACAAAATAGGAGGTTACTTGTGAATGTTTCATGGCTTAACTCACTTTTATTGAAAAACAGATACGCCAGAGATTTGGTCGCCATTATGTATGGTGAGAATGGACCCGATTTTGGAGCTGCAAGTGATGGTATGTGAAATGATCACTAAAGATAGAATACCATTTTAAGACGTTTTGATATAAGTCCAAGCATTGCATGATTGCACTCATACATATATATTAGGATGTTTTCACAACTTTCATCTAGGTTCTAAGTCTGCTTGTGCTTGTAGAATGGGCACTGCTGGCACTAATACTTACAAATTAGGATGTTTTTACAACTTTCATTAAGGTTCCAAGTCTGCTTGTGCTTATAAGAGCACTTTTGGAATCGTCATATATTTGAAATATTAAATTCGTATTTTTGTCATTTGATCCTTGTTTTCTTCTCCATATGGTAATAATTCCATACATATCTGCTGTATAAACCTTTTAATGCTTTAACATTGTGAAGATATTACTATCATTATATTCTTGGTATTATTTTTTATAAAGTTGAACCACAACATATCCTTCTATCTGGTCACACTCTACATATTCTGTTGTTATTATTCAGGAGATGGAGATAGAAATATGATTCTTGGTAAGGGATTTTTTGTCACTCCCTCAGACTCGGTTGCAATTATTGCAGCCAATGCACAAGAAGCCATTCCATACTTTAAGAGTGGCCCTAAGGTAGGAAGCTAAAGCGCCTTTTCTTTCCAAGTTTCTACTCTGACTTATAAACAGTGACTTATCATTTCCCAGGGTTTGGCAAGATCCATGCCAACAAGTGGTGCTCTTGATCGTGTTGCTGAAAAATTGAAACTTCCTTTTTTTGAGGTTAACACTTTTAAACTGTTGGATTGTTGCTTTTTTTTTTTTTTTGAAAAAAGATGTTACAGAACAGCATTTTATGTGCATAGGGATTTTGTCTGTTATTCAGGTTCCCACTGGGTGGAAATTTTTTGGTAATCTTATGGATGCTGGGAAGTTGTCAGTATGTGGGGAAGAAAGTTTTGGCACTGGTTCTGATCACATTCGAGAGAAAGATGGCGTATGGTAATTTTTCTACTTAATATAGTGGCCATTGGGAATACTGAGTGGAAAAACTGCCTACCTTTCCCAACGCAAAAATATATCAATGCAGAAATGGAATTCAAGTTGCTACATAAATTCTTTGTTGGGATGCCTTTACCCGTGTTTTGTTTGACCTTTTCACGGTAGAACATCACATGGATGTATCATTCATGGATGAATTTTATATATATATATATATATATATATATGAAAAAAAGGACCTTTTTCTTGAGATTCTATTCTATTGTCTTCTTCCTTCTATTGATAAGAAGTATAATATTTTAGACTAGGGATTTATTTGGTAGTGAAGTGCTGAGGTTTTTAAGCTATATCTGCTGTGGAATAAAAGCTATGTATGTCAAGAAAGCTGATGGGTGTTTAGTAAACACCATTAAATAAATTATTGCTGGGCCAAATTAATGTTATAGTAGTACACCATCACTATAGGAAAAAACAAAAACCCCAAAAAAAGGCACCCAGCATCTGGGCTGCGGTGGCCCAGCTACTGGGGTTACCAAACACCTCAACAAATGGAGCCTTGAGCAAATTGTCAGAATCATGTTCTTGTCCTTAGCTTAAGCGTATGCAAATTCTGTAATATGGTCTTAAGTTTGGCTAGATTAAGGCCTGAATTTTGAAGTACCCTAGTCGCTCGCCTTGGTAGTCCCTTGTTTACATTCTTCTGTATAGTGTTGTAATTTTGTCTCTGTGTTTGATTTTATGGTAATTTTTCATCATTTACGTGATCTCGCTATCAAGAAATGTTGGATTAATATATTAGACCTTCCAAATTCCCATCAACTTTAGAATTCGACATGAACCAAATGACAGGGCTGTGCTGGCTTGGCTTTCAATTGTTGCACACCGAAACAAAGACAAGAAACCAGGGGAAAAGTTAATATCTGTCTCTGATGTTGTGAAAGCACATTGGGCAACATATGGCAGAAACTTCTTTTCAAGATACGACTATGAAGTAAGCTTTGCAATTGAATTCAATGCAAAATTATTATAGTAGTTGTTGCTCCAGTATCAGTTTTGGATTTTCTTGAAACTGACTGGAATAAGTTGTTTCATCTTGGAATCATTGCATCTCTTTAACATGTTTAAATCTATGTTCAGGAATGTGAATCTGAAGGAGCAAATAAAATGATAGGATATCTTAGAGATTTGCTATCTAAGAGCAAAGCAGGCGATAAGTATGGTAAGTTTGTTACAAAACCCTTTTTCCTTTTTTGTTTTTAATATTACATTACACTCTGTTTTGTCAATGTTTGACCACTTGAAAATTTCATATTGTAGGAAATTATGTCCTTCAGTTTGCGGATGACTTTGCATACACTGATCCAGTAAGTTTAAACAACCGTACCTATTTTCTTAGATGTGCTTTATTTTCTTCAACCAATTGCTTAAAATCTGTTCCATTTGTATTGTACCAAACGGTTTAGGTTGATGGAAGTGTGGCATCAAAGCAAGGTGTTCGGTTTGTTTTCACAGACGGATCAAGGATAATATTTCGTTTATCAGTATGGACTAACCTTTCTTTCCCCTTGTGAAATTGAACTATCATATGCTAGTATGACTTGACCATGAATTTCATATTTTTTCTTATAGGGAACTGGTTCAGCAGGTGCAACTGTTCGAATGTACATTGAACAGTTCGAGCCAGATGTCTCTAAACATGAAATGGATGCACAATCAGCCTTGAAACCATTAATAGGTTAGTTCATTGTCATTTGCACTAGTTTGTTGGTAACTTATGTAACTTATTCCCGGTTATCATTTATCATGTTTCAGATCTGGCATTATCTGTGTCAAAGTTGAGGGACTTCACTGGAAGGGACAAACCTACAGTTATCACATAAAGAGCTCTCCCGTTATTAGTCTCTATGTATCAGGTGTTATTTAAGATGGAGCTGGGAGATGGGCATACCAACTTTTCATGCTTGAGTTATCATAAATATTTTCTGTTAAGGTTTGGTTAGGAAATTTGGCATCATGGGACCATAAATAACTCCATGGAATGCAAATGAAGTACATAGGTCGAAATAAGATGTCTTAGTCAATTAGCAATAGATTTGATGCTATTCCCCTTGTTTGTTACGTGCTTATATAAAATGGAGAAGAGGAAGTTCTCATTAGAAGAAACAGAAAGCAGACTGTAAAAAGAAAACCTATCATGGCTTATCTGACTACAGTTTTAGAGCATCAAATCTATGAGGATAAAAACCATTTGAAAGTTAAGTTCATAAAATTATTACGGACATTGATTGAATTAATCACCAACTGCACGTAGATGAGGGAGCAATCCTGCTTGATGCTGCAGTGTTCCACCTTGAATGATTTAGAGCATGTTGGCAGTGTAAACTTCTTGAATTTTCTTGCTTAGTATTTCAGGTTTCAGCTGTCCGCATACTGAACATTGTGGATGCATATGTTGGGTCATCTTGATAAACATGATTGCTGCAACCCTGTTTTAAGACACAATTTGGTGGTGTATATACATAATTACATATAAACATTCATCAAGAGACTTGATGTGAGGATTAAATTGATTCAACTAATTCGCTAAGCTGATCAGATCAGATAGATCCCCATGATCAAATCCATCCAATGGCAAGGCCCCGACCGCCTTTATTGGTACAACTAAGACTAGCATCTCCCCACCACCATATGCATGCATAATGGGAAAAACAGTGTTTGTTATAAGCTCCTAGCTAGTTTCCTCTAATTTGCAAAACCAGCAACACGAAATCTCAGTGATATAATGTCACAGCACGCACTCAACATGAGATGACAAGTTGGGTCACTGGAATTTTTCTCTTTAAAACTTCTAAGTCATTTCAGTTACCTCTTGGATACTTTTCTTCTTTTTTAGGATGTGACACTCTCTAACTACATTCTCTTCTCCAGAAAAAGAAGAATAGCCCTGATAGGGCCCCTGAAACAGTTTGCGTTATAGGTGCATTATGAAGATATTATTAGTTGTAGCCTTTTATCCGAGAGTTTATATTGTATTGTTGAGCGCTTGCCTATCAGTTTAAATTTTATTTTTGCAACTAATGATCGTTCGATGGAAAGACAGTTAGTACTGTTTCGTTCAGGGTGGGCATCAATCTTTGAGAGTAATGACAAGCAAGCGTGTGGAGAGGAAAAAAACCATTCATGGTATTTCATGTGAACATGAGACAGCAACCACAAGTCCACAGCAAAATGTTGGTCTTTTATAGTTGTAATGTTCAATCTTTGGTATTAAAATTAGTAGAAGCCAAATTGTGATTTGGAATACATGATGTTTAGCTATAATCTACTATCATGATAGTGCAACGCCAACTGGTCTGGTCACCATCAATAGCATTTCCATGACAATGAGAACATACTTTTGAAATCATTGCAATGGAATCCATCTTTTTCTTCAAAGATCCAAAACCAAAATCAATCCGGATTGTCTCTGCTCCCCATTTGTATAATGATTTAAATCCTCCACCAGACCCACCAACAAATAATGGTTCAGACAAGAGTGAAAGCATGTAAGCAATCTTTTTAGTGGATATATGTATATAAAAATAAAGAGGATGAAACTGTGTTTGTCCTAAATGTGACACAAACACAACTCCCTACTCTTTAGCTACAGTTGTGTAATAGATCCAACCTTGTTGGGTCTATCAATATCATGGGATTTGCTCTTGGAGGGAAAATTTTAAAAAAATAAAAACTTAATTCTGCTCCCATCTTTGTATATGCATGCTATTGTGACAACTCCACCATCATGTTAGCTGCCTGTAGTAATGGGCCTTCATGTCTCCTCTTTCTGTTCTCCACCAATTTTCTTCTGTCTTCTAGTGATTATGGATTTAGGGGGAAGGAAAATGGGTTAAGAAATTGATAAATGGTTTTGATCATTCAATCAAAATGTTTGTTAATGTGAAACACCATTCTTGAAAACAATGGGAATAATGCACCATAAGCACACTCTTACAGTGCCAACCATAGCAATAAAACTAATGATATATGTAAAATAAAAGAATGCATAAGTTATTATTTTACAAGTGAAGGATGGGGATATTTTCACCCCATTAATTTTGTAATTCACTAAACTATTAGAAAATAATTAGAATAAGTTCACACTATTTTTTAAAGTATATGAATCAACCAAAATATTAGATAATTAATCAATTAAATCTTTCCTAATTTTTTTTTATTGTACTTCGGCATCTTTCACCATTAAAGTTTCTTTAAGATAAATTTTATTTGAGTATTTTATTCTTATAATATAAGATAACTTTTCCAAGAAACATCAGCTCTTGTATTTAATAGTTTAGGTATTTAATTTTATTTGATTAAATCTCCAAACTTTTTGTTCATTTGAATTTTTAAAATAATATAAATTTATTATAGTTATCTCTTGGAACTAAAGTGAGTTCACAAAAATTGTGAGATGGAAATATTACCGCCCAAATGTAATACTGTATAAAAGCACATGTTAGAGTGGCTTTTATGAACAGGATAGAATCAGGATCTTGGTTTGAGGGGGCTAATCCATAAACTTACTGGGCCAATAATTAGGACTATAATGAAGAAAACATAAAATATAGTGGACTAGAATATAACATCTTGGAAATTAAGGGACGAATTAGAATATGCATAAAATTTCCTATTTAGTCCCTTATTTTCCTGATTTTTTTTTTCCTTGTGGTGGCCTGCACCTGGTTTCCCCCCGCAAATGAATAGATTCTTGTAAAAAATATACAAAGAAATAAATCAAAAGCCGGATAATATCATAATACGTGATCTTTTTATTTCAACAAGACATAGTTATCTATTTTCAACAATTGTATCTGTGTCACTTTCAAGTGACTGAAATATCTTTAGTGTCAATTATAGTGATGGCCAAAGTCAAATATTACGGGGGAACTAGATCATTTCAGTAAGTCAAAAACAACTACTTGGCCTAGTGATCGACAATTCTCTGGGGGCTTATTTTTTAGGTCAGGAGTTCAAGTCTCTCAATTTAAAGAAAAAATGGTTCAAGTCTCCCCCTATGTAGTTATAGTAATAAAATTTTTCTTACTTTATGGGTAGATTTCTTAACTATTTATCTTTCTTTAGAGTAAATTTTTAAGTTGGGCTTTACATAATTTTTGTCAAGGCAGTTTCCTATAGAATTTTGATTGTAATAGCAATAGAATTATATTATACTATTAATAAATTTAATAGGGGTTAGGGACTAATTTAATACGAATGCAAATTCATGTTTACTACTTATTTAATACGAATGAACAAATTCATGTGTATTTAACTTATTTGTGAAAATGTAAACATAAGAGATCTAATAATATTATCCAATTTTTTTGGGCGATATTTCCACTCTTCAAAATCTATACCACTTCAAAAAAATAATTGTGAAAAATTCATATAAATTTAAAAATTTCAAAATAAAGAAGAAATTTGAACAATTAACCAATTAAATCTTTATTTAACTTCAAAATCTATACCACTTCAAAAAAATAATTGTGAAAAATTCATATAAATTTAAAAATTTCAAAATAAAGAAGAAATTTGAACAATTAACCAATTAAATCCTAATTAATTTTTTAAGCTTATAGCACAAAAGCACATGATATTAGACAATTTGGTAATTTTATGTTATAGGGACAAAATAGTTAAATTATGTTAAACAACATTAATGATCAATAATGGATAAGAGAGTTACAGAAAGAAAAGTTTATAATTAATTAATAGTCTAATTTTTTTCTTTATTTTAAATTTAAAAAAAATTAATGCGAATTTTTAAATTATTTTTTTAAATGGGTTGGATATACACAAATTGTGAGGTGAAAATATTCCATTTTTTTTTGGCAGTGTAGGCAAACAAAAAGTCCAAAGAAGGATTTTCTTCCTTTGAGAAAACCTTTTAAGAAGATTTCTTAGTCGTATTATTCAGAGTCTCATATGCATGATGAACAAAATTTAGTGGTCTGCAGTATATTGAGCATCAATTTATTAAGGGTTGAGTTAAGTATTCTCATTTGAAAAGAGTGATCCACATTCTTCAAGATATTTTTGGGGGGATAATTAAAAGCCTTAGTGATCGACTATTAATGGGGGTGGCTAGAAAAGGAGTTATGTATGATTAAGGGTTTACAAATTATTTGGGTTTTGGGACTTCAAAAAAAAGTTTGATTGTCCTCTCTTGTGCGCACGACAATTGTTTGTGATAATTTTGCTTCACGTTTATTGCCTTCTCAGTGACTCTGTTGTTAGTTCCACTATCAATTTCTTGAAATCAAGAAGAATATATGCTTCTTTTAATTTTTTGTACATTCTGTAGCTACTTTTCTTTACTTTGTAATAATAATTCAGCTCCCACCGTTATTTCACTTTTCTCATGATTCATGCCTTGCCAACCACCTTGTAGTCTAATAGTAATTAACACACCTCACTAATGAGGGCTTTTAAGTCTACTCGTGTTTATTTTGAATTAATTTTCTTTTAAATATCAATATGTGAATCTAGTTGCTTTCAAATCCAGATGTCAAAACTATGCTATAAGAGAGTTGATTTAGGAGGTTTTGGTAGATTCGTACTGTAAATATCAATAAATTTACAATGTACCCAAGATTTAAAAAAAAAATCAAATTATAATAACTTAGATTAAAAAAAATCAATTATAATACCTTACTTTTCAAAGCTTGCCACATGTCTTCATCAAATATCATCACTCTAGCTTTACATTTTAGGCCTATTTAGGGTCTGTTTGGGATTGTTTTTAGGAGACCTAAAAGTAATTTTGAAAATTTAAAAGTTAATTGTCGTGTTTGGTAAAAAAAAAAAAAATCAAAATCACTTTTGTCAAAATCAGCCCCTCTTACAGTTGATTTTGGTTTCAAAATCAACTGTAAAAAGGGCTGATTTGGAAAAGTAGGGAATGAATAACTTTTAAATTCTGATTTTGAGAATCAATTTTATCCTTCAATATAATTTCATAAATATCCTTAAAATTATTAGCTAAACCTAAAATTATCCTTATTCAAATTGGAAACAAAATAAATATTTTAATAAATTTTTATTATAATTTATAAATATAAATTTATTAATATCAATTTGTTTCACGCATTATTATTAAATTTGTTTCAGTATATTATTAATTTAATTATCAATTGTTTTAAGATAAAAAAAGTAAAATCAATATATTATAAATTTTATTTTTAGTAAAAATTATTATAATACACAATTAAAATTATTATATGTACATGTTTTTATACGTATAAGCAAATTTTATCTTATATTATGTATATTTTAGTCATTTATTTTCTTTCAGCAGTTTAACAATAAAATTTACTAAACGTCCATAACTGCTTTCAAAACTTACAGTACTTGTGAAAACAAAATTTACCAAACACTTAACTGATTCTCTTTACAGCTAATTATTTCTACAGCACAGCTAACATCAATTATTTTAAAAGCTACAACATTCGCAAACTAGCCCTTAGTATTATTGTTTAGCAATTTCTACAGCTTCGATAACATAGAAGCTGTGGCCTTACGTCACAGCACCAAAATATTAAGATTATTTATGTTTTGTTTACCATAATTTTTCCAATAGAGGTTTTTTAAACAAGTCTTCAATTATTAGATTTTTTATAAGTGTCTGTTTGATATGACTTATCTAATAGTCATAAATACTTATTTAATCCTGTAAGCTCTTATCATAATTTTTGTTCTTTTTGATTTTTTTTTTTTAAGTAGAGCTTCAAAAACTTAAATAAGCTATTTTGCATTTACTAACAAAAGCTCAAATTTTGTGTTTTTGCGAATAGAAGTTGAAACAGCTTTTTTTAAATATTAAAATATTTAAAATATTTTCCACTTATTTGATAATCTTATTCTATTCTTTTCATAATATAATTTCAAAAAACTTGCCTATTAAAGTAATTTCATAAATTTTTAATAAAAACTCTCATTAAAAAGATGCACCAAATGGAGCCCAAATATAATTTTTAACAGAAAAGAAAACTATTTTTAGCATTTCATTGATAGTGAGAATTTTTATAAAAAATTATAAAATTACTAATAATTTTTTAAAAGAATATTTTATAAAATAAATGAAATAAGAACATAGAATTACAACTAAAAGATAGTTTTTTGACATTTAAAAAATTCTACAGACTAGTAATGAAATCATAACAAGCAAACACTTACTCTCACACAATTTAGATAATTTGATGCACGTTTTGGGGGATATAAATGCTTAATTTTAGTTCATTATTGAACATGCTTGTAGAATTTTCCGCTCCCCATTGTTCAATGTACAATGTTTTTCTTCCCAATGAATAGGCAGCAATTAGCATGACATGACCATGTTCCATAAATCTTCTTAATTCTTACTATATAAGATATTTATATGAACCACTTGGGTTAAGCCCAAGTAGCTAGAGCCCCTCCCTCACAAATGTGAAGGAAGGGGTTCGAGCCCCCACAGTCACATTATAAGGGTTTAATTTAAATTTTTTTTCTTTGAATCTCAGAGTTTGAATGAATGTAATCTTTCTTTCAAGATTAGAGTTGACGTCCCTTGAATATTTGAGAGGGTTAACCCTCGAATATTTGAGAGGGTTAAAAATTTAAGCGATGTCATATCATAACTGATATAAATAAATTTCAGTATATGTATGATTGTAAATATCACGAGCAATATATCTCTATAAAAAAAAAAAGAAAAAAGAAAAAAAAATATTTATATGTATTACTGACTTGCCTGTCAAAAATTTATAAATTAATGAAGCTTTTAGTGGGAAATGATTTAATGTTTTTGCATGCAACTGTTCAAGTCAACTAGGGGCACGTAATTACAGTTTAAACACTAAGTTCAATTATTATACTTATATCTTCAAAGATACGCTGATCGAATCAAAGTGCGTTAACACTTTTTTTATATATCGCAAGTGCTTTAACACTTAAGTTCCTCAACTTACAAAATTTCACTGTAGAGTTTATACTTAAAGGAGTTTCTGCAGATGACAAGATTGATGCCCAATTCATCGCCAACTTGAGACTTTAAAGAATATATATACACGTATAAATATACATTTGCAAACGTGCATCATCATCATCATCATCATCATCATCATCATCATCATCATCATCATAATAATAATAACAATAATAATAATAATAATAATAATAATAATAATAATAATAGTGATGATGATGATGATGCCTAAAGTGGATTTCATGCGAATTTGTTATTACGCCATATGTTATTATAGTTAATTTAAAATAATAATAATAACATCAAATGGTATGATAACGAATCTGCATTTAAGTATCTGCGCCTGAGAAACTTTGTATGGTATATGCATTGTATATGTGTATGACACTATGCATAGATTTTAAGATGAAAAAGGAATGAGCCATTGGATTCAATGTCTCCAACTAGGTTCCCGTAATAGAACACAACTATATATATATACATATAGATTAGAAATGTTCCAATCCAGGATTTTGGATTTGTTAAAATCCAAAAAAACTATGAAGCCATATAACTTAGTAGCGTAATGTCATTATATTATTAAACCATATGACTTAATAGCTTTCTCGAACTTTAATAATATTTATGATCTTGGACTTTAATAATATATATATAAATTTTTCCATAGAAAATATTAAACATAGTCTCTATAGTAAATATAAAAAAAAAAAAACCTTGGATGGAAGAAAATAGTAATTTATATAATTATATTTAAGTAAGTTAAAAATAAAGAGATATGCATGAAATTTTGCAGGTATTAACTTGGGCCACCACAACCCAAGTTAGCCCTCCTCTACTTAAGGTTGGCAATGGGACGGGATGGGATGAGATTTACCAATCCGAGTCTCATTCCTTATATGCAAGTGGAATGAAAAAACCAAAGTTAGCCCTCCTCTATATTTTTTTTAGGACAAAAATATGTCCTGATCCTGTCCCAAAAGAGATGGGATCTTGCTCAATTGGAAAAATTCTCGTTCTTAATCGGCAATGAGACGGAATTTGCCAATCCCACTCCCGTCCCGTATATGCAAGTGAGATAAAAAAAAATATCTCACTCATATCCTTAAATTTTTTATGGGATAAAAATACATCTCAATCTCGTCCCAAATAGGATGGGATCCTGAAAAAATTGCTATCGCTATCCTCTAGCTTTGTCAGTGTTGAGGGTTCAATACACACACACACACACTCAATTGAAGATCTTGAATTTTGTAAAAGTTTTAGAAATTTATTAGTATTATACGAACTAGTATATCATACAGTGTAATAACTTTTTTAGACTAGATAAGCACTATATATATAGTTCTAATTTAATAAGTTTTTTTTTTACTTTATTAAAGTAAAAGATAAAAAACACAAATTTCAATATACTACAATATAAAATATATTGCATTGAAGTGTATATTTTTCTTGTATTTTAGTGCATCCCTTACTCTCTCTCTCTCTCTCTCTCTTTATATATATATATATATATATATAATGGAAGTAGATATATCTCCTTAAATGTTTGATAAGTCTTACCTTCAATTAGTACTAATTTTCAATCTATATTCAATATATCTTCAGGCTATACAAAAAATTTATATATTCAATCTCTTAGTAAACCCTGAAATGTAACTTCTATAAAATATGCATAATAACTTCGCAAGGAAAAAAAACAATGAAATGTAAGTTACAACCACCACAATGGGAATAGAATGTAAATCCATGCAACAAATCTTAAATGGGTACTTCAGTCATTGCAATGGAGGCGAGGGACTTATTTGCTATAAATTAACAGAAACATGTCTTTAGTTATAAAATGTAAGAGAAAGGGGATCTCTACAATATTATCCCAAAGTATTAGATATTTCGTGACTATAATAATTATAAGGGTTATTATCATTTTACTATTTTAGGAATTGTTAAATATCAAACGACTACAAGAAGTATTGTCTCATATCATTTTATTACTATATCTTTATAAAAATATCATTTTATTATTTTTAAGATTCTGATTGTTAGTTGTTAGTTAGTTGTTATTGTTAGCTAATGACTAATACAATACTAATTTTACCCTTAATGATTAAAAAAATAATAAGATAAATTTATAATTCATATATCATAATTCTAACAAAAAAAAATATGTTGGTATTTTATATTTATTTTAATAAATATATTACAAATTTATTTTGTAAATAAGCTTCAAATATATTTTTTTAATCATGAAGGGTGAAAATGGTATTTTGTTAGTCAACTAACTGGTCAACTAACGGTCAACTAGCGATCAACTAACGGACAACTAACAATTGTAACGGAAAAGTAGTAAAATGATATTTTTATAAAGATATAGTAGTAAAATGATAGGAGACAATACTTCTTGTAATCGTTTGATATTTGACAATTCCTGAAGTAGTAAAATGATAATAACCCTAATTATAATTACGACGTTGTAAGAGCTCCTCGAGGGATTTGCAGCGAGTGGTGCGAAAATACTTTGACTTCCTATTTCTTTTACAAAAAAAGTAAAGAGGATATTGATGAATAAAAAGTAAAGTTGGTTTCTAGGATCTAAGTGGATTAGTTTTCAAATCTTTTTTTATAACTGGTCACTTAGTATAAATTTAGAAAAGATAGAGATTCAAAAATTGATTTGAATAATCCTCTACATTTAAGATATTTTTATGTCTCTCATATGACAACTTTTAAAATTTATTTCTAAGATTTAGTAAGATATATCTTGAAGACCATTGAAAGCATCTTTAGAATTTATTAAAAGCCTCTAATGTAAGAGGGGCTTTTGAAGAATTTCGAAATTTCATATAGAACAGTGTATTATTTATATAGACCATATACTGTAAAGTATGGTAATTAAATTAATCCAAAATTAATATTACTGGGTTATATAGAAGTATTTTAGAAACTGAATGTTCGAGTAATATGTTGTATTTTTTTTCTGAACCAGTTTATCATGTCATTTGATTCCCCTTGCTACTTTCATTTCTAACCCCGAAAGAGTTATACTGTAAGCTGTGTCAGAGTCACAGCAACTTGGCTTTGTTTGCTTTGGTTGCCTGCTGAACAGGAAACCTCAAATAGTCCCTCAAAAGGGACATTACCTAGTAGCAAATCTTTGACGTTTTTCTGCATTAAAATTCTGCCCTCGACATTATAATCTCTGCAACGTTACTTCTTGTCCTTTCTTCTGTATGATTTGATGGAGTTATTGCTTGCAACTTGCAAACCATTTTGTACGATGTATAAAACTCATATGGGCTCAATACCAAGCAGCAAGGAGAATCTTGATGCTATTATATGTAAAAACAACACTGTTTATCGGGAATCACTCAGTAGTTTAGTGGTAAAAGAAACGATTGGAATCGCTCTTTGTGTGTGTTAATTAGTGAAAGTTAATTTTGTTCTAAATACTTGAAAATAGATTTCTAGTTATGTATAGACTAATATCATAGAATTTTAAAAAATTCAATAAATTTCTAATAGGAAATACCTTTAACTTACTTTTGTATAAGATATCTGGACTATATCTTCTTTGTTAAGTTAAAAAGATTTCCTCTTAAATACTTTTATCTTTTCTTTTGAAAGTATATCCAACTCTCTCTAATTCAGATATTTAGATTACGTTATCACAAAATATAGGAGATTTCATTATATTTTTAATTGTAAGTATTTTCAAATCTCCATGAATTGAATATTCAAATTATAAATCATAAAACTTATTTAAGAGGTTCGCGGATATTTTTAATTATAACCATCAGTAGAACACCACTGTGTTTAGAGTAACTATTAATTGAGAACAGCCTACACTCTAAAAAGAGAGGAGGAAGCAAAATGTTTTGAGACCATTTTATGCCAGACATCCTTTCATGCCACTAATTCCCATTAGCCAATATTCCTTTTCTTTTTCTCTAAATCTCAAAGCAAAATCAAATGGGATTGTGAGTCTGTCCATTTTCTTTGAAATCAAAATCTTCAATGGACCCACGAGCAAAATCATGGTAACTAAATGGGGCAAAAAGCAAGTAATCTTTTGGCGGGTGATGAGAATAAATAGAAACTTTTGGTGGGTGTTGAGAAGAAATAGAAACTACATTGTCCCTTACATGGCACTCACTTTTTTACTTGCAGTTTGTAGAGAAATCCAAACCTCGATGTCTAATCAAATTTGACGGATATGTTTTTGGGTGAATTCACGGATTACTTTTTCTATGAATGACATTGATCTTGTCAAAATCCACTACGATATTTGCTACTTGTACGCCTCATTCACCAGTCCTATATCGGCAACCTCAACTTCCCCACCACCCAATGGCAAAATTGGGTTTTCACACTAATCAATTTGATGCTGCTGCAATGTACCTTTAAATATTGATCGTTTATCAGAAAGTAAAAGGGCAACTGCCATACCATGCCTTGCTTTTATATACAATTATTATTTCAAGTTGAAGAATGGCCACCTATCAAATTTGGATTAATTAAGTGAATCATCTACTTTAGAATTGCTTCAGATCAGCTTTAGAGCTCAGTCCCAGCTAGAAGAATGCTGACACTACACTTAAATTCATAAAGTAGTAATAATAATAATAATAATAATAATAATAATAATAATAATAATAATAATAATAATAATAATAATAATAATAATAAAAACAAGCTAACTAAATTAAATAATAAATAGTCCCTCTGGCCTCTGACTAAGAAACAACAAATTTGGCCTCAATAAGTTAGGGTTTTATAAGGTTCATTAACAGGCAGTAAATTTTGTTAATTTTTGAGCTTCTGCCAAGCATCGGCCTAGCTCTTGTTAAAGAAGATGTGGGAACCGAAAAAATTCCTTCAACTCTCTCTTCTCCTTATTTGTTGGTGCTGTGTAACCCAAATCAGAACAGTCTTCACTTCACCTATCCCTATTAAATCCTCAAGCTTAATCACATTGTTTTGGATTCGACTGTTGAAACTACCTACCATATCCCTTCGTTCATTCGAGTCTGTTGTTTACTTGACATGAAATTCTAGTAGATCTTTTAGTTTCTGTCATTTTGTTCCACTCAAATCTTGCTGATTCCAACAGAAACATTTCTTTGTCCCTTCCTTATACTCCCATGTTACATTTTCAATCATTCTGGTTAGCCATACATGTTACAACTACTACTTGTTCTTTTGTCACAAATATATACAACTAGCTGGTTAGCATTGCTATCAGTGCGTGTACTCTGCTGTAATTAATTAAAAGATGTTGAATAGTGAAGATCAAGTCGTATCAGCTTTTTCAAGCAATTGCGGTCCTTTTTTTTCTTTTTTTTTTCCCCTCACACAATTTTTGCTTACAATTGCTTCATTTTGCGACTTTTCCTCAAAAAGAAAGCACAGGGGCAGCTCTAAGGTTGGCCAAGGCCTTTCATTATGGGTCCAATAGTGTTCGCAAAAACTTGCTTGCTACAAGACAGTGAGGAGTAAGCAGGGTGACATTAACATAATTTCTCTTCAATAGACGCCAAAATGCCATTGGGAAACTCTTTCCTGGCAAATTTAAAAAGAAGACAACACTCGTAGAAGTTGGACCCATTATCTAATTTTTCTTTTCAGAAGTGAGTTACAAACTCATGAGACTGATTCATTTTAAAAAAATTTAGGGATATTTGAATTTTATATATTTAACCTTAAAATTTATTCATTCTCAATTAATTGTGTGTAAATTGATTTGGTCCTTGTCTGAATTGTAGTGTGGGCCTATTTCTCAATTAATTTACTTGAAATATAATGTGGACCCATATATTAACAGAGTTTAGCTCTCATATCATATAAAAAATCATTAATATAACTTATGTAAAAAGTTAACTCAAAGACTCTAAAGACTATCAAAATCCTATATATATATTTAACTCAATACTCATTATCAGTATATGTGGCTGGGATACATATTGTCTCCAACAGTACTTCCACTGCAAATTCCTTCTTTTATAAGCCCTTCTTTGCAAACACTCAAAATTGAGAGAGAGAGAGAGAGCTATAAGATTCCAATTTTTGTTCACGATCTCCCCAATGAGAGTGGCCTTGGCTTTTCTTTCGACCCACCTCTCAAACTTATATCACTCTCCCTCCCTTTCTGTTTTTCACAACTCACAAACTATTCCCTCTCTTTGCGTTTGTCTATCTCAATTAACTCTCAACTTACAACTCTTTAATGCAATGGCAATAGACTGCATAAAAAATATACCCACCATGCTTCATCAACCTAATGAAGAATACAAAGATGAACAAAAGCCACTAGTTTTTGATGCCTCAGTGCTTAAACACCAAACCCAAATACCAAAGCAGTTCATATGGCCTGATGATGAAAAGCCTTGTGTTAATGCACCGGAGCTTCAAGTACCACTTATCGACTTAGGTGGGTTCCTTTCCGATGACCCTGTTGCTGCTAAAGAAGCTTCAAGGCTCGTAGGTGAGGCTTGCCGAAAGCACGGGTTCTTTCTTGTTGTTAATCATGGAGTTGATTCAAGCCTAATCGCTGATGCTCACCGTTTCATGGACCATTTCTTTGAGTTACCACTTAATGAAAAGCAAAGGGCTCGGAGGAAACTTGGTGAGCACTGCGGTTATGCTAGTAGCTTCACTGGTAGGTTTTCCTCCAAGCTTCCATGGAAAGAGACGCTTTCGTTTCGATATTCAGCTGAGAAGAGCTTATCAAATAACATTGTTGAAGATTACTTGCTTAACACAATGGGAGATGAATTCAAGCAATTCGGGTACGAAACGAAACTATATGTGTATGTGTATGCCACAACAATTTGGTCCTTTTTTGTTATTTATTTTTGTTTCAATTTAAGACTCAATTTTTTAAGTTTCATATGTATATGTTTTTGCGTTAAACAGAAGGGTTTATCAGGACTACTGCGAGTCGATGAGCAGACTTTCACTAGGGATTATGGAGCTTTTAGCAATAAGTCTTGGTGTAGACAGGGCCCACTTTAAAGAATTTTTTGAAGAGAATGATTCGATAATGAGGCTAAATTACTATCCGCCGTGCCAAAAACCGGAGCTTACTTTAGGGACAGGACCTCATTGCGATCCAACTTCTTTAACAATCCTTCACCAAGACCAAGTGGGTGGTCTTCAGGTGTTTGTAGACAATGAATGGCGCTCAATTAGCCCAAATTTCGAAGCATTTGTCGTTAACATTGGCGACACCTTCATGGTAAGAATACTTCACTTATTATTGTTAACAAAATAATTAAAACGGTGTTATTATTAATTTTCTTTTTTGATTATATATGGTGATAAAGCTAATTAATTTGGTTTTTTATGATATATTTTTTTCCCAGGCGCTTTCAAATGGGAGATACAAGAGTTGTTTGCACCGGGCAGTTGTGAATAGCCAAACAACAAGAAAATCACTTGCTTTCTTTTTGTGTCCAAATAATGATAAAGTGGTATCCCCACCAAGTGAGTTAGTGGACACATACAGCAGCCCAAGAATATACCCAGATTTTACATGGCCTATGCTTCTCGAATTCACACAGAAGCATTATAGAGCTGACATGAAGACTCTTGAAGTATTCACAAACTGGCTTCAACAGAAAAAACAGCTGAAATGATCATCATGCATGTTCTGCCAAAGAAAAAAACGTTGATGATGGGAGATAAAGGGGGAAAAAAATTAGAGTTTGGATTTTTCTGGAAAGGAAGACAAAGGGCTAGCAAAGTTAAATCCCCGGGGGGAGGGGGGGGGGGGGTTTGGTGAACGTTTTATGTTCATGGGGTCAAGTAACTTATTAGCTTTTTCACTGATGAATCAAAAAGCAGGAGAAGAGAGAGACGCAATGAAACCAATAAATAGCTGGGATCAGCTAATTCTTTTTTTGTTTTTTTTTCCGTATTTTGTCTGATAATATAGAAAGGTCATCAATAGCAGCGTCAACTATGTTCATGTAAAACGCACAACGAACAAGGAATAGGTTATTTAGTGATCTTATTAGTGACTTTATTATATGTCTTATATTTGAAATATTATGTAGTAGTTGCATGCGGACCTGCCTAGAATATTAGCCTTATAAAAAATATATACCTATTTTGAACATAAACTTGACCCAAAACCTAAAACCCAAAACCCAGAAATTAATCTATTAAGGTTGGCTAAGATTAAAGCTTGCAAATCTATATTAAAATTCATAATTCATATTCATCGGCCTTAGAAAAAATCCCTACTCAAACCCTAATTATGTGATCATCGCCACCCAGGCTATATTAAATATTTACAGGTGTAGGACACACGTCACTTATTTAGCGTAAATTAATTAAAGGTAATGTTTGGTACAGCTGGAGATTTAAGTATATGGCTGCAATTGTATGAATATATACAGGACTCCCAAACTGGCTAACATAGAAAAGGTTAATGTTGATGTAAATTGTAATTAATCAAAATGGTTAAATAGCAACAGGATTCCTACGTCATGGCTCGCATCAACCAATGAAATTGTTTATTTTGAAGGTCTTGGAGCTACATAAAGCCATCAAATAAATCCAAGGTGAGATGATGGCCCACAGATTTTTAGTGACTCAGAGGAATAGGATGCTAGAATCCATTGAAAGATTTACAGAGCTTTCATTGCAGTGTATTCGTCTGCAAAAATTTTTATTTTATTTTGGTTTTTATCATCATATATATATTTTTTATATTTTTATATCTGGTTATTTGGCAGATTGTGTAATATTGAAAGCAAAGGAATGCTCGTGGTGTTTGTCGTAAAATGCTGCAACATTCTTCGGATGATGATATCTTAATAAATTTAAAGCCTTAGATATATTTTGAAAATCGTCAAGGATTCTGTGTAATTATAAGCCTATTATTTTGCTAGCTCATTATTTTGCTTAAACTATTCTAATCAAACATAATAACACAGCTCACAGCTAGTCCATTCAATTAACTCAATATATCGACCCCCCACATGCAAGGATACATAGACTAATATATTTACCTCTATTTAGTACCATATATGTTCGAAAAAACCATTCCTAAAATACATAAACAATCCATTAAAATTCAACGTTGAATCTATTTTTTTTTTCTCTTTAAAAAATTAGTTATACAAATCCTAATTTTCTTTTCTGTACAAAATAAGTTACAAATCCTACTTGTTGTCACACTTCATGTAGAAACACTAAGTAAATAAATTTCATTTCGAGGTTGATATAAGAACAATCAATTCGCCAAATCCGCTGAAGGGGCTAATCTCACACATTCTGCGAATGAGCCTAACAAAAATTTTTATAATTCTATTTCAAAATTGGCACTGTAATTTTTCTATTTTACCATTTTTTTTTCAAAAATACTAAAAGCAGAATCTATTTAATGGTCACAATTATAGCATCATATATAAAAGGGAATTATCCACTGTCTACTCGTTTTTCCAACTTTTTAAAAAATACATAATTCTTTTTTTTTTTTTTGCTGTAATCCACCTAAAGTTACATTTCTTTTCACTTTTCCACTTCCGTTTGGAGACCGTTAAGATAATTAACGGAATATTGTTTAAATAACTTTTTTACCCTCAAATGTAAAAGATAAATTATCCACTGACCATATTTTTTTTTTTTTCAGAAATACACAATTCTTAATTTTTGTTTTGCTGAACTCCACTTGAAGTTATATTGTTTTGTACATATCCACTTCTGTGTCGTTGTGAAATAACAAATTTACCCTTATGATGTCAGCAAAATCACCTTTAAGAATTGTGTATTTCTGAAAAAATACGAAAAAAATAGGTGGTTAGTGGATAATTTATCTTTTATATTTGAGGGTAAAAAAATTATTTAAATAATATTCCATTAGTTCTCTTAACGGTCTCTAGATGGAAGTGAAAAAATGAAAAGAAATGTAATTTCAGGTGGATTCCAATAAAAAAAAAAGAATTGTGTATTTTTTAAAAATAATAAAAAAAATAGATAAACAATGAATAATTTCTCTATATAAAATTAAAAATTCAACAAGGCAAGAGATACAATACCAAAATCAATTCAAGTGGGATTTTAGTTATTTACATACTAACAAAAGATTCTCATGTTGCAATTAACATCATGTTCAGATACTTTCGAATATTAATTTAAGTGTCTTTTTTAAAGAAAGAAAAATCCAGGGATACAGCCGCCGCAAGTAAGGACAACGACAGTCCCATTCCCGTACTCCCTTCCAAAAGGCCCGCATCACGTGGAACCATTTGTTGTTTCTTCTGGCAGCACCCTTCATCACCTAGCTATTATATATATATGCCTCATTAATCTATCTCCTTGAAAAAAAAAAAAAAAAATAACAACAATTCTCTCATTTGACACACACACACACACACACATATATATTTAAAAAAAAAAAACGACATCTCGTAGGATTTCTATCATGGTTACCAGCGGCCCCTACCCGGCTCCAGGCTCCATCTGCCATTATAAATTTGATCTGTACAGTTCTTGTTTTTTTCTTGCGTTAATTAATTTAGACCTTATTCATACTTCTTGCGCTTACCATTAAAACAACATTCATGATTTGCTTACGTGTCCTGCATGTTGATCGACTCATCCATGTGTCCTACAATTCGGATTAGACAGTTTCGGCTACTATACACGTGAGCCATGAATCCAAATCCATGTGTCCTACACTTTGGATCGGCCACTGTCAGTACTATACACGTGGGGTATGTATCAATATCCATGTGTACTAACTTTGTATTGTTCAACACGGCCATCTTTAAAATATCTCAATTTATATATACGTATTAATTGATAAGTCATTTTGAAATGTTATAAATTATATCCTCTGGTGCTTAGGAATTTGTTATTTTACAACGTTGTAAAACTATATTAACTATAAAACCTCACATTGGTTGAGTACAAAACTCAGGTTAAGAATGCTTTTGAGATTGAGGTTCTACTTTAAGTTATAATACTAAAATATTTAATAAATATTTATAAATTACGTTAATATGATTTTTTACTTGTATGATGAAAAACCTATTATATCTTTACAAAATTATCATTGAAAATTTATATTTACTATATATTATTAATTTTTATTTCATAGTTATAATTTTTTTTTTTTACAACAACTATAATTTAAAAGTTACAGCACCTCAATCCAAAATAAGGCCTAATTATATAATGTTAGGTGACTCTCAATTATTAAGCGAATTTTTTAGTATGAGTTATGGCTATGAATATCTATAAATTAGTGTCTTTTTTCTTAGCATCTTGGGTCATATGTAGTTCGTTCTTTTTGAATGGTTTTTGTCACGTTTAAAGGTAGTGTTAACCCATTGATACATTAGTAGGTTATAATACCATATACAATCGCATAAATCTAACTTATACTTAAAAATTAGTTTTTTGAGTATGAGTTAGACTCATGAGTTTCTATATACTTCTTGCGCTTACCATTAAAACAACATTCATGATTTGCTTACGTGTCCTGCATGTTGATCGACTCATCCATGTGTCCTACAATTCGGATTAGACAGTTTCGGCTACTATACACGTGAGCCATGAATCCAAATCCATGTGCCCTACACTTTGGATCGGCCACTGTCATTACTATACACGTGGGGTATGTATCAATATCCATGTGTACTAACTTTGTATTGTTCAACACGGCCAGCTTTAAAATATCTCAATTTATATATACGTATTAATTGATAAGTCATTTTGAAATGTTATAAATTATATCCTCTGGTGCTTAGGTATTTGTTATTTTACAACGTTGTAAAACTATATTAACTATAAAACCTCACATTGGTTGAGTACAAAACTCAAGTTAAGAATGCCTTTGAGATTGAGGTTGTGCTTTAAGTTATAGTACTAAAATATTTAATAAATATTTATAAATTACGTTGATATGATTTTTCACTTGTATGATGAAAAACCTATTATATCTTTATAAAATTATCATTCAAAATTTATATTTACTATATATTATTAATTTTTATTTCATAGTTATAATTTTTTTTTTACAACAACTATAATTTAAAAGTTACAACATCTCAATTCAAAATGGGGCATAAGTATATAATGTTAAGTAACTCTCAATTATTAAGCTAGTCTTTTAGTATGAGTTATGATTATGAATATCGATAAATTAGTGTCTTTTTTCTTAACATCTTGGGTCACATGTAGTTCGTTCTTTTTGAATGGTTTTTGTCACGTTTAAAGGTAGTGTTAACCCATTGATACATTAGTAGGTTATAATACCATATACAATCGCATAAATCTAACTTATACTTAAAAATTAGTTTTTTGAGTATGAGTTAGACTCATGAATTTCTATATAGTATTAGAGTCAAACTTATTCACCGTTAGAGCGCATGTACTAGCCATCCATTCAAGTGACAAGAACTTGTCGAAAATACTGGTCTGTATGGGATTGAGAGTGTCAAATAAACTATCCTTTATTGGCTGAGATTGAAGTATTAGCTAAGTTTATTAGAATACTTGCCACCTCAACTCTTGACTAACTTATGAGTACTAGTTAAGCTTATCGCTTTCTAACAAAAGTCCTGCATTTCGTAAAACGTAGATTTCACCCAGCTAGGTACAGAAAGACGAATGACGAAGGGAGAATAATACGGTCTATTTATTTATTCGTTTCTCAAAATTTTATGTTTCGGCCTCTACGTTTCACATTTGAGATTGTAAAAATCGTGTATTTCTGTCAATATCTCGTCTAGGTCAATAGCTAATTGCGTATACGTTTATGTGAGCACAAACGATGAATCTAGTCTTGTACATGAAGAAATTGCGTCATTTCCCAGAAATTTTTATTGCCGTGTCCTTACAGGACCACGAGCATGATTTAATTCCTCGATGATCAAGAGCGAATTATTGAGAGGACAATATTTTCAATCTCCTTGCCTCAAATTCAGTCCTTTGTTTCTTTGCTCCTTTTCTTATCCTAATCTTTCTAAATTCATAAGCACCAAATTGTATATTTTCCCTGTGGAAAAATTCATTCAAAATTACTCAAATTACGTAATCTCATTTTTTTAAATTTCCTCTCTAATACTCAATAACTTGCTCACAATCACGTCGCGAATACTACATAAATCCTTCTGATAGATTTGAGTTCTATTCTTAAATTCTACATATTTCTTGTTTATATGATAATGTTTCTCTTAAGTGTATCGACGAATAGCTTATTTCCTTTTCAAAATTTTTTATATGTAGCATAACTCAAGAATTTTAAAAAACCGCTCGAGGCTACGCTCGCATTATTAAAAAAAAAAAAATGAAAGGGAGAATAGGTGTACCGCCGGTTTCTAAAAGATAGATTAAATGGAATTATCTGCATATATATTAGTTTTTTTAACCCGATAGATACAGTCAAAAAAAAAAAAAAAGTTCTTGGACAAAAGTAAGATCGAAACATGTGTGGTGGAGTGTTTCCTCTTAAGATTTATTGGCTCTTCAATCATGGTAGATTCAGTTGCAGCTTGGGACCAATGCACATGAGGAGTCTCTGTCCATGGCTTCTTCCATGCATAGAAACGACATCATTTTAAATATTTATTCATTTGGGATTTTGGTAATGTACAGAGTTTGCTTGTTTTTATTGGTAACTGTGTCGTTATCATTTTGAATCAGAGTAAATTAAAAAATTGATAATAAGCCAAACTTTATATGTAATGATAACACACTGATAAACAAAGAGAAAAACAACAAAGCAACAACTTAAGCGGTTTCCCTTCATTAGTTTAATATTAAAACTAGCACACTGTTAATTTAGTTTAATCGAAGCTCATCAAAATTTTATAATTTCATGCCTGGCTCTGTCTACAAGACCTCTACGGCTTCCCCAAATTCGTCGTGTTTGCTGCTTTTATTAAAAAATTATTGTCTTATGTTATTTTCGCATAAGAGTTCAATTTATTTTTGGAAGACTAAAACTTCATCTCTCATATAATTTTTTTACCATGTCCCTTATAAATTTTACTATCCATTTTTTTTTTAACATCAAACGTTAATGACAAACACATTTTTAAGGGTAAATCCGACAATTTATTTTACATATTGATTAGTTTAATTTGAACATTTTTGGTGATATCTATTTGTTTTTTTAAGAGGTTACATTTATTCAGTTATCTTTAATAGTGTGCTTTTTCAATAACTATTTTAATGCTACACACAAGCTGTGCCTTAAGAATTTATGAGGAATCGAAGTGATAAAACAATTCTACGATTAATTTCCTCATTCTTTTTTATAGAAGAGAATATTTATAATCTAGTCACACCTCATCAACACGACACATGAATTATTGATTCACTTCCTATTTTGATAAAGTTGGACAATTTAGATTACTTATATAATTAATTATGGGCAAAACTATCTTACCCCCGTTGTACCAACTACCAAACACCATTTGGTATTTTCTTTAGTAGTTCCTATATTTTTATATTTATAAATAATAAAAACTATAAGTTTTAAAAATTTTATACAATAAGCCTCAATTAAAATATAATAATTTCAAATTTCTAAAAATTTTATTTGGCATTTTCTTCAACAATCCCTATTATTTTCTGTAAATAATGAAAACTATAAGTTTTAATAATTTTATCTAATAAACCCAATTAAAATATAATAATTTAAAAATTCTAAAAAATTTATTCTCTATATCGCCTTCTCAATCAATTTTAAATTTAAGTTTCATTCTTTATAATTTTAAATTTAAGTAATAGAATAAATATTATATAATTTGTTTGTTTTCATATTAAATAAATAATTGATCGGATTCATACGTGGAATAAAATATAAGTAATTTTACATAATCTCAAATTTATATTTAGAAATTTATTATTTTGAAAATATTATTTATAAACTCTATAATGAATTTAAATGACTACCCAAGCATTTATTTAATATTTATTTATTTTTCATTTTAATATTGTCAAAATTTATATAAAATCTTATCCAATTTTGTGTTACACTAAATACAAAATAGTATTATTAAAATATAATTGGTATTTTAAGTAAATGGAAGTGGGGAGTATTTTAGCAAGTTAAAATGATTCATCTATATTTTTAATATGTAAATATGTTCGTTTACTAAATTACACTTGATGATAAAATATTTAACGGACCAATCTGTCAAAATTTTGAAATTTAATCTTTGCTTATTCTTTTAGTAAACGTAAGGGATCACTTCGTTAATAACTAAATGATAACATCCAATCCGTTGGAATAGCCTTTACAAGTCTTGGGTTAGATCCAATGGTTAGATCAAAAAAAAAAAAAAAAAAGGTAAGAAACAACAATTGCATTGTAGTTGGACCCAATTAATTATTAAGATTACTTATAAGATTAGCTCACTTCCTAATTTGATAAAGTTGTCCAATTTAGACCCATTTGTGACCCCCGTCGCTTTAGAGGGCTTGCATGACTAAAATGAGTTGTGATACCTCGTTTCTTATGAATAATTAAGTGATATTTTCCTCTTCTATAATTACGTGCCAGGATGTCCAACACACATTCAAATGTTGATAAATTATCACAAAATCTTGTTTCTTCTATTTCTTTGTCTTTTCTTTCGGCAATTTTGTGTGACAATGAAACGAGAAGACGACGAATTTGATTATATATATATATCTTGTATATCTAGAAACTAGGTGATTACATATTTTATCTTTGCTTAATTTTTTTTTGTTTTTTACAAGTGGGTATGATCAGCAATTTCCACGTAATCTGGGAACCCTTCAAAATTTAACAATGTTATTATAGTGCATGGAGATCCGATGTAAGTGCCTTCTATTGGTTAATACTATTCAAACTTAACGCTGCAGCCTGCATGACAAAGACACAAGTCTAAAACTATATTGCAGGACAAATAGAGAGTTTCCATCATACATGCAAATGAAAACCTCTTTAATTGACTAATTTGGCATATATATGCTGGAATGAGTCATCTTTTAAAGAAGTAACTTTTTGAAAACTTGTGAATTGTCATTTAGTTTACATTTATCTATTAATTAAAATGAGAGTGTTGCGGTGACAAATTCCGAAAATTCTCATCCACGTTTTTTTTTCTTCTGGATTAAGAAAAATGCATCACTTTATTTTCTTATATTGTCCTCATTTAATAAAATTTATCCTTTTTTAAAAAAGAAGAAGATTGGGTCACCTTTTTTTTTTTTCAAATGATATGAGTAGTTACGTGAGAAAGAGTTCAAAATAAATCATTCATAAATCGTACATATCAACAAATTATGTCTGGATATTTTTGTGTCGTAGATGCAACTTGGAAAAAATTGAAAAACATTCACTATCAAACGACATTTTTTTTTCTTTTTTAATGGAAGTTGAGTGAGCAATTTATTAAACAGTTTAGTTGAAGTTTCCATTTAAAATAAGGTAAATTTCATATTATCGTATCGTAAATTGATTATTTTCAAATTAAACTGAGATCTTTAAAAATAAAAGAATGATTTGAATATAGTTAATTTACAAATAAACAATCCGAAATTAACCCTTTACGAATATATACGTGGGATGGTTTACAAGAATTCATAAAAGTTAAACCTTTCTCAGCATTTTCACGGGCGTAGCCCAACAGTTGAGCTTGGAGCCTTGGAGGACCATCTTTGTTGTCCATAATTTATCAGTTTTCTGCTCATTTAAACACGGCGCTACTTGGCCCCAATTTTCATTTCCTCAGTTCTCCTGGTACAATTTTTACTTGAATTACAATTTTATCTCTAATAAAATTATTAAAATGGACATAATCTTAGTAGTTTTTTTTTCCTGACAATTTCTGATCTTCTTTTTTAATATCACATCCTCACACTATAAGTTTATATAGGACAATACCAAGTGGAGAGACCTGCTTCGAAATAGCATAAGTGAACTATACTTTGGAAACATGTGCATAAAAATTCTAATAGGATATACTTTGAATTAAATATTATAATTGAACCCTAAACTAGAAATATGTGCATCAAAAGTCCACTAGGAAATACTTTGAGGTATCATAATTGAAGCCCAATAGCCCACAATAGAAATAGCAACTTCAAGGAAGGAGAAAATTTAGGCACGCAATAAGTAATAGAGACTTGAACCCTCAATCTCAATAATGAGATAAAGAGATATCCACTATTTGATTGACAAGTGGTTTATCTGATTAACTTGCAACAAAACCATCATTTCAAGCTAAAGATTCTTGACAATTTACAATTTACTGGTTCTGAATAAATATTAGAATGAACACATTATTATTTTCAAAATTTGCTTTTCTTGTCAAGATAATAGATCACCATCAAGCATTATAAATTTTTTTATGATGAGACTTAAAGAAAATAGAGTAACAGTTTAATTTGGAATAGAGACTAAAAGAGATGAATTACAGGAAAAAAAATTGAATAAATTTGTTTGATTCGAGATTATTAAAGTCGTTAACTAGAGTAAATTAGAAACTAAATATTGTCTATTGAAATTTTCAAAATATTTCAAAATTTTTAATGATATGTGTTTAGAATTATGGTTAGGAAACGTGGCACTTTTTCCTTTATAACATTTAACATGTATAGATTTTCTTCTTTTGCTCCCTACCCGATAAGTGAAAAATTGTGACAGCATTTTTTTTACTTTTCAATTATTATAGTTGAAGACACCTAGTTCAGTCAAATTTGGCTGACTGTTAAGTCTTTATCTTTTGGCTTTAGTTGAGTCATTGATACTTCTCCCAAATGTTCAATAGAATCTTATTACGATATCCAAGTGTAGCTCCACTCCATGTTTAATCGCAACATGATGACATTAGGATGGGCTACAAGGCCCATGAATTTGGACCCTGCCAAACACAAATAATCGAAGTGTGCACGTATGCTGGTCAATTGAAGAATGAAGACTTTTTTTTTTTTTTTTTTTTTTTGGGGGACAACTACGAATTGTATTGTTTTGAAAATAAATTCTGTAAGTTGTTGCAAACAAATAAGCTGCTGTCTTCTTCGTTTTTGACTCTCTTTTGATTTGTGTTTCTTTTGCCATCGTTTCCCTTTCTCTGGCTGCCAAGCTTCCTCTTTTGTAGCCTTTTATTTGGGGCCTTACGAAAATTACAGAAAAAAAATGGAGACCGTGGGGTGAATGAGGGGTGATGTTTAAGGTCTTTTTTAACATAGAATTGCGGTGAGTATGGCTGTTTTACACTTTATATCTGAAGGAGCGTGACGGTCAACTGTCCTTGCCAGCCCGTCAAAAACCAAGTCCATGAGGCACGTGGGTTGGAACCCTCGGGATAATTGAGTTGACGAGCCCTGCTACGCCGTGCCGAATTTTTTGGAGGTCCACCCCATACGGTGCATGGCACAAGTCCACATAAGGCACGTCTTGCCTAGGCCTGAGCCGTGCTAGCCTGACTTTTTTTTTTTTTTTTCTTTTCTCTCTTTTTTTTTTTTTTTTGAGCATGCCCATTAGAAGTAAGATCATGAGAACATATGACTTTTGTTGGTGTTATACTATAAACATATATGTAAATATTAAAAAATCAAACATCCAAATTTTATACAATATTATTATAATAAAAATAAAATTACACAAGTTACAATATTTTAAACTAATATTTTTGAGAAATACATTATTTCATTAAATTGAAGTATATAAAGAAAAAAAAATTGTTTATATTTGCATAACATAACACCAATAATAATACAAAAACTTAACAAGCAATGTTGCATAAAATAATAATTACAATTCAATTAATATCTTATAACAATATAATATTAATTTTATATTAAAAATTCAATTAAATAGAAACAGAATGAAACATTCTTGAATTTAATATTTTTCATTTCAGATTCATTTATTTAAATATATATAGTACGATAATCTAATTAAAAGTAAGACATAAAATTTGAAGCATGTTTTTTTTAGTACTTTTTCATGTACCATACTTTGGTCTATCTTAAATCATGTTGTACTTTTACGGCCAGTATGCCTAAACATCGAACCCCTGCTCGGCCCACGTGCATGTTGTGTGTTGTCATGTACCTTGCTAAAGCGTGTTCTTGTTGTGCCTATACTGTACCTCGAGCTACTCGGCCCATTTGGCTATCTCTAGTTGAGAGAGGGCATATATATATATATATATATATATATATGAATAGGATTCAATGCAACTGATATATAAAACTCAAATTCTAACCTTACAAATTGCCATGCAACCCAAAATCAACCCTTCTAAATTGCTCACAAATTCCTTAGAAATTTGAAAGAATAACAGCTCCACTCACAAACTAGTGGGGGAAAAAGTTGGCACTACTCATAAATTAGTGGAAGAGATGATATGTCCCATCCGGATATATATTAATGTATACTTAGAAGAAGAAAGCCGTCTGTTGGAACTTGCACCCAAAATCCCAAGTTTAATGATTGTGTTTAAAATTATGGTTTGATGAGATAGAAAATAGGGTCTAATAGCTCCACTATATATTTAAAAATTACTAATATTTGACTTCCTTAATTTCTCTCATCAGTCCCCACTTTTTAGTAAATCTCACTTATTTTCATAATTAATTTTGTTAAACAATAAAAAGATAATTAAAATATAAATACAATTCCAGAAATCCTAGTCATCTTTCACCATACTTTCATCACATTAAGCCATGGCACCACTAGCCCTTAGTCATTGATTGGCTCTACTGACAAGTTCCCTAATAGCTGCCAACTGAAATCCCTCATTATTTGAATTGATTTTAATGAAATTGATATGATAGTATCAAAATCAAAATAATATCAAATGAAAAAAGGTAAATAATAATTTATGTATATAATCAAGAAATTATAAATAAATTGAAATAAACGATAAATAATTAAAATTGGTTAAGAATAAAGTGGCCAAAATTGGAATGAATAATAAAGAATGGTGAATTAAGGTGGTGACAATGATGGAGGAAGTGGTTAGAGTTTTTGAAATTATTTTTTATATTTTAATAAGTATAATTTTCAAAATAAGTAGGTTTAATTAAATAGTGGGGATTGGAGATAAATTGAGGGGTCTAATTTCACCATTTGTATTTAAATTGCAACGTGGCGACATTTGGCTGGGTACAAGCACCAAATAATTTGGATCTTGTCAAATAAAATTAAGAATGATATATTTAATCCCCAATGTTTATCTCATTAGCCCCCACTTCTTAATTAACTAAATTTATTTCTAAGGTTACTCTATCCATTAAATTGTTTTATTTAACAGCCCTTATTTAACAATCTGTTGCCAATAGTGGCACCATACTTTTGTTTTCTTATTGCGATCGATATAGAATCAGAGGAGAGTAAAATTCCTTTCAAAGTTTTCAATATGAGGAATAAAAAAAAATTGATATTGAGTCACTTAAGCATCAAATAAAGCCATGAGTTTGCAATCCACCCAATCAATAGCTATAATCGATTATGAGCTCAAGCTTAAGCCTGTCGACGCACAAATAGGATAAAAAGTTTAGATGCACAATTATAGCGTTTTGGAATTGCAGAATCATTCTTGAGAATCGAATGAATGTCATAAGATCAAAAATACAGAGCTTTCATCAAATTTTTAACCATAGAAAGTTGGTAAACGAGTGAGAGGAGAGAGAAACGAAAGGTAAAATTTGAAAATTTAAGTTATCTTGGTGGGTATTTTAGTCACTTTAAGTTAAAATGAGAAAAATAAGAGCTAATAAGATAAACTGAGGGGTCAAATATCGGTGCTCTATAATTAATCAAAGTGCATCCGAATGATAGTTATTGAAGAGTGGAGACTTTTTTCTTTTTGGACAATTTTGAATTATACTATTTTAAAAATAAGTTATGTAAACATTGTCCAATTTATTTTAAGTTGGACTATTGGCACTGTCCAATAACCTTTGGAACCCCTATTCTTTTTTTATCCTATTAAAATATTTAAATATAATACAAATTTTCTATAGGGTGAGGTTATTTGAGTTAACCAATTTTCCCTTCAAACCCTTAATTCAAATTAAGTTTTTATTTTCAAAATAATTTTTAATAAAATTACTCAATTTTCTCTCAGTTTCTCAATTCGAACATAGATAATTTAAACTTTTATCTTTCAATTTCAAATAAACATCGACACTTTTTTTAACCAACTTCTCAAAATCATACCATAAAAGAAAGAATATCAATTAATTTTTACTAGCCAGGGAAACCATAAAATCAAGATGTTAACAGCCCATCATTGTTGATCCATATGGTGAAATCTTCGTTGCTAGCCTTTTCCCCATCAGACAACAATATTTCTTTTGCGGGTCTCTCAGCATCTGTAATATGGTGCAAAATGCCAAGGCTTCTGACCAAAGGGAGAACCTGTGAGCGCCACAACAAGAAGTTTGTGTTGTCTAGTTTAATGGACACAAGACTTGAGCATTGATAAAAAGACTGAATATTTAGACTTGGCTCTTTGATAAAGGATGAAGAGGTTTTATTGCTAGTACACATGGTAGGCTCTGATAACATGAAAGAAATTCTATGAAGAATATTATTCTTGTTCTATATTTTTAATAAAATTTGCAGAGTTATTTATACAAAATAAAGACAAAGTAGCTGTTGAAAGGGTTAATAATATTAAAGGAGAATAAGTGAATACTTCTTAAACTATTACACGATATCTTTATAAAATAGGAATGAAATATTCTTACATGATATTGGCATTCAAGTGCAAAAATGGTGCTGGAGATATTCCTTGACAAATAGCTTTGACTTGAGCAAGTTGTGTGGAGTGATAAACCCGTTGTTAACTTGACCGCTGATGACTTTTCTTTTTGTAATCTTGGTCACCTTGCTTAACATGAATGACATGTTTATTTTTTTTTTTTCAATATGAGAATGTAAGTTTTTTTTTTAAAAAAAATGTACATGTGAATACAAGTGTTAACTTATTTGTTTTCTAAAAAGAAAACATTTGAAATATGATATTCTTGACATAAATAACCTCATAAATATTAACAATACTTATATTTATTGATTAAACACATGAAAAATTATAAATAAATTATTTGATTAGTTCAAAAAATTTGATAATTTTTACCTTAACAAACATGAAAAGTAAAAAATATAAACGTAATTTTTTACATTGATATGATACTTATAATGTTATTTTTACTATATTATATTGATACTTTTTCTTGTTAATCATATAAGTCAATCAATAATTGTTTCATCATTGGAATTAAAACTAATGTATTAAATAAAATTCAAAATCTATTATAAAAATAGTAAATATTAATACAAAGAGATGGACCTATTACAAAATACATTCACCAAAAGTTCTATTATGCTTAAAATCCTCATTCACAAAAAAAAAAAAAATAATAATAATAGTTGAACACACGAACAAAAAAAAGGGATAAATAAAAAATAAAAAAAGAATAATTTATATAATAAAAAATAAATTTATTTAATAGATATGTTAATGATAAAAAATATTAAAGTTCCATTTAGATATTTTGCCATTCATATTTTATTTCACAAATTTAAGCTGGATTTCCTATTCCTATAACTAAAATTTCAATTTTTGCCCTTATAATAGTTAAATTATAATATTACTATTTCTAATAAATTATTATATCTACTAACCACTAAAGTTTTTTAATTAATAAATTTAATTAAAGTTACTTAATGTAAAATAATAAAAAAAATTAAATCATATAACTCAATTCATACTACACAAAATATAGTACTGCATCATAACTTTAGCGTGTGTTATGAGGCAATGCAGCCCCATGTTTGGTTGAAGCAATTGACTGCATTTGCTAAACCGACTGCCAGTTGTAAGAATCAGAAATCTTCCCCAATTTAAAGATAAACAGAAAGTGACGCAAAATTCACTCTGTTTTTTTGATATATGCCTCAACTTTTAGCACCGCTAACATTCAGATACACTTGGCAGTTATGAATTGTAATTACGCCGTCGGTTGCCTTCATGTAATAATGATCGGAAACTTTTAACTCCCACCAAATTGCGATCCTCTTCTATCAGTTTTGATCTTAATTGAGGTCACCCCCCACAAGTTTTCAAATATTCTCTTTTTTATTAATATATTTTCAGATTTATATATATATATATATAATTTCTGGAACTCATGCTTAGTTATCAACTCTCACGTTAATAAATAACCGTATACAACAATTGCCGGTTCCCGACTAAATTATCCCCTAAATAATTTCAGTATTTAGATTAAATGAGAAAGCATCCAACAACCACGAGGAATAAATATAAAAAGTGTGGTACAAGATACAACTGCGGCAACGCAGCAGGACTTAAAAAACTCTTACATTTAATATATATTTTTTTAGTATGTGCATGATAGAAATTTGCATGGTAGGTCTTTTATAAATATTTGGCTTTTGAAAAGAAATGTTTGTAATATTTTTTGAATTAAAAAAAATAAATTACTTTTTTTACAATAAAAAATAAATTACTTTTGAAAAGAAATGTTTGTAATACTTTTTGAATTAAAAAAAAATAAATAAATAAATTACTTTTTTTTAAAATAAAAACTATACCACTATCACTCAGACACTCACTCACCGAGAGTGAGTCCGTGCAAGTTTTCGGAAATCTACGGACTTACTGCGCAGGTCTATCTTACAAATTAAAGCTGGACCAATATATTAACAATTTAACACGCCACAGCAAGCACCGTACCATAAAGTCAGCTGCAACAAACACTCTTTAAAAACACCATCGATCACTAACAATTATAATATGCGGCCACTTCAATTCTTAAGGCGATGAAATTTTTCATATTAACATTTCAAGCTTGACAGGATGACCAAGAACATATATGTGTCGTGGCAGCTATCATCAAAATGACTCACCACATGCACACACTTTTGCTCCATCATCTTGGCCTAGCATTTTATATTCGTTTTTTTTTTCCTCATAATTTCTATTGTATAATATTTGGCATATGGAAAACAATGCTTAAAAGTTTTTATAAAGAAACTAGTTCTACTTTTTGTATGAAAAGTAATAAACAAAATTTGTTTTAATAAAAAAAATATAGTAACTTATAGCTGTCTTTCTTTGAAAAGCACCAACTTCTCTATAATGGAATCAGCTTTCTTGTCTAAACTATTAATTGGTATAGAATTATGCCCAAAACATGCTCTGTCACTCACCAAGCATGAGTAGTCCGTATTAGGTAAGTTCACAAAGCAAGCACACATTCATCGGATTGCAGCCTGACGCGAAATCCTTGGGATAAGAGAGGGGATAATTTTGAGTTGTGAGGCTCACCGACCTCAGAATTTTGTCCCATGCCTCAAAATTAGAATTTTTATTACAAAATAAATAAATTAAAATTATTTTTAATTTTTAATTTTTTTATCTAATGATCAATATTCAGCAAAAATTCAATTCAGAATTCTTATGCTTTGGTCTTTCTAATTCATGACAGAGTAATTTTTTGTATTCCAATATTTCTTGAATGCTTCAATCTCCCCCGCTCTCTCTATAAATTAGACCCCGTGACTTCACAAAGCCATCGGAGCCTCCAAATAAAAGCCGAAAGCATATCAAATAATTATTTCCAATTTCATCCATCACCTAACCTCAGCTAAGGTTAAACATGTCCGACACAACTGCTCTATGTGAGTCAACCACTGATTTCCCCCAACACCCTATGTTCACCTTCAACTCCGACGGCACGATTACTCGCAACCACAGCCTCTACCCAAACACCGCAGCCACACCCGATCCAAATGACGACACCATAGCTCTCTCTAAAGATGTCCCCGTCAACCAATCAAACAACACTTGGGTCCGCATATTCCTGCCCCGTCAAGCACTTGATTCTTCCACCGACACCAAGTTTCCCCTCGTAGTTTACACCCACGGTGGAGGCCTCCTTCTCTTAAGCGCGGCCACAAAAATCTACCATGATTTATGCTCAGAAATTGCAGCCCGAGTCCCTGCCATTATTGTGTCAGTAGATTACAGGCTTGCCCCCGAGCACCGCCTCCCAGCGGCCTATGATGATGCCGTGGAAGTCTTGCACTGGGTCAAAACCACTCAAGAACACTGGTTGCGACAATACGCTGACTTCTCCTCTTGTTTCATAATGGGTGATAGCGGAGGTGGCAACATAGCTTACCACGCAGCACTGCAAGCAGCCGCACAAGTTGATGATTTGTTACCTTTGAAGATCAAAGGGCTGATATTGCTCATGCCTTTCTTCGGTGGGATCAAAAGGACCGAGTCAGAGTTGAGGTTGGCCAATCAACCGATTTTACCACCATCTCAAACTGATTTCACGTGGCAGTTAGCATTACCCATCGGGGCTGACCGCGATCATGAGTATTGCAATCCAATGGTGGGTGGGTCAAAGTTTTTAGGCCAGTTCAGGTTGTTAGGGTGGAAGGTGATGGTGACTGGGGGCAGTGAGGATACATTGTTTGACCGTCAAGTTGAGCTGGCGAAGTTGATGGAGCAGAAGGGTGTGAATGTGGTGAGTTATTTTGATGATAGCCCCCACGATATGCTTGGCGATCCTGTCAAGCTTGAGGCTCTGTATGTTAACATAAAAAATTTCATTTTGTCTTGAGAATTAATGTGGCTGCATATTATAAATGTTACGTGAGTGATCGATATGGCCAGTTTAAGTGGTGTTTTATTTGTTATAGCATCTCCGGTGCTGTTGGCTCTGTGTTAACATAAAAAGATCAGATATTGTCTGGTGTGATAGATTGTTAATTGCTCCGGCTTTGTCATGATCATAAATATATTAACAGCAATTAAGCATTTAAATTTTTTCTTGCCACCACGTACAAATGTACTTAAGCACTTCAAAGATCGACCGATCCTCTTAACTTTTTAGATATTTTAATAGTGTACAGCTTAAATCAAATAAAAAATAACTGTACAAAATTACAAAGCGTTAAATCAAATATAGCCTCTTCAAAATAATGTAAAAAGTTGTAACAGGTGGTAGAATTCGCTGCATGATTCTTGAAGAGGTTGTAAGTTACTGAAATTTTTTTTAGGGCAAATTTGTGATTCGGTACGGTAATAACCAGCTTATTTATTTATTTCAAAAAAAGGACAAACACTACGGTGTAAATACCCTAAAAAAAAAAAGATAAAATGCTTTTATTATTTGCAATTATCATAAAAATCCAAAGCGAGCATCATAATTAAATATCAAATACTTAATTACACTGACCCACCACCCCAGTGACTAATTAGCAGTCTTCGTGGAGGACAAAACAAAGTCTTTAAAATAACCGCACAGAGCAGGACCAACAAAGTCTCTAGTACGGTGGCCACTACCATCAACATGGCCCACCACAGCCACCCCCTTTTGGTCCAAAAGCTTTAGAAACTCAATCTGCCGGTCACTCATTGGGTCAGCAAAGCCCACGTACTCCATCACCCTCCATCCGAGCGAGCTCATTTTCTCAATCAGCTTTGATCCACCTCCCACCGTTGGATTGCAATACTCATGATCACGGTCTGCACCTAGTGGCAGTGCAAACTCCCACATCGTATCATTAAGAGCCAACGGAAAATCAGGATCTTTCTCCAATCTCAACTCTGATTCCGTCCTCTTGACCCCACCGAAGTATGGTTTGATCAAAATCAGGCCCTTGACTGTCAGCGGCAACAAATCATCAACTATTGCAGATGCACGTAATCCTACTTGGTAAGCTAGGTTACCACCAGCGCTATCTCCCGTTAAGAAACAGGAAGAAAAGTCAGCGTACTGTTGTAACCACCCGTCTTGACTTGTCTTGAGCCAGTGCAACACTTCCATGCCATCATCGTAGGCTGCGGGAAGACGATGCTCAGGGGCAAGACGATACTCTGCTGTCACGACCACAGCAGGGATTTGGGCTGCGATGAATTGGCAGTACTCATGGTTCGTGGATGTAGCTGCGCTTAAAATAACGAAGCCTCCGCCGTGGAAGTGAATAATGAGAGGGAGCTTGGCGGATGATGAGGAACAAGTATTATTATTATTATTAAGTGCTTGACGGGGCAAGAATATACGTACCCAGATGTTGTTTGATTCGTTGACGGTTAAATCTTTTGAGAGGGTTATTGTGTTGTCATTTGGATCGGGTTTGGCTTGTATTCTTGGCATAATATCGGGTTCCCGAGTGATGGTGCCATCGGCGTTGATCCTCACCGGGAAGTTTTCCATTGGTGGGCAAATTGTTTTGAACTTGGATGATATGATGGTGCAACAGAGGCTTTGCTACAATAGGATGCGAACGCGCAACAATAGGCGTGACTGAAAAGTCAAAATAGCCTGCACTTCAGACCAGTCGTTTATCCGATATTTAGGTCCAGAAATAATTCAAATGATAAAAGTGAAAAGAACTTAATAAAATAGTTTAAAAAAAAAAAAAAGAAGAGAGAGAAAAATGTAATGAACAGTATTTCCCATCGTAAGTTTTCATGATCCACTGATTGTCTGATATGTGCAAGAGCATACCAAGAATGACTTGTCCAACACTCGGCTGTAAATTAATCTAACGGCTATACACAGTGCAATCCTGTGGTCACGGATGATAGATATTTTGACTTTGTACATTTGCTAGTGCTTGTCCATGGGCCATCTAGAGAATCCCCGACTCAGCATAACGTGTCAACTTTCAGTTGTCAACAAAGAGTTGCTGACTCGATCCAACGGTCATAGACAAATGCCCTTTGTTATTAAAGATAAGGGTCGTCTTAAGTTTTTTTTTTTTATATTTATATATAGTAATATATTATAAACATAACTCTATTAATATTTTAAATAGAGACTCTTCTTAAATAATTTTATTATGATACAGTTTAAAGACCGATTCTCACTAAGAACTAAAAAAAGATTTATTTTATTCTTAATTTAGAGAAATATAGCAGATTCCGATCTTATTAACTTTTAAAGTCGTCTTATGTTACATTTAATATAATTTATAGTCAAACAAAATTTATTTATGGGCTCACCTCACCCTAATATCTATTACTCATTTTTATATTTAAAAAGCTTGATTTTAAGTTACAATAAATGTAACTTAACAGTTACGAAAACCCAAAAACAACCATGCATGTTTGTCGTCTACATTTGCGGATCCTTATCCGTGAGCCATCTAGATTGTAGAAAATCCTCACTGAGAATACTGTGTTAACCTTGTGTTGTCACCAAAGAGCTGCTAATAATTCAATTTTTCACCTCATTTCGTACTGGACTATTGATTGATGCCGAGGTTGTAGCGCAGAAGAATTTCATCAAATACCTTGTTCAGTTTATCGAGCACCTATTTTATCCTAATAGAAATCAATGCGATACCTGGATACATATATAGTCCAATCCTCAGATAAGCTCTTTTATGGCGTTCCTAATCTATTGATTTTTAGCATGATTTTTTTAACTTGTTTAGCATATTTTCTTATGATGCGAGATATGTAACATTAATAGTAGAAATCGCATACTAATTATTTCAACTTAGTTTTGTAAGTTTTCTATCAATCTACAAAATTATGTAATTGTGAAAGAAAATTTGTAAAATAAATAGAAAGGTCATGTTCCTCCGACAGAAATCAAATTTTACCAATTATCCCCTCGTTTTTATGGTATCTTATTAGCCTCCTAATAGACAAGAATTAAATAAAGACAAAACACAAAAATTCACTTTGAGTGATTGTCTCAATCTTTGCCAACCAATTCAAACAAAGATTGATTGCTGTCTTGATTTACAATGTTTGAGGTTTTACAACAAATGAGTTTATTAATAATATTGGCTTTCCACAAATACAATATAAGATTTTGTAACAAAACACTAGCATTGGCATACTAAAGCTTAAACAAATGCTTGATATATATGTCATTATCAGTCAACGTAACAAGACCGATTACTTTCTTTTTTTTTTTTTTTAGTAAAAAAGATCAATTACATTGCACTACGTATTTTTAATGCTGATAATTAAGATGGACGCTTTCATTATATTGCAACACACCATAAGGCAAAAGCAGCCGGCCCCTTGACAGCACACGCGCACTGACTAAGCAGCAATTGTTGAGGATACGAAATCCTTTACATAACCATGCAGAGCCATGCGCTTGGCATGATCCATAAAATCTCGCATACGGTGGCCACTATCATCAAAATGACCCACTACTTTCACACCCTTTTGCTCCAACAACTTTAACAGCTCAATCTGACGGTCTACAAGTGCGTCCCCAACACCACCAATCACCATTACCTTCCAATCTAACGAACTCATTTTCTCCATGAGCTTTGACGACTCTCCTCCCACCGTTGGATTGCAATACTCATGATCACGGTCAGCCCCCAAAGGTAGTGACAACTGCCACATCATATCATTAACCGCTAGCGGAAAATCGGGATCATTCTCCAATCTCAACTCTGATTCTGTCCTTTTGACCCCGGAAAAGAAAGGCTTGTACAATATCAGGCCTCTGATTTTCAGTGGAACCAGGTTACCAACTTCTGCAGCTGCGCGCAATGCTGTATGGTAAGCGATATTACCACCTGAGCTGTCGCCCATTAAGAAACAGGACGAAAAGTCAGCATGATTTTGTAACCAGTCTTCTTGAGTTGTCTTGAGCCAGTGCAAGGCTTCAATGGCGTCATCATAAGCAGCTGGCAGACGATGCTCGGGGGCAAGCCTGTACTCGACCGAAACGATCACAGCAGGGACTTGTACTGCAATATTTGAGCAGAGATCGTGGAACAAGCTTGTGGCTGCGCTTAACATAACGAAGCCTCCACCGTGGAAGTGAACTATGAGAGGGAGCTTACTGTTGGTGGAAGACGAAGAATCAAGTGCTTCACGGGGAAGGTGTATGCGGACCCAAGTGTTGTTTGGTTGGTTGACGAGGACATCTTTAGAGAGAGCTATTGTGTGGTCATCTGGATCAGGTGTGGCTACCGTGCTTGGTAAGAAGTTGCTGTAGTTGCGAGTGATCGTGCCGTCGGCGTTGACAGTGACCGGGAGGTTTGTCATTATATTTTGCAAATTGTTTTTGAACTCAATTCATATAATGATCAATCGTTGCTGGTGTAGTGGCGTTTGATTAGTTATAAATACCTTTCAGCTTTACTTATCTCAATTATTCATGTCGAGTGCATGAGTGGACGTGGCGTTCTTAGAAAGTCAAAAACCTTGCACTCTAATATCACATAAGGACAAGGCTGCGTTACAGACTCTGTATGAAACAGCTCAGTGCAAACTGGCCTTGCATCAGCTAAGTTCCAAGAACTTTTCCTCTCTCCTGCGACGCGTGGATGCTCCCCATTTGCTACGTTACATACAGAGTATGTAACGTAGCAGGGTCCATCACATAAATTCAAATAACATAAAGTCAAAACATTTGAGTAATAGTTTAAACAACGCGAAATTATAGAATACCTGTATTACGGTTAATTATTAATGTCGATACACACATGTAATAATATCATTTAATTAATGACAAACTTTTCTAAAAAATTATCTTATCTCAGTTGAATTGAGGCAGGGCTCATTAGTGGGTGCATATATCATTTTTCATATCATTTTGTAAACAGATACCATCGTATAATCTCATTGATGTGAGAAGGTTTCGTGCTACTGCATTTGTTGTGCGCAGAATGCGGATTTAAACGCACTAAATAATTATAAGAAAAATAAACGACACAAAATTTATATGGTTCGACAATTATGCTTACGTCCACGAGAGTAAGAGAAAATAATTGTATCACTAACAATTATTAGAGTACAAAATTTGAGTAAAGAAGTCTCACTTCCCAAAACCCAAATATACCCAGTACTTTCACACACACTTGAAAGAAAAAACCTTTCAATTTCACATACTCTCCAATTGCTCACTCTTTTAACAATTCTTTACTTGAATTGTTTCTTTCAATTTTGGGATGATTTGGAATGAAGAAATGTCCTGTATTTATAGGCACCAAGGTTGCACTTAACATCCAATTTGCATGCAATTATTTCAATGATTTGGCCTATTGTTTCTATCTTTGAGAAAAACTCTTTCAATTGCATCAAAAAGTCTTCATAAAAGTTGTAAAGAATTCTTCATTGTGAAAAAACATGCATGCAGCCACTAACTCCTCTAAAAAGTCAATTTAGTGGCCACCACCAAATGTAAATAATTGGCCAATTTTAATCAATGTATTGACTTTTTAACAATTTTCTACCTTAGTGAAGATTTGTTCAAATCTGAGCTAACTATTATTGAATCATCATCCCAAAGTGGCTGCATCTTTGTAATTACCTACGTACCCAAAATTTAAGATCAAGACAACCGTAGTTCAAAATTCTCCAAACTCAATGCATTCAAAAAATTTGAATTAGTTTCAAACAATATTAAAATTTAACTCCAGAAATTACCTTTGTTAACATATCTGATGGGTTATCTTTGGTATTGATATTTTTTAATAACACATCACTACCCTTGATAATCTCTCTCACATAGTGATATTTAACATCTATGTGTGTCGTCCGAGTGTGATATGTTTGATTCTTCGCAAGGAATATCGCACTTTGGTTATCACAAAAGACAGCAATGTTCTCCTGGATTACTCTCAAATCACTTAACAAGCCTTTCAACTAAATAGCTTCCTTTATAGCTTCAGTTGTTGCCATGTACTCTGCTTCCGTAGTGGACAGAGCAATTGTCGATTGTAGAATTGACCTTCACCCAATGTGAATACATAGCATGTTGTTGATCTTCACTTATCTAAATGTCCAGCAAAATCAGAATCATAATACTCAACACATTATTAACCACAATATTTCTTAAATAATAACCCAACATCAACTGTTCTATACAAATATCAGAGAATCCACTTTACCACAAGCTAATGATTTTTACAAGGATTATGCATGTATCTACTAACCATACTCATAGCTTGAGGTATGTCAGGCCTTGTGCACACCATAGCATGCACAAGACTACCCACAACACTACCATATGGAACACGAGCTATGTAGTCGTGTTCTTTTTTAAAAGAAAGACATGAAAAAAAACTTAATTTGAAGTGAGGGGCTAGAGGAGTACATACTGTTTTAGTTTTGTCATTTATTCTAAATTTTTCTAGCAAATTCTTCAAATAAAGTTTTTGAGTCAAACATATGCTCTCATTCTTCTTGTCTTTATGAATCTTCATCCTAAGTATTTTCTGTGCATCACCCAAGTCTTTTATCTCGAACTTAAAAGCCAACTGCTGCTTTAGTCTCTCAATTTTAGCACTATTCTTCGAAACTATAAGCATATTGTTGACATAAAGTAACAAATAGATGAAAGCTCCATCTTGTAATTTTCTAAAGTAAATACAGTGATCATGTTCACTTTTGGTGAATTTCCACTCTTGTATGAATTGATCAAAGCTATCGTACTACTGCCTTGGTGATTTTTAATTCACACAAAGATTTAATCAATCTGTATACATGATTCTCCTTTCCAGCAACTTTGAAACCACAAGGTTGAGTCATATAGATTTTCTCCTCTAAATCTCTATGAAAGAGCGCCATCTTTATATCTAATGAAGCCAAACTCTAACTCATATTTAGGTATTAAGACAAGTAGGATTTGAATGGAAGTATTCTTTATAACTGGAGAGAACACTTCATTATAGTTAATATATTCCTTTTGAGAAAAACGTTTTGCTACGAGCCTTACCTTGTATTAAATAGTTATTTGATTTAAAGAACCTCGCTTCTTAGTATAGACCCATTTATTACCAATAATCATTTTTCCATTTGGTAACTCCACAAGTTTCCAAGTCTGGTTTTGATGGAGAGATTTCATCTCTTCCTCCATGGCTTACTTCCACTGATCACTTTCACTATTGCGTAGTATTTTAGCAAAATTATTGGGGATATCATCATTAATAACTGGAAATGCATAAACTACCACTATATCTTTAGTAAGCCATCTGGGTTTCTTTATCACTATTTTTGATCTCCTTGCTGTTATAAACTCATTTTCATGTTCTACATCCTCAGCTATTTCTTCATCGTGTGAGAGATCAACAGAAACAACATTTTTTTCAACTCTTGGTGTTACCTCCAAAGTTAAACTCTCTTTTGATGTAGAACTAACTGGTACATATGAAGTTGCATCAAACTCCACCCGCTGCAATGTCTCATTGGCCTCGTTCTCTACTTATTGAGAACTTGAAGCTAGAGGTGGCAAAAATACCCGCCCGGCCCGGACCCGGACAGTACCCGGACATTGTGGACCGAGTATTACCTGGCCTGGGTATGAAGCCCGGTCGGTCTTGGGCATTACTTGATAAACCCGGAATCCCAATTTTATTAAAAAAAATATTATAAAATATATATTATTTTAAATATTTATATTTATTTGACTCATTTATTATACATATATAAAGTTTTAAACACTTAAAGTTTATATTTTCATGTCAAATTTTATTATAATAAATTTAAAACTTATAAAAATACTAAAAAATAAAAATATATACACATATAATATTAAAAATATAAAATTCGGGTACCTAGATTAAAACCCAGCTCGGATCCTGACCCAGACCCAGACCGGTTGCATTCGGGCAGGGTCCGGTCATTGTAATACCTAGACCCGGCCCAGGGTTTTGCCATCCCTACTTGAAGCCTTCAATATAGAAGTTTCACAAAAAATGATATCTCTGCTATACACAAACATTTTATCTTTAAGATCCCAAAGCTTTAAACATTTAAATCGACCTTTGAATCTCATAAAGATAGCCTTTTCTTGCATGAGGATCGAGTTTATCATTCTTTACATGATAATAAGCAGGACACCCAAACACATGAATGGAGTCATAGTCATATGCATGCTTTCTAGGAGTGGGCAAAATCGGGTTCGGATCAATCCGATCGGGTTTCAGATTGGTCGGGTCGGCCAAAAATTCATCTGAACCTGTAACCCGACCCGATCCGATCCGAATCGGATCGGGTTCGAATTGAAAAATAAAAATTTTATGCGGAAAAAAAATTAAAAATATATATAAATACACAAACACACACACACACGCGATGATATGAAATAGTCTAAAACAACTAAACATAAAAACAAAGAGTAAAATTTTATCAAATTATAACTTTATTTACCCTTAGCTTTCTTTATGATTGGCTGCTGAACATTAAAATTTTACAATTTGATATATGATAATAATCACAATATGAAGAAATACCATCAAAATTTCAAAACACAAAACTCCGGTTGTCGGGTTGGAGAATTTGGGTTGTTGTATTAGAGTTGAGGAACTTGGTGAAAGACAGTAGCAGCAAATCTAGTTGCAACAGATCTGGTGGCTGCATTCGCAAATAATTAGCACTTGCTGCGTTAAAACCCAATCCATGGAGACTGAAGGGTGAAGACGAAGAAGAGAATGGGGGCGTGAAGATTGAGGAGAGAAGACGGAGAAGAAACAATGAAGAGAGTAAGAGGGTGAGGTCGTGAAGATTGAAGAGAGAAAATGGAGAAGAAACGATGAAGAGAGTAAGAGGGTGAGGTTGTCAAACGTGAGGACTAAGTGAAGGCTTCGTGTATATGTGTGTGTGTGTGTGTGTGTGTGTGTGTGTGTGTGTGTGAGGGGTGTGTGTGTGTCAGCGTGTGTGTGGGGGGTGTGGGGGTTGGGTGGTTTTGTCAGTTGTGTGTCAGCGTGTGCGCTTTTTCTTTTTTACTTCTTTTTTTTTCTTTTTTAAGCCAAATCCGATCGAATTTTCTGATTGGGTTGGGTTTTACGCGATCTGATCACAATCCGATCTGGTTGGCTAAAATGAACTCGATCGCATTTGGTTAATAATTTGATCCGATCCTAACCCGATATTTTTCAGGTCGGATCGGGTCGCGTTATTTGGCTAGCCCTAATGTTTTCCAGACCACATTTCCATAAGAGTTTGACTTCTAATTGCAGCAGAAGGCAACCAGTTTATTAAGTGATTTACATAGCTCATAGCCTCAGCCTAAAACCTTTTTTCTAAACTAGCATTAGATAAAATACATTGTATTTTCTCCAGAAAAGTACGATTCATAAGTTTAGCCACGACGTTCTGTTGCGGAGTATGTCTCACTGTGAAATGTATTCTTATACCCTTACTCTTGCATACTTGCAAGAACGGATCATAAATATATTCACCCATATTATCAGAAAGTAATAATTTGATCTTTCTGCCAGTTTGAGTATCCACGAGTTTCTTCTATTTCACGAAAATCGCTAGAACCTCATCCTTTGCTGGCATTGTATACATCCACATACATCTAGAGAAATCACTAACAAATATAACAAAATAATGGCTTTCACCAATTGATGCAGCCTTAGTTGGTCCCCATACATCACTATAAACATATTTAAGGATCTCACGAATATCGCGGTTAACCGTACCAAATTTGACCCTTGTTTTCTTGTCTACTACACAACACTCCTAGAATTTTAATTTATAGGTTTTGGTATATTTTAAGAGTTCATACCTTATCAGAGTTTGCAAAGACTTCTTTCCAGTATATTCTAGTCGTACATGTCATAACTTGGTGGTGTCACTATGTGCCTCAGTAACATTTGCTTAATAAGTTATATGTCCTTTCAAATAATACAGATTGTGACGCCGAACCCCTTGTAGAATCACTATAGCCCTATATGTAAATTTTATTGTGCTATCTTCAATGGTAACCTTATAGCCTTTAGCTTCTAGAGTACCCACAAAAATTAGATTTTTCTTTAAATTTGGAACACATCTAACCTCTTTCAGTTGTCTGACCATTCCATTAAACATTTTAAGCCGAATTGTTCCTATCCCTATTTGCGACAAGGTTGATCATTCCCCATCACAACTGCACTCGATTCCAAATTATGAAAATCCGTAAATCATTCCTTAATGGGACACAAATGATAGGTTACTCCAATATCAAGTATCCACTCATTCGAACTAGCCATATATGTTGTAGGTATAATACTTAGTGAATAAACAGAATCTTCATCTTTACATGATATGTTTGCTCTACTAGTTTCTTCCTATCTCTCTTTTGAATCTTTGGATAATCTTTCCTCTAATGGTCATTTTCATAACAAAAGACATACTCATCTCGAGCTATATTTCTGCTTCTCGATTTAAACTGAGAATTCTTTCCACCATGCTTCTTTTTTTTCTCCATTGCCCTTTTTCTGGTCAACAAAGCTTCAGACAATGCTCTTTTGGAATGTTTATCATTATTCCGAATTTCTAAATTGGTCAATGTCGTGCAGACATCTTTAAAGATGATCACGGTTTTTTCATATATCAAGGTAATTACAAAATGGCTATATTCTTTTGGCAATGAGTGTAACAAAATTATAGGCTTGACTTCATCCTAAATATCTTCATCAATATTCTTTAAATCGGCTAGTAACTTTTCAAATCTTGAGACATGGTCATGCATTGACATCCCGGGCTTCATTCGAAAGCCATATACTTGACTCATTGCATGCATGTGATTTTCAAGACTTTTCAGCAGGTACTTCTCCTTCAATGCATGCCACAAAAGTCATCGCGCTCTCCTCATCTTTCACTAGATATTTCATCTCATTTTTCAAGCAAGATTTGATTTGACCACAGGCTTTCTCGTTCATACGATCCTAAGTTCATTCGTCATAGAGTGTCTTTTATTTTTCAAAACAACATCGAGAGCGATCTGAATAAAGACGTCCATAACTTCACGCCTCCACATGCCGAAGTTCATTTTCCCATCAAACTTTTCAACATCGATCTTATGGCCTCTTATAACAGATGTCGAAAGGTGATGTGACAAGTCTCGCATCCCACCTGAAGTGTCTTATGAAATATTCTGGGTAGATGTTTCCTAAATTTTAGAAGTTTCACCTTATATCATTTTCTCAACGAACTATTTTTACTTGAAAAACAGCCTCTATAAATGCACCAGGAAAGTTTCCAGGAGAATGGAGGGGTTACAATGGTCCTACTTAAAATTTAATCTCCTTAAAATCTTATCGTCATATTGACAAAACTTTCCTAAACATGCATAAATACACACTACTTACAATAAACTGTCTCCCAAGTACAAATGATCATCTTTACCATATTTACAAATAGTACCGTATATATAAATAGTACCGTATGTGTGAATAATGTCATATATGTTAACAGTATCGTATCCCCCCAAGTACGAACTGTCGGCTTTGATATCACTTGTTGTACGTAGAATGCTGAATCAAGTGCACTAAATAATCACAAGAAAAATAAAAGACACAAAATTTATGTGTTTCGGCAATTATGCTTACGTCTATGGGAGTAAGAGAAAATAATTACATTACTAACAATTATTAAAGTATAAAATTTAAGTAAAGAAGCCCCACTTTCCAAAACCCAAAAAAATACTCGGTACTCTCACACACATTTAAAAGAAAAAACTTCTCAATTACACACACTCTCTAATTACTGATTCTCTTAATAATTTATTATTTCTCTCAATTTTAGAATGATTTAGAATGAAAAAATATTCTCTATTTATAAACACCAAACTTGCAGCTAACATCCAATTAGCATGCCATGATTTCAATGATTCTTTGAGAAAAACGCTTTAAATTGAAACAAAAAGTCTTCATTTCGAAAAAAACATGCATGCGGCTCCTAACTCCTCCAAAAAAGTCAATTTAGTGGCCATCACCAAATGTAAATAATTGGCCAACTTTAATCCATGTATTGACTTTTCAACAGCATTATGTTTCAGTAAATCGATATGCCATTACCTGTTCGCAGACTCATGTTCTTCTCGCCCTCCCGCCTCCGGCGGTAAAAACAAGTGCGGCCGACTGCCAGCTCAACAGTAGATGGCTAAGATTTTTTTTATTTGAATAGATAGATAAACTTTTTTTTAAGCAGGAAAGATTATTTTTTTTAATTATGTAAAAAATAATTCTGTGAGCTGAGTGAGTTAAATGAGTTGAACGCAATTATGTAAAGTGTTACCGAATAAGGACAAATCCAAAAAACATCATAATCTGCATAAGTCATATAAAATCGAAAGGCTATATTTTTGTTCAAAAATGCTACACATTTTAAATTTTTTATTTTAAAAAGTTATCATAAATAATGTGTCATTTATTAATTGATTGGTGAGATAATACAATTAATTCACTTAGATCTTGTAAATAATTATCAACCAATCAATTAATGACACATCATTTAGGATAATTTTTTTAAATAAAAAAATTGAGATGTGTAGCACTATTGATTTTTGTTTAAGTGACTATTTAATTCCTATTTTTACTGTTAAATATGTTATATCTTTGAGTGATAATATTTCAACGCCACATTTTTTGTGAATCCACCCAATTTTTAAAAAATAATTATAAAAGTTGCACATTATTTTTAAAATTTTCAAATTAAGAAGAATTTTGGAAAATTAATTAATTAAATCTATGTTAATTCACTTTTTGGTGAATTAGATTTATTTAGTATATTTGATTATAAAGATTGCTTTAACATAAGTTTAAATTGATTATTTTACCCTTATAAAGTAAAATTATCAAGAACTTACTTTAACTTCAATATTTTTCTAATTTGTACCAAACTCATTATTTCTAATACTATTTTATTAGTGTGCTTATTATTTTTTTAATTAAACTAACATAGTATCTTGATAGCACAATTCTTATCTAAATTATTAGACTATCAAATTTATGTCATTTACATGTAAAACTAGTGCAATAATAATTAGGTTTTATTTAAAAATATTAAGTCACAAAATTAAATACCTAAATTATTAGATATAATAACTCATATTTTATGAGGGTAACTTTATCTTTTTATATCATAATAATAAAAATAGTAAAATAAAAATTATAATAAAATTTATGATTAAAGATGGTCAAAGAACTTAAGAAAAAAATTGGTAGAACGATTTAATTAATTAACTGTATAAAATTTTTATTAATTTATATTTTTAAGAATATTGTGAATATATTGTAGTTATTTTTTAGAAGTGGGGTGGATTTACAAAAATAGTGGGAGTGGAAATATCCCTATCCTACATCTTCTACCCTTACTTTTTTTTTTTTTAATAATATCCTTATATCAATATTCTTACCTTCTTGAAGATATTAAGGAACAAAAAAAAAATTTAATTTACAAAATTAGCCTTACAAGTAATTTAATATTTTTCACAAATTTTTTTGTTATTAAAAAAAAGTTAATTTACAACAATATTCTTGCCCATGTTAATTTTTCTTTGTCAATAGATAGGTCAGTGTTACGTTACAATTAACGATACACTTACACACAGGCAATGTACGCAATAGTTCTCATTAATAAAATCCACTACTGATATGGTGTGTGGACGTACGTTGCGAACGTAGGGCCTCCTTTGTCAATAACGTAGGGGGCTCCTTGTCAACATTACAGAAGAAAAATTATAAACACCACGGAATCGCGGAATCAGTTGCATATTGCAATACAAAGCGGACAACAAGAGTCACTCACTCACGCGGTCTGAAGCGATTGTCGGCCGAAGATAAAACAAAATCTTTTATGCAATCTAGCACGGCTCTACGCTTAGCAGCAGTCACGGGATCACTATCATCAAACCCGTGCTTCCCTCCTTGATCAAGATGACATATCACTTTCACACCTTTTCGCTCCATCAGCTTTATGAACTCAGTCTGACGATCGATCAATGGGTCCTCACTACTCCCACTGACCATCACGTTCCATCCTAGCATTCTGACATGGTCTAAGAGCTTCGACCCACCTCCCACCGTTGGATTGCAATATTCATTATCACGATCAACCCCAATTGGTAACGCTAACTCCCACATCAAATCATTGACACACAGCGGTAGAAAGGGATCGTTCACCAACCTCAACTCTGACTCAGTCCTCTTCACCCCACCAAAGAAAGGGTAATTCAGTATCAGCCCTCTGATCTTCAATGGCAACAGATCATCAACTTGCGCAGATGCACGCAATCCTGCATGGTAAGCTATGTTGCCACCGGAGCTATCCCCCATTAAAAAACAGCAGGACAAGTCAACGTATTTGCGTAACCAGTCTTCTTGTGTTGTCTTGATCCAATGCAGCACTTCTATGGCATCATCGTATGCGGCTGGCAGGCGATGCTCTGGGGCAAGCCTGTACTCAACTGATGCAACGACTGCAGGGACCTTGGCGGCAATGTTTGAGCAAAAGTCATGGAAAAGGCTTGTGGCGGCGCTTAAGACAACGAACCCTCCCCCATGGAAGTGAACAATGAGAGGAAGCTGCGCGGAAGAGGATGGATCAAGTGCTTGAGGGGGCAGGAAGATGCGGACCCAGGTGTCTTTTGATTGGTTGACGGGTACATCTCTGGAGAGAACGTCTAGAGTATGGTGATGATCACCTGGGATATTGGGTGTGGCTACAGAGCTTGGGAAGTTGGTCCAGTTGCGAGTTATGGTGCCGTCGTCATTTTGGGTGATCTGAAGCTGTTTGAAGGGATCAATGGTTGAATCAGATGGGGCAGTTTTGTCGTCTGACATATTAGATTACTTGACGAGCTTGAAATTTGATGGATGATGGTTGATGTTGCATAAATTTGTTTCAGATTTTTATGCTTTTAAGCTCTTGTACAAGTTACCAATCGGTCTTTGGCTCAGCAGAGGTTTTTTTGCACTTATAATGTTTTAAATGTTCTTAAATATTTGAGAGAATACGAAGAATTTAGACCGTGTTTTCAGAGAAGATATGACATCACAAAAATTTCAATTGTATATTTTATTTATAAATATTAATTTTAATATTTAATATAATATCAATAATAATTCGGTATAATAATATTAAAAAAAAAGCTCTTGTACAAGTTATCCACATAAAGATAAGTAAGCAAACAACAAAAGAAAAAACAAACAAAAACAACCAACCGACCAAACTAATTTTTATAGGTGAAGTGACCCATCCTCTATACATAATTGGAGCAATTCCACCATGTATTTGGTTGATTTGTAATAAGTACATACAATTATATAAAAATAATTATGCAAGCAAAGTCTAGATAAACGTATGATATAATAAATAATTAAAATGAAGGCCATCACCACAATTCATTTTTCCATGATTGCTTGGTTATTTTCAATATGCCATTTGAATTGAATAATGATGTTTGTAAAAAAAATTAGCACAAAATCTAAAAAAAAAAGAGTGCTGTTGTTCACCCCGATTTTAACCCCGCGGCCAGAATTTAAAACGCACCGTTTTGGTTAAATTGAAATCGGTGCGTTGAACCCATGTTTCTTCCTTTCCTTTCTTTTGCCAAACCACAGAAAAAGATCTTTGCTTCCTTTTCGTTTAATCCTATCATCTTGTGGCTTCCATGATCACAAAATGAACTTTGCTTCCTTTTGCTCCCGCTTGCTTCTAGATTCTAATTGCTGCTGCCGCTTCCTTCTAGCTTTGCTGCCGCTGTTGCTTCGTTTTTTGTCAATGATTTGAAGGAAGCCATCCATGTAACTTTATACTCTAATGTCGTCTTTAATAGATTAGAGATCGTTTATGCATTTTAATTTTAAAAAATTTAAAACTAAATTAGAGTGTAGAAAGTCTACTATAATTTTAACTACAAATCATTGTTAGTATTTAATTTATTAAATCTGTGCATAGATAATGTCCGGATTACATTTAAACAGTGTAGAAAACACTAGACAAGAAAATTAGTAGAAAAAAAAAGAAAAGAAAAGAAAAACCACGTTTAAATCACATTGCTTGATCATTTATTTTTGCTCAGCCAAAGAAATCTTGAACACCTCTACCAGCAAAAATCCTACCGGACAATTCGGCCAAAACGAAATTGACAGTGAGCAAAACGACACTGGACCCAGCAATCACTCCCAGCACGACACCTGTCGTCCCCAAAACCTTACCGAACGCCGGCCACTCGATCTCTCTAATCTCCTCCCCGACCCCACTCAACAAGTCTCCTGCTTTCTCCTCTTTCTTCTCCTTCAATACCTTCTTTATTTCCGAACCTAGGTCGCTCAACTCGGCACTCGACTCAGTGGCAGGACCCGCCGGTTCAGACTCCGGTTCGTTAACTGTCTCAGATTTTGCTTTTCGCAGTCTGCAGTCTGCAAAGCGGAGTGTTGTGGTTCACGCTTGCGCAAATAGAAGAAGAAAGAAAATGTTCACGTGCTGCACAGGTGGAACCAAATGGGAAAGCAATCAAAGCAAAAAAGCAATCAACGCAAAAGGAAAGCAGTCAAAAGCAAAAAAGAAATCAAAGCAAAACGCACCGTTTTGACAATATTCGGGGCGCGAATTCGGTGTTAAAATCGGGTTAAGTAGCTTTTCCCAAAAAAAGCTCTCTTAATGAATTTTTTGTCCTTATCGATTTGTTTTTTCTGTTGTAGCGATGGTGAATATAATTTACACTAAGGTTGTTGTGCAGCTATTGCTCCTATATTGTACTTAGTTCCAATAATGAATTTGGACTGAGAAATATAATCATGTAGATGCTTCCCAATATAAGTGACTACTGTTGGGCTATATGTTTTAAATTAATTTTTGGCCTAAAAAGATTTTGATATTCATAAGTATTGGTCTCACGTAATGCAATGGAGGATTATACGAAAAATACATAATTGCAATATTTTAGACGGTAAGATTCTTGCTATCATTATTCGTAATTATCATAAGCTCACCCAAACTCAGCATAAGGAATCACCACGTCTCCAATAAAAGACACATCATCACTTCACTCACCGACTCACTAGGCATGCAGGCGCCGTTGAGGACAAAATGAAATCCTTTATGCAAACAATAAATTGCGTAGTCTTTGAAGTGTCTATAATTTCACAAGAATGGAAACCTCCTTCAACAAAATGACTCACCACTTGAACACCTTTTTGCTTCATAATCTTAGCAAGCTCAATCTGACGGTCAATCAACGGATCCCCATCACACCCAGTCACCATTACCTTCCATCCTAGCAACTCGATTTGCTCTAAGAGCTTTGACCCACCTCCCACCGTTGGATCACAATACTCATGACCACGGTCAGCCCCAATTGGTAAAGCTAACTCCCACATCAAATCATTAACACATAAAGGAAGATGCATGTTATTCTCCAGCCTCAACTCTGACTCAGTCCTATTGAGCCCGCCAAAGAAAGGTGAATGCAATATCAGCCCTTTGATCTTCAATGGTAACAGATTATCAGCTTCTGCAGCTGCACGTAGCCCTGCATAATAAACTATGTTACCGCCAGCACTAGTGCCCATTAAGAAACATGAAGTTAAGTCTGCATAGTTTGTTATCCACTCATCATGGGTGGTTATGATCCAGTGCAAGGCTTCCATGGCATCATCATGAGCCGCCGGGAGACGATGCTCGGGGGCTAGCCTGTAGTCAACTGATACAACTACAGCAGGGAATTCGGGTGCTATGTTTGAGCAGAAATCGTGAGTCATGCTTGTGCCAACGCTGAAGAGAATGAACCCTCCACCGTGAAAGGAAACGATGACAGGTAGCTTAATTTTATTGGTGGAAGAGGAAGAATCAAGTGCTTGACGGGGCAGGAATATGCGGACAGAAAGGTCGTTTGATTTGTTGATGGTAACATCTTTGGAGACAGCTATTGTTTGGTGATCATCGGGATCAAGTGTAGCGGCTACCATTTGTAGGCTGCTTGGGAGATTGCTGTAGTTGCGAGAGAGGGTGCCGTCATCGTTGGGGGCGATCTGAAGGTATAGATAGGGATCAATAGAATGTGGGAGGGAAAACTTATCTGACATATTAGGGTTTGCTCTGTGAATGTGATGAAACTGAAACTTGATGGGTGGTGATCAATTCTCTCTTATTTTTCGTTTCTTGACGCCAAGCATAAGTAAATACTTGGTAGGCTTTAAAATACTCATATATTCATAATGCACTAGTGTGGGTGTGACTCGGTGAGGGTTAAAATGTCAAATAAATTGTATCTTTGTTTATGCTTATATATATATATGTGTGTGTGTGTGTGTGTGTGTGTGAACATTAGCATTAGATCCACCTTTGAACAAAATATATAAAACTTAAAAGGAGTTAAAAAAGAGTAGTGTTACGTGGCAAACAATTAGCCCTTATACAGATCATCCTACGTGGTAGTGCTGAGGGTTTATTGAACATTTTGATGCATGACAATTACCGATTAATTTATATTTATATGCCATACGAATAATTGTGATAAAATATTATTCAAAGTCAAATGTGTGTGGTGTTGCCAGATATTTTGCAAACAAAATCTAATCACGATTTCTTTGAGCACGAACACCAACTTTGACCATTGTCTATCAAAGGATCATCCAGTCATGTCCCTAGTCCCACAATAGATTCGTTTAGGCGACTTTACTTTTTACTTGTCTCACCGCCCACCAACGAGATGATTGGTTTTCACAATGAGTAATAATATAATAATAAATTTTTATATAAATTTATTTTATATAAATTAATATGATATGATAAGATTGGTTAAATTAACTATCACTTATTTTATTTGATTTGTTTTTATTATTTTATATTTTTATTTAACCAATGAATTAATAACACGTCAGTTCGTATAAAAGAGTTTGTAATTATATCATCACTCTTTCATAATTATTTATTCTTACTGTTCAAGTTCCCTACAAATATCATCAATTGCTCTTTTTCTTCCACACAACAACCCCCAAGCGCAAACAAAAAGTTCCCTTAAAAAGTAGGATCTTGTGGATTTCATTAAAATAATCTCAATCTTTTTTTAATAATTTTCAAAAGGCAATTGTTACTTTGACGTTATTTTAAGATAGAGCATAAATTACAATCACGTGTGTAAAGTGATAAATAATAAAAAAATACGTTATAATTTTAATTATATGATTATAAAGACATGCTCTACTTTAAAACGATTCCAACATATTCAGACCCTTTTCACAAAGGTTATAATTAGTAACATGTGTAAGGAATTTTAGAAGTAGTATTAACGAGCGCCAATTCAAGGCTGAAACTTTTAGATGGTGTTTGATTTGAAGAAATTATTGGAGAGGAGAGGAGTGGAGAAGAGGGGAGAGTGAATTTCAATTTTCATTATTTGGTTTGGCAAGGAATTCTAAATGGAAAGGTATAGATTATTTTTTACTTGGAAATTTAACCATTTTGTTAAGATTTTAATATTTGTTATTAAGTAAAATTAAAAAATCAAAATAAATTTACAAAATCATAATAAAGAAAACGTTTAAATTATTATTCAATTATAATATTTAGAGATTTGAAAATTTTCTAGAAAATTATTAAATTATAAATTAATTTAATCTAAAAAAAGAAAACTAAAACAAGTAGAATTGAAAGAAAATTTATTCCGAACTGATTTGATCTTTGTTAATTTTCTGCGTTTGTAATTTGCAAGTAAAAGTATAAATAAATATACATCACATAGAAGATAATTTTCATTCAGTTTTGAACATTAAAATAACGAAATTCTTATTTTCCTTCTTCAATTGCTTTTATCTTTATTTTTTCAGAAAAATGATTAATTAATTAATTAAGTGAAAATTTGAGGTTTCTATTTTTATGATTATATCTCCCTTGTACTGGTAATGGCAAAAAAAAAAAAAAAAAGCCACATGCGCTTTAATATGTTAACAGCAATTAAATGATTTTTTAAGGGACAAATATGGAAAATTATTCTCCGGCTGAGTTAAGAATTTGATTTCCCCACCTATCGTAGAGGAAATTGAATTCTACAATTTACAACAATTGCAAATTCCACAGAATTTGATTTCCCTTCATTATTGCAAACCGAACGGTGGAAATCTGAGAGGACTTCGAATTTCTCTCCACTCTCTCCTAGTCTCCTGTCAACCGAACACAGCCTTAGTTAATTTGGACGGAGTCCATTTTAATGGGCCCCCTCATTTTTAGACGCAGCTCTAGGTGGCCCTGTTGAGTAGTGTGGCCAACAGATAGAAATCCATTGCCAAGATTCAAAGCCCAACTAGCCCATTTGAAAATTGATTTCAGACATTTCAGGGCCATAGAGATTGCCTATCAGGCCGAAACTTGAGGCCTGAAATATTGTTAAAAGAATTAGTAGTATGGCTGGAAAGACTTTCACTCAGATTTTTATAAACTATCCTCGTAAAACCCCATGCTAGTATATCCCTTATGTAAGATTATAGTAAAAGCTCCGTTTTCTGTTGTGATGAAAGGCAATTACCTCTGATCTAGAGTAACACTATACATCAAAAAAAAAAAAAAAAAGCAAAAAGAATTGAATACAATTGATGTAGTATTCATTGAGCTCTAGCTACCACATTTAGTATAAATAGACTATAATTATCAGTGATTAACATATTACACATCTTTTATCTAATCAAAGTTATGTTATCATTGAAGTTTTGATGTTATAATGTAGAACACAGCTTTTGTATATTTTTGAGAGTGTAAGTTGAGTTACAGGTATTCATCTTGGGTGTATAATATATGATTTCAAAGTTTATCAAAAGATTAATGTAGGTGTTTACTACGGCAATGCAAATGATCAGCAAATTTTTCAGAAAATTTCATTTCTATGGGCATCAAATTGTAGTTTGAAAACTTTTACCTAATTTTTAGGCTTCTTTCTAAGTTTTTAATTTTATTTATAGAACTCAGAATTGAATGCCCATTTTTTTATTCTTTTTATTTCAAACATTTGAATTATATATATATATATATATATATATATATATATATATATATATATATATATATATATATATATATATATATATAACTCTTATTCATCAATAACCAATTATCATTCCGTAACTTTGTTCTTTTATCATTTTCGCTTCGTTATTTACATTTGGATACTAGTAGAGTATGATGGATAAATTTTGAAATATGAACATCGATCATATTTTATATTTTGTATGGTTCATCTTGAAGGTTGCGTATTTGTCATGATATCATATGCACTCAATGTACGGCTTCAAGGCACTATTTTAATTAAATAAATTGATTTGATTTTCTAATATAAAATCGTCTCACTGCATACTGAATTTCGAAGCACATCACTCGCTCTCCTCTAACCGTAAATTAAGAAACATCCTCAGAATTTATATGTTATCTGATCTTTAAGTGCTCTCTAATTTAATTGGTAAAATTTATTTTGTGATATGGTGCTCTCTAATGCATACAAAGAATAAAGGCTTATCCATTGACTTACTTCAAGAACTTAAAAAAAATTTCTGTTTAAAGTGCCCTTTCGTAAATGGTAACAGAGAATGTTTACATAATTTCCACTTCAGTATGCCATTTATTGCTTGTGCGGATGATTTATTGAGACACAACTAGCAGGACTAATTAAAAATAGAAGAAGTAAGGCTACAACGACCAAAAGAAATTTACTACTAAAGCTCATCGGCCTTATTAAAAGCTAGTTGGTTTTATGGCGACGGGTAGCTAGCCCAGGACAGTGTAATTAAAGCCATTTTACTCATTAAGTTAAGATCATAAGTGCTTTTTTCTTTTATTTCATTTTGCAAAAGTCTACGGATGCTTTGCAAAAAGCTGATTGGAAAAGTCCCCCCCAGCTATAGATTAGTGCAAGTACTGTACAACATCAATAAATCTCAAGAACTGCAATAAGAGATGACTTTTGGCTATGGAGTCTTCAGCAATTAATTCTTCGAAGAACACTGCAATACTCTTTTCTGTCAATTCTCAATTGAAAAACTTAAGTTTTTAATTACTGATTCTTGTAAATCTTCGTTCCTGATCTCCAACTTGTGATATATTATGTGTAGTATCACAAAACTTGCGACGTGATGAACTGATGATCAACAAACGAAAACTTGATGGAACTTAACAAAAATAATAAAAATTTTTAACCGAGAGTGGGAGAAGTTGTACCAGACAGCATTGTATTACAAGATGAGCCCTAATTCTTATCCAAGTGAGGGCTGTTTCTGTTCCTCTTTTGTTTGAATTAGGAACAAGTTTCTGTGATTGAAAGAAGCTGTACACTCTGAGGCGAGACCAGTTTGAGGATGAGAATGATTGTTGAACGTGACGAGAAATTGGTGGCCGATTCGAGTCACGAAAAAATCGCAATCTTCATGTAAAGATTTGTATGTACAAAAATATGAAAGCAATGCATATTATTGGCTTGAAGGTGGTTGGGATTTTTGGGGCACTGACTCCATGATGGAGACACATTGGCCCCAAAAGAAGACCCTGCTGACTTACAGATATTCCACTACCAAAATTCGATTTATATACAAAGTTTGCGGGCCACATTAGCTCGGAATTTACCAGTTAGTGTTTTTTTTTTTTTTTAAAGGATATAGTGAGTGTTGCAATTGCAAATGATTTTGCATTATTTGTGCTTTCATTTGTCATAAATTACCGGTAGTTCACAAATTAGGGTCTACTAAGACGTATTTATAGTACCTCTTCAATGATATAGAGCACCAAATTCCTTGTATAAACTTATTTTATAAAAATTTATTTGACATAATTCAATTGACCGTATTTAATATTTTTTAATTTATATAATTTATTTTTATTATTTTATATTTTCATCTAATTAATGAATTTATGTCATATCAATTTGTTTAAAATAAATTTATACAAAAATTTGTAATTTCATGGTACATAAAATGCATCTAGATTTTTAATATAGCAATATTTAAAGAAAGATTTACAAGTATTCCACATTTTGTATATAAAAAAAAAATTGTCAGGCTCAAACAAATACCTTCAACATTCAGAGGCCAACAGACACCTTTATTGTTGAGAGCCGGTCTACATGAGGTTATTTATTTATTTATTTATTTTTGCTATACACCCCATCCTTTCTCACTAATATATATATATATATATATATATATATATATTCTCCAATCTGTAATTATATTTATTTTTATAAACCTTTAAAACTCTAAGGTTTTAAAATTTTTTAAAATTTTTCCCGTACTTTAAAATCTCGGATCCAAAAACTACTCAATATATATATATATATATACATAGCGATACTGTACTTATTTAGTTGAAATATTTAATTTGTATCCCAAAGTATCTGTCACCAATATAAATTTATTATTTAAGTTAAAAATGATAAAGATTTATCACTTAAACTAATCATATCGTCACACATTACTTGCCACATCAATAAAGATACAAACTAAATTAATAAAGATACAAACTAAATATCCCAAATAAATATAGTATTATTATAAAATAAATATATATAGCCCTCTTGAACTTGACCCCTTTAACCACAAGAATAAAACAAACATATCAAAAGTGTGGAGATCTCCTTAATTTACATACATGAAACTTACAATCCTCTCACTTAAATAGTAAATAGGATCACACAATTCATTATTCATATGAAAGAGTTATAAATTATATACATGTAACTTAATATTAACCCAAAAATATCTAGTTGATTGAAAATAAATTTTATTCAATGAGGTGCTACAAAAAGCCACTAGAATTCCTTTAAACATATTTTGAGCTTAATTAATATATGATTGTTACGCTTCTCATAATTAGAAAGTTGTCGCTTCTCACCTTGAGAAATAATCAATAAGGACGTAATATTTTAATTAAATATTAAAAAAAGAGCACTTGGTTAACAGTAAAAAAGCAGAAGAAGAAGAAGAGGAAGAAGAAGTAACACGACAATAATAAACGTGGAAGAAAATGCACCGTACCAACGGACCATCAACTAAACTCATCCACAGAAATACTGCCACATCACAGCTACCAGGCACTTCACCTTTTTATAGATTTCCCATCCGAGAAAACACTGAACAGCATCAGTTTTTAAAATCAAAATCATTCAACTTTCCTTTACCCATCTCATTCGATTTGATAGCTTGCAATCCAATAACAAGAACAAGAAGCCGCCCCTTAACAGTAGCCGCCATTTGATTCACCTCCAGAGCCTTTAAAAGTCCCAACACTGCATTCATTATTAAGGTATCAAAACTGCACATTAACTAAAAGCCCTAATGGCCTAATCTATAAAATACCTCCAGTGCGGCATGCATAATGTAGATAGGGTCATAGATATAAGTAATAGTCAAAATAAAAATTTAATTAATTTTTAACACTAATTAACAGTAATTTTCTTTAATCTATATCTATCAAATCTAGTGACAGTCACCACCACTGATCGAATAGGGAGCAGTACTAGAGGAGGCTGCGGCTGCTGACAGTGACGACTGCAACTGAAGCAGGTGGTGGTAACAGTCGGCGGCGGTTGGCCTCAGCTCTGGGTTCTGATCAAGGCATCTGTTTTGCAACTCTCTAAGCATTTTGGGCACATTGCTCAGCCCGCATGTCTTCACCAACTGACCCACTCCCCAAACGTCAACTTTGACTCCATGCAACCCGGGCCTCCCCATCTCCGGTGCGTGCCTCCCACGCGCCTCCACTCCTCCCGCCACCGCCTCCACCAACTGTGGGTATATCTGCGGCGCACTTGCTGCCTCATCGAACCCACTTACGAACCACTCGTTTTCCCTATCGCTTCTTCTCATCACTTTGTCCCAACTCAGGTCCCTGTGCATGAAAGATAGATCGTGTAACGCTACTAGTGCTTTGGTCACGTATTTGAGTGCCTCCACGAGTTGCTCACAACTCGAGGGTTTCAGTTTGAACCCTCTTGGCTTGAACACCAATGCCAAATCTTTCTCTGATGACTCGTATATGGCCTCTGCGTGCGGAATTCTGTGGTCTAAGAAATCGTATATCTGTTTCACGGCTGCCCATTTTCTCTTGCTCGAGAAAAATCTAGTGACCGTGTTTGGTGTCATTTCGATGATGTTACCGCTGCCCAAATCGATTCTTTCGAAATCACTGAAAGGGTACTGCTTGTAACCACCGCCGCCGTTGCTGATAATGCTGCTGCTGCTGTTGAAGCAACGATCGGCTAACAAAGGCAACAGGCCTGCTATTCTGTAACATGGGATTAGGGCTTTGAGCCTCTCAACTGGTGAAGACAAGTCTAGTGAATACAAATCTGTTCTCACAACACGGTCTTGTGATCGACTCAATGCACAGAATGTTACTATGTAGCCGACCGCATAGTAGCCAAACAAATACGGAAGGTCCATGTAAGTCCATAGTAGCTTCTCCACAATTGAGGATGACGGATCAAGTTGGCCTTCTTTCAATTGATCGGTCTCTTCTCCTCTCCACAAACAAAGATTTCTAACAAACCCCGTCACGTTTGGCCATTGGTCTTGCAATGGCTCTGGTGATGATATTGATGAAGAAGAAGGTTTCCGTACAATGACCATTTCAGAAGAACAGAATTTGGAAACAACCCTATTGATGCAATCATCCCAAAGGCCAATGAAGGAATCTCTACTAGCGGCGGTTGACAAACTAAGACTAGGGTTATTACCACGAACAATGGGGCTTAAAATATCGTATGTAATGGCCCTGCAATCTAACAATTCAGTTGAAGTAGTAAAGAAAATTTCTTTCCCTTGCGGTAAGTCTCTATAAACATCTTTTCTAATTGGGAAACGAAATTCCTCGGGTGGTGGCTCTTGTAAATGCCACGAAAGCTCGAACAAGCTAGGTAGTGTTGTCGGCGGGACACGAAGACATCCCACGTAGTAGTCACTTGGATCCTGATACTCCCATGGAGTAACTGCACACACAACAAGAAAACAAACAATGACAATTAACATTGAATGGAGGGTTACATCTTATGGAGGCCCCCCACTACACAATATTAGATCAAATAGCGTATATATCAAGAAAGTTCTAAAGGACAGCTTACATCTTATGGAGGGTTCAGTGAATGGGAACTGAACTCTTTCAAAGAAACCTGAAAAGGTGAGAGTAGTAAGATGTGTGAATTCCTAGACTGTTTTTAAAAGAGGAATAATAGTAGTAACTAACAACAACATATAAATTTCTGTACCAGCAGAAGAAGCAGAAGCTGAGCCCGAGGAAGACTTTCTTCTGCCAAAGACTTTGACTTGCTGTCCAGGAACGAATCTATCAACAGAGAAACCTCTAAGAGTTCCTTCTTCAAAAGCTTCCATGTTGCAAGCAACCATAGCGTCATCAAAGAAAGTGAGCTCGTCCGCATTCAAAAAGCTTGACCCTTGAAGCTTTATTCTTCCTCTGTGATGCTCACCTTCTTCAGCCCACAAGCTCACTGACTCCTCCCATGCCATTCTTATTTTGCCTATTCTTCTGAGTTCCTTGGAACCCACATCTAGTGAAGACTCGAACCCGAACAAGCTCCCTCTTCCACCATGGAAAAAAGCTTCGCCCCCACTTGTCATCACCAGTTGCTTTGCCCTCGCTACAAGAACGTGAAAGGCTAATGTTATTATATATAGAAAAAGGAAAAGGAAAAAAATAAAAAATAAAAAATAAAAAAGATTTTTTTATTTTAATTATGTATTTTGATAATATATATGTACCAGAGAGAGAGAGCTCATCTTCTTTGAAAGGAGGGGGAGGAGGAAGAGCTCTGGTTGATCTATTGTCATGATCACTTGAAACAAAAACAGAAGAAGCTGCTCTGCTTTGAGATGTTGATCTCATGCGAGACCCCATGAACTGAGACAATTCTTCAAATACTTCTTCATCAAATGAAGCTGGCAGCCTGTGTAATTTCCTCTCATATGGAGAGAGTCTGAAGTAACTCTTACCAACTTGTTCTCTTTCACCGCCTCTCTCCCATTCGTAAACCTTTCTAAATTCACCCAACATGTTATCCCACTTGGTCCCAGATGTTTTAGCATCTCTATTTACTCCATGTCTTTGCAAGAACTCTGCAACTTCTCTGTCTTTATCAGCCCTAGTTTTTGCTCTCGTTGATTGGGCAGCAGCAGCAACTTCTCCCTGACCAGTACTCTCTGGCTGATGATGATCAACTCTTGAGGAAGATCCAGAGCCGTTGGATCCACCAACACCTTGGTACTGAATCCTCCAAGCCCTAGCTAGCCACAGCATCTCGTTTGGTTTCCAAACTGGGCTTACATACTTGCCTTTTCTGAACTGGGGGTGAAATTGCTCACCCAGTAATTCTGGCTTGTTTGTCTCTTGACCAGAAGCTGCTGAGAGAGAAGGAATAGGTGAGTGAGGAGGAGATGATGCTGTGTCCGAAGAGGAAGCCGCGGTGGTATGAGCTTGGCTTTGTGGGTTGGTTATTGGGTGTGTGGTTGGTGATGGGCTTGATTCTGTGGTGAGTATAGCCATTTGGGCTTGTTGCTTTTGTTGTTGCTGTTGAGATGGTGATGGTAAAAGCTTCCATTGGCTGCTATTATATCGTTGCCTTTTGGGATTTACTGGCTCAAATTGTTGCTCAAATGGAGAGGAAGAAGTTGCACCAATAGGGACATACAAAGGAGCAGAGATGTACGGAGCTCCGGTGACCACAACTGCCGGTGGTTGTTGGTGATGGTGCTGGCCTTTTTCAGTTGACTCCTCAAGTGGATTTTTCGGGGAGGATGAAAGTTGTTGCTGCTGCTGCTGTTGAGGTTGTTGTTGTGATTGTTGCTTCTTGGTTGTATCTCCTTTGTTGTCACCCATCTCAAAAGGGTCCAAAAAAAAAACTTTGTTTTTGTGAATAGAAATTAAAAAAAGAAAAAAAATTCAAGCAAGAGGCACAACAAGAATAACAAGCACAATTACTCTCGAACTAGCTTGGTTCTGATTACGGTTTGTCCGTGTCTTTGTTACATTTACAAAGGGGTGGGGGCTGGGGCTGGGGCTGGGGCCTGGGGGCAAAGGCTTTGTGATTTCTCTGATTTGGACTTGGAATGGGAATGCCACCGTATCATGAAAAGGGAAAGTTGAAAAAAAAAAAATCATTACTCAGAGAATTCATATTACAGCAGCAAAGCCAAAAAGCCTAAAAACGACAACAAAAGCTAAGGAAAGATGTAACAGCAAAAGTCGAGATTGTGGAACTGCTACGAATAAGACCTTTCGTTCAAATTTTATCAGTTAAATACAAGACCATATTGCAATTTAGATGTGTGATTTTGACAAGAGAAAAATATTTACACAGCGCATGATTATTGATTAGCGAGGTGTCATGATTGTCGTCAGTCTGAAAAACGCGGCTCTAAAAACAAATTAACGTTGATTCTTCAAGAGAGAGAGAGAGAGAGAGAGAGGGATCATTGTTAATGTTTTTGTGTTGGTGTTGTTGTTCTCATGTTCTGAAAGTGCAAAAAAAAAAAGCGAGTTACTGAGTGAATGAGTGAGTGAGTGCCCGTTCCTTAACTGGCCGCGCGAGACGAGTGATGGGGTGAGTGGAGACTGCGAGTGAGTGCGACAGCGTATTTTGGAATTTGGACTCAGAAGAGGTTAGATGTGGACACATCAACTCTATGGCTTTGCTCCAATGACTCACTACTCCAGAACTTTGGCCCTTCTTGACTTTTCCCTTTTTTTTTTTTTTGGAGTGTAGAAAAAAATTTGTAAAGAAAAATTTGTAACTTTTCATTATTTTAAATTTGGATTATGGTATATAATCTATATATTTATGGCCTAGTAATGTTGGGGAAATTTTTCTGAATGGAATAAGTTTTAGTAGTAAATTTTATTCTTAAGAGTCCGTTTGATATTATGGTGTTATGACTTTTACACTACAAGTATTATAGAATAAAAATTATAATTATGAAATAAAATTAATCTTGATAATATATCATTGTGTATGTAACCACTAAAATATAAAAAGATATGTATCTACATTTCAACATATTAGAGATTGTATTGTTTATCTATTAGTTGATTATAATTTATATTTTTTTTTGTATGTTAGTGATATTTTTACTTTGTTAAAATGATGATATTTTAAGGTACAAACCCCGTATTTTTTTTTAATGCAGATACGCTCTTAAACCGTAGAGTTTAATAGGTTTATTTATGAATAAACTATAACGTTGTGCAATTTACAAAAGTTAAAATCACGACTCTATTAAATTTCATGATTTAAAAGCACGTCTGTATGAAGAAAAAAAAAAGTTAATTTCAGCCTACCCCCTCGTAAAGTGACAATCTTCAAATCTCTCCATTTACTATTAAAAACATCAAGTTACCTCCTAAAACATAAGGGCGTCTATACTAGAGAATGAATATATATATATATATATATATATATATATATATATATATATATTTCAATATACGAGAGATTGTATTTTTTTATCTATTAGTGCATTAAAGTATTTTTTTTTTGTCAATGACATTCTTAATTTGTTAAAATGAGGATGTCCTTACTAGAAAATTACTATTACTAAATATATATATATATATATTAATTAAAGTAATAATTATTGAAAATCTAAAGAAAGAAGTTGTTAAAAAAATAAAAAAAATTAGACCAGATCTAATAATATAATTACATTCAAATTTCAAATATTAGTCTAACAGTGGAGTGGAGTTGTCATCATTCAGACTCTAGAGAATGGATGCCTACGTGGTCCAAATAGAGTAAGATGCCATCAAATGAGGCAACATAAAAGAAACAGAGGATCGTCGTTTACTCACTTTGTTGGTGGGTTTTTAGTTTGTACACCTAAAAATGTTGAAAAAGAAAGCAAAATGAAAATGGTGAAAAGGCAGGCAGCATGCAGGCAAGGCATGCAGGCCAGCGCAGAGGTGGCAGTGAAGAGTAACACTGACTACCAACGACTCATTGCCCAAAAGGCAATCGCTTCACCAGCCTGGCCGCCAATCCTTTTTAGCCCCCATAGCTTATTAGCTCTCGACCTCTATTCGCCACCACGCCGCACTTCATCTTCCCAAAATTCAATGTGGCATCTTAATTTCATTATAACTTTTTATATACATAAGTATGTTTCTTATTTTTTTTCGCTTTTTTTTTTGTACCTTTGTTTTTCTATATTTCTATTGTTGTTATTACTTCTGTTTCGTGCTTGTGCTGCTCCTAGACGCTGTTCCATTGATTTAGACGGTGCTTCTCTAGTGTTCGGATAAAGAGAGCATGCATGCGTTGGGGTCATAAGTCGCTTTCTCAATTCGGTTGCAAAAGGGTTCTTAATGAATGAGTTAATATAATGTTGTTACTCGCTGTCCTTATTATTGTATGGAAGCCTATGTGGCCTATGTTGTAATTTGACTAATTTAATTTTTTTATATTAAATTATTTGATATTCGAATCGAAGACCACATTAGATTTTGATTAATTCATATTCAAGTCAGATAAGATTACTTGGACAGTAAATCTCTCCCAATAAATTTTTAACGCAACTATATTCTCACTTTTCGAACAAAAAATCTTAATTAAATTAAAACAAGATTATATCGGTCGATCTACGTATTTGTTAGCCTAATTTAACTTTTTTAATGAAATTTCCTATTTTTCAAAAAAAAAATAATTAATTCCTATTCTTTTCTTCACTTGTCCCCCTTTACATTAATTCCTTGCGTGTTAGTTGTTGCTTTGTCGGTGTATTATAATTAATTCAGACGCAATTTTTATGTTTCAGTGGGCGCGCCTCAATAATTTATGCTGCATCTGTAATCTGTGTATGCGTACTATGAAAATTCATGTCTTGGTACCCCTATTGTGCTGAGTGCCCCTTGTGCTAATAATGGATAAAATTGAAGAGCCAATTGATTGATGAAATTATAATAAAATTAAAGATGTCAAAATTCTGTACGGAGTTGGGGCTTCATGACATTTGATTCCATATAAAAGTTGTGTGTGTAGATATTCTAGTTTCATTTTTTTTTTTTGGCAGCTTTCCTCCTTTTTGTAGTTATAACTCCATTTTTTAGGTAGACTTTGTGGCCGTTATTAATTTCTTTGAAATCTCAAGCTGAATATGATTCTTTGTTATTATTGGGCCCACTCAATATCCACGTCCCGGTACTTAAATTCTTCTTGGGAAGTTGCTTTACATCGGTCTGATAATTTAAGGTGATCGAAGATTATGAAAATATGTGTGTTTTACGTATTTTGAGAATATTGTAATTTAGTATGGGTCTGGTTATGTTGCAACAGTTGTATTATATAATTATTATTTTTAATCGTTAGATTCAGTTTATAGTGACAACTATAGCTGAATTTAATGGTTGGTTGCAGCAATTGTATGGTACAACTGTTACAACATAACTTTAACATTTTGCATGATCATTAAGTTAAGAGAGTTTCCAATTATTAGTACCGATCGCACATAATAACTCAAAAATAATTTTTCTTTATATTTTTAAATTGTTGTTATTTAAATAATTTAAAATTTATGAAAAAACTAATTTAACGTTAATTATAAATTACAGTTAATTTAACTTAGTAGCTGCCCATTTAATGTATCTTATTGCTTATTGTCATTTCGCACAGAAAATGACAGTCGGTCACCCTCTAAGTCGACATAATGAAACTTTAGGCCCCATTTATAAAAAGACTGTTATTGGCCTATCAAAGGGGAAGAAAAACAATATTACCATCCTTCAGAAAAAAAAAAAGGTTACAAATGATTAAAGGTCAATTATGCATGAATTAATTAATTTACTTTTCATAAAGGTTGTATGAAGAAAATGGTTCTTCAATTCATATAAACTAATAAAAGTATACCTATGCGTGATAAAAAAAAAAAAACAAACAAACAAGAAAATACCCACTGGAAGCATTTTAGAATTTTTTTTCCTTAAAAAAAAAAAGTGGTTCAAATTATCATCTAATAGTTAATAACAAACAGAGTTCATTCAAGTCCTTTCAAATTGAATGACTACTGTCTACCAATCCTTTGTTAGGGTTACCGGATATGTGAAAACATAAAATAATTCATCAACTGATCATGATGTCAAGTAAGTGACTTTCCTATGGTTGTCTCTTTAGTTAAAATTAATTTATAAAGCAAGCACTTGTCATTTATTTAAAAGACAAATAGCATATGTGTATATTCATTCATGTACGCGCAAACAAAATCAATGGAAACGAAAGATTCAATTTCAAACCATTTGGAACATAAAAAAGTTGAGTCAAGATTGCCTTGAATTGAGTTTGTGCATCCACGAAATCTTTTTTGAATCCTTTTGCTTTCCTCGAATTCTGCTGCCCAATCAACAGCTGGATCTAAAAATGACAAGAAAAATACAAGCAATGTTCATGATTCATCTCAATAAGCAATTATTCCCATACCAATATTTTAATTAATCCCTGATGACATTTGTTACATCATTTTCAGTAGCTAGCACTCTACTATATATGTAGCGTTATGGAAGTCACTGGATCAGCATGAATTTCGGGTTTTGATGCAATTTTATTGAGTAATTACGATGTCCTCTCGTGATTTGCTTGCATGGAGTCAATGTATAGCTACAGCTTTTCTTTCTCCTTTGTTATCTTGTTACTGCTGCTGCAAGTCTGCCGCCTTCAAGCTGGACCATCATACCATCACAAGCATATATACATACATACATACATATATATACATAAATATATATATATATAGAGAGAGAGAGAGAGAGACATAGTGAGAGAGAAAGAAATCCTTTAACGAGAGAATAAAAAAATTATATATATTAATCAATAACAAAATATAATTTTTAATATATTAAAAATATATATATTTTTTAATTTTAGTGGCATCTTCACTTTATTAAAAAGAATATATTCTCATTAAAGGTTATATATATGCATGTATTTGTGTGTATGTATATAGTTTTTCTCTAATACAGGCGTTGCTAATAAATTTTAAGATTAATTTTTAATTTTCTTAAACCACACAATTTTATAATTCATTCAATGATCATATTAACTTTTTGACCGTGCATGGATTCTAATATTGTACTAGTGCAAATTTTTGGCAAAGACGTCACAAAATTTTTGCTGTAGTATTTGAGTTTTTTTTTTTTTATTTCATTTACAAGACATCCCTGGCTTATCTTACAATTAAAAGTTAAATAGTAATGCATGATCATAATAATAACTCGTGAAGTACAACGAGAAAAAATTGTACAAGCGTAAATTAGAGTCCATATATATATATATATATCTAATAGTATATTATTTCCCGATATTCATAAATGCCTTAAAATTAAAAATAAAAAAGTCAAATAATATTTGGGATTAATTTCACCAACTTTTTCGGATTTTTTGCTGCTCCCCTCATAAATTCCATCACAAACCGTTAGGAATGACTAAGATAAATGTCGATCTGAGCATTGAGAAACCTCGCCGGGACTCTACGTGGTGATAGCCCTAGCAACTTTCTAGGCCGGCTGTTTCTCTTTTTCACCATTGGCAGGCCGGTCCAGCTAATAAGTATTTTATTTTTCTCTCTAGCCACTCTGTTAAATGTTCCTGTTGGGAGGGATGCAGAGATAATTGCATGCAAATGCTTTCCCAAAGCATTGTCAATTGTCAATTAATATGCCTTTAACAGATCACGGCAGAGCAGCCAGTCCAGCACTGCCCTTTTCTTTTTCATTTTACTTCTTTAACGTTCTTTAATATAATTATTGAAATTCACAGTCCCTTACAAAAACAAAGAAGGGCTCCCTAATTCGTAGGGGGTCATAACTTTACTTAAATAGGGCACATAGGATAACTAGGTTTGGTCTCTTTTTACTGCAAAAACACGAACATTGGGATTTGAGAAGCCTAAAGGCTGTTGCCCAACTTATCATGCTTTCATTTTACAATTATTTAGTGAACTTTTTCTTATGTGATGAATTTTGTACTCCTATGAGCTCTTGCTACTGTTGCGGTGCCATAAACCTTTAACCATTATTCTTCTTTCTTTTATTTTTTTAAAATACATTAATTTACCGTTCATCCTTTTAGACTCTCTTGGATAGATTCACCATTCATGCGCATGCATGCCATTGGTGTAAATTAAAAGGGGGAAAAAAGATCTCAATATTTTATTGCTAATTTGGACTCATGCCTTTCATTTTTTAATATACTATCGCATGTTTCTCATTAAGGGTTCGATGCGTGCCATGGCAAAGATAGCTCAACATACACGGTAGCGTAGCCATCTATCGAAATCATTGGGTAAATTTAATTTACTTAAAATATAGACTTTTCTCCATATTTTTAAATAATTTTAAATTTAAGTGTTTTTGGAGTTGAAAATATAATTCTGAACCTACTTTCTTTTCTTTTATAAATTATTCAAAGCCGACAAGGACAAATAAATTTTTTTTATTAAAGATAAATATTATTTTTGGTTATAATTGAGAAAAAAAAATTTCAAAAATTTCCCACTTGTCTCTGTGTGGTTCCTAGGAAACATATCTATAAGTTACCGACACAGAACATAAAAGCAGAAAAAATATTTGTGTAAAGTGCAACAAGCCAACGAGCACATTGCATGCGCGAACATTCGTATCGTGCTATATATAATTGAACTGAAACTCTCCAACTGTAATCTAGTTAGATTAGCTTACGCTAGGTCCTCGGAGATATTATTTTGAAAATTAATATACATTCATCCATACATCTATATATTCGTTATACATCATCCTCTAATATGTTATTATGGTTAAAGGTCCTCTTTGGGTAGTTATAGTTTTTAAACTAAAGTACTAAAATATTCGATAAGCATTGGCTATTATATTTTATAAACTAAGTTGATTTATTTTTATATTTATATGATAAAAAAATTCTATTATATTTTTATTATTTTTTCAAAATTATTATCTACTACATATTATTAATTTATATTTTATAGTTATAATTTTTTTTTTCTACAGCAACTGTATCTTAAAATGTACAATACTTTAATACTATATAGGGCCTATAATTTTTTAAATACAGATGGATATTGGGATTTGAGACTTGAGAAAATTTATATGTGGTTCACAATTTGACGAATATATTGATCGTGTGAATTGAAAGATTGTTCTTTTAAAATGAAAATATATATATATATATATATATATATTTGGTGATGCACAATCCAAGAGAACAATTATTTTGACATATTGATGCCTTGCCTCATATTATTTCCAGGAATTGAAATTGTGTAGTAGTCAACTCTATTGGATAAACTCCCTTGATCATTTTTTTTTCCAGGGAAAATAATTATTCATGGCTTAATTTATAGGCCACATTTGACTTCTCCTAAACCTGAGGGACATAAGGAACCTTGCAATTCTAGAAAACCAAAAGTCCTGTTCCTCTCATATTTGAAAAAAAAAAAAAAAACCATCTAGATGGATATTGTGGGGCTTCTAGAAATTATTTAGGATCTCTATTTATTGTGGGGTTTCTTTGACATATACATGGAATAATGACTGTAACGGATGATGCCCACATGATTAAAATTTTATTTTTTTCTTAAGAATCCTCATGATACCATAACACTCACATTTTTGCCAGACAGTTGTAGTGTCAATATCACGGACCCAATCATGCAAAGAATATGAACTCCAAAAAAAAATCCTTTCGGTTGCGTATATTCATTTCTAATGCATTTAACCATAATAAAAAGTCAACAATAATTAAACTAGAACACAAAATCTTGAATTAATTATTGATTTATTTTCTATGCGGAGCCAAAAAGGCAGCATTTTGTCGGGAGCCACTCTGCAAACGGAGGTTAAATTGGTACTCAAGAGTACGCTCAGAACAAATCTGCCCAACAGCACGATGCATTCAGTAATGAGCTGCATCATACAACTAGTAAGCTATGGTGCGCTTAGCAAGTGGACAGCTCAGATACAACAAAGCCTGGCCCGATTTTAAAGTTCTCTACAACTTGTAAATAACTAAATTTTTAGGCAACTTGCACCACTTGCTAGGAAGCATCTAAACCTAGGCTAGCAAATCTACAAATAGAGAATAGCTGATATGCAGCCTGTGAAACACACAAAACCGTAAACTTTCCACACTTTTCAAGCAAGTGCAAGCTCCCATAATTTAAAGGAAGGAAAAAATGACAGAGAAGAATAGAGAGAAAATTCAAAGAAGAGGAAGAGATTAAGTCCAGAAAATATTCATATATTCTTCAAATACAACCATGGAAATACTTATAGCAGCAAGAATATGCTCATAGCTGTCAAAACTAAATAACAATCTCTCACTATAACAAAAAAAAGTTCTCTAAATAGCTAAGGCAGTTAGAAACCGAATCTTCAAATCATATAAGCTCAGCAAGTGTAATCCTTTAGCCATTTGGGTGGCTTTCTTACGCGACTTGATTTACGGTTATCTTGGGGCCGATTTTGGATAGCCTCACTTGGGTTTGCATGGGCCTTTTCTCTGAATTTGAAAGAGCTGGCTGAGTTGGCCTTGTCTAACCGTAATGTTATAGTTGTATCACCCTCCACTCCTTGAAGAATCACCTTGTCCTCAAGGTGAAAATTCGGGTACTGCTTAGTAAATTCGGAAAAAGATTCCCATGTTGCATTCTCAGGAGCACAATCCTGCCACTGCACTAAAATTTGGGATTGTGGGGTGCCATGAACCAATGCTCGACGTTGAGCACAAATAGCAATGGGAACAGACATAGGTTGGTTGTTGTAAGACTCACTAGGTAGTGGGTGAACTTATGAGGCGTCTTGACCATGAAATGGCTTGAGAAGTGAAATATGAAAGACTGGAAGAATCTTAGAATCAGGAGGCAAATCCAAGCGATAGGCCACAATGCCGATAGGCCACCACTCGAAAAGGACCATAATAGCGCTTCGCTAGCTTGTTGGATAATCTGTTTGCGACTGATATTTGCCTATAAGGCTGTAACTTAACCAAAACTTGATCCCCGACTTGAAGCTCTAGGTCGCGGCGATGAACATTAGCCTTTTGCTGCATCCTATGTTGAGCTTCGCGCAAGTTGGTTTTCAAGGCTGTCAATAAGGCATCACGTTCCAACAGTAATTCATCAAGTGCTTGGATTGAAGTAGAGCTTCTGGTATAGGAAGGAATTACAGGTGGCTCACGACCATACAAGGCCTTAAAATGAGACATTTGGATGCTTGTATGAAAGCTAGTGTTGTAAGAAAACTCAGCCCAGCCTAAATAATCAAACCACGATGTTGGTTTTGCTTGTGTAAAAACTCGCAAATACTGCTCGAGTCCTCGATTAACAACCTCTGACTGACCATTCATTTGAGGATGATATGTTGTACTAGGCTTCAAGGTGGTACCACTTAACTCAAAGAGTTTCTTCCAAAATCTACTAAGAAAGATGGAGTCACGATCTGAAATTATTGTACGGGGAAAACCATGATACTTAACAACCATATCAGTGAATAAAATGGTTGTTTTGCTTGCTGTAAAGTGTGTGGGTAGGGCACCAAAATGAGCTGATTTCGTCAATCGGTCAACAATTACGAAGATAACAGTGAACCCATGGGAAGAAGGTAAACCGGTAATGAAATCCATGGTAATTTCCTCCCAAACCAGTGAAGGTATAGGCAAGGGTTGAAGAAGGCTGGCTAGTGCTTGAGTTGAGTATTTTGTTTGCTGACACAATAAGCAAGAGGCAACAAATAACTCTACATCCTTGTACATATGTGGCCGATAAAAGAGGGTAGATAGACGAACTAATGTCCGTTTGATGCCTGCATGACCTGCACTTGGCGTGGCATGGAATTCGTGTAATAACGAAGGCTTCAAAACAGAATGAGTACTGATAAAGAACTTGTTTTTGAACCGTAGAATGCCATCCGAGACCAAATAAGGAGACGTTAAAGAACCCGTAGAATATTTTTTATGGAGAGCTAATAATTTAGGTACGGACTGATTTTCCTCACGAAGGATAGAGAGGAATTCAGGAATAGGGCGACTGGCCAGTAACATATTAGCAGTAGCAGGGACAGATAGTTTAAGGACATTAACTTCATGTACCCTGGATAAGGCATCAACTGCACTATTAGTTCGACCCGGCTTATATTCCACCCTGAAATAATAGCCCAGTAACTTACGAACATAAAATTATTGTTCGGGAATTTGGATTACCTGCTGAAGCAGCTCTCGAATACTTTTCTGGTCAGCTCGGATAATAAAGAAATGGCCTAACAAGTATTGTCGCCATTTATGTATTGCTTCAGCAATGGCGTGAAGTTCTTTAATATAAGTAAAAGCGACAAGCATTCGAGGACCTAATTTTCTGTTAAAATACGCAATAGGATGATCAGCTTGCATCAGTACAGCTCTAATACCAACATTAGAAGCATCTGTTTCAATAACAAAAATCAATTGAAAATTTGGCAAGCGAAGGATTGATGCTGCACTCATGGCTTGTTTTAAAGCAGCGAAGGCATTGTCAGCTTTGGAAGACCAATTGAAGCAATCCTTCCGTAATAAATCAATAAGGAGGGCAGCAATGGACGCATATCCTTTGATAAAGCGAGGATAGTAGCCCGTGAGGCCCAAGAATCCTCGCAATTGTTTTGTGGTAGATGGAATAGACCAATTAGACATGACCTCCAGCTTGCAAGGATCAGCCTTAACTCCAGAGGAGGAAACAATATGGCCTAGATATTTAATGTTATCTTGGCAAAAAAGACTCTTTGAGAGCTTCACAAAAAAATGATTAATATGAAGACAATCAAGTACTTTATGTAAATGCTCAAAAAGGTATTCTAGAGAAGTGCTATACACTAAGATATCGTCAAAGAAAACGATCACAAACTTACGTAGATAAAGAGCAAAAAGTTGATTCATTCTAGCTTGAAAGGTGGAGGGAGCATTAGAGAGTCCAAAAGGCATGACGAGGAACTCAAAATGCCCATCATGAGTCTGAAAAGCTATTTTGTAAATATCTCTGTCACAGACTCGTATTTGATAATAACCAGCTTGCAAATCCAGCTTACTGAAAATACAAGCACCACCAAGCTCATCTAATAACTCATCAATAGTTGGTATCAGAAATTTGTCTTTAATTGTTACTGTATTTAAGGCCCGGTAATCCACACAAAAATGCTAGGAGCCGTCTTTTTTTTTAACCAGTAAAACAGGTGAAAAGAATAGGCTCTGACTGGGGTGAATAATGCTTTGATCAAGTATTTCCTTGATTAATTTTTCCATTTCGGCTTTTTGGAAGTGAGGATAACGGTATGGGCGAACATTGACAGGTTTAGTATTCGGAAGGAGATGTATGTTATGGTTAATAAGTCTGTGAGGAGGTAGGGAGGATGGAGTTTGAAATAATTGCTCATATTGGTGAAGAAGGATAAGTACAGGGGAAGGTAAATCAGGTAAGAAGGCAAACTTATCAATAATGGTTGGAATAGAGAGGGTAACTTGCGCGTTTACAGTAATATACAACTACAGAAATTTAAAGAGGCCGTGTACTTAATCATGGGACATGGGCCGTGTATTTGATCATGGGACATGAGGGCCTGTAGTTGATGAAAAAAATCGGTTTTGGAGACAAGAAGAGATTGCCTCGCAGTAAGACCGGAGAGCCATTCCAAAAAAATTCCATTGACAACGTTGCATAATCACGAGATACTTTGCCAAGCAGCTGTAACCATTGAATTCCGAGGACAATATCAGGTCCCTCAATGGGGAAAAAACATGGCCCTACATAAATAAGGTAATTTGGGAACAGACATAACGGCAAACTAAGGAATCACCATTGTCGATATATACCCGAAGAGTAGTAGTATTTTGCACTGCTAACCCAAAACTTCAACTACAACAGGTTTAATAAAATTATGGGTGCTGCCACTATCGATAAGCACTTGTACCGGCTGTTGATTAATTTCACCAATAAGTAGGAGAGAGCGAGAAGTACTTTGGCCAGTTAAAGCATTCAAACTGGAGATATCACCAGCGATGATTGTCTCCTCAACAACATCTGGGATCTCAAAATTAATTGGTGGGCTCATCTCCTCGTCAACCTCCTTTGTGCCCAAAAGAAGTAGAAACTTACTACGGCATCTATGAGAGTTGCTCCACTTCTGGTCGATATTGTAGCAAAGTCCTTTCTCCCTTTTTCTCACAAAGTTCTTAAGGAGAAAGACGCTTAATAGGGAGAGATGAAGTTGGTAAAAGTGGAGGTAAAGTGAATTGGGCAAGTTGAGGTGGATGGATGGCAGAGGCACTTGCAGGAGTGTGATTCGATGTAGTAGGGTGAAAGGATGATGTGGTGGTTTTTCGGGTCCACTTAGACCAAGGCCTGGACACAACTTTACTATCAGCTTCACGCGCTTCAAACATACGAGCCAGTGCAAATGCCTCCATCAAAGAGGAAGGACGCGACAACAAAAGCTCGCGACGAATATCCGCTCACAAACCCGTGATAAAGAACGAGGTAAGGAGAGGCTCGGAAATACCGGTGACTTTATTCATGAGGTCCTCAAACTCAGTTTGAAATTCTACCATAGTTGATTTCTGAGTAAGCTTAGAGAGATTGCCTTGGTGGTCCTTATATAGGGAAGCACCGAAACGAAACTTCAGATTTTGAAGAAAATCCTTCCAACTGGAAAGAAGATCATTCGCGTTCATCCATTGGTACCAAGCGGAAGCGCGACCTTCCAGATGAAAAGAAACGATGCGGAGACGAAGAGTTTTGGATGTGCCATGGAAATCAAAATACTCATTGATGCGAAAAGTCCAACCATGTGGGTCGGTGCCATCAAATTTTGGGATTTCAAGCTTCATTGTTTGCAAGAGAGGATTGGAGTCATGGGTGCTCGATGAACCCCCAGATATTTGTGGAAAAGTGGACGGATTCGATGATCTATTAGTTGGAACCGAAAGTGACCCCTTGATTTGAGAACGTAAGTCCTCCAAGCAAGAATCCACGGTAAGCATGTATTGTTGCAGCATGTGATGAACTACAACCGTTTGGCTATCAAGTTTTGTTTGTAAAGCTTTAATGACATCTAGAATCTCTGAATCAGCCATGATGAGCAAATATCAATGAAAGCACCAATGATATGGAGCCTGTGAAACACACAAAACCGTAAACTTTCCACACTTTTCAAGTAAGTGCAAGCTCCCATAATTTAAAGGAAGGAAAAAATGACAGAGAAGAATAGAGAGAAAATTCAAAGAAGAGGAAGAGATTAAGTCCAGAAAATATTCATATATTCTTCAAATACAACCATGGAAATACTTATAGCAGCAAGAATATGCTCATAGCTGTCAAAACTAAATAACAACCTCTCACTATAACAAAAAAACATTCTCTAAATAGCTAAGGCAGTTAGAAACCGAATCTTTAAATCATATAAGCTCAGCAAGTGTAATCCTTTAGCCATTTGAGTGGCTTTCTTACACGACTTGGTTTATGGTTATCTTGGGGCCGATTTTGGATAGCCTCACTTGGGTTTGCCTGGGCCTTTTCTCCGGATTTGATAGAGCTGGCTGAGTTGGCCTTGTCTAACTGTAATGTTATAGTTGTATCACTAGCACTTGCTATTTTGCTCAACCCCGACAATACACAACACCACACCAGCACACATACAAAAGTAGCTCAAGCACACTCTTGTAGAAAGCTCTCTTGAATTTTCTCTTTCGAGTAATAAAATTATCTTCGATCATATTGCTCTTTCTTCTCTCTAGTCTTTCCGCAATTGTCTTGTTTGGCTAGCTTGAGAAGTTCAATAGACTTATTTAACAATATTTGTGCTAAAATCTCTCTAAATGTCACACAAATTATTGCGCATTATACTCAAATGTAAATAATATCAAATAATTACACTAATAATTATCTACGACATCTATAGAGGGGCAAGCCAGGCTTGCTATATAACTATTATTATGGGCTTGCTTAATTAAATGAAAGCTGGAGTTATTTAAACCCATAAAAAAATCATAAAACTCAACTACTTACCAAATCCATCACCATAACTTAAAATTGATTGTTACCCATTAATTTTCTTTTAAATCTCAAAAGATTATCCTTGTTGAACTACTTTCTTTCTTTACTATAACAATGGTTAAATCCTAAACTAGTTTCTCTTTATTTCAATTTTTTTTAATTCTTTCCTACTGAATCAATTTTATGTTTTTGTTCCTATATAAAAAAAAGGATAAATTATGTTTCCCTTAGTTTTCACTATAACATTATTAGATTTTACTTCTTCTTCTTCTTCTTTGTGCTTATGAGATTTGACCAAAAAAGTTCTAATAGATCCAAAGTTATACAAAAACTTTTATTTTTATTTTTTCATGATAGGTATTTATCCTTTCAATTTGTTTAGATTACAGTAAAGTTAAATGCATTATTTACTTCATGTATCATGATAAATTTTAACATGAAGGAGACAGAGGGAGAGAGAACAAGGACAAATAAGTAACTGGTCAAATTATATTTTCATAATAAAAATTTTAATTCAAAAAAGGGTGTATTAAGGAATTTAGTGGGTTCAAATACTCATCCTTTAAAATTTTATGTTGGGTGGGGCTATTTGAACCCATTAAAATACTCTTTGCACCCTATAGTTTATAAAAGCTTTTATTACCAAAATATTTGTTAACACAATTATGTTTAAGAATAGAAAAATATCTAAAAAAACAACTAACAATTATAGATTTTTAGATATTGTTCTCGAATCACGAGAGTTGCTAAAACAAAAATGGATTAAAATCAAGTTAAAAAATGAATTTTATTCAATCATTTAGGATCTATTAAATATGCTAAGAGTGCTAGTTTTTGTTGCTTTTTTGGACGAAAACTAATTTTGTATGATTGACCTGATGAATTTAATGTGAATTTCTTCTTTCACTATTGTTGTGATGCGACCAATAAACATTTTTGCCCTAATTCCTTGTATGGTTAATTTGAATCCTTGCTTGATTGGTAACTAGTGCTCTATTCTTATCAAGTCTTCGTATTGCAATAAATTTACAATACTTTCAATACCATTTGGTGCAAACACCAAATCCACGGTGGCTGATCTTATTACTCCCTCTTTAAGTCATTCATGACTGTAAATAAAGAATATAAATTATAGAATCAAGAAGCAAAAAGATAAAAGAAGAGACCAAAGTGGTGGGTTTACTTAAATTCGATTTATTTATAATTTTGTTCAGTAATGCTATATTAGGTGTTTAGGTAAGGTTCATAGAGTGAAAATTGAAAATTTTAAATTTTAGTAGTCATTTATTGTTTAATGGGTTCAAATATCTTCACCTTGTTATGTTTTACTTAACAAACCCATCACAATACTTATTATGCCCTTATTAAACAAAATTATTATAATTTGTGCAATTTCTTTCCACATCTTCATGTTTTCTCTATCTCTATGGTTGAGTGAATAATGTTGAGATATAAAGCTTATATATTAAAGTCATTGGACCATTATGTCCCTTGTGAGTAGGGTAAGGAAAAAAGGCTGGGCAGCCTGACCCTCTTTTTTTTTTTTTCCTTAAAAGATTATAAATTATAATAATTAATTAAAAATAAAAAGAAAACTTAAATCCCTTTCTCCGTACTGAGCCTCTAAAGTACAAAAGAAAAGAAAACATGTCAGTATATTTCGTGCATAATTTGAAAATAATTTTCAAATCAAAGTTGCAATCATCGCAGTTAAATATGTTGACGAGGAGAAAAGTAAGTCAGATGTTGTGGCATCATAATCGACCCAACCATTGAATTCACTTAAAGTCAAGTAGACCCCATTCATTTAAGTGCATCCAACAACCGGATACAATCCGCCAGACAAGATCTTCTGATTCTTACACAAATTGGATCCTATTGACCGAAGTTATTTTGATATTTTTTTTAATCTAAATATAGCTTTACCGGTAAATTACAAATCAAAATTGAAACATTACTTGGCCCAACTCGAAGTAATCGATTTCAAAACTGAGTGCTGCTAAAAGCACCTCAATTATGATTTGTATATACAACTTTTCTAAAGGAGACATACAACTCTTAAAGCCCAATACGAGTTTGATTAATTCGGCCCGCATTGGTATGCATGGCCAGAATCATACGGAAGATTAGACCACTATCATCAAATCGTGTTTCAGAGCCATGATTTCTTCTTCGTATTTTAATTTCTGTTGCGAAATGATTTGTTGCTGATGGTATCTTAATCATTGGTTGGATGCATCGAGCTTAATGAATGTCCCGCTGCTGAAGTATTTTCTGATTCAATAGTGTATGACTTGTTTTGAGCATAACTCTCACGTTAAGAATGAACCTATAAATCTTTGTGTTTGTTATGTTCTTTTTAATTTATTGATTCCGTAGTAAAGAGTAGGGTGATTAATGCTTAATTACCATTTTATGCCACCATAAAGATATTGCTGCAATGAGTGAAAGAAAAAACTGATTTGATGAGTAGAGGAAAGTTATTTCAATTTTATGGAGAAGAATTTGGGAATTAAATGAGGTTTTAAATATTTAATAGTATCTATTTGAATATGGACTATGATGCCACAAAAATAGGGTTTAAGAAGATCCCACTCTTCGCTCAAACATTGATGACAAACCACAGTCTAGCTGGAGATTTTTTTAAGTAATTTTTGCCGTATATATACAAAAGAAGACAATGATAATAATTTCTATGAGGAGACAAAATCTTTTAATACGAACAATTAACAAAATAAGGAGAAAATTAACACTAAAGTGCAACAAAAAAACATGGAAAAAAAATTGGTGCAATGAAGCTTGGAACATTATATTTTTCTATTAGCCTTCTTGAACTCACAATGACATTACAAATTCACAAGCTAAAATGAAATTTACTTGAGCAAATTTTAAAAAACAATATAAAAATCAACATTTAGTTCATGTTAAATCCTGCGACTCTTCTTATATTGGATTGTTCCAATTTAAATTACCTTTCTTCAAAATCAGTATCATTATCGTCGTTATCTTCGTCGTCTTTACCAGCAACATCTTTAACATCCTTTGTCCTCCTCCCTAAGCCACCTTTAAGCCAATCAACTACGTCAATCATCGTCGGCCGGTTCTCCGGGTTGCTGTCAGTGCATCTCAACGCGATCAACACCATTGATATAAGCTGATCACGGTTAAATTTACCCTTCAATCTAGGATCAGCAATATGTTCAAATGCACCCTTTTGGACATAGGGAGTGACCCATTGCACAATGTCACGTTTCACTCCACCAGGGAGTTTTTCTAGTGGCTTTTTTGCACTAATTAGTTCTAAAAGTAACACTCCAAAGCTATAAACATCACAACTATCCGAAACTTTGCCCCACATAGCGTATTCGGGTGCCAAATATCCGAGAGTCCCTTTTACTCTAGTGGTCATATGAGTAACACCATCTGGTATCAGCTTTGCAAATCCAAAATCAGCAACTTTTGCTTCAAAATCTGTATCCAAGAGCACATTACTTGCCTTTATATCTCTGTGAATTATATGAGGATTTGCCTCGCGGTGCAAGTACCTTCATAAGAAATATGGATAAACCCTAAGTATGTTGTAACATTAAGATTAAAACTGTCAAATAAATAAATTATTTTAGAAGTTCATATGCCTCACATATATTGAGAAGCTAACTCGTAAGTATTGAGAGGGAGAGCAATGTTTTACTTACGCGATTCCCTCAGCAGAGCCGATGGCGATGCTCACACGACGATGCCAGTCAAGCAAGCAATCAGGAGCCAGTCGGCCATGCAAATGAGTGATTAAACTGTGATTAGGCATGTAATCATAGACTATAAGGCGTTCGTCGCCACCGGCGTAAAATCCCCTTAATCCCAACAAATTCCTGTGCCTCACTCTACCTAGTATCTCCACTTCTACCGCAAATTCCATCTCAGCCTTTGCATTCAACGTCTTCAATCTTTTCACTGCTATCTGAAAATCAATTAAGTCAATTTAAGTTAGCTATTAATTTTAATTTAGAAAGAAAAAAGAAAGACCCTTTTGATTAATTAACACAAATATAGACATGATCATTGCCTCGTCGCCTTTACTTGTGCGGCCCCAGTAAACACTTCCAAATCCTCCCTCGCCAATTTTGTTATCATTATGAAAGTTGTTTGTTGCATGAAGAAGCTCTTTCAGAGAGAATAATTCCCATGGGTAATCCTTGCTATGCCTGTATGTACTATAAAATAAAATTCGAGGAAAAAAATAAATAAGTTGGAAAAAAATTGCTAACGTTAATTTTTGTTTTTAATTTAAAAAAAAACACACTTGATCATCTCCTGTTTCTCTACGGAGAAGCAACAAAAGCATGAGAATTTCCAAACCATTGTTGACGTTCTGTATGAACACTGCAGGTGAGGCAAGAAGAAAGCAAATATTTCGATGATTTTGAAGCTATAAAAAAAAATTAAAGAACGAAACGGTGAAGACAAAATGTAGCTTAGGAAGTCAAGTAGTATGTGCAGTATAATCCTTCCAAGTACATGTAATTTAGCCCTTGTCGGCATTTGCTGACCTAGCTTCCCATTGGTAATGTCATAGTTTATTTTTCTGTTGAACATTCGTCGGTATTATTTTAATTAGCTGTTACGTATATATGATAATTTTGATTTAATTATACTCCAATTTGAATTGAAGGTGACACCACCGATTCTAAAAAGAGCTTGACTAGTTGATTCGACAAACCCATCAATCTCGACGGTTCATTTGATCGACCAATCTCTTTAATATAATAATCGTATAAGCGTATGATTTTTTTATTTTTTTAAATTGGTTTGAAACAGCTGAGAAAATGTCATGTGTTAGGGACAATTAGCCGTGCTCGAACGTGGAATCGTTCATTTTAACTTAGAAACTTAAGGGATGAACAGTTTTGTGTATTCAGGCTGCGATAGGGGCTGTATATAGTAAATTACACTGGAAAGAGCATGATAATGCTGTCATTTTGATGCTACGGTAATGGGATAAGGAATTTCTCTTCAATTTTTTCCCTACTCTTTTAGTAAAATATGTAATTAAGATTGAGTTTTAAATTTTGATGTTCACAATCAAGTTAGTTTATTAAACTTTATTTATAATTAAGGGCAGAGACAACATATTAATTGATTGAGGGCTTGGAGATAGGAAGAGTTGTGTGCCACTACATTTTTTACTTTTACGTATGCAAAAATAAAAAAAATAATTTAAAAATTTTCTATGGACGCACTAATGATGGAATTAGCAGATGTAAGATTAATAACAAAAAATTATTGAACTTATGGGTTATTTAAAAAATTAAATTAATATTAATATTTACAGGCTTGATTTTAGTTTGGAAAGCCAACTCCTTTAATTTGTATGCAAAGTTCTTGGGGGTGAGAATTTAAGTGCAAATATATAGGGGGCTTGAGTATAAATATTAAAGGAATTTTTTTTTTTATCGGTGGGGACTCAGTCCATCAAATCCGCCCCTGTTTATAATTAAACTGATTTTTTCCCCCTAAATTTAGAACAATGAAAGAGACTACAGGAACCCAAAAAAAAAAAAAAAAAGACTAGGACGCCTTCAATCTTGGTACTTCTGTTTGTTCCAAATTAGTAAGTAAATAAATCCAACCTTGAGCTGAAGGGAAGTACTAATGAAATCGCGAGACAAATGAATTGAAGAGAGAGGGAGAAGGGGAAAATAGAAATGTGGGGCTTTAAGGCCCATTAATAAGTTTCTTAAGATGTATGGCCTATTAATTTGATTATCAGGTCTTGCAGGCTTGGATTTCATATTGGGTGGCTATAACACGCTCACTACATACTTCTAAAACTCAATTTTGACACATACAATTATATCCTTTGAGTTGAATTACACTGAAGAATAATTTAAAACAGGTTCAATTCACAAACAACTGTTGCACTTTATTCAGGAACCATTCAGTGGCTTGACGATAAAACACCTTCCTTCTTACTCATTTGGGATAGATGCCTGAGTCCTTTGTTTATTATTGTTGGAAAATTGGCGGGTGCTGCAGACACGCAGTTAAAGTAAAATTGAGAAGTAATAATTATACAGGGACGCCAGAATTTACGTGGTTATTCTTTTAACTTACGTCCACGGGTAAAAACAGAAGAAAATATTTTACTAGTGAATAGGAGTTACAAGTATTATAGTGTTTTGTCTCACAACTCAAAACCTCAATATACCCAAACTCTCAAAAACACTAGAATTAGAGCTTAAAACTCTCAACACTCTCAACTTACACCTCTTAACACTTTCACTTGAATTGGAGAAAATGAGATGATGAAGAGGGCGAATAAAGCATCTGTTTGTAGGCCGGGCAATGCCAAAAAATCAACAATGGTGTGCATTAAAATAATATAAATTTTCTCTTAACTTTCTACTATGGTGCCAAAGTCAAAAGTTGTGTTCCTCCCACTTATTTATGTTTCCCACTTACTCAACAACTTTATACCAAGAGGCAAAAGTTACATGCTACCCACATGTAATTGTTAGCCACTTAGAATTGTTTGCCACATGCAGGCACATGTTCAACAATTATGAAAGTTTATTTTCTTTTAAACATTTAGAAGTAGATCATGTCTATTTTGGATTAAAATAAATGTAATGTGCTACAAAAGAATGTAAGACTTATATACTGTAATATATGTTTGCTACAAATGATTTTCAAACTCCTAAATTTGATTTTGTCATTTGCAACGGAAATTCTTATGTTAACTCACCATGATATTAATGAAATTATCTATTTTCTTTAACACATGAATTTTAATTTTACAATGAGAAAATGACACCAATACTCTCTTAATTTGAATAAATAATCACAAATATTCTCTTATTTTCATAAATGGTCATATATACTTCTATTTAAAATAGAAATACTCTTATGATTTTTTCAGATAGAAAATTTGTGTGTCTTAAAAGAGATATGTGTAATCATTTCTGAAAAATATGAGGTATCCATGATAGGAGTGTCAATGTCTTTTTCCCTTTCACAATTGATCAATCATAATAATGACAACAATTTCGAAAAAAAGAAATTAAAATTCATGGTCAAATTTTATTTCCTTTAAAACCATTGTATACTAGTCTTTATCTAAATTTTGACATATTTATGCAGATGAGCAGGCAGAGAAGGCAGAAATGGAGGAGGAGTGAACAGAAAATAGACAGGATCGAGGTCGTTTAACACAGGGGTGTTTGAAATATTTGGTATTCAAGTTATACCAAGTGCAGTTCAAGTTCTTACATTAATCAAGTGAGTAGAATTTTTGTGCGAAAGGGGCAACTTTGGGAGTTAAACTGTACTGCATGAGATCGAATTAATTTTCAACCATACATCAGTGGAAAGATATTTCTGTTAGCTTTCCAATGAAGTTTACTAATCTAAATTTAGAGCTTTCTACAGTAAGTTATGATCAGTTAAGTGCATGCTGTTCAGTTTTGAGTCAAGAAGAATATTTCTGGACTTGGATTTTTTTTAATGCTCTTGCTGTGTTTTAAGCATACCAATGTTTTATTAATGTCTAGCTTTAATATTAGTCTTTGAAGTCAAGTCATTTGAAGGGTTTCTTTGTAGTATATCTATGCTTGGAGGATTGTTCCAAGAAAGTTATTTAAGCTTATGTAGTTGTAACCAAAAGATAGATATTAATTTTGGGGATTGGATGAACTTTGAGTTATTATCAAACTCTGTATCTCTTTGGTGGATTCCATTGAGTGGTGAGTATTTTAAGCCCTGTATCCGTAGCTTAACAGCTTTAGGTGGTGAATTTTTTTTTGTATCATTTTGTTGTTTGTTGTGGTGGTGAGCTTGTGATTTCTTGGGTGTGAGACGTTGTGTTTTCTCATTTATTGTGTCTGGTGTCATTATTTAACGAAAGTAAATCATATTTCAAATAAAAAACTCGTTAATAGAATAGCAAAAAAAAAAAAAAAAACGATTTGTTGAAGTTCAAACGTTCATATAAAATATTCAGCATGAGTGAGCAGGCCCATCTGATGCAGTTACCTGAAATGCTCAGCTCAGAAGAAGTAAAAGACCCTAAAATTATTAAAACGTAGTAGTGGCAACAGGTATTATATTTAGAGACCGAAGATCATAAGATCTATAGCTTGTAATAATTCCATTAATTTTGTTTCTTCCTGAGGTCTTGCAACTTGTTCTCAAATAAAGTGAACATCATTAAATATTAGCTACGATCAAGTGAAGTGTTCACTATGAGAAACATATTCTAATCGTCAATTAAACCATCTCCCTTAATCCAACCCCACCTTGTTTTACTAAATTATTGGGCATCCGGTATCCCTGTTCTTATTACGCTACAAGGCCTGTTTGGTCTGTCAGATAACTCTTGCGATTGAATTATTTTTGTCTAATTCCAAGTTTGTCCCATGTTAGAATGTCCAAGGGTTACTCTGAATGAGCACAAAAAAAAAAGTGTCACCAGGCGTCTCAGTTACAAAAACAATGACACTACCTTCACTATAACAAGAACTCAAATCAAATCAAAGTCCGTTAAAAATAGAAGCCTCCCATCCTTATTTCAAAGATAAGCCAAAATCACTCAAAGAAGAAAAATGCTAAACTTCTCTCTCTAGACTTTATCTCTTTAAATTTTTCTAATCGACACATTATCTCTCTAAAAATTTGATAATTGACTTGATCTCAGAGAATTACGCCGACAAAGTTGATCCTGTAATTGTTTTTCATATGTTTGTAGAGTTTTATTTAACCAAGATTATCTTCATCACCTAGAGAGAATGACTGTCTCCTAGGAGAAATTTTAAAAGGAGCACAATTAAACTTAAAAATAAAAAGTACAACATGAGAAGCCCATGTTGAGAGTTTAACATAATCTGATTTAATAAAGTAGAAACTCAAGCCTAATTCTAAGAGGGTTATTCTAGGTTGAAATCATCATTTGATAAGTTGGTACAAAATTTACAATCAGAAATACCATATAGATATATGATTCAATATTATAAAGATTAATGCTTAAGATCTTAACATTGGAATGACACATAATATGCAACTAATTAAGTTAGGATTCAAATGTTGAAATCACTAGTATGATTGATATTATAACTCTTGATATCAATAGGTAAAAACAGAAACCAAATACGAAATCCGCAGATACATATTATTAGTATAAACAAATGAAATCGAGAAGGTCAAGTCAGCCTACAAATATATACGCTTCTGAGACGGTTCTTAGATTTTAAAAATATGCTAGCTACTATAGAATTTTCACGCACTTAACATCCTTAGCAATAAAGTGTAGCAAAAACCAACTTTACCCCTACGAGAAAATTAAAACCAAAAGCATGTCTGAATGCATAAGTTCCCTTGCCTCGGTATGAGTCAGTTGACCTGAATCACATTACTAGACTGCACAGAACATGAGAGACCTGGCGAACATATGCCAACGGAAAATGCCTTCCGTACTTAGGTAAAAGCTCTTTTTTTTTTTTTAATAAAAGTTTGTTATTCTTTATATTTTGAAATTAGTGTTTATTGAGTCTTTAAATTTTTAGAAGTACCTCAAAATATCCGTATAGTTACTTTTTGTTCGTTTTGACTGACTTTTATAACATTACTCTTTTACAATAATGTTTATACCTTTACATTAATAAAAAAAAAAGTTACCAATTTAATACTAAAAATAAATTAAAAAGAACATATATTCATTTATGTGGAACACCATGCTAAGGAGTCAATACATTAATTTTTTTACAATATTAATTTTTTTGGACATATGTGAGTTGTCGCAATAATTAATATATATTATTTTTGTTTTTATTTTATTCTTGGGGTTAAATTGGTAATTTAATTTTTTTTTTTATTAATGTTCTAAAAAAAGTTATTATAAGAGGATAACATTGTAAAAGAAATCTAAAAGGAACAAAAAATAATGGAAAAGATGTCAATAGTTTAACAGGAGGGATGTTTTGAGTTTTGAGTTACTTTTAAAATTAAAAGGACTCAATAAACACTAAGGTTAAAATAGGGACTAAGCAAACTTTTGCCTTTTTTTTGGGTCTGAAATTTAAATAAATCCAAATAAATCTAAATTCTTAATACAATTGAATGTCTGAATCTCAATGACTTTTTTTTTAAATCACTAAAAATAAGTATTAAGATATTTTTTAACTTAAAGAATCTAAAAACTAGCATTTTATATTTGTGCCCTTAGAAATTATAAATGTTAAACAAGTAATAAACATCTCAAAGAATATAAATAAGATAATATATTATCATAACATAAATCTTGTTCAATTAAATACAACCCTTTAATATTTTAAATTAATATATGTTAATCAATTTTATTATAGTTTATAAAGTTTTTATATGAAAAATATTCATAAAAAATAAAGATAAATAATGCTAATTTGAAGAAAATAAAAAGATAAAAATAATAACAGCTTACACTATATTATCACAAGTTATAAAGATGGTAAATAATGCTAATTAGTAAATTTTATTTAGGTAAGGATGAAAAAAATTATTAATTAGATAGGGATATTTTGGAGAATATCTTTCAGTGATGTTATTAAGACTTTTTAGATTAAGTAAAAAGTAAAAAAAAAAAAAGGCTTAATAACTTAATAATTTATTGATTAAAAATTTTCATTAAGTTGAAAAAACAAATAAACATAAAGACTTAACTGATTAAAAATAAATAAATAAATAAATAAATAAGACCTTACTCTCTTGTTTAAGAATCCATCTAATATTTTCTTACTCCATTGGATTTTTTTTAAAATACACATGGAAAGGATTAATGTTAAGATACATGGAATAGGAGATGGTTTAACAAAAGCAATTCCAGAGAATGAGATCAAACAGTTCAAGCCACGGTACGCAGTGAAGAAACAAATACTTTCTACTGGAACTGTAGCATCAATCAGAAGCATACCTATATATCATAGTGTCGAAATCAATTTATTATATGATTAAGTTCATGTTGTAGTCCCTTGTAGATCAACATATGTCGGTTTTTTTTTTTTTTTCCCAGTGGAACCTTAACAAAGGGAAACATATTATTAAAAGAAAGTGAAAGAGAAGAGAAAGAGCAAAGGCTAGCGTAGCTAAACCGTAAAAGGACAAAGATATAGGCAAAAACTACATAAGAGTTAAGAAAATCTATAAGCAGGAGAGCCCTAACGATCCTTGAATAACAGCTCTTGAATTTGGACTGAGGGAGAGTCGAACCAAGTAAAAGATGGACAATGTAAACTTAATACTAGCCAAAAGGGTCTCCCCCTGAATTACCTTCACAAAAGATGTGAGTACAATATAAAGAAATTTAGGAGAATATAGCTTTGCAATTTAACCACCAATTCTTAATACACCAAGGAGGCTTGAAAGAAAGCCAAGCAAGAAAGAGATGGCAGCCATAGAGTCACTTTTCAGCCAAACTTGGTTCCAACAACGATTGTAAACTTGTAAAACTGCATGAATAATGGCCATGATTTCAGCCCAAAATATATATATATATATAAAAAGATATTGTGACCCATACTCATAGCAAAAGACCCAAGAAAATACCTTGACGCGATTTCCAAAGACCCCACCACACGCTGAAGCTACTGAATTATTTTTTGGAGAGACTATCTATATTAATTTTAATAAAAAGGAATACAGTTGATGCCATAGAACCAATTAGGGAAATATAATTCCACCAAGATCTTGCAAATAAAATATCAAATAAATAATAAATAGAAAAATAATATAAAATAAAACCAATCATACAACATAAGAATTTACATGGAAACTTTTATACTAGAGAAAAACTATAGTCTTTAAGGACGGCAAGAGAAAAATTCATTATGCGAAAAATTATTACAATCACTTTTGTATTTTTCCTCATACCCAAAACCCCAATAATACTTATTTTTCAATAGAGTTATTGTTTGTCTCACACTAGAAACTATCTACTTGTAGAGAATTGATTGTTGTGTTACACAAACAAGTGAACCCAACCTCTCTAGCTATATGTAGTGATTATTTTTTATAGGAAAATTATTCATTTTCTTATACTAGTACTCTTCCCTGAATAAGTCAAGTCCCAAAGGAGAAATTACTTATCTTTTAAATAGAAATCCTACTAAATAATAAAATATCCTAGGAAATTCTTATTAAAAAATAAGACATATTTATTAATAATAGCTTATTTTTTTAATAATCTCCACTTTAGTGAGTTTTTCAATTCGGCGACAGGACATAATCCAGCATGTCTCTGCATAATCATGTCGTCTCCTCCTTTTTTACCCCACTAAAACCACACTCACAAAGAGCTCATGAGAAGCACTCCACCCATGGTAAAATCTTGTCCTTTATACAGCAACCATAATTCTTTACACCAAGAATTATCATACTCCACCATATCCAGAGTACATATAGTCGGCATACGTTGATCACCTTGCTAAAAATACACTTTTATGTTTGGCTCCCTTGAGAGTCCTCAACCATCAACATAAAAATTCCACCACACACCTTGTATTAAACGATAAACCATGCCTTATGTACAAAATCTTGTGGACCCGCTAACAATAACACATCCACTTCCATGGCGCTAACGGTTTGCCATGAGGATGTCTTCATCATCTATTATACGGGACCATCGCCTCCCATAATGATGAGAAACTTTCAGCTAGTGATGCTATCAGTATCTTCATATACTCATTTAGAGCCACTTGTTGAACTTGCTGCATTTACATTTTCACAATCCTTTTTAAGATGCCTTGATTGTCCACACATCTAGCTGACTTCTTTATTTTTAGAGTTATTTTTTTTAAATACCAGCTGTCAATGCCAAATCATTAGAAACTTTATTACTTCCACCATTCAGCATTCTTTCTTCTGAAAGTAGAGTGCTAGTAACTTCTTCATGACTTACAGTCTTCTTCCCCTATATTAAAGTAGGCAACAAATACTTATAGGAAGTTGGAAGAGAAACAATAGCCTAAGCACCTTCTCATTGACTTCAATTTTAAGTCCAAATGCTTCTAAATCTGTTATGATGCCATTAAGAACACTATGATAATCAAAAATTTTTGTACCTTTAATCATTCTGAGCATGTGAAACTACTCATTAAGGTACAAATGATTAAAGATACTCTTTATCTGATACAAATTTTGTAGCCTCTCTCAAAATTTTTTTGCCGAAGGAATTTTTCCTACATTCCAAAAAACATAATCATATAGCACATACAGTGCTTTCATCCAATTCTTCCCAATCTTCATTACTCATAACAAAATTTTCAATGTTGATACTACTCAAAAGTGTTTAATTTACTCCAAGTATAAGAGTGTCTAGTTATAATATAACTTAGTGAGTCCGAGGTCAATCCGCAGAGAAAAGATTTAGTTAGTTTATTTTAATTTATCTAAGAAATGAAAACATAATTAAATATATGCAACTTAATTTAAGTGAAACTATGAAATTAAATTAGTTAGGGTTATGGATCCACTCTTAGTAGTAAATGCATTTAATAAATTCTTTTTATTTTTTTATTGCCCAAAAGATTAATTGTATAAATTGTAATTTTTTCCTATTAATTTTATTATGGATTAAGTACTTAGTGTGCCAAAATTTAACTTGTCTGTAATAAGTCAAAATACCAATTTACCATACTTTATACTAAGATATTAAGAATTTATTGTGCCAAACTCTCATGTTTGTCTACAAAAAATTAAAATTTCAAAATATAAAATATGGATAAAATTAGATAGAAAATAATTTAATTTATATAATTAAAAATAGAATTTGATTAAATAATTTTTTTTACTAAGAGTTTCACCTTACCCTAACTATTAGTATTTAGCTAAACATAATTGAAATAAAGGTAATTATTAAAATTAAATTACACATAATTAAAAAAATAGTTTCTGAAAATTGGAAATAAAACTAATTTTCTTTATTGAAAATATATTACAAAATGTTAAAACATAAATAAGATACAGAGAAGAGGAGAAGAATTTGAAGAGAAAAGAGTATATCATGTTTAATTATGATAAAAATTCAATTCACTTATACTAATACTGGTTCATAATCAATTCACACCACACAAATAAATATATCATGTTCATACATTTGTCTCACTAACAAAACATAAAACTAACTTAATCCACTTAAGCACACCCAACTCATTCCACCAACAATTACCACACATAACATAGTAAAAACTTATTATTTTACAATTACCACACTTAACGTGGTAAAAACTTATAATTTCACAACAAAAGTCGCAGATCCTCCTCGACAATAACCTAACTTCTCAAACCTCCAGAATCTAAATTTGATATCCATACATTTATTTAGAGCCTTGAATTGCATGAAATTATTATTTTGATCTAATAAACACAAAAAAATACACAAAATTAAATATTTAGAAAAATAATTAGAAATTCACAATATGTTATATAATTACAAATGTAAATTATAATGAAAGCACAAAATAATATTTTTATCCCTTAATCAACATACAATTTTTAACATTAATTAGAGGTCACTGCTAAAAGTAGGGGATGGTTTGCCCTTCAAAGCCTTGTGTAGCCCAAATTGAATTAATACATCCATGACTTAAATTTTTCACAAGCCAAAATTGATTTTTTCATCAAAATTTTCAACCTCAATCCTAACAGGATTTGAAATTTTGTTTGCAGATATAATTACTTTACAAAAAAACCTTTAGCTCTGATATCACCCAAGATCTTGCATCTTGCAAACAAAAATATCAAGCAAATAATAAACAAAAGAATAGATGGAGAATAAAACCAATCACATAATGCAAGAATTTATGTAGAAAACTCATATACTGGAGAAAACCATGGTCGCCAAGGACAAGAGAGAAAAATTCACTATGTCAAAAATTATTACAATCTCAAAACTCTAATAACACCCAATCTCTTAATAGATCAATCATTTTTCTCACACTAAAAATTGTCTACTTACAGAGAACTAATTATTGTGTTATGCAAATAAATGAATCCAACGTCCTTATATATAATGATTATTTCTTGTTGAAGATGTATTCTTTTTCTTTTATTAGTTGTTATTAGATCAATCATTTTTCTCACACTAGAAATTGTCTACTTATAGAGAACTAATTATTGTGTTATGCAAATAAATGAATCTAACGTCCTTATATTTAGTGATTATTTCTTGTTGAAGATGTATTCTTTTTCTTTTATTAGCTGTATTCCTCCTTAAATGAGTCAAATTCCAAAGGGAAAATTACTTATTCCTTAAAAAGAAATCCCACTAAATAAAAAAAAAATCCTAAGAAATCTTTATTGAAAAATAAGACATATTTCCTAATAGAACCATTGTCGCAGTAGTAGCTCTACAGCGAGAGATACTAATGCCAAGATTTTTGACAATATTCAAATTTAAAAGAGAAGAAACAGAGCCTTGGCAAGTCGATCAACACATGATAGATTGCTAACCTATGAGACAATATAACAAAAATGTAAACTAGATCCTTGCACTTAGATAAACAATGTGTAAAACTTGTATCGAACCCTAAACTATAAAATAATGAATGAATAATGGGAAAGAAATTTCTTACCTCGGCCTAAATAGTACGAAAAACCCATCACTAGTTTGGGTGGAAACATAGCAGCTAACATCAAGTTCCTCTCCAAGCACTGCTTCTACTACTTTTAATAGGAACAAATTTTCCTCTCTATGGACACTATTCATCACAATCTCCACTCCACCTGTATATTAGTGAATTAAAACACAGTTTGTCAAATAGTTACCCGAATTTGAATTTCCCTAGCCAGAAGCTTTAAAATCGGATTCTTGAACTTATCTCTTGAGACTCAAGTCTTGAATATTCTTATTTAGATACTTTCTATAATTCATAGCCTTGTTTATGTGATCAGATTTTGAACATTTTCCCTGCAACCACCCAAAAAGAAAAAGAAAAGAAAAATCTTAGAATAAATTTATTCATGATAATCAAGAAAATCTTAAACCTTCGGCAGGACATTGAACAAAGACTATAATTCAAGCCTTGGGGCAGGGACATAGAAAGAAAATTGTTTTTTGGGCACATTCAACATATAATATAGACCATGAATGCAGCTTACCTAATCATAAAGGCATTCTACACTGTTTGATTAATAATAAATAATAAAGACTCAAGATTAGGCTTTGTTTGGTATATTAAATAGAGCTTATCTAAATAGAGTTTTTATTAAAAAATAGGAAAAAAGACACCTACACCCCCAAGGTTTGGGGAAATGGTCACTAACATCCCCAAGTTTTCAAAGAGAGACACCAAGATCCCTTTTTGACCATTATACCCTTTACCTCTACTATTCTAAAAAATTCACTTTAAAATTTTTAGTAAATGCAAATACCATATAAATAATGTAATTTATGCAGTAGACTAACAATATTAAAATATTTAATATTTTAATAAATTTTAATATGTAAATTATTATATTTATTTTAATAATATATTTTTATTCATTGTAGAGATTTTAAATAAATGTTTGCATTAAATACGTTCTATAATTAAAAACATTCTCACATACAAATATTGTTAAAATTATTATTTTACACAATATTAAAAATAATTTAAAATTTTAATACATTTATTTTAATATTATGATTCTATTTATCATAAAATTTACTTTAATACAATAAAATATATCTAATAGATTATAAAATATTAAAATATTTTTTAAATATTGAAATTATTTTTAACTGTATATATTATTACATTTATTTTAATATTATATTTTTATTTATTATAAAATATTAGAGTTAATTCTTTTGGGATAATAGAGATAAAGGGTATAATTGTCAAAAAGGGGTCTTGGTGTCCCTTTTTAAAAACTTGGGGGTGTTGATGACCATTTCTCCAAATCTTGAGGGTGTAGATGTCCTTTTCCCTAAAAAATATTAGTTGTTTGGTTGTCAACGAGAGTTTTTATTAAAAATTATAAAATTACTTTTTTAGATAAGGTTTTAAAAGTTATGTTATGAAAGTAATAAAATAAGATTGTTAAATAAGTAAAAAATACTTTTGATATTTTTAACATTTAAAATTTTTTTTTAACCTCTACTCCCAAAAGCTCAAAATTTGAGCTTTTGTTAATAGAGGCAAATTATAGTCTTCAAAAGCTCTACTAGAAAAAACTAAAAAAAAAAAAAATGAAAAGAACTTGTGGAATTAAATAAACACTTATGGTTATTAAATAAGTCATACTGAATACAATACTTTTATCTTTGTTTAAAAAAAATACAATATAATTTCAAAATATTCAAATAACAATATATGATGCTACAACTATATTATATTATTATTTATTGATATATGCTTATTGATTATCATTGTTCCTACAAGGTTTTGTGTTTTGGAAATGATATATAATGGTTTCATTGTCAACAAAATAATATATAATATTTTTTTAATAATTTCATAATTTTTAATTATTATCTTGCTTTGTTAAATTTATTATCTTTATTTATATATGGTTAATTCTTTTTAACAAGAGTTAAATTTGAAACTCTTCAAATTATCTAGGCAATTTTAATAATAAACTGAGACACTATTACAAAATTAAAGCAATTATAAACTAATTTTTTTATTACAATTATAAACTAATTTAAAATAACTTTTCAAATTTTTTAAAATCAGCTTGGACCGCCTCAGCTGGCCCCATACTGGCTCCGCCTCTGCTCGGTAGGGGCTGCTTTTAAGTTTTGACTTTAGAGAGATAATGGAATTAAAGAAATAGATACGCTTCTTGCTGGAGTGTGAATATCTTGGATTGGACTAAGGTGTCTGAGATTCTCAGCGATAATCTCTTCCTACGCAAGGTGAGATAAAAGTAATGATGCGGGCACTCATACTTTAATTTCTTCTTTACAACTGAAGCTCAATTTGGTGGACCAACGTCGGTGCCATTTTTTTAATCATCAACGTATATGCTTTACAGTTTGCATGTTTAAAAATTCATTATTTGTATTTCGAGGAAGGAGGAGAGGAGGAATGGGGAAAAAATGTGATTTTTCTTTATATTTCTGCAAGGTGGAGAAAGTGCTCTCTGATAGCAGTCAAATGAAGATTACAAGAATCAATACTGATTTTTCAAATTAGCCGTTTTAGTACACGAATAATAAGAGTGAATGATAATTTGATTTCTTTAACTATCGGTTCTCTTGACTTTTATTTTATTGTCTTTTCAATTTATTTTAAGTGGTAGATTCCTCCGTAATTTGTATTGATCATTTTTCCATATCTTATTGACGAGCTTTATTTAAAAAAATATTGATTTTTTTAATTTTTTAATGTTGTTAAAGTATATTTTGATAGTCGCCTAAAAGTGATCGATTATAAAGTGGAAGAAAAAAAGAGTGTTGATCCTAAAGATCATTATTAATAAGGATATTCCTCAACCATACCTATTATAATATGCCCTTATGTACATATGAAAATGGTCAAGCCCATTGTTTATGGTAAAGGTCAAGATTATTATGATGATATCCACGCATGGATGGTCATTATGACAATATACACGTATGGAAGAAATAGAAATAATTATGTGATGATTGAATGACAAAAATTAAGACCTTTATGATATATACAAATGGCAAGAATCAATAGTAATTTGTAATGAGTTAGGATAGATATTTTAAATTTCATCTTAAATGTCGTGTTATTTACTAAGTAGGTAGTAATTTTTTACAAGATTCAAGTAAATAAATTGTATTATCTCACTAATTAATTGATAAATGTTATATCATTTGAGATAATTTTTTTAGAATAAAAAATTTAAGATATATAACATTAGTCTTACGTCATACAAATATGACCAAATATACAAGTAAATATGGAAGGCAAATCCGAGCTAATTATTTTATTTGATTATTTTGCTTTATTGCAATGTGTTGTCTTGTATAAAATTAAGTCTTCGAGCCATTTGAAGTAAAGAAAGTGAAGAAAAAAAAGAAACACTTCTCATGGGTGCTCCATAAACTTTTCATGGTATCAAAATGAGTTTTATTAACGATTTCAGTTAAATCCATCACATAGATAATGATTTATTAGATGTTGGGGATATTTGCACTCTAAAATTTACTTTGAATATTTTATTACTTTGTACATTTATGTGCTAAATTATAAAAGTGAAGCATAAGTACAACTATTTAAAATGTCAAAAAATGATCTTAATTAAATTAGTTAAATTAATTTATTCAAAACACCAGTTAAGCTATTTAACACACCCAAAAAGAACTAATAACAATTTAGTAAATACAAAAGTAGAATCAAATTATTTTGTAAACATATTCTTTAACATGAGTGCTAGTTATTAGTTTTTGTTTAGGAAAAATTATGTTCAATATTGGTTTTTATACCTCAATTTTTTAACATAACAACTGAAAAAAAGAGGCCATATGGCAGAGAAAAAAAAAAAGGCGAAGGAGAAGGAGAAGGAGAAGGAGAAGAAGGAGAAGGAAAAGAAGAAGAAGAAGAAGAAGAAGAAAAAGGTTAAGAAAGATACTTTTATTTTATTTGTTGAAAATAAAAAAGTAAAAATATGTTCAAAATATTTTAATAAAAATTCTAGGATTTATGGCAAGAGAATTTTTTATTGAATAAGGAGAATGCTATATGAGTGTTCAAAATAATTATATTTTGATAATTTATAAGATAGAGTCTTTAAGAATAATTTATGCGATGGGTATTTTTATAATAATTTTTTATTAAAATAAAATACAAACAATTCCATTCTTACTAGAATAGAGAGGGGTGTAAAATAAGAGTGCTTTTTTTCCTGAAGTTAAATAAGTTTCTCATCCTCCTTCTTCGCATTGAGTCTTAAAGGGTCCTTTATCAAGTTTAAGCTAAATGAAAATAGGGTTTCCGCTCAAAGGAAGAAATTATCAATCATGAGTGCTAACAAACAAATATGGATTTAGTAACAACATTTATGAAAAGTTTTGTTTATGAGAATCTGGGTTGAAACTTACAAAAATGTTTAAGTTCTCAACTGAAAATGTTGTCTAAGGGGACAACTTGGATAAAGTTGAAATTAACTAATTTTACTCATAATAATATCCTTCTGATAATTTTGGAAATTTAGGTGCACCTCGCAGCCTGAACTATAAAATATAATTTCTTTAATCAACAGAAGCACCATCGGTAGCCGCGCAGAATATCATGCATGATGGAAGTAAGCTTAATTAGTAATAATTTCATAGATATTTCGAAGATGGGGTTAGTTCAAAATGTGTTTTGGCTAAGAAAACAGTCTCACATTTGCTAAGTAGATAAATAAGCTTGTTCATATATGTTACTCTCTAACTCATGACTTAGCTTATGAGTTAGGATTAGATGTCATCCTTCAGTTAAAAAGAGATAATGTTTTTAGGGTTATGTGTCATATTTAGGAAAATGATAAGAATATTCATTTTGTACTAGGTTTATTCTTTCTTATAAATATCTTAGTGCGTCTAAGCTTGACCCTTGATTTTTAAGCCCATCTAATTTAAAAAATCATTGCAAATGACATCTTTATAGTGCTCTAAGTATTGTGCTTATTTTGCCGTTATAATTATTCACGTATCATTCATTTATTAGTCCAAAACTATCATTCCAAATTTACCCTAAACATTAATCATTTTTTCTAAAAGCCAATTGATTTTTAATTCTATACGCCAATTAACAAAAATAATAAATAAAATTTTAAAAGCCTATCAGACATGCCTATCTTTCCACTGATGGATGAGCTTATGTATTCTTCTTACTATTAACCTCTACTATATAAATATCTTATTCACCTATATAGGGGCCTCTCACTTGCTCTCTCTCCTCACACACACACACACACACACACTCTTTCTCCATCTATTAGATCATCACTTACTTCTCCTTTTTCAGGAGCCCATTCTATTCTCCACTTTCATCATCTTCTTTACCGTATTATTGTAATACTAACTGGGCAACCCAAAAGGGGAAGTGAATTGATATTTTAAAATTTAAACTAAGCAAACCACACAACAATTCAATCTAATGCTTTAATAAATTTGAAAACAATAAATTCAATAAAGCACAATAATAAATGAGTAAGGGAAGAGAAACAAACATAATGATTTTTATGTGGTTCGACAATCCCCGCCTACGTCCATACCTCCAAGCTCACCGGGCTTGAGGATTACACTAAGCAAGCCTCAAAGGCTTCAAATACTTACAATTGACTTCCAAGGTGTCAATGAACCTTTACAATAAGAGATTATCCCCAATTTCTTAACCCAAGTGTATCCCAACACTTATAGTCTCTTAACTTGATTTTACAAAAAGGATTACAAATGAATTTTTCTTACACAATGTGTTTGATCACAAATGAAAGCTTAATGTATGAATGAATAAGATGAATACAAGAATTTAAAGCTCAATGAAAGTTGTATGCTCAATATTTAGCACAATAATAATAATTAGGATTGTTGTTGTTTGAATTTGATTGAACTTATTTACAGTTGAACCCGAAAATTAGGCGTTATTTACTTTTGCTCACTGTCGAATCACCGTTAACTCAATGTCGGATCGCCGTTTGACTTGTCAATATGACCGTTGGGCTGAATTTTTAAATTTTCGGATCGCCGTTATCTGGATGTTGGATAGCCGTTAGTGGCCAGAGGCTAATCTTTCAATTCTGTTCAATGTCGGATTGCCGTTTGCTACAGTGATTGCTATAGTGAACTATTTTGAAAAATAATAGTTTGGCCTAAAAACTTTCTATAACTGTATTATAACCCAAAACGTTATAAATTTTACAAATAGGTTCAATTTCAGAATTTCTAAATAATGCTCGTTCCTAAAACTTTTTATAATTATGATATGACCCACAATGTTATGGAACTTTTCAAATAAATCATTCTCCAGAATTTCAAGTAATACTTGTTGATTTCAAAGTTTTCACAACTCTTTCAATTAGACCATAAACTTGAAAAATAACTAAATTCATAAAATTATTTTTCCATTAAATATAAAACCTTTATAATGTGAAAATAATGATTTATTTAAAATGTATAAAAAATAAATTGAGTTTTTAAAAACTTAATCATTCTTAATTTTGTTTGTTATCATTAAAATCAACATTATGGATACGTAAATGCTAACAATTATCACTCTTCATATCATTATTTACCATCTTCATCTTTATCAATATCAAACATCTCTATATAGCTATTTAGCTTATGTTATTCATGTTGGATAATGTAAAATTTTATGTAACCTCTTATTTATATAGTGGACTAGTGATGACTTGTTTCGGTAGATGTAGGCCAAAGGCTTAACCATGTAAATATTATGTGTTCTTTGTATTTATTTTTGTTTTGCTACATTTTCAAATTGAGTTTGAGATTATGTATCACGTATGAGCTTATCTGGGCTACCTCAATTATATTAACTATTCTGTGAGACCACGTGAGGAATAAGACCACCTAAGCTACACTTAAACACATATTAGCCCTCAATGTCAAATCTTACGAGGCTTCATTGAGCTTTCCTCTATTTTTCCTTATATGATCATCTCAAGTCACTATGCATATCACATTAGCTAACCACCTAGTATACCTCAGCTATATCATCTGCCCCAAACATAAAAAGTATGTTGGAGAATTTAAAAAATTAACACTAAAAAAACATACTATTTTATTTCTTCAACAACACTTCTCAACTACAACTCTTATTTTTCACTCTCTACAACATAAAGATTTTGTTAATTCACTTGATGCATAAACTAAAGAGGAGAAGTGGTATTTATACATGAAACTAACTAATCACAACCATTCATTTATTCAACTACTACACAAATCCTCACCATTAATTAAAACCTACCACTCACCTACTTCACCAACCATACCTACCGCACCTACCATAAGAAGCTTCTATGTATTTGGGCTTGAATTTGTTCATCTTGGATCAAGTTTATGATCCAACACCCCCCTTAAACTTGATCCTATGACACCAAGCAAACTTCTGAATTTTACAAAGTCTTCTCGCTTGAGTGGCTTGGTGAAGATATTAGCTGCTTGATCTTGTGATTTCATATACCTGATTTACACTTCTTTTCTTGCAATACGCTCTCTTATAAAATGATAGCGAGTATCTATGTGTTTACTTCAATCATGAAAAACTAGATTCTTGGATAGGACAATTGCTGGTTTATTATCAACACAAATCTCGATTGGCTCTTCCTGTGGCGAGCCCAACTCCTTCAGCAAATTTCTGAGCCAAATTGCATGCCAAACACTTGATGTAGTAACTACGTACTCAGCTTCACAGGTGGAAGTGTGACAATTGGTTGCTTCTTTAACATCCATGTGAAATCAGCATCTCCTATAAAAAACACAAATTCGGTGGTACTCTTTCGATCATCTACATCTCCACCCCAATTGCTATCACTTTATCCAACAAGCTTGTATTTATTAGAAAATGAGTATAACAAGTTGAAATTAATTGCACCTTTGATGTAGCAAATGATTTTTTTTTGTAGCTTTAAAATAAAAGGCCTTTGGATTCTCTATGTATCAACTCACAAATCCAACAACATAAAGGATATTTGGTCTTGTGCATGTCAAATAACGTAGGCTTCCGACCAAAATTTTAAAGAATCTCTTTTGCATAGCTTTCTTGGGAGATAATTATGGCTTCTTCATTTTGTTTAACTTCAATGCTGAGGTAATATGCCATTAGTCCGGTGTCAGTCATCTCGAACTCTATGATCATCACTCTCTGGAACTCTTCAAATAAGCTTGGATCACTTCCAATGAAGATGAGATCATCCACATATAGGCACAAAATTAAAATGTCTCCATCTTTTTCTTTGACGTAGAGAGCATGTTCATATAGGAGATAATTATGGCTTCTTCATTTTGTTTAACTTCAATGCTGAGGTAATATGCCATTAGTCCGGTGTCAGTCATCTCGAACTCTATGATCATCACTCTCTAGAACTCTTCAAATAAGCTTAGATCACTTCCAATGAAGATGAGATCATCCACATATAGGCACAAAATTAAAATATCTCCATCTTTTTCTTTGACGTAGAGAGCATGTTCATACGGGCAGTTGGTGAAGCTGTTCTCTTGAAAATACTTGTCAATTCTGCTATTCCATGCCATTGGTGCTTGCTTTAACCCATAAAGAGCTTTCTTCAGTCTTAGAACTTTGTCTTCATGTCCTTTCACTACATAGTCTAATGGTTGTATGATATAAACTTCTTCTTCGAGGAATCTATTCAAGAAAATATACTTCACATCCATTTGAAAATCTTCTATTTTTTCTGAGCAGCCAAAGAAATAATAAGTCTAATAGTTTCAAGCGAATTACAGGAGCAAATACCTCATCGTAGTCTATGCCAGCATTTTGATTATAGCCTTTTGCAACTAGCCTCACCTTGTGCCTTTTAATTTCTCCCTTCGTATTTTTCTTCGTTTTGTACACCCATTTGACATCGATCGCCTTGTGACCCATGGAAAGAGTAGTAAGCTCCCAAGTATCATTCTTTATAATGGCTTTGATTTTTTCATCCATTGCAACTTTCCACTTTTCATCTAGTACAACTTCTTGGAAGTTGACTGGCTCACAATCAGCAAAAAAGCAAAAGAGAGTGAGATCATCAAGTCTCTTAGTTGCCTCATAAAGATTTTGAAAACTCCTTGTACATTCTTCAGTTCTTTCATTTAAGAAATATGGCGGTGAATCTCTACATATAGTTGATGCTGGTAAGATAGGTGGAGTAGCTAGCTCTTATTGTTTTTCGACTTGTTTTATTTATGTATGATCATCTTTTTCAATAAGAAAAAAGTTGATGTTATTCACACCAGAGCCAAAATCCCATTCTCTTTTTTCATAAAAAAAATTATGTCTCGACTGATCACGATCTTCCTGTTGTTTGGATTGTAAAGCTTATATCCTTTGGAGTTATTGTCATAGCTGATGAAATTGAACTTCTTACTTTTGTCATCCAACTTGGCTCTACTTTTGTCTGATATATGTACGTGGGCAATGCTTTCGAAAACTCTTAAATGGGTGATTCTAGGCTTTCTTCCACTCCAAACTTCTTGTGGCGTCTTGCCCCACACACTTCTTGCTGGAAATCGATTGGATAAGTAGACTACACATGCAACGCTTCAGCCCAAAATTCTTTAGGTAGCCTCTTACTCTTGAGCATGCTTTTAGCCATGTTGAGGATAATTCTATTCTTCCTTTCTGTAACATCATTTTATTCGGGGGATCTTGCAACTGTCAAAGGCCATCGAATTCTATTTGCTTCACAAAACTCTATGAATTCCTTAGAAGTGAATTCTCTACTTCGATTAGATCTTATGGGTTTAATTTGGTATCTAGGGAGCTTGGCTTGAATTGATCATACACATCAGTATGAATGAGCTCGAGTGGCTTCTTAACTCTTAAGTTTGACTTATTTGGAAAGCTCCTTTTGAACTGCTTGCCAAGTAAACATTCTTCACAAAGTTGATCTGGGTGATTGATGTATAGTAAGCCTTTCACCATATTTTTTTTGAATAGTAGCTTCAGTCCTCTAAAGTTGAGATGTCCATATCGAAGATGCCAAATCCAGGATGAATCTTTGTGACAGGCTTTGAGACATTTTGCAACATTATTTTGAATATTTAAAGAAAACATTTTATTCTTCAACATTTTCACCTTTGTAATTAGATTTCCTTTGTCATCTCTTAGGAAAAGACTGCAATCTTTTAAGTGAATATCATAACCTTTTTTCAAGAGTTGACCCAAACTTAGAATGTTGCTTTTCATATTGGGCACATAGTAAACATTCGAAATTATTTGGTGGCTACCATTTTTTGTACGAAAAAGAATGTTACCTTTGTTTTTCACTGGTAATTTTGAATCATCTCCAAAAGCGATACTTGTTGAGTGTTAGAAAATGTATATTTATAAATAAGAAAATTGTTATTTTATACTTTAAGTTTTACTAACATTTCTACTTTTATGTATTTAAGTTTCTTGTGATTTAATTATGTGTGTTTTATTTTAATTAAGTATTTTATGTATTTTAGGGGTATCGTGGTCATTTTACAATTAACGAGAGATCAGACGGCAAAACGGACATCACTTTTGAACTCCGGATAGTCAAAAACCTTAGGAGGAGTATAAAAGAAAAAATGTCACTGTTCACATGTACGGCACTATTCACATGCACGATACTATCTATGTTACTGTTCATGACACTGTTCACACATACAGAACGATGACGTGACATTGATCGATGATGTGGCATTGACTGATGAAGTGTCACGATTCTATTGGACAAAATTTATATACACGATTGATCGGTGACGTGGCAGCATGTTAGTGGACCAAAAATTACGCGTACAGTACATGCATATAAACAAGATTATTTTCAACCAAACTGTGTCACTGTTCAAACCGCGTGGTCAAATTGTGTCACTATTCAAACCACGTGGTCAAACCGCGTACTGTTAACTGATGACGTGGCGTAATCCTGAGCATCTAAACTATTTTTAATCCAATGGCAATGATTTACTTAATGTATCTATAAAAAGGGGGCCTCTCCCCCTAATTTGATAACTCTGAACTCATTTTTTTAGCTTCATTTTCTATAATTCTTTCTCCATCTTGTATTTTCTACATATTTTAATAAATTTACATTTTGCCCCTAGTTTAATTATAAGTAGCTAATTTTCTTTCAAACTTGGGTTGAAGGGGAAGTCTCAACATGTGTCATGGGTTTTATTTGGTAAATTTATTTTCTCTTCCCCTCTAATTATTGTGGATGTTTTGACTTTTCGTCGACAAATAATAATAACATTGTTTAGTTACCACCCTGGTTTCACCTGCTCCCTAGTACAAGGTTATTATTATTTGGCACGATAAGCCCTTAGCATCATATTGATTAGAGTGTGGTTCATGAGGTGTGGATTCCCCCCTCATAATTTAATTGGCACTAATAAGGAATATTTAGCCCATGGTGCATGTTGATACGGATCCAGATACCCAAGTGCTTCGATTATAATAGTTTTCACCTTAATTTAATTCCGCCATTCCCATTTAAATTTTAGGATAATTTAAATTACTTTCACCACAAATCCAATCAACCACCCATTTACAAAATTAATTCTACGCGTAATTAAAATTCACCTCCTCGTGGGATCGACACTCATCACCGTTAATCTATTCTACAATAGATTCGTGCGCTTGCGAGTTCAATAAAATTTGCACAACAATACTGTCTTTCACATATTCATTTAGTTCCACGAACATGTTTCTATTTCTGTTCATATGATTGCTAGCACATGTGTCCAGATACCATGTATTTTATTGACTTCCACTTGTGTCATTGCGTGCTAGTAAAAGGGTGTCATCTTCACCATTTTTCTCTTCAGCATAATTCACTCTCTCATCAATTCTCGTGCTTGGAGCTTTGCATTTTGAAGCATAATGCCCAAACTTTTGACAATTATAGTATTATACTTGGGATTTGTTGTACCTCGATCTTTGATTGCCTCTACCTCGTCATTTGATTGGGCTTTCTCATTTTCTATTATTGGAATTGTTATTGTTAAAATTTCAACCTCGTCCATGACCATGACCTCTACCTTGGACATAATTGCTTCTCTCGTTGTTGGAGCTTTCTTCTATTTTTTTTTAGATTGTCTTCCATATTAAGAAGTAGTTCTTCGATTCCTTGTTTCTTTTTCAGTTTTTCTTCATAGGCTTGCAACCTTTCTTGAAGTTGCTCGATCGTCATATCATCTAAATCTTTTGTTTCTTCAATTGTCACAACAATATGGTCAAACTTCGAGTCTACTGATCGAAGTATCTTTTCAATAATCCTTATATTTTTTAACTCCTCGTCATTTCTTTTTAATTCATTGGAAACAGTAGCAACATGAGTAAAGTAGTCAAAAATTGACTCTGATACTTTCATGTGTAAGGACTTAAATTTCCCTCGTAATGTTTGGAGACAAACTTTCTTAACTTGCTCCGCTCATTTGTAACAGGTCTCTAACTTCTCCCATGCTTCTTTTGAAGAGGTTGCACCAACAATCTTTTCAAAAGCATCTTCATCTAATGATTGAAAGATGAGATAGTTTGCTTTATTCTCTTTATTCTTTAAGTCTTTTAAATTCTCCTTTTGCGTCGCAATTAAAGTAGCTTCATTTTCTGGCACAATAAAGTCTTTCTCCACGACATCCCATACGTCATGTGTACCCAATAGAGCCTTCATTTTAATACTTCAATTGTCGAACTTACTTCCCTTTAATTGTGGAACTTGGAATGACATCATACCACCATTTGCCATAATTCATAAATTGAGTGAGAATATCGAGATTTTGAATGCACAGATGAATCTGAAATATCGAAAAACCTTGGGAGGGACTCAAGTCAACTTTCGGTCAATTGTCAACGCGGTTAACGGTCAACACTGGTCAACGGTAAACTTTTTTGCTTAGTTGACTTAGCTCGGTCCGGTTCGGCATGTTTCGGTTCGGCTCGGTTTGACGTGGTTTGGTTCACCTCCAATTGGCTTGGTTCGGTTCGGTTCGGTTCGGTTCAACTCGGTGAGTCGACTCAGCTCTAGGATAGAAATATTCCGGTGGTGATTGTGGACGCATTCAGTCTCCAATTGGACTGAATTTTGCGGCATCACATTCCTCTTGTCGAGATCTTCGATTTGATAGGCTATACGACTATATATAGCATCGACCACTAGCTCTGATATCATTTTGTTGGAGAATTTTAAAAATCAACACTCAAAAAATACACTATTTTATTTCTTCAATAACACTCCTCAATTACAACTCTTATTTTTCACTCTCTACAACTTAGAGATTTTGTTACTTCACTTGATACATAAACCAAAAAGGAGATGAGATATTTATATATGAAACAAACTAATCACAACTATTCATTTATTCAACTACTACCAAATCCTCACCATCATTAAAACCTACCATTAACCTACTTCACCAACCATGCCTACCACAAAAAGCTTCTATGTGGTTGGGCTTGAATTTTTTCATCTTAGATTAAGTTTATAATCCAATAAAATATGCATGGAAGCCTAAATTTAGTACAGACCTCTATTTGAGTGAGACCTAGTAAAACAATTAATATAAGCCTTAACGACCGAGAGATTATCGGAGATCCTGTTCAGCATTTTATAGAACAAAAATTTTGATTTTGAATTTTTAAATGTTTGTCTTTCCTTTGTAACGTCTGGCATGTGACTAGCTGAGGATCTTAATTATTGTTAGGTGAAGTTTGAGCTTTATTTTCTTACTTCAACCACAGCATTAACGTGTCTTTTTTTCAAAAAGAAGGGCATTATATTGTGTTTTCATGATTGGATTCATCACTTTCACTCAAAGCAGTGACCAATAATTAAATTTTCATTTATAAACAATAATGCTCATCCCATTATATAGGTTCCATGTATCAATGCTTTTGGGTTGCAAATGACCCAGAAGAAATTTTTTTTTAAACAAGAACGTCAAGTTTATTCGTCCCCACAACTTGAGATAATCTGATATTTAAAATTGACAAAAAGTAAAGGTCGACAACTAAATTTAAAATGACAAGAAAATTAATCAGATCCTTTCACCTCCTCATTAACAAATAATGAAGAAAACGGATTAAATAATAAACATACAAAACGTATGACTTATGAACTTTATATTAAATTTACACCCATAATAAGGAGATTGTTACTCTCCTTTACAGCTATTGAGTTTTAGGCCAAAATAATAATTTATTATCTAAGATTTGTGCTAATTACTTAGTTAATCCATATATTTTAAAAATTAATTATACTTCCAATTTTATCAAACTCATAACTAAATCCTGTGGAAGTTACTCGTAGTAAGTTCATCGTCAGTAATTAGTTAAACACGCATATGTTTACTACGGTTTTATGATTTATGGATACTTGGGTATACAGGCAAAAACTAAGAATTCCGAACAAAATCTTCTTCATACAAAAACACATCTGGTTCGTGCACTGATAATTGATGAATGCAAGTGTAAAACTACTTGTTCTCGTCTAGGTTATAAGTTAATAAGGCTCCATTTTGGGTTTGCAGTTAAAACTTAAATTCTATCATAATTTTTTTAAATAAAGTAGTGCATTGATAAATATTGTTAAATCAACATATTTATGATTTTCTCCATTTTATCAAAAGTTTTTGAAAAGCTGATATGGGTTGAAGCAGTTATCAAAGAATACATCACATAATTAATAACAATTAATAACACTTTTAGAATTCTTATAACCTAATAATTTTAACAAAATGAAAATTATGCTCTATTTTCTCATAAGCGCGACTTCATAATTGTGTCTTTAATAGGTTATATTACCATAATTGCTGTCAATCAAGTGTTTATGAGTATCAATGTTTTTCATTCATTTTTATGGAATATGCCATGAATTTTATCATATTTTATATTTGATTACAGAGTCTATTGGATTTTAAGTAACTGAGTTACTTTTTTCCCCCTATTTTATGAAAGTTTGTGCATTTGAACAATAAAAAATGATGCATAGAGAGCTTAAAGTTGTGCCTATTTTGGATATTACAGAATGAAACATCGATTTAATAATAAATTTTACCAAATATACATACTCTCTAGAACTCACAATATTTTTTGCAGTACGGTTACGCAACACTTAACTATTTTTTTCTAACTAATTATTTCATCAGCGTAACAAAAATATATTATTTTATAAGCCATTGCAGTCCTAACCGCATTAAAGAAACCTTGCACATTAGTTTTTTTTTTAATTTCTTTCATAAATATAATAAAAACTAAATAAAAATTTATATTATTAAATAAAATAAAATAAATGCAGATATGCTACAAATAGTGCCGATGAATTGCGAGCAACAGTTCGATGGCGATAGCCACTACATAAAAATATGTTTTATATTAAAAATTAGTATCATTAAAATCTTTACTGTCCAAACTCAAGCTACGAAATGGTGCAACTATTACTAATAAAAAAGCTTCCATTTGCTGTAAATTTGCAATAAAAAAATGAAAGAATTCATCTTCATCACTATGTAAATAGCTCTTTCTGTAAATATATAGTTGCACCATTTCATAAATTTGCAATAAAAAAGCCCTTAATTCTTTCATTTTAACTCTTTCTTAAGATTAAAAAAAAAGAACTTTTTAATTCTTTCATTTAAACTCTTATATTCTTCATCTATGCAAACATTACAAGAAAGAATTCATCTTCATCACAATTGCTTCCTACTAAGAATATAAGAGCTACTTAATGGAGTTCTTGATATAAAAGCCTATGAGCTAACTATCTTAATACTTAGAACACGATATGTAAGATCTAGTCAGTGGAATTCAGGATAAAATTAAGAGCACGTGGCGTAATTCATATTCAAACTCTCTTAATACTAGGAATACCTACTGTAAGACTTATTTAATAGAGGTTTGTTATATAGAAGTTCATGCTTTTAACTCACACTCAAAAGTTAATTAATTCATAAGTTGAGGCTTACTCATAAGGTTTAAAATACAGAAACTCATGGTTATAACTCATACTCAAAAGTTAATTAACTTAGTTGAAACTTGACCTAAGTTATAGCTTATATAATTCTACGAAGAACTATTCTTTGTCAGTACAAAATTATCTTGTTGACACCCATGAAAATTGTATATCCCTGATCAAGAAAGCAAGCACATGAATATTAATGCTTGTCTCAAGCTTTTATGTTTAGCGAAAAAATTATTCTCAATCGATGTGGGATTATCTCGTTGATATTCTGTCAAGTTAAATATTTCATTTCTTATGTTGAGACAACAAAGAATTTATCTTCTTCACAAATTCTCTCGTATATGTCCCTTGTCAAACTAATATATTTAAACTCTTATGTTAAGATAATAGACAATTCATCTTCATGACAAACTCTTCATATTAAGAATACTATATATTTAAGGAGATCATGATCTAACTCAAGTCAAAACTAGATCATGATGAGTTGAGGGTTGGCCCGTCATATATGATGTACTTATACCTTGAATACCACATATGATGGAGCATATCAAAAATACCATTATGGCCTAATTAACTCATAATCAAAAGTTAGTTCATGATTTGAGTGTTGCCATAACCTTATGTACTCAGCTCAAGAACTATTCTTAGCCGCATGCATAGGTTCGGCAAGTCGACATTCCCCATCATGTGTGATGGTTGCCTTATATATATATTTTAATTAAAATAATATATATATACACACGCATTTATTGGGCTTTCGAGCCGGGCTCGGACTTTTTAAGTGAAGCCCAAGCCAGACCTGAAACACTCAGACTTGGGTCGAGTTGGCTTTTTTGGCCGTTCCTAGCAATCAATTAATTAGTCTTTCTTCTAATTCTTATCACAAGGAAATGTAATGTGGTTGTACTTGTACATGAGTCGGCTTTGCTACCATATAAATACCTATGAGTCTAGCTCATACTTCTAGCCCCAAACTTATTTAACTAAAAAAACTATTTTCAACAATAAGGAATAAGAAGCTACTTGAAACTGGAAGGCAAAATCCTCTTCAGGCGGTCCTCTTAGATTAAAAAAGTATGCAAGCTACTTGAATTTTTATGCACATGACCTCATTAGCATTTAAGTGCAACAAAAACCAACTCACCACCAAGTGAGCAAACGAAGACATGCATGTTTGAATCTATGATGCAGCTGCCCCTTGGTATAAGTCTCTTGGTTCATTTGAATCACATAACTAGAGGTTGCATGTTAACATTAGAAATTTTGGAATACAAATGCCTAGGGAAAATTTTTATCACGCGTGAGTTATCATAAACTCTTGCAATTATATAAAATTTTTTAGTAGGATTTTACCATGATGTTAACTCCGTGGCACTGGTTCAGGAGTATCCAAGAATATAATCCATCTAATATTTTCACACTCCATTGGAATTTCTTGAAAACACACCTGCAAAGGATGAAGCTTAAGATATATGGAACGAGCAGTTTGAGAGATTGAGATCCAACATCAAGTCACGGAAGTTAAAAACACAAACACTTAGCATCAGAAATATATATGTGCTCATGAAAGTCACTTAATTGAATGATCAAGTTTCAGCTGCAGCACGCGTAGATCAACAAATGTGAGATCGCCAACCTGTGATTCCTTTTCTGTTAGATAACAACGTTAAAAACTTGCATAAATCCTAGAACTACTAATTAATGGATGAGAAAATTATGGAACCTTTTAATTACCTCGGCCTGAATAGTATGAAAAAACCCTTCGTCGGTTTGGGTGGAAGCGCAGCGGATAACATCAAGTCCCTCTTCAAGCACTGCTTCCATCACTTTCGATAGCTTCAAATTTTCTTCTTTATGGACACTATTTATCACAATCTCCACTCCCCCCGAATAAGGATGAATCGTAACACAGTTTTGCAAACAGTTATCCCAATTTGAACTTCCGTGGCCAACAGCTCCTAATTCGGATAAATTTTTTAGCTTATCTCTCTTGAGACCCAATTCTTGGATATTCTTATTCAAGTAGTTTATATAATTCCTAGCCTCGTTTATTTGATCGGACATTGAAGGTTTTCCCTGCAAGCCACCAGGAAAAAAAAAAAGGAACCTAGAAGCGTAATTATGATAATCAAGAAAACCTTAAAACCCTAATTAAGAGGGAAGGGTATTTTTTTATAAAAGAAAATTAAAGAAGGTTGACCTTTATAGACTGAAGAGGAAGCAGTGATCGAAGTGAAGCGTGAAGCATGGACAAGTGTTGTCTTCTTTGCCGTTCGATATCCTTGCGCAAGATCATCTTCTTGTTATTATTATTGTCACTATTACCATCGTTAACTTTCGCAGTAGCAGCAAATAATAATTTATGTTGCTGGCCCTTTCCGATTTTGTTGCTATTAATGTTTCTCTCCAGCAAAGCCTGGCCCTGCAGGATCTGATCCTGTTGAATATTGCTATGTTCTTGGTAGGGATTGTAGTGGAACAGGAATGGAACATCACTTTGGCCGGGAGGAAACATTGAACCAAGACTGTTATTCAATCGCTAGCAGGCGGATTATTTTTGAGTGATAATGAAGTTAATAATAACACATGGATACGGTTCTTGCTAGAGTGTGGATGCCTTTGATTGGCCTTAAGATGTGAAGATTCTCAGCAATATTCTCTTTCTAGGCAAGGTGTGAGATAAAGGTGATGATGTGGGGGCATGCACTTACTTTAATTTCTAGCTATTGTTCAAATGGCAGCTCACCTGTGCTCAAACTGGTGGACCAACACGGTCGGTGCCATTTTCCGGATCATCGATGTATTTATATGCTTTAAAGTCAAGTACATGGGAGTCGATATATGTTTATGATAACATATATACCGATGGAATTGACTCATCCACGTCAATATAAGTGAAATTTACAAACGAACAGCTTAGGGGCTTATCTTGAAAATTTCTCAGTCAAGAAACTGGGAGCTGATGGGCTTATGTTGTAGTACGTAGCTCTATTTTCAAAGAAGTATTTATAAATAGATTTCTAAATAAGTAGCAAAGATGGGGTTAATTCAATTAATAGTTTTTTATTATTTTTGTAATATTAATGCATACGCATCAGTCTACTAGATAAAACATATCTTGCACGAGGAGAGACCAACGCCAACAGTATCAAGGCAAATGATATTTTATGCGAAATCCATATATTAGAAGATAGTTCTTTTATATATTATTAGAAAACATAATGAGTATAAGATTTGCGTCGCTGTTTCGTATCTTTGCCTTGTACGAATTGAAACTATGACCGAAACCGATATCTATAATAGTAATTAAAAAAAATTCAAAACTAATTAACTTCCCGTTTTGATCACCCAAAACATTATCTTTTTAAGATCTCATTCATTGATTAATGTTCCTTTTAATATTTAAATCTGTCGATTTTTTTTTTTAAGTTCAATGCACCATTTGAACGGTTTTATGCTTGCTTTCCTTATCTTTATCATTTTGTTTTCAATAAAATATCTCTATAGTGACTTTTGTTCTCAGACAATGCATAACAGCGAAAAAAGAATCGATTGGGTTTGAGTTAATGAATAATATCAACCCTAACTACTAAGATTACGAGATCCTGTCCAGCTTTGCCTAGGGCCAAAAGTTTTGCATGCTTTAGATATCTTTTATATACTTTTTTTTTTTTCTAAGTAACGTTCATTTGGCATGGATCTTGATGAACGATCGAAATATTATTACGTGAAATATTTTGAGCTTTAATTTCTCATCTTTGTTCACAGACAAACAAAACCAAAGCATTGGGTGTTCAGATTTGGATTGCATGATTTTCACTAAAGGCTGGACCAATTGATTCCTTAATTTCCGCTTTATAAATACCAGTAGAACCTTGATAAATTAATAATCTTGGAATCATGAAAAATATATGAATTTGACGAATATAAATTAATCAGTAAGTTAGCAAATAATTAATTTATGAAGATATTCCTTAATTTGGAAAATATAACTATGTTTATTGTATTGGTTAACTTTGATTTGCATGTATTATTTTAAATAATAGTTAATTGCCTTACACAGGTAGTAATAACATAATGGTATAATTTTATTTTTCTATATTAAAGATGACATATAAAGCTCTCTCGTGTAAAGAAGCATTCAAAGTGATATTAACATTTTATTTATTTATTTATTTTTTTACAAAATGACAATACTAACATGAATTTCATACTATAAAAAAGTTAGACATGAAATGCAAGTCAAAATTAATTACAACCACAATAATAAGAATGTATTTTGGAAAAGCCATAAAGATATATTTAACTATCTAGTAAGTGGGTCTTGTAAAAAAATATATGAAAATATATTATCTTATAAATTTATCGAATTATTAATTTACCATATTGGATTTGAATTAGGACTGAAAAAAATTATTATTTAATCAAAATTAACAATTTATTGAGCATTAATTTACTGAAGTTATTGGTTCCATGCATCAAATACTTTTAGGGATTGGAAATATAATTGCATGATCTTGCGAATATAGCCAAATCTCGAGGTTTGGAAACTAAATTTTTAAACTTGAACAACAACAAAAATTGAAACCTTTGACAAGATGCATTCACCTGACCGTCAACCGTTGAACAAATAAAGGAAAACGAATTAAATAATAAACACACAAAACACTTGAGTTTATAATAAACAGAATACCGCCTGGCCCCCATAGTAACAGTTGATGCATGCATTCACACATTACTTTTCAAATTCATGGTTCAATTACAAGGCAATGACCATAAATGATTGAATAAGTTTCACTCCATTGATTAATTTAATAATAACAATGGCTCTTGTTCATCAGCTCGTAGATCTTTCAATGTACATAGCTACATCTCGTATTGTTAAACATGGTAGCAGGATTCTGATGGGGAGTATTTATTCATGATAAATGATATTATTAATTAAATATTTTTTTTAAATGAATGATATTATTTGAAGTAATTATTATTTGAAGTAAGTAAATAAACGTAAAACTCTATCCTATCCGAACTCGGATTGTAAACAAAATGCAAACTGCAAAATTAATGATTACAGTAAAAGATTTCAATTGGAACCTCAACCTCTAAGTTGACAGCATCGGTCACTCATATGCAGCTACATTTATGGATCTGAAAAAAAAAAAATAAATAACGGTGAGGTCCATAGCTTAGGGTTAACTGCATCAAGTATCCGTTTAGATTAAAAATATATATATATAGTGTCATTCCATGTAAGAAACACAGTTCATAACCAATATAGAGTTTGCGAAACAAAATAATCCATGCTACCTTGTAATATGGAGAAAAATTTGCATCATACTGAAACCTCAGCAATTAAGCCAAGCATGTCAAAAGGAAAAAAGAAAAAAAGTAATTCTTGTATTGAAAGTTTCTTTTCCACATTCCATTTTATTATGAATATTTCTAATGGTCAAAAAATCTATTGCCTTGCAGCTCTACAACTTAGAGAAAGCTTGACTAGTATTTTGTATTTGTAGCTTCCAACATTAACTTTGCTCTTCATTTAAATAAAAGAAAAAGAAAAAGAAGGGGAATTGTTACAGTACAATATCATGTACTACACATCAAACTCACAATTGCGATCAATAACACAGGAGTAGAATCAACAAAAACTACACGTGTTATTGGTAGCAACTATAAGGTTGATGTATAGTACATGATAATATACCATAACAGGTAGTTGTTCATTACATTAACTATAACTTACAATTAACTTAAATTTAGTTTTACACAACCTTTAAATTGTTTGAATAACAATACAACTTAAAGGTGAAAAAAAAAATTATTTTTAAGTTGGTGCATGTGACAGCTAATGTAACATAGTAAGACCTACCATAACATCTTAAAAAGACAAATTATTTGTAATAAAATTGTGTAGAAAAATAAATTTTTTTGTAATCATTTCTTAATTTTCCTAAGTAGAGGAGTTCAAAATCATAAAGATGAATGCCAATGTAAATGTTGACCCCAATGTCCTTTAGATACAAAGAAGAGAATTTCAAAATAATTCATCGATAATATTTCTATAATTAAGTAAACTTCTGCATATATACTTAAATCACTTGTGATGCAATTAGAATTTGCAAATGATACAGTCAGTCTGTTGGATTATAAACTTAATCCAGGATAAACAAATTTAAGCTCAAATACATAGAAGCTTCTTGTGGTAGGTGTGGTAGGTGTGGTTGGTGAAGTAGGTGAGTGGTAAGTTTTAATGAATGGTGAAGATTTGTGTAATAGTTGAATAGATGAATGGTTATGATTAGTTTGTTTCACATATAACTACCTTCTCTCCCCTTTGGTTTATACATCAAGTGAAGTAACAAAATCTCTAAGTTGTAAAGAGTGAAAAATAAGAGTTGTAGTTGAAGAAATAAAATAGTGTGTTTTTTAAGCGTTGATTTTTAAAATTCTCCAATAAAGTGGTATCATGGCTAGTGTTTAATACTATATATAGTTTTATAGCATATCAAATCAAAGATCTAGACGAGAGGAGCGCGAAGTAGCAAAATCAGCCTGATTGGAGATCGAATGTGCCCACACTCACTGCTAGAATTTTTCTATCCAGAAGTTGAGTCGAGTCACCGAGTTAAACCAAGCCGAACTGAACCGAACCAAGTTGATTCGAGGCGAACCGAACCAAGTCCAACCGAGTCAACCCGAGCCGAACCAAGCCAAGCGGAGCCGGATCAAGCCAAGTCAACTAAGCATAAAACGTTGACCATTGACCACAAGTTGACTCGAGTCCCTCCCAAGGTTTTTCGACGTTCCGGATTCATTCGTACATTCGAAATATCCATATTCTTGCTCAATTTGTTAATTATGGCAAATGGTGGCATGATATCATTCTAAGTTCCATAATTAAAAAGAAGTAAGTTTGATAATCTATTTGGTGCACATGACGTATGGTATGTTTTGGAAAAAGGCTTTATTGTGCAAGAAAATAAAGCTATTTTAACTGCGGCGCAAAAGGAGAATTTAAAAGACTTAAAGAAGATAGAGAATAAAGCAAAGTATCTCATCTTTTAATCATTAGATGAAGATGCTTTTGAAAAGATTGTTGGTGCAAACTCTGCAAAAGAAGCATGGGAGAAGCTAGAGATCTCTTACAAAGGAGCAGAGCAAGTTAAGAAAGTTCATCTTCAAACATTACGAGGAGAATTTGAGTCCTTATATATGAGGACATTAGAGTCAATTTTTGACTACTTTACTCTGGTTGTGATCATTTCCAATGAATTAAAAAGAAATGGTGAGGAGTTAAAAAAGGTAAAGATCATTGAAAAGATACTTAGATCAGTAGACTCGAAGTTTAACCCTATTGTTGTGACAATTGAGGAAACAAAAAGATTTGGAGGATATAACGATCGAGCAACTTCAAGGAAGGTTGTAAGCCTATGAAGAAAAACTGAAAAAGAAGTAAGGAATCGAAAAATAACTTCTGAAGATAAAAGTCAATCCAAAGAAAAGAGAAGAAAGCTCTGACAACGAGAGAAGGCATTATGTTCGAAGTAGAGGTTGTGATCATAAACGAGGTTGAAAATAATTCCAATAATAGAAAAGGAGAAAGCTCAACCAGAGAATGAGGTACAAGCAATCAAAGATTGAGGTACGACAAATCCCAAGTACAGTGCTATAATTATCAAAAGTCTGGGCATTATGCTTCATAATACAGAGCTCCAAGCATCAAAATTGATGAGAGAGTGAATTATGCTAAAGAGAAAATTGGTGAAGATGGCACCCTTTTGCTATCACGCAATGACACAAGTGGAGGTCAAGAAAATACATGGCATCTTGACACAGGTGCTAGCAATCATATGAGCAGAAACAAAAGCATGTTAGTGGAATTAAATAAATCTGTGAATGGCAGTATCACTTTAGAGATGATTCAAAAATACCAATGGAGGGTAGAGATAACACTCTTTTTCGTGCAAAAGATGGTAGCCACCAAATAATTTCAAATGTTTACTATGTGCCCAATATAAAAAGCAACATCCATAGTTTGGGTTAACTCTAAGAAAAAAGTTATAATATTCATTTAAAATATTGTAGTCTTTTCCTAAGAGATGACAAAAGAAATCTAATTACAAAGGTGAAAATGTCAAGAATATAATGTTTCCTTTAAATATTCAAAATGAAGTTACAAAATGTCTCAAAGCTTGTCATAAAGATCTATCCTGAATTTGCCATCTTCGATATGGGCATCTCGACTTTAGAGAATTAGAGCTACTATCATAGAAGAACATGGTGAAAGGCTTATCATACATCAATAACCCTGATCAACTTTGTGAAGGATACTTACTTGGCAAGCAGTTTAGAAAAAGCTTTCCAAAGAAGTCAAACTCAAGAGCTCAAAAGCCACTCGAGCTCATTCATATTGATGTGTGCGGTTCATTCAAGCCAAGCTCTCTTGGTAAAAGTAACTACTTCCTTCTCTTCATAGATGATTTTTTAAGAAAAACTTAGGTGTATTTTTTGAAACAGAAATCAAAAGTCTTTAAAGCTTTCAAGAAGTTAAAAACTATAGTGGAAAAAGAAAGTAGATATCATATTGAAGCCATGAGATCTGATTGAAGTGGAGAGTTTATTTTCTAAGAATTTGTAGAATTTTATGAAGCAAATGGAATTTGATGGCCTTTGACAGTTCTAAGATCCCCGTAACAAAATGGTATCGCAGAGAGGAAGAATATAATCATCCTTGACATGGCAAGAAGCATGCTCAAGAGTAAAAGGCTACTAAAGAATTTTGGGCTGAAGTTGTTGCATGTTCAAGCTACCTATCCAATCAATCACCAACAAGAAGTGTGTGGGGCAAGACACCACAAGAAACTTGAAGTAGAAGAAAGCCCGACATCACCCATCTAAAAGTTTTAGGAAGCATTGCCCATGTACATATACCAAACGAAAGAAGAGTCAAGCTAGATGACAAAAGTGAGAAGTTCACCTTCATCGGCTATGACAACAACTCCAAAGGACACAAGCTTTATAATCCAAACAACGAAAAGATCGTGATTAGTCGAGATGTAATTTTTTATGAAGAATGAGAATGAGATTTTGGCTCTGGTATTTGAACTTCTTTCCTATTGAGGAAAATGATCATACACTGATCAAACAAGTAGAAAAATAACAAAAGCCAGCTACTCCACCAATCTCACCAACATCAACCACACATAAAGATTCACTATCATCTTTCTTAAATTAAAGAGCCGAAGAACGTACAAGGAGTCTTCAATATCTCTATAAGGTAACTGAGAGACTTGATAATCTCACTCTTTTGTGCTTCTTTGCTAATTGTGAGCCAGTCAACTTCTAAGAGGTTGTACTAAATGAGAAGTAAGAAATACAATGGATGAAGAAATCAAAGCCATTGTGAATAATGTAACTTAGGAGCTTACTACTCTTCCCAAAGGTCACACGGCAATCGGTGTCAAATGTGTACACAAAACGAAAAGAAATGTGAAGGAAGAAATTAAAAAGCAAAGGCAAAGCTAGTTGCAAAAGAATATAGTCAAAAGGCTGGCGTAGACTACGATGAGGTATTTGCTCCTGTAGCCTGACTTGAAACTATTAGACTTACTATTTCTTTGGTTGCTCGGGAAAAATGGAAGATTTTTCAAATGGATGTGAAGTCTGCTTTCTTGAATGGATTCCTCGAAGAAAAAGTTTATATCGAACAACCATTAGGCTATATGGTGAAAGGATATGAAGTCAAAGTTCTAAGACTGAAGAAAACTCTTTATGGGTTAAAGTAAGCACCAAAGGCATGGAATAGTAGAATTGACAAGTATTTTCAAGAGAACGGCTTCACCAAATGCCCATATGAACATGCACTCTACGTCAAAGAAAAAGATAGAGAAATTTTGATTGTGTGCCTGTATATAGATGATCTCATTTTCACTGAAAGTGATCTATGCTTATTTAAAGAGTTCAAGAGAGTGATCGTCAAAGAGTTTGAGATGACTGACATCAGACTTATGGCATATTACCTCGACATTGAAGTTAAGCAAAAGGAAAAAGACATATTTATCTCCTAAGAACGCTATGCAGAAGAGATTCTCAAGAAGTTCAAGATGAATGATTGCAAGCCTATAAGCACGTCAGTGGAATGCGGAGTCAAGTTATCCAAACATAATGAAGGCGAAGATATAAATCCAACATTCTTTAAAAGTTTGGTCGGAAGTCTATGTTATTTAACATGCACAAGATCAGATATCCTTTATACTGTTGGACTTGTAAGTCGATACATGGAGAATCCAAAGACCACCCATTTTAAAGCTACAAAAAGAATCTTTCACTATATCAAAGGTACAATTAATTTCAGCTTGTTATACTAATTTTCTAATTGCTACAAGTTTGTTGGATATAGTGATAACGATTAGAGTAGAGATGTAGATGATTGAAAGAGCACTACCGGATTTGTGTTTTTTTATGTGAGATACTACTTTCACATGGATGTCAAAGAAGCAACCAAGTGTTATACTTTCCATCTGTGAAGCTGAGTACTTGCTGCTACATCAAGTGTTTGCCATGCAATTTGGCTAAAAAACTTATTGAAGGAGTTGGGTTTGCCACAGGAAGAGCCAATCAAGATTTGTGTTGATAATAAATCAGCAATTGCCCTATCGAAGAATCTAGCCTTTCATGATCGAAGCAAACACATAGATACTCGCTATCATTTTATAAAAGAGTGTATTACAAGAAAAGAAGTGCAAATCAAGTACATGAAATTACAGGATCAAGCAGCTAATATCGTCACTAAGCCACTCAAGCGAGAAGACTTTGTAAAATTCAGCAGTTAGCTTGGTGTCATAGGATCAAGTTTAAGGGGGGTGTTAGATCATAAACTTGATCTAAGATGAACAAATTAAAGCCCAAATGCATAGAAGTTTCTTGTGCTAGGTGTGGTTGGTGAAGTAAGTGAGTGGTTGGTTTTAATGAATGGTGAAGATTTGTATAGTAATTGAATAAATGAATGGTTGTGATTAATTTATTTCATGTATAAATGTCCCTTCTTCCCTTTGATTTATGCATCAAGTGAAGTAACAAAATCTGTAAGTTATAGAGAGTTAAAAATAAGAGTTGTAGTTGAGGAGTGTTGTAAAGAAATAAAATAGTGTATTTTTTGAGTGTTGATTTTTAAAATTCTCCAACGCAGTCATCATTTCTTAACCAAGGGCCAAAAAAAAAAAAGTAATTAGGTCTTGCTTTCTTCAAATATTTGTGTAAAAATATCACTTATTGAAATGATATTTTGAATTGAAACAACCTAATGATGTTTATTCATGTGCATACATTCAATAAGAGAAACACATAGCTTTCGATAATTATATGAACTAAGCGATCTGAATTTCTTTAAATAACACCTGGCGCACTCAAGGCACTCATCCTAAGTGAAATAGCCTTTGGTGGCCTATAGCCGTGTAACGAGAAGGAATTCAAGATCTAAGAATCAAATAAAGGTTTCACTCATTATTATTATTAACTTCAAACACCTGTTAAAGCTTGAAGACAAGATTTGAGCTTTAAGAAGGTAGCTCGTCACCATTGAAGTTATTGACTTTTAAAAATCAAATAAATATCTTAAATACAATAAGAATTAGATAAAGATTCTTCTCAGTCAAACAAATATGCTGAATTAAAGATCATTATGACATTCATATATGACAAGTATAGATGGCAAAAATGGTGGTGATTATGAAATGAAAAATGTGGAAGAATCCCTAAATTATTGTGTACTCAAATATTTTCTTTTTAGGTTATTCAAATATTTGTATAAATAAGGATGGGACCAAAATTTCTATTTTTTTTAATCTATTTGTTCACCTTGATATTAACTTGTACAATATATTCACCTACTTTGGTGATTTATGTGCCTTTGCACTTTCAACTATTTGGAACAGCACTTTGTGAAAAGAAACTCATAACTGAGGGGATAAGATATTCGTCATACAAAGGAAAGACCGCTTGTACATAAGACCCTCTAGCAAATTAATGCATGCGATAAAACAAGGCTCCATCTTGTGCTCAAGAAAATACTCGTCTGACAATGGTTATCGAATTATGTCTAAAGTCAATCTTTTCGGAAACACACAAATAGCAATTACCCATTCTACCAGCACAGGTTCTCAAACAAACATGATGTACTAAATTTATCAATCATTTCGGAATCAGAATGTAGCTTACCAAGGAAAATCGACATACAAAGTTGGCCACCCACTGGTACTTAGAAATTTTAGATGGTCATGGAATAACTTCCGTGAGTTTCTGTTGCAGGCCAGGTAGGTCAATACACGTCGTGTCACTTACCTGTAAAGTTAAACATTGTTCTTTTTACTGCACAAACAAGTACAAATTTAAGCATATATTGACAATACTGATCAACTAACCGTACCTTGGTATGGATAGTGAGAAGTAACACTTGATTTACTTCTGTGGACACACAGTTAACAACATCTAGTCCTTGTTCAATCAGTACTTCAAGAACTCTTGATACTGGAAAACCTTGCTCTCTCAAGCCGCTGCTGATCATAACCACGAGGCCACCTAAACATGAATGGATCACAACAGGGCTAGGCGTACATTTATTACTTGAGCTTCCAATATCAGAAACACTCGAAGCCAACTCGTTTTTGAGCTCATCTCGCTTAGAACTAAGTTCATTGATCTTATTCTTCAGGTCTTTTACATAATTCACAGCTTCATTCATGTGATCCGACATCGAACGCTTTCCCTGAAACCGCAGTTATCAGCATAACCCTTACGTTAAAGGGGGAGATTTCTTTTTCATTCTTTTTTTTTTAATTTAATTTTTCAAAACAAGATTATAGTTAAGTACCTTGATATATTCAAGAGGGAGTAGAGATCTAAGAGATGCGTGAAGAGCAGACATTTCTTGCCTTCTTAGCTTTTCGATGTCTCTATGAGTCATCTTCTTCTTTTGACTATCACTTGTACCGCCATCCATGGAACAAATTGTTATGAGCAAAGATTCTGTTAATTCTGTGGGATTATATTTAGTTCGCTGGGATTAGAGGAAACATAAACTAAGGAGAAGTTCATTGCTTTGGTCGGAAGGCAATATGTAAGAAAAGTTTTGAATTTGGAAAAAAAAAAAAAAAGAAAGGTTTCTCTTCTCTATTCTTGGCGAGGGTCGACAAATGTATAATAGTCAAGATTCGTCTCAACGTGATAACGGAGGGAAAAAGAAGAAGATACGTTTGTTGGGTGTGAGATCCTCGATGGGCCTAAGATGCTTCTCTTCCCTTCTCTTCCAATTATACAAGTACAAGTAGAGATGATGAGCTTTACCTCCCCAGACATAGTCAAAATTGCTAGTTGGTAATGATTTCGTTTTTTTTTTTTTACTTTTTTTTTTGTTTTCTAATGTGATGGGTGCGAAATTTTTTTGTTCCTTTTCTTCCCAAAATTTGACCATAAAATCGTAATATCTTTATAATCATATTTTATAGGAATTTTGAAGTCATTACATTTTCATTAGGATTCTTTTCATTTTCTATAAATTTTAGTGTTATAAAAAAATAGCTGGAAAATGTAAGGATATTCTTAATTAATCTCCTTAATTTTAATTTATCAATAACATGTTTTATACTTTTGAAATTCACAATCATTCTCAATTGTTGGATTTACCAAAAGCCATTTTTCAAAAACACTTTATAAACGCAACAATCCAAACTACCAAGTAAAATGCAGAAAACAAGCATCTGATACATTTAAAGTGAAAATTATTTGATCTTACAAGACTAATGGGAAGAGTTCCCCAGCATGATATCTACACAACCAAGGATAAGAAACTTGTCAATGAACTTCATGTACTTGAAAGAATAAATGCTATTCTTTTAGAACTTTTTTTTTTTAATTTTTTTTCCAAAATGAAAAGGCAGGGGTGGAAAGGTTTTGTTAGTAATCCAAAATTATTTTTTTTATTTTCCTTATGTTTGTAGATCTAATTATTTTTGCGTCGGAAAGAAATTTTTAAAAAGCAATAATAAGGATATATTATTGTAATATCAATACTATATCACTATAATAAGTTTTTAATAATCATTATAATTTTTTAATAATCAATATGAGCAAGATGCATTAATTCAAGGCTTGTCACAGTAAGTTTGACCATGACCGATTATATTATCGGATCAATAAAATCTGAAAAGGACATTCTGGAGTACAAGAGCTCTTGTCATTATTATAATTAGCATGGATCGCATGGTTTTCTAAATAATTTTTTAATCACATTACTCTACCATATCATATTATATAAAAGCACTGTCTCATCAATTAATCAACACCCGCCTCCTTTAATAAATTAAAGAACAAACAAATAGTCTCCTTTGTCATATTTTTCTTAATTTGTTTCAGTTTTCTCAAACATAGTTTTAGCCTTATATTTTTTTGGGAAATAAATGCCAAACAAGCATTTGATTAGTCTTTAATTGTGTGATTTGAAAGTTGTAGATGCAGTCATAATCAATGAATATGAAGCATCTTATCATGTCCATATAAAAGAAAAGGTCATTATTTCATAGTTTGTTTTTTCCCAATTCACATATTTGGGGTACTAAAACTATTTGTAATATAACCTAAAAAAGGACTTTCCGTTGCAATCTACTATACAGGATTGCTCTTAATGTGTACAACAGAAATTAATATAACCTGAAATCTTCTGATATTGCAGCCAATTGTGACTGAATCCCCATCTCGTTATCACATTTAGCCTTTCTATTTCAACATACTTCTTCAGACTTGTTTCTTCCACAACCTTTTTTTGAAACCATCAAATAGGGAGATTGTTATTTTTCTTCTTACTATTTTTACTTTCACTATTTATCCTTAGTTTTCATAATACTTCATTACCACTTGACATAAATTTTCTTGCAAAATCTCACTCCAGCCACAAAATAAAATTTTTGACAACAATGGGTTATGAAAACTATAAGCGAATAAATAGAGATGGGCAATGGGTCACACAGCACATGGCCATACAGCACGGCACAACACGAGCATGTTTGGGTGGGCATGCGGCATGCGTGGGCTGGGCAGAGCTTAGAATTTTAGTCACAATGGCCTTAAAAACACGGCACGATTAGGATAGGCTAAGCACGCCACGATAAAAATGCCTGCAATAAGCATGTTTTGTTTTTTAATTAAAGTAAATTAAAATTTTATTATTTTACAAATAACTTGAAATTGAATTTTTTAAATTTATTTAATTCTTAGTTTAAAAATTATTGTAATTGATTTATATTTATAATTTATTAAATAAATAATTGATATCATGATTTTGTAAATATGCATTAATATTATTGTGAACTATTATTTATAACTCTATATAAGTCCAAGTTAACAATTAAATTAACTCTTAAGAAATTTTTATTATTATTGTTGTTGTTGTTGTTAAGTATTAAAAAAATTATAAAACCATAGTTCAAACTTTGTAATTAATATTACATTCTCTTATTATTATTAGTTTATTATTATTGAATACAGACTTGAGTTTTGAATTTTTGATTCTATTAAATTTGAATAAAAGCATAGATTTAAAAAAAGTACATAAAATTAAAAAAAATACACCAATAGCTTGGTATGCGCTCTTAAAAAATAAAAAAATATTATTTTTTTTTCTTAGACACGACACGGCATGACTCGTGACATGGCACATGTGTCAGGCCGGGCCTAAGTAAAAAAAAAAAAATACAGCACAGCACAAAACACATAGTGGGCACGGCACGGCACGACATGAGCACGGGTGGGCCTTGCTTTGATGGTCAGCCTAGCCCATTGGCCATCTCTAGAAATAAGGTCAATTTGGTAATATTGTAACTTTTAAAATAAGGGTAGTAGCTATTTGAACCACTAAATTCATCTTTACACTTATTTTAAAAATAAATTCACTGTTAAAAATTTAAAAAATTAAAAATTTCAAAATTACCCATCATTAATCTCTCAAATTTTTTAAATTAAACTCTTAGTTTCACTCTCATTTGGATTCATTCTATATTCATAATTTCTATATAGAAGATTTTTTTTTTCTGGATATTCACTAGTTTTTATGATTGGTAAAGATTAATTTCTTAACATTCATTAATTTTCATGGATGATAAAAATTTATTGATGTCCGTTCTTGAATGATGGGTTTTGCTCTTCTTAGTTTATGATTGTCTATAATGAAACTAATTATTTGTAGTTAAAAGGAATTTATGAGAATTGAGAATTTGAGAATAAAAAGAGAAGAAAGGGTTAATTAAGTAATTTTATCAAAAATTATTTTGATAATAAAATTCTTAATTAAAAATATGATGTGGAGAGCAGAACAGTGGATTCAAATAACACCACCATAATATACTTATAAATTGTGTTGTAAAAATAATAAGATGTGGAGAGAATCAGTTAGACATTCAATAAATTTATTTTTAAAAGTGTTGTAGGCTATAAAATGTTTGGTAAATTTTACTATTAAATTACTATAAGAATTTAAATAACTGAAATACACATTTATAAATATCTATATTGTTGTGTATATCTAATAATAGATAATTAAAATAAATATTTATATATTATTAATTTTTCTTTTTATTTTTTGGACATCTCAATATAATTGGCAATAATAATAATTTCTTTACATTGAATGATTTTACTTTGAAAATAATATGGATAATTTTGAATTTTTGTAGTATATTTAAGGATAGTCATATAATTGTATTAAGGAAAACCGATTCTCAAAATCAGATTTTAAAAAACTACTCATTCCCTACATTTTGAAATATGTCGTAGGATGAAATAGTTTTACTAACAGTTATTTCTAAAAAAATTTACCAAACACCAAATTAGTATTTAACTTTTCAAAAACACTTTTGAGCCTACCAAAATCAATCCTAAACAAACCTTAAGTGTAGCAAAAGCTGAAAATTATTTTAAGGGGTATAGTGTCCTCCATCAAATTTAATGTTGTTTTTCAATTCAAACTTGCAATGGATATAAAGGAAGAATAACGAAGAAATTAAAGGTTTTCGTTGTTGGCACTAGCGGCTTGGTCGATTGGTTTTCAAATAATTTTTTTCTTTTTAAAAAATGGCTGTCTAAGTTTAAATTCCAGAGGAGTTTGGAAACTAAAAGATTGATCTGGGTTTTATCCGTGCTCCTATATATTTAAAATAAATAAATAAATAAATAGAATTTTTGTTGCAGACTTGCGGAGGATAGGAAGAGTGCATCTTACCAAACGTATATTTTAATGCGAAGAAGATAAGCTTGAGAACTAGCTCCAATGCTTTTATTTTAATGAAGGAAGCATCAAGAATGAGCATTATTAGATCATGAGTTGTGAAGCTAGTTAATGTATATATAATTAATGCATGTAAAGCTCAAACCTGCTCCGTAGGTAGGCCTAAAGCAAACAGTAGTCATGCATGTATATATCCTCAGCTCATCATGAATAATTTTTCCAGAAAATGGGAGTATGCGATTAGAGTCTTCTGATGTTATTTTTTTCAAGGGAAATGATATTACCAACTGAAACGATTGAGCTAGTTAAATGATCGTTTGAGCAGATACAAAGCCTTAATTTACAATGTGACAATTAGTTGTAGAACAAGGAGACTAGTGATTTCTTTTTACATATGTATACTATGGTGTTGAAAAATTATGAAGTTGGTAAGCAGTTGCTCTTTAAGTTATTGAGAATAAATGAACAATATAGAAATTGCATCACATGTTGAAATAGGACAAGTGCTTCCGGGATTGACATGGATTGGCATCAGTTCTGTTCGAGGAAAAAAAAGAAGCTTAATAGAAACTTATTTACGCCATGTGGTAAGATCTTGTAACTTGTCATAAATCTCCACCACATCAACATCAATCATCAAAAGAAAACACTTCATGTGTCTTTGTTCCAACAAATGTTTTTGTCATCTCAAAGTTATGTTTAGCCCATCATTCTCAACAACAGTGAATGATGAGAATCAAATCTAAATAATACGTACAAATCCGAACTTTTCTTCATACAGAAAGAAGGAGTTGCAATAATTGATAGTTACAGATTAACCAACTACAACATGCAAGATATTTTTAAAAAATATATATATATATCAACAACAACGCCACCACGCATGATGGAACGATCTGTTTGTGCATGTGTACATACTTTTTCCTTTCTAGGCTTTATGAAAGACACATAATAACTGCTGCATATACTCAGCCGCACAACACAATTTCGACAATGACAGCAGGAGAATAGAACATGAGAAATGTTTAACTGTTTATTGCACATAGCTATTCAACTGTAATTCAAGTAAAATTCAACTGAAAGGATTTAATAAACAGGACCAACAGCAAGAGAAATATTTATTATCAAATTAAGTCAGCACACTCTATCCACAAACAATCATGAAAATTTGTATTCAACATGCACATTCAACAATCCTTGCGAATATATAAATCATCCCAAGATTTATTGAGCGACATAGAGGATTCTTTATGCGAACGAAACATTTGTCCGTTTTGCTAAACCTTTGACAAAACAAGAATAATTTTCTGATAGTAAAAAACACAGAGTATGGAAGAAGGATCCTTCATTGCAACCAGAAAATAGAAGTAAAGCATCAGAGGAAAAAATGAAACTTCGAGCATATAAACCACATGGCTCCCTTATAAAAAAGAACAAAAATAAAATAAAAACTTAAGAAGTAAAGGATCCTTCATTGCACCAGAAAATAGAAGTCAAGAATCCCAGGAAAAAATGAAACTTCGAGCATATAAACCACACGGCTCCCTTATGAAAAGAAAAAAAATAAAATAAAAACTTGAAGAAACATGCAGTGACATTAATGCAGTTAATAAGACAGGTAAAACGAGTTTAATTTCTTTTAAATTACTTATACTCTTCAGAATAACTAACTATTGTTGACCTGACAAAGAATTATGAACAAGACTTGCAGTGTATTTCAACCCCACCTACCACAAGAGGGTTTTTTTTTTTTGAAAAAAAAAAAAAGGAACGTGATGACAATAATTGATGTCTGCAGCCATTGTATCATGCAAAATAAGCAAAATAGAACATATTAAATGTGACAATAGAATTTCATAAAATTGTACGCTAGCAGCTGATCAAATATTCTTAGCCAATATAACAAATAAACAACTGTTGTTCTGACATGGTGGCATTGAACTGTACCATGCGATATGATCCCTTTAAGGGCGACAGAGAAACAAACAAAGAGGCACATGTGTCAATATATTCATCAAATTTAACCTATTTAATTAAGAATAAACATGTATAGCAAATATCATGCTTTTGGTGCCTGTGAATATTTCATATAATGATAATTCTTAGGTGCGAGTCTCCTAATTTTTTTTTTATGTGAACACGTTTTTAAATTGTGGGGTTTAATATACTTATTTTTTAATGAAATATTAAGGCATGCGGTTTAATAGTATTAAAAAAGTTGACTCTCTTAAACAGTACAGTTTAAAAAGGCATCTGCATGAAAAAAAAAATGAGAGCGCCCACACTAGAAAAAGACTTTCTACAGTACATCAACACATATCAATTTGTGTAGATCTTAATAGATAGGCCTTACAAAGGTCGAAGATAGCAGATCTTATTCAATAATACACCATTGATTTATATCTTTATGAGCTGGCACTGGATCTCAATAGATGCGACCAATTTGTGAGCAGGCATCCAGCCAACACACACATACCCTTTGCCACGATTTTTTAAGCTGATTGGTTGCACAATAAATGGTCATTCTGTCTACAAAAATTACCTCGAACAAGTACCGTTACACATACAAAAGTTATGTACAGCAGTACGAACTCTAATTAAGTAAATAAACGGTTAAAGAAATCTATGAAAACAATTGTTGTGCATCAGTATGTATTAAAAAAAAAATTGAAGATAGTATTCAAGAAGATTTGTGCTTATGTATAGTAAGGACATAAAAACAAATGCAACATGCGAATTCAGTTAATATCATTTAGCCAAAAACAAACTTCATAGATCTAGTATTTATTTCACTATGGCAACATACTAAATATAACTAAATTATTTGACACTAACACTCATGTACATTAGAATTCAAAGGAATCTTTTGAAATGTAATAATTCATGGACTATTAGAGGATAGCAATCACGTGAAAATCCTTCTCAATCAAGACCATTATAATATGCTAATGATCATGATTGTCTGACATATATGTATAACATAATAGTTGGCTCTTGTCATGTGTTTCACATAATGATTTTGGTTCTTTCTATATATGCATCACGTAATGGTGTTGATGGTGGCGTATGTGCACATCATATGGTCTTGATTGAGAAGAATCTTCATGTGATCCTATCATTAGAATCATAATTATAATGAGATTCACCATCAATGAGAGCATAAAGGCATTCAACTGTTTTTAAAATTATATATAATCAGGAGAACTGTCACATTCTACCAAAAGTTGCTGAAAGGCTTTCCTTTGGATTATTGAATAGTGATGTAGATAAAAGATAAAATTTTCATGAAGTTAAAATTCATATCCAAATGCTGATGAGATCATGAGAAGTCAATTTACCATCCAAATTGTTGCATCAGCATCAAATTTTGGCACCACATTATTCAGCTGAACAGGAAGACCACGGCCTGAAAACAAAGCTGAACACAACTCTTCTCTCACATGCATATGATAAGCACAGCATATGCAGCACAAAATGCTCAAAGAGATATGTTAATAAGGATCTGGATTCCACAGACCATGCAATTCCAGAAAAGTTTCTCATACTGAAAGCTAGAAAGCATATTCAGTTTTAACGTTAGAAGTCAGATTAATTGCAACCGTGCAATAGAGGAAACTCTTCCAAACAATAACAGATACAATTAAATGATTCATGTTACTTCACTTGAGTTAGTTTCTGTTGCAGATCTCTTAGGCTGAAACTTGACGGATCCTTAACCTGTTGAGTAGATATTACATATATATGAAGCTAACATGTCCTAGAATAGGTAACATAGAACATAAAACCCTAACAGATATGCAAAGCAATAAATGTTTGTGAAAAGTTACCTCAGCCTGAATGGTGTGAAGTAACCTTTCGTCTACTCTGGTGGAAACACAATTAACAACACAAAGTCCTTCATCAAGTAGCACTTCAAGTACTTTTGACAGGGGCAATTCTTGCTCCATGTACCCGCAGCTATAAGCAATCTCGATCCCTACCAAAGACTGGTGGACGACGAAGCGATGACTAGGGGAAGTATCATTCTGATCTGATGTTTCAATTTGTGAAGCACTTATGCTCAAATTGGACAATCTCTTCAGCTCATCTCTCTTGACACCAAGTTCTTTTATCTTCTTCTCTAAGTACTTTACATAATTCACACCCTCGTTCATTTGATCCGATATCGACCGCTTTCCCTGAAACCCCGTCGACATAAATAACCCTAATTAATTAATGTCACAATCAAGCTATCCAAATAAGTAATATTCTCTATTCCCCAACACCAAGTATACTCGTGAGAACGAGGAAGAATTGTGGACACAAGACTCATAGAGTTCTACAAAATTGGGAACAAGAACAAAGGAAAATGAAAAAAAAAATGTAGAATTTTTTTTTTTTTTGGGTGTGTGCTTTGGTTGGGGGGGGTGGGGGGGGGGGGGGAATGGTGTTCGTTACCTTGATGAATTCGAGAGGGAGCAAAGCTCGCAGCGAGGCATAAAGGGTGGCCATTTCTTGCCTCCGTTGCCTTTCAATATCCCTATGCATCAGCTTCTTATTGTTATTATAGTTGTTGTTGTTGTTATAGTTATCACTAGGGATCTTGTCAGTCTCCATAGCGGACGATTGTTCCCTGCGGCTTTTGCCCATGTCGTTGGTTATAATACTGCTAGCCTCTGAAGCATGCCCCGAAATCAGATCTTGTGGGATTTTGTACTGTTGGTGGGAATTAGAGGAGCCCTTGAAGAACAGCTCATCGCCTGAGTGTAAAGGAAACATTATGATTAAAAAATATTCGGGCTCTGAAGCTTTTGTCTCTTAAGGTTGGTTGTGGAGGAGATACGTTTGTTAGGGTATGTAATCTTCCATGGCCCCAAAGATGCTCTTCAAATATGAGAAATGACCTCACCGGCCACGTAAAGCTGCCTTCCAAGCAATGGGCACTGTTTCTTTGTACAAATTGACTTGACCTACTTCTTTGCGTTCACACTTGTCGACTAAACACACTTTTGCTGAGAAATGAAAAATTATTACAATTTACTGAAATTATAATGAAGGTTGAAATTTTTAACTTTAAATAAGCTATCCCCTATTGAATATCTGAATTTATAAAATATCAATTCACAACAACCATAACATACCTTGACACTTACGAAATTGTCTAGTCAAGAATTTATCGAACATAACTCAAAAATTTGAGTCTGATACAATCATCAAGATCCAAACAAATATAGCATAACTTACGTTAGTAAAACCATCTGATTCAAGGAATTAAACAAATAGGTAAGGTTTAAACAAATTTAACAGGTTCTTCTAGTGAAATGTGGACTAAAACAGTGATCTTAGATGGGGCGAGAGACAAAAGAACCTTCAAGCGAGACAAGAAATAAAATTTGTACATGTAGAGATTCGAACTTAAAATTTTCTATCCGATCACATGTTAGTGAAAACATGCATAAAAAACAAGTCTTAATAACTTGAATTTATCAAGTAGTAGTATAGCCGAAAGTTTGATGATTATAGCCCAAAAGTTTGAGCTGAATATTAGATGATTTAATCGGTCGACAATAAAGGATAAGTGACTTGTGAAAATATCGACTAATCGTTCCATTACACATGAGAAGAGTCAGCCTGAGTGAAATGGGCCAACAAAACAAATACGCAATAAACACTTTTGACTCTCTGCATTCTAGTCTATGATATGATAGTCTCGATTCGATCTTTAATTTTACCATCCAATTAAACATGATGTGAATGTCAGTTTTTTTTTTTCTTTTGGTTATTATTCCTTGGGATTTTTAGTTGACGAAGATGGAAAAACCAATAAACATGGATCGGTACACGACACATGGGCCAACCCTCAATTAATTTATTTTATTGTCAATTACATCGGCGAATATGTACCATTAAATTAAGCAGCGCCGTTTGAACACAGAATTCCCCACGTGTTGTTAAACTCTTGACGGTAAAAGTATCTATCAATCACTATAGTCTCTTGCAAAGACAAGATGTGGGTGAAAAGAAAAGGAAAGAAAGCAAATAATGTAGTAATTTTTTTTCTTTTAAAACCAATGATATTTTGACATTATTAATCTTACAAACGAAATTATCAGAGATTAACGATACATTTGAAAATTAAAAGTTTTGTGTGTGAACCAATGACCATTGAATAATAATGAAGGGTACGTTTGATACACTGCAAGTGATGCAGAGAAATTGCCGAACAATATAATAGCTTCATTTTCTTTTTGACTTTTGGAGGTTCTAATTGTTTTGTCTTTGAGGGTAAAAGATTTTACACCATTGAAAGTTGTGATAAAGAATTGTTAATTTCTAAGTAAACGTCTTTACTCAAACTTTCGGGTCTCTAAATAATTTGGCCTTTTCACAATGCGTGCACCCTCCCAGTGGTCGGAAAAAGGCTTGAAAAAAGCAGCAAACGGTAGCCACTCATGGTATCAAGGCAAGGTATCCAGACGATATGGAGCAGAGCCATTATGCATTCTATTTTCAATATTCAATGCATAAGTTGGACAAAGGAATATTTAAATATGTGTGTTCTTCTAAATCAAATATTATAAAAGTGAACCAATAATGCACTAGTTGCTTCTTATCTTTTTTCTTAACAAGTAATTAAAGTCTACACAACACATTATGTATTGATTATATAAATTTATACATATTAAACTAATGGGTAGTGGTTATGATTGTGATGCTGTTATGGAGATTTCGGTATAAAGCTCTCGGATTACGAAGTTACAGGACAAATTAAGAATTGGGACCAATACTTTAAGGCTCCATTTTTATTTTTTTTAATCTCTTAGCTAACTCTTGAAACAATGACAACTCACGATGATTGATAGTCATTAGCCTTTAGTTGGAAGGCTGTGATCATTACATGTTTCTTTAAACGTAGCAAATTTGAAGTAAAATAAAATATATTGCTGGGTATTTTTATTCACGTTTTTGAATTTGATTTATATAGCCTCTGATCTATCGAGTATAATTTAAAAATTTGTAATCTGATCGACACAGGTGAAACCTATTCACATCTAAAATGAACATATACTAGAGGGATTGAATTTTTATATAGGAACTCAAAACTCATATCCACTATTATAAGGTGAAGAGTTTTTATTCCTGGACAATGGTTTGAGCGGCTATCATCCGATTGTTACCAGATAAATGGGCGTAAGAGCCAGCCACCTGCAATTAATTATGGGTTTTTCTTGTACATTGTTTTGGATAAGACAATCAATAGTATTTGAAGTTTTGTTTTCGAACATATGATATATGAATTTTTCTTTTTGTCTTTTTTATTTAATTATAATTTACAGATAGTGATTATGACTAAAATCCTCTAACAAATTAAAACCTAGCTAACAACCACTCTATGAAGATTTTATTCCTCTACCATGTTTGAAAAAAGGAGTAATTGAGTGCATTATTATTATTATTAACAAAGTGATTTGTTGTGCCATGTACTAAATTATGGGAAAATACCATTTGCGAATTCTTAATTCTCTTTGGTGACATTGACAAACAAATTTGAGCAAATAAAAGAGATTATAGATGAAGAAAGCAGTGGATGGCTTCAAACAAACCGCATTATGATATTCTGCTACTACATTTTCTATATTTGAAGATACCATGATGTTGGACACCAACCGATTTTCTTTATAAAATGAGATTGTGTGATGATACTATCAACCGACCAATGGAACGATATTTCTTTTTACATCATGCGTTTAAGATCCCCTGATCATGGAGTGGTAAGGATCAAGGCACACTATGATATAAATATTCACGTCTATGAGTCAAATTGCGTAGGAATCTCGATCGATCGGAAACTTCATATTTTATATTTTTGCTTTTATAGAAAAGACATTTGGTAGGTGTTATTCAGCCGGTCAGACCACATTAGAGAAGTAGATTTCATGACTCACACATACCCTTGACTGATTAATTCATAAAATCAAATCATTTTTTTTGAAATAAATGCCATAATTATATTGTGTGTCTAGTTGCTTTATTATGTGATAAATACTAACGATTAGATGTAATTACCTTTTTATGTATAAACTATTGATTGGAAATATATATATATGTCTATATATATATATATATATATAAAGTGAGCCCATGAGAAATCAATAAACCAATAGTATATCCTTATTATTATTAATTGTGAATTAGTAACATAGAGATATTAACTTTTTTCCGTGCTGAATATGAACTACTATACTTAATTAATAGATTGTTAAATCGAATAAGAATATAAATTCAATCTAATTAATGAAATGAGTCCACCTTTTCAAGGAAAAAAAAAAGAAGTAAAGCGAGTTCCTGTGAAAATCATCTAATCAAATAATATATTGACACATTAGTTTGTGCATTAAAAAAATGTGAATATAAAAAAGAATATATTTTTATATTCATTTAGTCTTTTAAGTCGGGCGTCGGTGGGGTGGCGGTGGAAAGATACTTGATGGATGAGATGCAAATGAATCACGGGCCTTACGACAAAGAGCTCAAAGGAAGACTGAAAGCATCTCATTGAGTGGCATAATTATTCTTATATTGTGTACGAAGTAGGTGAATTTCAAAGTTGGGCAATACATTTAGATTAATCTTAGGTACTTCTATCTGAACCCAGCTCGAACCCCATTATGAGCCCAAGTTGAACCTCCAATTTGTAATGAGGTAAAGTTGTACACAATTCTAGTTTTGTACGATATAGGATTGAATTTAGGGTGGGCAAAAAAGGTAGCGTGGGCCTAGGCCCACAGGCTTTGGCAGGTAAATAAATACTGACAGGCCCAGTCCTTTATGTTTTTTCACAAATAAATTTATAAATTAGAATAATAAATTAAATTTTTAAAAATAATAATAAAAAAGAAAAAACTCAAAACTTAAATCCCTAATTGATAAATCAATAATGATTAAAAAAATTAAAATTATAATATTAAATTCTTTTTTAAGTGTTAATTTTAAAATATTTATTTTTAAAAAAATTCATTGTTAATTATAATAATTTATTGATTATTAACTCGTTTCAAGTATATAATAATTATAAAAAAAAAAAGTGAAAGCTTCGGCTTGAGCCCAACCAAACTCCTGTAGTTCTCAAAAAATAACTTGATCATACCCATATTTTGCTATCCCTAATTGAATTAATTACCTTTGCACAATCAACAATAAATTGGACAACTCGTAGCAAAATAAATTTATCGGTGATTGTAAATAAGACCTGATACATGCGCGATCAAAATTGAATTCTCCACAAAATCTTGCGAAATTTTCCATATTGTTGACTGTATTATATATATTCGCGTAACCACTTGGATCACTTTATAAATGAGATACATTTATATTTTGATAAAAGACTAATCTAGTGCGCGCCATCGGATTCTCATTGGCGGAGTTGTAAGACCAGCAATACAGCTCTGTCAATGACAACTCAGCACGCATCCACATGGCGCGCACCTACTAAAAATTTAAGTTCCAAAATTTGCATAAATTTATATGGTATAAATTTTTAAATTTCAATGGTATAAATTTTTAAATTTCAATTGCATTCATTGTTAATTTCCCGAAGTACAATGTTACAGCAGCTTCAACAGAGGATCAAAACTCACAATGCCCATGAAAGAGTGAAATAGGAGTTCAAGTCATAGCCGGTGAGTGGTGAAATATGAGCTCTTCCGTCCACAGAATATGTTTCTGCTGTGTTCACAAGGCTCTTCCACTCAACACATTCATGATAATTTGGAAAATGCGATTCTTTTACTTGCACTCTTTGTATTATGAAAATGTATGTTGACTTACTATTGATTCGAGCAAGCAACAATGTAATGGATATTGAGGCAGGGCCAGAAGGACCCCTCAGAATTAATTCATCACCGTAAATTTAGTAATTCAAAGTACCAACACGAGCAAGTAAGAAAGAAATATCACAGATCCCTTTGATGAAAAAGTATAATCTCTTTTCCTTCTCTTTGTTTTTTTTTTTTTTTGATTTTACACAAAATATCCACAAAGGTAACAATAACTCAATGCTCAAAAACAATAAACTTCAATGTTAACAAATTAATTTTCAACAATGAAACACTATGAACTCACCGGCCCCTTCTTCCGTGACTTGAAGGGGGTGCGCGAAGGCGGTGAGGGTGAAAATTCAGCTGGTAGTTTGGGTGCTTCCAACTTGCCGGTAAGCATTCCAACAACCTCTTCCATGGAAGGCCGAAGAGCAGGCGACTTCTGCAAACAGAGTAATGCAACAGTAATACAAAGCAGGGCTTGTTCTCTGTCCAAGGACTTCACAACAGCCTGATCAACCAATTCAATAAGTTTCCCATTTCTCGCAAGATGCCGTGCCCAAGACATAAGATTCGCACGCTGGAACTCAGACATTGGCGATCCCGTAACCTGAAGAGGACGCCGTCCGGCAATTAAAACTAGCAACAAAACTCCATAGCTATAAACATCGCATTTCTCTGATAAGTCCCCGCAAGCACCATACTCAGGGGCAACATAACAAACAGTGCCTCTCATACTCGGAGTGCTAGTGACACCACCACTCTTAGGAATCTCACCACTCGCAGCAGAATCATAGCTATTGTGGCGAGCTCTATACAGCTCCCCACTGAATCCTTCTAACCACCAGTCTAAACTACCTATACTACTTCTACTCCTACTTCTGGTCTTACTCTTCTTCTTTCTCTCCGCATACAACTCCTCGTCCCTCGGCCACCAATCGTCATCACTGTTAGTCCCCAGTGCTCTCTTCATCTTCTTCTTCTTCTTTTTAGCCAATTCCTCACAGTACTCCTCCTTCCACCACTCTCTGGCAGGCCTACGCCGCCTCTCTCGTTTCAAATTCTTCACATTTTCTTCTTTATCCTCATCCAGCGAAATCCACCAATCCAATCTTTTCCTACTTTTCTTTCTGTCAACTTTACCACCAACACTCGAAGAAGAACCAGTATCCCTACCGATCCAATCACTCTTCGGCCTCTCATTTCCAATCTCCGTTCCAATCCATTCTATTACATATTCCTTCACTTTCACATCCTCCTTCACATCTTCATCAACACTAGCCTTCTTCTCCAGCGCCTCCGGAGATTGTGTTTGCGTTTGTGTCATTTTCACAAAAGTCTCCGGAGACTGATCAATACCTACACTCAAATCCTCAAAAGCCGTAGCTGTAGTAGTCGTATTCACACTCTCAGTCTCCACCACAGATCCACAATCCTCTACAGCGGCCCCACAATTACTCTCCAACTCCGCCGCCTTGTTCTTGTTCTCACCATCAGCCTGATTTTGGTTTTCGCCCACCGATTTCAGCCTCGCAAGCCCAAAATCAGAAATTTTTGCGCAAAAATTATGATCCAACAGAATATTACTCGGCTTGATATCCCCATGAATCACAGGCGGATTCAAGCTGTGCAGGTAAGCAATCCCCTTGGCGATGTCAACCGCAATTGAGAATCTTTTACACCACTCCATCAATTCAGGGGGCTTCTTATGCAACAGAGCGTCCTGCAAATTCCCATTACTCATTAGTTCATAAACGAGCAGCATACGGTGCCGTTTCGGGTTGGACGAAAAACCCAGTACGGAAACGACGTGGTCGTCTTGTTCGAGCAAAGAAGCGAAGTAGAGCTCGTTGTAGAACTCCCGCTCGCCCTGCAGCGATCCGGAGTCCATGACTTTAACAGCCACGCTCTGGTCGTGGAGGGTGGCGTAGAAGACGGAGCCGAAGCCGCCTTGGCCGAGGAGGCGGGAGGGGGAGAAGGAGTCGGCGGCGCGGCGGAGGACGGAGTAGGAGAAGCGGTGAGGGGGCCTGGAGTCGGAGGGGGCGGTGCGTTTCTGGGTGAGTTTCTTGCGGAAGCAGAAGGTGAGGAGGAGGAGGAGAGAGAAGGCGGCGGCGGTGGAGGAGGCGGGGATTACGGCGGAGCTGTGGTGGTGGGGGTGGTGGGAGGGAGAAATCAACGGCTGGGATTCCGGGATTTGACGCGACGGCATGGCGATGAATGATGAATGATGAACGATGAACGATGAACGATGAACATACAAACTAAAAGTGCTCGTAATAATTATGACTCATTGTTTCTGAGTTGGGACTTGAGTTTGTTCGTGTGTGGATTGTACTTTACAGAGACTCAGGACAAGAAGACAAGAAGAGATGATCTATTTTCTTTTCTCTTTTTTCTTTTTTCTTTTTTCTTTTTCTCTTTCTTATTTTCGTAAAAGAGTATGAAATGAATTGTACAACTGGCCGTTTTGGTTGTTGTGACTTGCAATTTTCTTATTTATTAGCTCCAAACAGAAATCCCGAGCCAATTAGCATCGCTCATTTTTAAATTTATATACACGAGCACGGCAATTACTAGATTATTTTCTTTTCATATTTACCTTGCGTCCAATAATAGAAATAGAAGTTAATTTTAAAAAAATATTTTTTTACTTATTTAATTATTTTATTTTATTTTATTTTTTTATAATATAATTTTTATAAAATTATCTATTAAAATAATTTTATTGTACTTGAATAAATTTTATTTAAAATACTATACCAAACGAAAGAAATTATAATTTATGTTTTTATAATCTCACCGTATAACGAACGAGTAGTAATTAAGATCAAAAGTTTTGTTGGTCTAGTTTTCATTAACAAAATGCAAGACGGGGTGTAATGAAGCACTTTTTAAGTGGAAGGAAAAATTGGTTTGGTAATTATCAACTAAACTAAGTGGAAAAAAGTGGAGTAGGTAATTTTTTTTGTTTGTTTCTTCCATCTTCAAAATTCAAACCCCCGTGTTTATGTCACACTGTCTGCCAATTTAGAAAATTAGACTAAAAAGTTTCTTATTCTTCTATTAGGTTTGACCCCCCCCCCCCCTTTTTTTTTTTTTTGGTCATATTCAACAATTAATTAATATCTAATAAGGTAGACTTTAGGTGAGGTAGGTGCTTTGTTAAAATCGATTAATCAAAATTTAAGTTGATTACTATATGCTGTTTGTAACTTTATTTTTAATTACACAAAAGTCTACATTACTCCATTTGAATTTGTCAATCCAAAAATGTCGGCAGCCGATTATTTCTCAATTTAAAAAAAAAATAGTAGAAATTCTTATGTACGGTATACTCCTAATGGAAGATTTACAATTTCGCTAAGCAAATATCATTTTAACAAAACGCAAGAAGCTGTGACTTGATTCTCCAAGTCATCACAAAACCATACACGACGCTATCGCAGTTTTTTTTTTTTTTTATTCAAATTCAAATCACCATGACACCATCACTTTTCTTATAATTTTCAAAACTTCAACTCTAGGAATATTTCCCCTTTTTTTTTATTTTTTCCCCCCCCCCCCCCCCCTTCTCTTTCGCTTTCATTTTAGTTCAAAACTTCAAATCCAACCCATTCATTGGGAGTTAAATTTTGTTTGTAGTCTATTTGCTTTATGCAACAAGACAAGCTCATAAATCCCACCAATTTTAATTGGCGGTTGAGCTCTAGAGACTATGCTTCTTTTGGTTTAATGATGCAAGAAAAAAGCGATTATAACTTTTGAAAGGATATGGTTGGGAAATGGGGAAGGCTTATGATTATAAAGCTTGGTAATAATTTGGGCAAGCTGCACTCAGTTTGATAAAACTTTTGTTGTGGCTTTCTTTTTAATCTTTTTCGGCACTCAATTTGTCCTACTTTTTTAGTCAACAATCTTATGGTTCACGATTCATGAAAAAGCAATTAATGTTCATGATACTTTTATAAAATGGGAATTGCCAAAATTAAAAGTAGTAGAAGGCCACACAGGAGAACTTACAAATAATGCTTTCAAAGATATACACGGTGGCATTGAAATTTAGAACCAAACGATGGGATAAAAATAAGCAGCTTTGATTGAAACAAAAAGCTTCCGTGAATTTTTTTAATACGTTTCTCCAAGTCTTTCAATTCTTCATTGTCCTTATTTCTTAGCAAGGTTTTTGTCGTCCAATACTGTTGTAATTTTGAAATCACATTTACTGAGAACAAAAATATTAACCATCGTGAAATGGAAGGGGATGAATGTTTAATGAACACAACTTTTACAAGTGGTGGAGTAAGATTAATTTATTTTTTAAATATTCCAACTTATAAATGTTTATCAAACACTTTAATAATTTTATTTTAGAAGCGTAATTATTAGACAACGATGCCGAATTGATTTGGTTAAACTTATTCGAATTTATCATTCCCTTGGTCCTCAAATTATTATATTTGTAATGGTTTGTTTTATTTGAAAATTCTAAAGATTTGATTCATTTAAAAGTACGTGATAATTCAATAAAAACACTTAAACAAATTTACCAATTTCAAGGGTGATGCCAAGAATCTTATGTACATTAGAGCTAAGAAACTAATTTTTTTTCAAATATGAAATTTAATCTTAAAGACAAATAAATTTTGAAGAAAATTTCATTAATAAATAAATTTAAAATGTAATTTGAGTACAATTTAGACGCTATAGAAATTGTGCCTTAAGGCTACGTTTGGCACGCAGAATTGAATTGGACTAATTATTAGAATTTGACTAGATTAAGTTGAATTGAATTAAGCTAGACTATATTATGTAGTCTTATATTTGGTATAGTACCGGATTAGACTATGTTAAATTATATTTAGATAATATTAAATAGCATTTAAGTTGATATTTAGATATAAATATCAACTATTCATGAAAATTTATAATCATAATTAAAATAAATTTAAAAATTAATTAATAAGAAAATTAAATATATTGTAAATAAGTTATTTGGTAGTCATAATATATAAATAAAAACGCATAAACAATCTAAATATTTAATTAACTTTAATCAAATATTTAAAAATGTTATATAAAATAAATAAATTAATGATATTATTAATTTTCATGATTATTTTTAATATTATATTAGTGATTATTAAATTTAGTACAATTCAATAATGCAATAACTTATTAAATGGTTAATTTTATTGATAAATTATTAAATATACAAATAACAAAAATATAATCTCAAGAGCTAGTAGAAGTAAAAGTACCAATTTAATTGGATCATAGATAATAAATAAAAATAAATATTTAGTAAATCATAAATAAAATTTAATGTTAGGTGTAAAAAAAAATTATATAAGTAAAGGTCTCATGAATGGACAATTTTTTCTTTAAATCTTATCCCATCTAAACCCATGCGTAAATTAGTATTATTAATCCCATGATTTTAGGATTAAATTCAAATTTAGTTCCCTCTAATCCAATCCAACTAAGCTTACCAAATGTGAAATAATTACTTAATTCCAAAATTAATCCAATCATATATTTAATCCTAACATCCAAACATGAGATGCTTCACATTTCACAACGTTAAATATTTAAATTTCTTGTCTTTACAGCTTTGTTAGAAAGGGAAACAAATTATAATGGTGTTGGAATTGGCAATTCAGTGAAATTACAAGGTGGCAATTTTGTGTTAAGCTGCAGTGATAATTTTGTAGATTGAAACAGTGGTAATCTTGTAAATAGAACTAAAAGTTTTTCTTCAAATTTGACTGGGTTAAAGCCGAGCTTAACCCATAAAAAACCTCCATCGCTGACCAATTTATACAAAATGGAAAAAAAATTAAGGAAGAATTAAATCTAACTCGGTTAAATAAGAAACTCAATTTAAATAATACAAATTATAAAATTTTTTAACTTGATTCGTACGATTTTCTTCTGTTATGAATTGACGTGTCTAAAAAAATCGTCTTCAATAAAAATCATTCATAGTTGAAGTCACTTGTTTCCCTAAAAAAGAAAATCTTTATGATTGTTCACATTCACATTGACAATTAAAACTTGATTTAAATCCGTTCAAAGTTTTATTTTATTTTTATTAAGAACCATCGCCAATTCACCATGTCAGCCATGCTGGTACGTGATGAAAATTAATTTAGTTTCAAAAATAAAATTTGAAGGAAAAAGAAAACGCAGTTTTAAACTCTAGTCAAAGAGAAACCCGAAGTTTCAACGCTAAGTGCGTCGTGTTGTTGGATCTTCTTCGTCGAGAAATTGGATTTGCTCAGGGCTGAGACATGCCCTTCCAGACGAATGCGACAGTCAAACAAAAATTTAAATCTCAGCCACCCACGTGGCGACCACTTTCTAATTTTATTTCAACACATGCGTCACATGCTAATCAACTTTGCAATTGTATCCACGTGGCTTGGCATGCTACCGCGAGGCATAGCTTTAAACTGATGCTGCTGCTTGCTTGTTTGTGATTGCTCTAACTGACATTAATCAAACGATTTGTTTTAATTGTTAAATAATAATTGTAACTTGTGCTATTGTACACTTCAAAGAATATGATTATAAGAGCCAAATCTTTAATTGAATATTATCGTGCATGAACATGAGAAGCTCGGCTGAGGTGATTAGAACAAGCCAATATCTTCATATCAATTAAATACAAGAATCGCCCCTATAGAAACTTGCAGAAAACACAAGTCGGAATGAGTTTATAACAAATAGCAAATACAAATTAAGACTGATGATATAGTTATAAATAGTTCTGTAAAGTCATTTGCATATTATGGCATCAATTTGTTGGTGATTTTATAATTATTCATAAATTATCTGATTCAATTTTCAAAAGATAAAGAGATTTTAATTATTTGGAATTACAAATTAGCATAATTCTATGGAAAAAAAAAAACTGGTTACGAATTTCTCATAATTTCTTACTATTTTCAGTGACCATTGTTTTTTGTTTAATGCAACATTAAAATCAAATTCGTCCTCATAAGTATTGGAAAATAGGTCTACGACCTCCTTACTATGTTGTTACCAATATTGGTTTACATTATAACGAAACTTTCTCAATTCGTTGTCTTTTTAATAAACTTAATATTGGTTTACATTATAACGAAACTTTTTCAATTCGTTGTCTTTTTAATAAACTTAGGATAATATTAGAGTATTTTCAAAAGGTTCTATAAATTTTACTTTTCAAATATTCATTTGCTTACCTATGTGGCAAATAGAAAATTAAAAAAATATATTATTTTCCAAAAGACTCTTTAAATATAAATGAGTTAATATTATTTTAATTAAATAACTATTTTTTTAAGAAATGTTAATAGTAATTAAAACATCTCTCTCTTTTTCTAACAAAAAAAATAAAATATAAATTAAAAAGGGAGAAAAAAACTCTCCAAATTTGAAAAAAGATGATAATTTCTTATTTGAAAAACCTTAATTGAAGTGTCTTTTAGAGGCTTAAATACTGATGTGCCTCTTAAAATAAGTAATATAATCTCATTGGAAAAAGTCTTTTGCTAATGCTCGTGGCAAGTCATCAATTTTATTTTTTTATACTTTAATGAAAATTTTTCATCACACAAGGATACAAAAATTCGAAGATAATGATTAAATTCATGTAGAAAATTTTCGCTCAAAATAAAAGAACTGCTATGTAGAAGAAAAGACTTAGCTATCGAATGCGATAAATAAAAAGAAGCTAAATAAAACAAGAGCAATTAAAAATTTCACAAAAAACATCCTTTTCTTAACAACTGTATTCCAATCCAACACGAAGAGCCAACACTTCCATTTCCATCATTCCATGCATGCAAAGGGGTAAAAAAAAAAAAGGAAAAACGGAAAATTACCCTTTTGCTTTCCTTCTGAGATCAACAACAATGACACTGATATTGTCATGGCTGCCTCGTGCGAGAGCGAGGCGACAAAGTATAGCAGCAGCAGCATCATGGCTTGTAGAAGGAAACAACACTTGGGCTCCACCGTCTTTGGTGGGACGGTCACTATATCGACTTCTTGGAGCAGTGGCTGCACTTCCTTCGCGAATACATGCACTTGCTACTCGGCAAGCCAAATCATCGGATATCACATCCCAAATGCCATCACTGGCCAGGATCAGACACTCTTCTCCGCCTTCTCTTTCAGTGATGGAGATTTCCGGCTTTGATGTTGTCACTCTCTTCAACAAGTTGTCTCCTCCTGGTTATCAACATAAAAACAAGCTACTACGTGAGAAACCAAGACAATATACGTATACCTTTGACATAAAATTAAATTTAAACTTACAATTAGTAAGGCTGAATCAATTAATGACATTAATCTCACAACAATTATAAACCAAGACTGCCTACTAACCAATGGATCTAGGCTTCTTTCTCATGTTAAAAAATACATGTTGATAAATAATAAATAAGAAAAAAAATATACATAGTGATAGACAAATTCTCACGAAGAAAATATACAATTATAATTTATATTGTTTTACTAATAATTTACACTAAACTTGAAGCACAATTTAAATTAAGAAAGAATCCTAATTATTTACCTAGGGAGCGGGACATGTTAAGAATGCCATAGACTCGGACTCCATTCTGATGAATAAGCTTCCCTCCTGCTGCCCGAATTCTTTCCAGCTCATCCGGTCTTTGTGGCTGCAAGAACGAGTAATTAATTAGACAAGTTCTAAGGTTGAAGAAAACATTTACAATGATTAATTGTTGTTAAAATTACAAATTATGGACCTTGTTATCAAGTAAAAGAGGAACCGGTGTCCCGTCTCGACACAGAACGGCGTGTGAGGCGCCGCAATTGGCAACCACAACGCGATCTCCGCTGACTAGTGCCACGAGGGCAGCGGACCCCAGAAATCCAAGGTCCATTGGCTCTGGCTGACACCCAAGCGCGCACGTGCTGAGGGCCACCTGATCCATTCTCTTGAAGCTCTTCTGAATCGCCACGCGTACCAAATCCTCCCACTCAGCCCCCCCGACCTCTTCGTTTTCTTGTTTGGTCTTCTCATCAGTTAAACTGCAGTTGCATCCACCACCATTCGCAGCCGTAGCTTTCGAAATTTGCACGCGCGTCAGCTCCTCCGCCATGAACTTGTGCATCAACTTCTTGCATAGCTTGGAGACCTAAATTTAATAAAAAAAATTGAAAAATAAATAGATTAACAAAATAACGCACATTAATCGGATCATTCATACACATAATAAAACTAACATCATAGTATCACTACAAATAATGTATGTGTGTATACGTATATATGTAATCTATTTTCTGGAAATTGAGAGGAACTACATGAGACCCTCCATGGCCGTCGTAAATGGCGAAGAAATGAAGAGGCCCTCCGCCGAGAATATCTGGACGGAAAAATTCTTCCTTCACAGAAACGGCGTCGTCCATGCTTTCGGCTAGCCCCTGAATAGAAATGCAACCAAATTCTGGCATCGGATTCTCCAAAGACGGCGTCGGCAGCGAGTGCTGTGGGATTGGTGGATGAAAGTGAGGCGATGAATAAGGGAGCCGCGGGACGGAGGCGATCCTCATCCTCCTCATATGGATTCTGCGGCGACGGCGGCTCCTGCATTTCTCAGGGGTGTCACTGTCAGAGCCATCGCTTGAGATTCTTGAGAGAAGATTAGTTGGTCGCTTCATTTTACAGAGTGGGGAATCAATATCTAGAGAGCGCACACACACACACACACAGGGGGACGTTACAAAAGGAATAATAATGAGTTGAGGGAGAAAGAGAGAGATAAAAAGGACTGAAGAGAAACGTGAAAGAGAGGATTAGATGATGTGTCGTAAACTGACTCGTGGAGGAAGAGGAGGGTTTAAGCGCCACGGGAACGCTATGCATGAAGTCATACTGAATTGAACTATGTACTAAACTATGTGTGGGGTTTCCTATTGTTTCGTCTGCAAGCAGTTTGGTTTTACGTTACGGGGTCGAGCTATGGACGCCATTTGGCCGATGGTTTCTGATCATTTACTGATCCTGCAGCCAAATAAGAGCCCATCTGGAAGTGGCGCTAAAAGCCATGCTGAATCTACTTTGCAAGCACTTCTATGGGGCAATAATGCCACTAGGTGCGAAATGATAATCCAAACTTATAATTATTCTTTTTTCTAATTCTAAAATATCTTCTAATTAAATATACGATACCATTATATGTACATAGAAAACTTATTTTTTTTTCCTCTTTTGTCTAATATCTATTTTTACTACTACGGAATTTTTGAAAAGATAAATTTCTGTGCGGGACATTTATAGAAGGTCCCTTATAAAATTTGATTTTGAGATAATCAAGACTCTAAGGTTGCTTTTGGGAACAATATAAAATCTTCTTATTTGAGAATTAGTCTTAGAGTGAATTTACCAAACATTATTTACTAAATATCTTTTCACGAACATGTGCTAATAAACATGTATCCGTATTACCGCTGCAAAAAAATCAATAATACTACACATCTTAAATTTTTTACCCCAAAAAATTATCCAAAATAATGTGTCATTTATTAATTAATTGGTGAGATAATACAATTAATTTACTTAAATCTTGTAAAGAATTATCAATCAATTAATTAATGACACATCATTTGAAATAACTTTTTGAGATAAAAAATTTAGAATGTGTAGCATTATTATAAAAAAAGATAACATACTTTCCACAAATTTGCACAACTCAATACAGCACATACAAAGAATTGTAGTTAGTTTAATATACGAGCTAATGAACCACAAATTAGCTGAAATTTGTTGCTGGTACCATCAGCGGGCAGCAACTGCAAGCCGGTACCCATCAGCTAAAATGTAAAACAAGGACCCGTCGTCCCTAGCCATGTGATTAATCATGTAGAACTAATGTCATATTGGCTTAAAGTGATCTTAGCAAATCATAGAATATCAGTCAATTCCATGTTCTCCATCTATGTAAAGAGATTATTTTTCCAATGAAGTTACTACATGTTTCTCTCACTGTGAAACCTGTACAATGCTCATAACAACCACCCATTCTGGTCTTCCTACCTACCTACCTACCTATCTGTTCCTCTTAAGATCAATAACTATGACACTGATGTTATCGGAGCTTCTTCGCCCCAAAGCAAGGCGGGTTAACAGTGCAGCAGCCAGAACACTTCTTGGTGGATACAATGGTTCAGCCCCTTCATCTTCTACCATCCGAGGCCCACCATTGAGGTCCGTATCTGCAGCAGCTTCAGGATTTTCTTCTCTAAGACATTCACTAGCAACCTCACAAGCCAAGTTGTTTGGCAGTACATCCCACATGCCATCGCTTGCAAGAATTAAGCACTCATCTTCAGCTTCCCTTTTGGTAAAAGTGATATCAGGCTCTGATGTTACAACTGGTTTAAGATACTTATCCCCTGTTTAGACAGAAACAACATTCGCTCATAAACTGTACTGAAAATCAAACTAATGGCTTTTAATTATAGGAGTTATAATAACTATACATGTTAGTGTTCTATGTTTTAATGACATAAATGATTATAAATAGGAAATAATGTCTACATTAGGAATAAACCCCTACTTTTCCATTCATCTGCAGATTGTACCAACAGTAAACTACATGCTCAGTTGGTTGAGACATTATAGAAAACTCCAAGATCAGTAGGCAACATACTAGAAGTTATCTCAGTGAGAAAACACAATCTAAGATCTAGCACAAATGCAATGATTCAGGGTAATCAGTAACCATCCGACATCTGCTATAGCAAACTTCTGGAAGTCAAGAAGCAAAAACCTCATATAATCAAGTCAAATGGTGTACATTGTCCGACTGCAAGTTACAACTAGAATTCAGTGCTCTTCATGGCAGCCGCATGAAACAAAAACTTGACACAAAATTGGGCACAATTTCATCACATGAAAAAATAAAGGGGTACAAGTCATAAATCAAACAGAGTTATATACTAGCATAAAGAATTTCATAAATATTTGACATCCAAACTTACCAAATATAGCATCACAATATTTTAGTAAAATGTAAATCACTCACATCATCAACTATGATTGCTTTTAGACCATAGGATCATCCATGACGTTCTCCACTGGCATCTTAAACCTTCAATCAACAACATGCATATAGCCAATGTCCAATGGCATAAAAATTATAACTAAGCCAAAAGTTTCAACTGCTTCAACTCCAAAGAGTGGAATAGAACATTATAGATAAAATAAATGATGTTAAAATATTATCAAAACCAATAATAAATATGAGAAGCCTCCAAACCTATTCACTTTCTTAGATGCTAGTTTCAAGGAATCAATGAACTGTCCACGGCTTTAATTTTATACTATTGCTTACATACTCTCCATAAATATCAAGAATTAATCCTGGATTATATGGAAGCAACACCAAAATAAAACTTCTTTAGGACAATACCAAAATTTGATGGATCAAAATATGCAAAATACACTGCAGTGAAACATCTGGGAATTGCACCAAACAGTCAGTTCTTTGCGTGTCATGCATCACACGAGTGATGTCATATTAAATGCAAATGACTAAAACAGCTTGGCGATTTCTTTGGAATAAAATACCTATAGCTCGGGACATGGCAAGAATGCCTTCCACTCGTGCTCCGTTCACAAAGATGACTCTTCCCCCAGAAGCTTCAATCCTTGCAAGTTCATCTGGTCTATCTGGCTGCCAAAAAATGACGAGTGTTGGTGTAATTAATATTTTATGAAGAGTAACTTAATGGGGGTAGATTCCAATTAGTAAACTAGGAAAAATATTTATAGCCAATCTCTTTAAAAAATAATACTAAATGGAAATACAAATCTATACTACAGAATTATTGAATAAGTGACATGCCACGACAAGAGAAAAAGAAAACGACAGAAATGTCGAAGAAAAAATGTTATCATCACTAATACGTCAGCAAATTTAGTGTATAACTGCGTACATGCACAGATTTGGGCAAGAAAAACAAAATAACAATTTACGCTGCACGCAAGTGTAATGTCATCATCTATGCAACGCCAATAATCAAGTGCAAATGTGAAGTTTCCAGTGGATAAATAAAACAAATCTTACGTCACACTTGGCTATCCTCACGTTTACTAAATATATGCCTAACGGACAAGGATCCTGTCCTTGCCTCTCCTTGTTTAATGAGTGGCTAAGATTGAGGTCTGAAATTGTTTTTCAATTTATTTACAATGAAGCCAACATTTTTTCACTAGATTATGAAGGCAAGGAGAGGCAAGGAGAGATCCTAATCCATGCCAAAGTGGGATAACTTTAAAATGGCAATTAAAACTTCAAAACATTGCGGAGCTATTGAGCTAACCACCGAGGTTATATAAAAAATAAGTATTATTACCTAAGCTGTTACCACTATTTTGTATCACAATATAACCGTTCGCTACCCTCAAGTTCATTAGATGGGTTCCAATAATCGGATAACTTTAAATGACAACTAAAGTTTCAAAATCTTGGGGTGCTAACCACCGAGGTTAAATAAAAATCAGTATCATTCGCTAGGCTGTGCTCTGACCAACTTATTTGTGTCTAAATATAACTATTGCATCGCACCATTAAAACCATTGCCCTCTATATTACTTCTGCGATACATAAAACATCATTACTACCAGAGATTGTACTTGATTGGATTGAATTAAAAGATATTAACTAGTCTTATGTTTAATGTCCTGGCAGGATTAAATGGAATTGAAATGAATTGCTCAAATTTACTACTAATCTAAGTTAAAGCTAAATTACTGCTACCGGTTTTAACTTAGATTACATATCAAGATTTAGTTAATGAGTCTCATTAACATGAGAATTTATCAGTGGGTTAGATATCCTAGTACATGAACCAGTCTTCTGTAAGCGTTTAAATGGCCCAAAGATAGGGTTGAGACTATAATCCCACATCAGTAATTCAATCTTATGTAAAGTTCTGCCGATCATTTAAAAGAAAATATATATTATAGACAATTGAACAAGAACAAATAAAGTGTTTTTTTAAAGATTAAAATACAATTTACTGACCACAATTACAAATAATACCTGCACTATATTTTTAATAGTGAATATATTAGAAATAATTTTGAATTTACAAAGAATACTTTGTAAGGCACCATTAAAATACAAATTCCAAAGGAGAGCAATTTGGCAATCCAACACCTGACAAAAAAACCTGATGAATACAATTATCAAAACAGACTAATGGCAACAGAAAAATAAATAGAAAGGACAGCTGTCCACCACCAGAGGCAGCGCCACATCGACGTGAAGAACTTACCTTGTGATCACAACTAAGAGGAATTGCTCTCCCAGCTCGGCAGAGTACGGCGCGTGAATCGCCGCAATTGGCAACAATGATGTGTTCGGAAGTTAAAAGTGCCACCACAGCTGTGGATCCACTGAGCGCCACCTCCATCGAGTGACCAGCACAATCGCACCCAACGCTCCCACACGCGCACATGCTAACTGCCACCTCGTCCATTCTTTGGTAGCACCTCCTTATCGCTCTCCTCCATCGGTCTTCCCACTCAGCAGTGTTTTCTGTTTCCCGTTGAGGCTCTTCTCTCGTTGAGGTACTAGGTCCCGCGTTCGCATTACCCGACGTGCACCTCACGCGCATTAGCTCTTCCTCCATGATCACGTGCATTTTCTCCTTGCACAATGATGACACCTGTATGTATAAGCAATTCCCTGATTAAAAGACTAAATTATCCCCAATCCTACTTTATCATCTAACAGTTAAGCAAGGATTCGATAGACTTTTTATTTTTTTTCCAAAAAAATAAAGTTGATTTCGGAAATTACGTGACGTCCACCATGGCCGTCGTACACAGCGAAGAAATGCACCGGTCTTCGCCAATTTATATCCGGTGAGCAAAGACTCGTCCGCGTCGAAATTGCATCCTCCATCTCACGTGATCTCCCGGTGACCGACATCGTTCCGAAGATAGGTTCGACAGCTTGAACCTCCGTCGTTGCCGCCAGCGAAACAACCTTCTCCGTGCCCTCGCCAGAAGAAGGAGACGAATTCACGTCAGTCTCCGTCGCTGGCGTATCTTTCTTTTCAGCCTCCGTGCGCATTCTCTTGCCCTCCGCCACGCGATCCGAGTCCTCCGTCCGCTTCTCCTTTCTAATATCACTAGCCGGAGGCTCAGAACTTGTGGCTACAATTGCGCCGAACCGCCTCATTTTTATTCTCCGCCGCCTACGCTCCCTGCATTTCGCTGGCGAATCGTCATTTTGATCATTAGGCATTCTTTGATAAACCTCTGTCATTGGTAAAACTCGTTAGAAATTAAACTAAGCAAACCGTCAACACCGCCTCCGATCATTGTAAAAGACGTCATCATGGACAGTAACAAAGCGGAGAAATGAAATGAAATGAAAATAAAAATTTATTTTCTTTTTAATTTTTGAAACGTAAGAAACAAAGTGGCAACGTGTTGAGTTTCCTCTATCTCCTCTACGGTGTAAGGCCAGCTCAACGGGGCAACTTTCCCTGCCTGCCCAAGCTGCCCCCACCGACCAATTTTTACTCTTTAAACGACACGTATCCTCCTTGACACATCGGTTTTCCTCTGGGTCGTCTTCGCCTATTTCGCTAATCAATTTCGCAAGCCGGGACGTATTGAAGTTTGTAAAGCAGCCACGTGTCAAAAGAGTTCGATAAAGTGAAGGACCAGCACAAAGGAGCTAACATGTGGTCGAATAATTTGACTCCACGTATATATGCAAAAGAGACTGAATGGTCCCAACGGCAACGATAGTACGTTTCGATAGACTTTTCAATTTTTTTTTTAAATTTTTTTCTTTAACAGTAATCTTAGTACCGTACATACGTGGCAATCTGTGGAAGCACCAGCAATGCGCGAGTGACGTGTTCGGGCCGGAGCTGACACATGGGAGAACCCTTAGTTTAGAAGCAAAATAAGCGTCACAGGTGTCTGTTTAGATTACCAGTTCGCCAAAAATAGTGCATGATCTATTAATTAAGCATTCTTCGTTAACATTACTGTTTGGTGAGTCAGGAAGGAAAACGTTACGTTAATTTCTTAAACTTTACTAATATATTTGTTTTTTCGTTTAACTTATATTATGTTTTTTCATTGATCTATTAATAGTACATCAATTAATTATATTATTTTTCATTTAATTTATATTATTTTTTAATTAGTCTTATTTTTTTCATTTAACTTACATATTTTTTAATTTAATTTTAATTTAATTAAAAAATACATATCCGAATATTAGATTTTTTGAATGCATTTGCATCCAAACCTAAATTCGAATCTATATGAATTTTGATGTACAGATCTAGATTTTTTCGATTTAAATATTTTAAATATTTGTGAAGATCTGTGCGGATACAAACCGGATCAAGATTTTTTCACAATCCCTTACTGTAATGTATTATTTCACTATATATATTAGCAAAGTTTAAGAAATTCATGTAACGTTTTCCTTCTGGTCTCACTAAACAGTAATGTTAATGAAGTATGCTTAATAAATAGATCATTTACTATTTTGGCGAACTTGTATTTTTTTTTATGGATTGATCATGTTGTATGTTATTCTAGGTATTAAATTATTGATTGTTGAATTATGATTGAATTATATTTAATTTTATGAGGTAAATTTGTTAAATTTTAAATTATATTTAAAATTTTGAATTTAGCATTGTGCGGATATGGATGTTTAGAAAATCTGCCCTCAATCCACATGGGTATTACCCATATTTGGATCCATATATTTTTTTGTGGATCCGAGTGTGAATTCATATCCCAAAATATTAATGCGGATCCAAATCCAGATGCACCCACATTCAGATCCAAATATAAATTTTTCCATCTTTAATTACGACAATCAAATACATTTATTAGATCCTTTACCTTTGTGAGAAGCAAAGCAACGTTGCTAAGGGTGGGTACTTGGTTCAGTTCGAACTTAACTGAATAGAATTGAACTGTATTATGACAGTTTGGTTCAACTCAATTCGGTTAGCAAAAATCAAATGGTTCAAAAATCTTTGGACCAATTGGTTCTTGAACCAAACAATACACAGAAAAAGTTAAAAATAGAATTTACAAAAATAAAAATTTGAAAATTAAAAGCCGTAGCCTAAACTAGATCAACATAGAAGCTCTTTGACTCTTAACATAGTTGAAACATTGATATTAACACAAAATTAGTTGCAGTCATCTCTTTTCTTTTATATGACAAGGAGCCTTAATCAATTAGTTTAAGAAAATGAGTTTATGGATAAACTTTTAAAAGGTAAGTTTTATAAAATTTAAATTTAAGCTTAAGTTTGTTTTAAGTAGGTTGCACAATTTTGATTTGTGTAGCTTTTGTTCACATGGTTCAACATAAAGAACATTTATGGCAATGAAGTTGGTACTTTTATTTGTTAGTTAGTCAAGTAATTACCAATGTGATATTATACAATTTTTTTTTAATTGTTAGTTTTTGGCTAATGGGTCAGTTTGAGAGATAATAAAGTTAATGTGGATATAGAAGTTAAAGGATTAAGAAGTGGTAACTGAGAAAGCGCTCAATAGTGATGAAACGTTGAAGTGAAGTTTATTTTGTAATTTGTAGTGGATTTCTAAATTATTGTTGGACATTATTTTATTTTTTATTGTTTGTGGATTATGAACTCAATATATTGCTATTATATCATTTTTTGTAAAATATACAGGGTGAAATTACTCGAACCAAATCAAACCAAACCACATAACCAAATCAAACCAAATTAAATTAATTTGATTTAGTTTGATTGAATTCTGGTGTTTGGTTTGTATTTGGTTCACAAAATTATAAATCAAATGGTTAAAGTTTGATTCGGTTTTAAGCCTTAATCGAACCAAACCAAATAGTGCTTATCCCTAACCAAATAGAAATATTTCAATTCAGAATTTTGAAGTGTGGGAACATATGAGAAAATACATAAATAAATCATACGGTTTAAGCGCTTCAAGTTGTAAGGCTTTAAAACTATATGATTTTAAAGTTTTTTCAGAAATTTTTCATACTTTATGATTCGGAATCAAAAAATTAGTGTGTGTGTATATATATATATATATATACACATGTGTGTGTGTGTGTAAAGCTGCGTAGACCATTCTCACACTAACCGTTTACCACTACTTTTTCTACTATTGTCGGTATTCATTCAATCAAGGGGTGGGCATCAACCCGCCCAACCCGTGAACCCGACCCAACCCGTATGATTTTTTACGGGTTGGGTTGGGTTGATAAAATAAACGGGTTGGGTTGGGTTGTTAAATTCCCAACCCGCACTATTTGCGGGTTGGGTTGGGTTAAAAATTTTTAACCCAACCCAACCCGTCAACCCGTATATATATATAAATTATTATATGAATTTTGATATTTTATATAAAAATTAAAAAAATATAAATATAAAAACTTTGAAATCTTGGATTTGTTTTTAAGGATTTTAATATTTACATTTTTTTGTTTATCTAATTTATTTATTTATTTTTGTTCACTATTTAATTAGACTATAACAATATATTTTTTCAAAAACTTAATCCAATCAACCTAACTCAACCGGTCAACCCGTATGTATATAAAAATTATTATATAAATTTTGATATTTCATATAAAAATTAAAAAAATATAAATATAAAGACTTTGAAATGTTGGATTTGTTCTAAAGATTTTAATATTTGTATTTTTTAGTTTTTAATTAATTTATTTATTTTTATCACTATTTAATTATACTATAAAAATAAAATTTTTTAAAAGTTCTAACTTCAATCGTCTGTTGAACCCAACCCGCAAAACTACGGGTTGGGTGGGGGACAATTGAGATATGTAATGGGTTGGGTTGGGTTGAAAAATTTCAACCCGTACTATATGCAGGTTGGGTCGGGTTGATATCCCGACCCGTGCCCACCCCTAAATCAAATATAAATTATTCTGATCATTACCATAACCAGTTTTCTCTCTCTTTCTTTTCTAATTTTTCCCCTTAAAGTTTAAATGATAAAATACTGATTTAAGTGTTGAGGCATCTTTTGTCTAACAAAAAGAAATCTATTTGAACAATGATTTATCGCTAAAAGGTGGAAATCTTACACAAATAAATATAAAATAGTAACACTATTGTTATATTTATTCAATAAAGGTACTTTTGGACCAATGTGATTTTTTTAACTATTATTATGTGGATGATATTAATTAATTTTATTATTAAAATCTAACATATTACATAAGAGATTAAAGACATTTTAAATGGTTAAAATTTTTTAAAAGATATAGGTCAAATACGTGACACGATTTTGATAAATTTAATATTTGTATTAAGTTAGAATTCGACACTTTTGACGGATTGAATCTTTTTCTGTCCAAATTTGACCGGATTGCGAGCCCTAAGATGAAGAATTTACCCCTGGGCACTATAAGAGGGGCAATTCAAGAATTGTTCTCCACTTAGTTGTGAAAATGGCCCGCTGAACGCATGTTTAATGGTTTGCATCTGTTGAATTAGTTTAGTCTTTATCACTCCCAATAATGGAAATGTATAATGCCATGCATATTTTTTATTATGTTGCCTTGTTTGATAGTCTATCCTACGCTGATTAGGACAGGAGGAAATACATCAGTAGGGATAGAGATACTGATGGAAATTGAATTGCCAAGCTATCCTAGCTCTGGGGGATGTTATTAACTTATCGGTAGCCTAATTTTGCTTTGGCTACCTCCATGTGATGATTTGATAACTTACTATTGGTCTATGAAATTGAAGTTATGCTCAGACTTGTGCATTGGTGCCATGAACGTTTTGGCATACGAGTTAAAATTTTCAAAATATTTGACGTAGTTACTGAAATTGCAAATCTGATCAGATTGGTGCCGGATAATTATTAAAGAGAAACAAACGATAATCCATTGCAAACAATAAACCTTATGAGCCTTCTGGCTCTTAAACAACACACACTTTGATTCTAACAAAATCAAATAAAAATACTTATGGTGAAGTAAAAAATCAACCAGCAGAATTATATTGATGACAGCCTGGTTATAACAATTGGGCTTCTAACTTTGTGTACTCCATCTTTCCAAATCAAACCTCCAAATTCTGGAATCGTTTCTCGAGTTTTTGTTGTGAAAGTAATCTTGTAAGAAAGTTTCTGGTATTTCTTAGTGAAATTTAAATTTCCGGGCTCCACTTTAATGGCTACACCTTTGAATGGTGAAACAACAACGCGGTAATTTGAAACAGGAGGCCCAACATTGGTGACAGTTCTGCGGAGAGTCAATGCAGAAACGTTTGCTGTCTCTGGGAACACAACTGAGATTGCTGGATAATTCAAATCCCCTGGCTTGGCAATAGAGTGTCGGCAAGTTCTATTTGCATACTTTCCGAAAACTTGTAGCTCCATTGGAGTTAGCTTCTGTGCGCAGAGGAAATCGAAGTAATCCTGTGCATTAATGTCATAAATCAAACCTGGGTCCAGCGCTTTCACTGGATTTATGTGTCCTGCACCGTGGTCATACGGACTTGAAGGTTCATCTGATGAGGCATCTTTAAGAGGATTGTGTGTGCTATCATGAACATAAGCTGTTGTCATAAGCGCAGATTTGATTGCCGCTGGACTCCATTCCGGATGCCTTGCCTTGAGCAGAGCTGCAATTCCACTCACGTGAGGGCAAGACATTGAAGTTCCAGACAATATGTTAAACTTCACTCTCCGGTGATCCGCCTCCAAGCTTGATGGCCCTGTCTCACCACTCCAAGCAGCAAGAATGTTCACTCCGGGTGCCACAATATCAGGTTTCAGAATTTCAAGTGTAAGGAAATTTGGCCCTCTGGACGAAAATGCTGCCACTACTGGGGACGGCTTAATGCCCACTCTGGTACCTAGCAATGCTAGAGATGCCGTTGCTTTTGGACTTGTTAATGTGTATTGCTTAATCTCTTTCCCTTCAATTTCTCCTACAGCAACTGCTGGCAGTAAGTGACAATCTGCAACTAGCTCCTCTCCGTTTGCTGCTGTATTTGCAAGAATCACTCCAATTCCTCCGGCGTCTTTCACAACTTGACCCTTTTGCACTCGAGGACTAATACCGCGGTCACAAATCACAATTTTTCCGGCAACCGTGGTCGGATTCAACGTTCCCTCCAGGCACAAAGAGCTTGGATCCTGGTTGCTTGAGTTGCTTCCCATATAAACCACAGGATATTGCTTATTTGGCAACAAAGCCCTCCTGCCTTTATACAGTGAAACTCCAGTTATAGTCCTGCCAGTTCCAAGCTTAACAGTAGCAGGAAACTCTCTATCCATTGTGCTAGCACCAACTGTTGTAATCCATGGCGATACATTTGTGAGGCTAACAGGATCTGGACCTCCATTTCCTGCAGAACAGGACACAAAAACACCCATTTCCATTGCTCCAAACGTAGCTATCGACAAACTGTCACGATGATAGGATGACACTCCACCACCCAACGAAATTGACAAAACATTCACTCCATCAGCAACTGCTCTATCAACCGCCGACAAAATATCTGAGCTGAAGCAACCTCCCGACCAGCAAACCTTGTAGGCCGCAATTCTCGCTCCGGTGGACATTCCCCTAGCCGTTCCATAAGCGTAACCAAGAAGATTTGCGCCATGTACAGGAGAGCCAGCAACAGTGGCTGCTGTGTGAGTCCCATGCCCGTCTTGGTCTCTTGGTGATTTATACTCGTTTTGCTCGTTAATCTTTCCTGTAGCAGCTTCGTATCCACGGTTGAACACTCTTGCACCCACAATCTTTCTGTTACAATGATGCTTCTGGAAGCCACGGCCAGTTTCACAAGCGCCTTTCCAACGAGCAGGCACCGGCGTCATGCCCGTATCGTTAAAGCTTGCACTTTCAGGCCATATCCCAGTGTCAAGCACTCCAACAATAACGTCATAATCAGCTACTTTCTGAGACCAAATACTTGTGCTGTCTGCAGGTTCCAGCCCAAGAAACAGGGGACTCCTTGTCGTGTGGAGCTCGTACTTGGTCTCAGGAAATATGGCCATTACACCATCTTCTTGTTCTAGCCTCTCAGCTTCTTCTTCACTCAACCGTGCGGCTACTCCATGGAAAGCAGTCTGGTAGCTGTAAATTATCCTGTCTCCATCATTTTTATAAGCTACCGATTTCACTTTCGATGAGAACCATTCAGCGTGATCCAAAAAGGATTCCGGCATGGTAGACTTGTCCATTTGGACAATATAAGTCTTCTTCGTTGATTCAACATCGGCAGAGAAGCCAATGCTGAAGGCTAGGCAGTTTGCTAGAACCAAAAAAACCCATTTCACTACCTGATTTTCAGCCATTTTTTCAGAAGAGCAAAGAGAGACTGACGGAGATAAAGATAAAAAGCAAAACGAGTGATTCTGTTGAGCTGATGCATTAAGACTTGAAATATCCAAGAGCGAGGGGGACCTTTGGCAGAATAATAAAGAAGGGTTGGTTTGGTTTTTGAATGCCAACGAGATTTTTGAAGAGACTGGTGGTAGGAGTAAATACGGTCATGGTCCTTTGGGACACAACTTTTCCCAGTGCCTCAGGCTCTTCTGTGTGATGCAGTGCCGTGACTTCTAATTGACAATTATTATAGAAAGAAATATCAAGTAAAAATTATTATTTTCAAAAAATGATATATGGATAAAACGCAAAAGCATGATAAAATAGGGTAAAAATAAAAAAGACGTCATTTTATTACCTTACAAATTTACCATTTAGATGAGAAGTAATAAAGTTCAACAACTAATTATTAAACGGACCCATCACGTACATCATCTACTGAACGAGTACAAAAGATACTATTTCATTATATATCTACGGTTTTGGTTATTGAGGAGATCAATGACTGATCACATTGGAAAGTTGGTTGTCCAAGCGGTGAAATTAATTTCGAATGACGCAGAAGGTAGGTTTTATCAACTTATGAAGATTTCATTTAATGATGTTTGCGTTTACGTATTGGCTAAAATCTGATCAACACGGTCCCCCATATGCTTTTCACAGGATGCATGCACGCAGTTTCATCCTGACATGCATGTGCTCACCGTTGAATGGGAAAATTTTTAAGATGATTACTCCGTTTCCGTTTTCGAGATTTGAAGACTTGCTTACGGCGTCTGTTCCCGTGGAAATTGATTTGGGTTGCGTTTTGTTTTAGGAGAATTAAGATAATTAATGAGCTTTGTGTGCATATGAAAATTATAATAATTGTGCTAAACTGCTAATGTTGATAGCCGATAAGGTGGAGCCTATTTTTGTTGAAAGGCAGCTCTCGAAGATGATGCTGTAACCACTTCATCAATTTCCTCATTAAAGCCGTGCTCAATAACTCTTAACAAATAGATGCTTTATTTTCTCGAAAAAGAAAATGATTACTTTCTTTTGTACATTATCTTTCCTGTATCAATTTTAAGAAAAATGAGAAACAGAAAGAGGAAATGAAAATGGGAATTGTTGGCCTCCTTCTTCACTATTCTTCATTGGGTGCCTTTTAATCTCTGTTGAATATTTTCTAGAGAACCGAGAACCACTGCATCACCATCCTTGGAAAAGTTAATTTTGGTTCTCCTTGAAGAAACGATTTTGAGAGTTGAGTTTTTTTTAATAATGTTATATAGGATTATTACTGATATTATATCAGGTATTACAATTAATATTTACAAACAAATTATATAACTGGGATCTTCGTCATGGTATGTCCTCTCCTGAAACGTGGCTCAGATTTTTCAAACTCTCTCAAATATTCGAGGGAACTGTATCTCCACTCAATTATATAATAATTGAGGGAGGATTGAAACTAACCCTATAAATACTTTGCTCTCAATATTGTAAGTGTGCAAGGACTCTCAACGTTGAGATGAGACTTGGGAATTCTATCAGTAACCCGTTACACAAGAAACTGCAAAACGATTAAAAAATTCTTTAAAATGAAAGCCTTTTTCCTAGCAAGGATTCAAGCAAACTAGAAATTGATCAAAATAAGATAAAATGAGTAGTTGGTAATTCAAATCTCTTGATTAAATTCTATAATAGTGCAATCCGAACTCAGTATTCTGGATTTACTTTCAAATACTAGGAAAAAGAAAAAAAAAGCGTATACAATAAAGACAAATGACTCGAATGTTTTGCCATCTTACAATATATTTATAAAATTATTTGATTCAAAAATTAATTCTAATGAGTAAAGACCTAAAATAATATTAAACAATTATCACTGTACTGTTCCATAAAACGTTCTCTTATAGTTTTTTTTTTCTATATATATATATATGCATGGAAATTAATTACAAAAAACGTGAATGCCGTTGTTTTCATTTTCCCTACAGTAGTTGCTGCGACGAATGGGAAGCTTGTCAAGTCCCTCTTGTATGAGAATTTGTTTCTTTATTTTTTTTCATCTGTTTCAAAGTATGAAATCTGTTTGCCTTTGCAATGAAATTGACAAGCTGAATTTTCCCATCTGTTTATATACAATTGAATCAATTATTGTTTCAAGCGTCGGTGGTTTGGGGCGAGGGGGTTTTGTTTTTATGAAATGCAGTACGTACATAAATTTACAGCTAGATGACAAGTGAGAGCAGTTAAAGACAGACAAATAATTAATGGGTTCCTGTCAATCGAAAGTAGGTTGCCTTATGCTTAGACTGAAACAATATTGTAGTCTGCATTTATTTTCTAGCAACAAGTAGCTGGTTAATCAAGCTTGTAACCAATCTATATTTGATTTGTATTCTGTAGTGGGCCTATTATTGCTTGCAATTATGCAAGTTATTATATTTTTATGAAGGAAATTATCACAAAATTAACGCGAGTAAGTAGTGCACGTTACAACTTAGAACTTTAAATGTAATCACCTACCCACTTGACAGACTGGATAATTAAAAATGCAATCTTACAATTTAATTCCGATTTGCGGTAGTCTAAGAGAGTCGGATCGGATCGGAATCGGGTCATCAGAGCATTACTGCTAACCGCTAATTGAATATTCAGCCCTCTCTTGCTGAATAATGGCATTGAAGAAGTGCAACTGGTGTCGACCAATTACTAAGCCAATTTCAACCCCACCTTCTTCATCTCTGCATTCGTTAAGAGAGAAAGATCCATACCCAATGCGACCCGCCTCAATCTTTTCCGGTTTGCCCCACCCGAAATCTGTCTCATACACACGAAATTTTGGCGAGCCAGCAACCGTAACTAAACGACGCGGCACTTTAAATTTTTCTATAAATTCGGACACCGACTTCTCAGCCCCCTTTAGCGGACCCTTCTCCAGTTTGCAAATAGCTCGTCCAATGGCTTTGGCTGCAACAACAACCCCATTACTCCCATTAGCCCACTTCGCTTAGCCGACACAGATAATCGCGCTAGGCAGTTGCCAAAATATGTTGGTGGAAATGGAAGCTCAAATCGTCCTCTGCAGTCTGTTGGTGCCATGAAGTGGTAAAGCGTGTCATCGTCCAAGTGGCCACCAGTAGTACCTTCATTGCTCTCTTGTATCTTCATCCAAAGAACCCACGTGAAAGCGTACGTTACCACATGCGTAGATACGCGTGCTGCCGCCGGCTCGCTCTGACTTTGAGTAGCAGCGACCACCAATTGTTTCAGTTTCTCAATCTCCGCACGTCTCAGAACCAACTTGAGAGGGACCTTGCCTTGAGGAACAGCTGCAGGAGGAGTAACACCTTCACCACTATTGGCAGAGGAAGAAGCCGAACAATTCTTCAAAAAATTACGCCAATCATTCAAGTAGATGGAAGCGAGTCCATCTGGGTCCTCTACCAAACCCTTGTCGTGGCAAGGCAAGTCTTCTAACCGATGGGTAACGGACCTGGACGCCCGATATTTCACAAAATGATTAAAACTTCTTCCATGGGCCGCCACGTGGTTGGAGGCGATCCCGATTGAAATGCCTGAATTTGGAAAGACGGTGACTTTTACGGCCATAGTAGGCACCGCGTGCGTTTCCTCGGACAGCAAACTTGGGGTAGGCAGTTTCGGAACACTTGACTGATGAAACGCATTATTATCTCGGGCTTGGTTAGCTGTAAGAAGTAAGATGGTCAAAATCGGAGTCGGATTCAGCATCGGAGACCAGAACGGGGTCGCCTTCCTTGTACGAGATGTAAGGGTGATTCGGCTGAGGAGGAGAAATAAGATTGGCAGCTAAGGGGAAGAAATGCCGGAGAGTGAGGGAAAGTGAGTGCTTGAGATTGGAGTATATATTTTGTGTGAAATGAGGAGGGTTGATGTCGGGGAATTCGAGAAGATACGTTGCATGGGACATATAGAAATCCATATAATGTCCAGAAATGTGGGAGGAATAGTTTCTGGGGACACAGAGCTCCACGGGGGGCCAACGTGGCTTTCATCAACAACTTTCACCCTGTATGATGATTCAGCCGCCATGGCCATCTCAGAATAAACTAAGGTAGCGTTTGTTTTTTTATCTGAAATTTAAATGGGTCTGAATTTTTCTAAAGTCTAAATGGGTCTAAATATGAAAATTTAAATGACATGTTTGTTTTTTTTTTTAAATATTTAAATTTAAGTGGTGTCTTATTTGTTTTTATAATAATAAACATCTTAAATTTAGTTATTTGACATTTATGTGCTTGTAAATTAAAACAATTAGGGGGATTATATTTTATAGTTTAGGAAATAAGTTATTTTACAGAGTTATTTTTGGAATATAATATTTACTTGGCATTCATACCTTTTTTCATTCAGATAAAAGTCACAAAAGTTTACTTTTTCTATTCAGATCTAAATGTCTGAAAATCGACATGTTTTAAAAACAAACAAGTATATTTTAAAAAATATCTGAAATTAATAAAATTTCAGACTTCAGACATTTAACAAACAACCTCTAAGTAATTGACTTGAAGATGTTGCTGCTGCCTGCGTATAAATCAATTGAGAAGAAAAGATTGCGTTTATAAAAACAAATCTGCAATTAATTAATTGTACATATGTGGGGTCTCGCGGGAAGCCGTTTGTGAGGTCGAAATACGCCCACGTACTAGCAAGATTGAAAATAAAACTATTTGTTAAAATAAAGAAAAGGAAATTCATAATGGAATAGTTTCATGGTCTCTGCAGTCACATAAAATCTGTTTGGAGATAATGCATATAAAAAAATTATAGTTATAAAATAGAAGAATTGTAGTTATAAAATAGAAATTGATAATATATAGTAAATATAATTTTTAAATAATATTTTTAATAAAATTAATAAAAATATAATAAATTTTTCATCATATAATTATAAAATTAAATTAACTTAATTTTTAAGTTGTAGCAGCTAGTGTTAGTGTTATAGTTTTTGTACAATCTCAATCTCAAATCAGGCCTAAAATCATAATTTTGCAACCAATATATTCATAAGGCGAGGTTATTTCAACTTAAATTATTTTAATTAAATTTTTACACAATTTTATTTTGAGCTAGTGATATTATACAATTCGATGATAGATATTAAAAGATAAAATATAGCATGTAATGATGTCCATCTGACCACTATTGAATTTATTAAAACAACTACTCAAAAGTTATGTAAAAAATTTAACTTGAAATAACCTAACCTAGTAAATATATATTTAATATTTTTTTACTTATTTATTTATTTATTTTGATCTAGCAACATGTAATGACTTGAAATATGGTTGGCAAAAATATGAGCTTGGGCCTGGGTTTGAATTGATAATAAGTTCAGGCTCTTCAAAAGCCCGTCCAGGCTTGGGCCAGGTCTGAATTTTTTTATTAAATATAAAATAATTTTTTAATAAAATAAAAATATTTAAATTAAAGATAATTATCTAATACATAATAAAATAATAATTTAATGAATAAAATATTATTAATATAATATAATAAATTATAAATATTAATATAAAAATATTAATTTAATATTTTAAATTTTTTTTAATTTAAATTAAATTTAATTTATTTATAAATTCAAAAGCCCATAATTGTTTTAGGCTCTTATCCATGCTCAATCTGTACCGACTTTGTATTTTTGAGCTCGTATCTAAACTCAACCCAGGCGGACCAAGTTTCAAGCCAACGGGCCTAGGCTTGGTCCGCTAGGACTTTTTTACCAACTCTAGCTTTAAAAAGCTCATTTGACAACTAAATGAAAATCCTAAGATTATTTTTGTCTATATAAAAAATTAAAATTGACTTTTCACCATACTTTATTTAATCTGAGATAGAATTTTTACATTATTAATTAATTAAAATTTGAGTCATGTTGAAGTACAAATGTATGTTTTATAGCGTTGTATAATATTTTGCCTATCACTTTTAAGTTAACATAGCCTCATCCTCTCTGTTAATATTATATAAAAATTTACACAAATGAGTATACAAGTCCAGTCAAAATTACAATTAAATCCAATAATAATAAGCCCAGAGAAATACATACTTAAAACCTAATGCAAGAGCTTAATATAAAAAATCAAAATAAATAAGGGTGCATCTGCTATTTTTTTTAAATAACTTTTTTTATTTATTTTATGACATAAGAATAATTCATTTTTGGTAAATTAAACAACGCATTTGAAATTTAAAAATATTTGATTATTTGTCTAAAATATAACACATTAAAGGAAGGATGAAAAAGTTTATATTTTATAATGTTGTGGAGCCCACAGACATTAATAGTTACTCTATAATTGTTCATGCATAAAATAGAGAAATAAGTAGCAGAGAAAGCCAGAGTGCGTTGATATTCGTACGGCCTCACTGACTTCAAAGTGATTATGCTGTAAATGGGGGGTCCAACGACTTTGCCTCATGGATTTGATAGCCAGTCCTTTGTCTCTTAACAAATGACCTTTTAGACTGTGAACAAAAATAATTAATAGTTGAGATTTAAAAGTTAGAAAATGGGTGACTGTAAACAAAAATAATTAATAGTTGAGATTTAAAAGTTAGAAAATGGGTAAGCAGCTGAAGCTGTAGTACCAATAAAATGAAAACAAAAAAGATAATCTAAATCTAAATTCGCAGCTCTCTCTTTTCCCTCGTGAATACTCTTCTTTTTCATTCACAATTGATCATCACAACTCTCTCTCTCTCTCTCTGAACACTCTTCTTCTTCATCCACAATTGACGGTCATAGCTCTCTCTCTCTCACAATTCTTTAAGGAAAATGGGCTGCTGTGTTGAGAGAGAAAGTTGTTGCTGCATCTTGGCTCCGTGTGCTGTTGCTGCTGCATCTCTGCTCTGTTGCTACTATAATTGAGGATTGACGGTGGCTGCTGCGTTGAGAGAGAAAGTTGCCGCTGGATCTCAGCTCGGTGTGGTGGTGCTGCTACGTCTCTGCTCTAATCGACTAGTGATGCTGCTGCTGTTGCGTCTATTTAGGTAAATTTTGCTATGTCTATTTTGTTCATATGATTATTAAATGATTTTTTGTTTCTGTGTTTTGTTCTTATGATTGTTAATTGATTTTGTTTGTTCTTTTCTTTATTTGTTGTGATTTCGTTTCTCAGTAGGATAAATTCAGGAAGTATAAGTCCAAATTGTTTTGAAGGTACAATATGTGAAGGCCCTGCCTATAATTACTTTGGGCTAGTGTGTCAGCTGCAGGCTCTGTAGAGGGTAAGGTAGAATAGTTTTATGAATAAATTGAAGGGATGGTCGTATAGATGGTTACGACTGAAATTGCAGAAGAGTTTTCTTCAATTTTTACCCAATGTGATATTTCTAAAGCCAAGGTTGAACACCAGAGTTAGGATTATGGTATTGCATGTGCTTTTTGGAACTTCAATTGCTATCTCCATTATGGTTCTCTTACATCTTTTTCTTTACATAAAAAAAAAAGATGGGTTATGGATAGAGACTTTCAGGTTTTTGTGTGAACTTCCCGTGTTCACTTGCGTATGCTTCACTCCATGCTTTCATTATTTCTTCATTTTATTTTTCCACCTTCAATATCGTTGGTTCATCATAGTTCTAGGGATTTTTTAGTTAAATCTGCTTATTGATGTATTCACAACCTTTTCTTTTTCTATTTCTTATTGCCAACTTTTATGCTGTCATTCGATATAATGATGTTGACTGCAGAGACATAAATGGCTGAAGAAAATATTTGTTGTGATACATGAGGAGCTGAAGGCGATTCATTGAAATACTATGAACCTTGAACTTCACATTCAATTTTTATTTTCCAGTCTGATTCATTTGTGCATATTCCCATATTTTAGCACCTTAGGCGGAGGACAAAAGACTTTGCATATACATACATGAAGAATTGAAGATTAATAACTATACTACGTTTCTCGTGATGGGCTTGCTACACAGTAGGGGTCAAAAGGTCTGAAAACAAACAGCAGGGAGCAAAAGGATTAAGTGGCTTTGCTCTCGCTCCTGTAAAATTGTGAAAGTATTTCATATATTTTCAGTACATCAAAAGATAAATGTTAAAAGATTTGGGAATTAGATAAAAAAACAAAGAATGTAACACTAGTGCAGATTATTGAGAAATGATTCAATTTTTGGGGGGTTTAATTGAATCGTTAATCTTCTTGTATAGAGTTTGATATAGTTACTGGAATCATACTTGTAAGATATGTTGGGCCAACTGTGATAATATTGGTTGTAATTTTTATATTCTCGATATAATTATTTTTTGGTCAAAGTAAATGAAAATCAATAGCAAAACAATATTCATGACATTCCTCAGTTAAGCATGATATAAGTAGTTAATGTTACAACGCAGGCGAACTCAAAAATTGGATAGCTAGATATGAACTTCCCTATCAATAGTGAATTCTGCTCATGAAAGAGTGAAAAAGTCTCAAAAGTACGCAACCATATAGGGGCGAGGATTTGATGGTTTAAGAGCTGTTAAAGTGTCCTCTCCCTCTCAGCAAACTCAGAGGGAGAGGACATTTTAATTAATGTTAATAATAAATTATTGATCGTATGTTTGTGTATGTATTAGTTAATAAAATTACCTTGTAATTATAAGTATGATTTAAATATTTATGTATAAGTTAGATATTATTTAATTGTTCTTCAGATTTTCATTTTAAATTATTAGCATTTATTTAAGTGATAATCCTATTTCGTACAAAAAAAATTGTTGAGTCAACTAACTGTAAATTTATGGAAGGATTTTTTAGGTCATTATTTAAAAATAGGAATAAAATAAGTTCTTGTTTAAAATACAAGGATGAAGTGAGTTATTCTATCAAGCCTCATGAGTGAAAATTAGGGATGACATAATAATTCGGATCCGGCTCGCATCCGCAAGAATCCAGAAAATCCAGATCCGTAAAAATCCGGATCCGTATGTTAAAAAATACGGATCCGGAGTTACAAAATTAAGATCCGCACTTATCTGGATGTACTTGCATCCGGAAAATCGGATATCCAGATCCGGCTTATTATTAATTAAATTATTAATTTAATAATTTTCAACTGAAAAATATATAAACTAAAATTGGAAAAGAAATGCGCAAATCTAATCCTAGCAACCCTAAAAGCCAAAACTCAAACACACAGTCACGACTTCATAACTACAGCTGCAGCTGAAATTTGAAACAAGCAAAATCCATCATCGTCGAACGCCATCTGCCTCACTGTCATCAAACGTCGGCTGCGTCGCCAAGCTGGGCACTCGTTACTGTCGTAAAAAATGGCTGCGTCGTCGAGTTGGGCACGCGTTTTTGTTGTCAAACGCCGGCTGCCCAGCCTTGCCTCGCTGATCGCACTTTGCTGTCACCAAACGCCGACACGTCTTTGCGTCTCTGGCTTGCTAAGCTCACCACACCTAGCTGCATTTCTGTAATCTTTCTTGACTTTACAAATTATTTCAATTTCTGTAATTATTTTTTTTTTCTTGGGAACCATACAAAATCAGAGCAAGAGCCACCAACTGTCAAACCTAATGCAATCCTGGTCCCATGTTTGGATCTAACATTGGCGAATTGAATGAAGATAAGTGGCTGCCGTTTGCATGCTGTTGCTTTTCCCTCTCTCATTTTCCGAATCTCAACAATGACTTACAAAATTTTGACTAGTTAATTGATCAATTTGTTAACAAATGGATAGAATGAATTTTTTTGGCTTAATTACTTTAATTTTCAATATAATGTAAAATTATAAATGCATAATCGCATTTTTTTAATTGTTAAATTTTAATTTTTATGGATCCGAATATCCGGAATATCCGCCCGTAATCAGTACGGATATTACCCACATCCGAATTTGTAAAAAAACTTACGGATCCAAACACATATTCGGATATATAAATGTCAATCCAGACCCGGATCCGGATGCACCTATATCCGAATTTTAGATCCGGATTTTGCCAACCCTAGTGAAAACAAACTTTTGCCGAAATTTTCCGGCATTCATTGAGGCAATGCATTACCCATACTTGCACGCTTCCAACAAGTTGTATTCAACCATTAGTTCCGAAATTTCGTACACTATTTTGGGAAATTTCATGTAAATCTTAGCCCAACCCATACTTGCACGCTTCCAACAAGTTGTATTCAACCATTAGTTGCATGGGCCTGCTAATGCAACGCCGTATCTGATGCAGCCGCCTGTTATTATTTATTTATTCTGCAGACGTAACCGGCAACCGAAAACAATTGTGAAACAGGCAATTGTTAAAGGTTATTATCACTCAACTGCCCTCATTTAAGTAAATATCAAATTAATCAATTCGAACTAGAACACTACCAAAAGATCCCCTCAATTTAAACTGAAAATATAATTTTTTTTGAAGAACATGAAAATGTACGTAAAATAAACGAGAATTCTATACTACTGCGAATAATATTTAAATATGAGCTAATAAAATTGATTATAAATTATCTTTAAGAGTGGTGCTATTGGCACCCCTGTATTTTTCTTATAAAACCCATGTTGTTATATATATGCAATTTTATCCCTTATATCTTGAATTGTATTAGTTGTAAAATCTGCTCTTATTAAATCCATATATGATTTTTCTCACTAACTCTTTCTCCACTAAAGCTCTTAAAAATTACAATTTTTTTTTTGGGAAAAAAAGGTCAATTGTAAAAGAGTTAAGAATTTGATATAAAGTATTTTTTTTCACTTAACAATTTTTTTTTTATAGGAAAGATAATTTTATAAATTTTTCACAAATTACTAACGTTATTAGAATGCTAGGAGATAACTAAACCTTGTGTGTATTTTATACATATTTATTTTGAAATAGAATGTCATTAACTGCAAAGCATAAAACTAAAACAAATAGAAACCTCATAATAAATTAAGCGCATGGGATACAAAATATTGGATTGTTATTAACAGCCTTTCCTACAAAAAGAAGAAACTTGAAGTGGGAGTGGTTGAAGAGTAATAACTGAAAGGAGGTTGAAATTGTTTACGGAAAAATGACAGATAAAGGCAATTTTAGGAATTGAGGAGGAAATAAATAGAAAAGGGGTTTGAAAAGGATATCAGAGGGGTGCTGATAGCCCCACTCATCTTTTAATTACATTATACTATTAACGATATTTTGTGTAAAAAATTATCGGAATATTTTTATTAATAGTTTAGTGCAGTCTAAATAATATTTGTATATTATATAAATATAAACTATCTAATGTTTGAGATTTTTAAATAATGCTTATGAACAATTTGTTATACAAATTAATTCTTACAAACTTTTGTGAAATTAATTACTTTATTTATCCTTTCATGCAATATTATTTCTATAGTTATATTTATTCATTATTTTCAAGTCACAACAATTGCTATAAAAACTTATAATTGATATTTATTTATGTAATATAAATTTTGATGTATTGCTATTAGTGGTACCGTGATTAATGATATTTTAACGTTAAACTTTATTTTTTATTTTGTTAATAACCATAATTGTTAGCCAATATTAATTTGACAAATCTGAACTCAACTATAATACTTATTATTAGTATTAGGCATTTTATTATTAGAATGTATATATGCTCTAAGTGTGACATTATTTTTTAATAATAATAGTAATAATAGCAATGAAGGTAGGGTGTGGGAGAGCCAAATATAATTTTTAACTCTTATCTCTCACATGAGTTTGACTTGGCTGGTTAGTTAAACAAATAGCCTACAAGCAAAACTAATGTCCTATTATTAGTTATAATTACATTTCTTATTCCCATTGTATTGCAAATAACATGAGAAATAAGAAAAAAAAACACATTTAGTTTGGCGAAACGATTACAAAACCCTTCACTATTTTCATAAATGATCACATACACCTCTTGTTAGATAATAATGTCACTTAACTATGGTGACCTAAATTTTTTTCATCCTCACATAATTTTTTGAAGAAAAGACATGTTGTAAAAAATATATAAGTAAAACATATAAGTGGCATCCTCTATATATATACACATATATATTATGTTTTAAATATTAGGTTCCAATTGTTAGGATCCTGTGTTACTGTAAAAAGTCTTATTCTTATTTATAATCTGTTTAAAATTAAATTTTTTCAATTTTTTAGTCAAAAGTATAAATTCTTCGTATCTTTATTTTTTCTTTAGAAACCCTAGCTGCTTTTAACAATTGCTCAGCCTCTCTCTCACGCTCTCAAATCCTTATCGGCCACTAGCGGCGCAGCTATTGTCGTTCCAAGCATATGTAGGTCACCTGAAGCCCACGCAAACTAAACCTTCACCAGCCACAAGCCGGGCAACCGCCGTCTGTCTCCGTTCCATCTCCCACCAGCTTGTTTCTGCCAAATTGAGTTGTCTACTACTAGAGGGATTTCTATTCATTCACTTTCTTTTTTTTCTTCAATGGCAGGCAATATATACTTTTATCTATTCAACAACTATGCGTATAAAATTTCATTTTATTTCATTTGTAAGATTTTTTTTTTTTAAAATTGAAATCTGGAATATTTCCAATTTGATCAAGTGTCCATATCAGCTCTTATGTTTCTATTTTATAATAGTTCAAAATTGAATGTGTTCTGTAAAATGTTAGAATCGTAAGTCTTGCTTTGTTTATTTCATTTGTAGTAATTCCAGTAATTTTACAAAAAACAAAATGTTATTTCCTTAATTAGGGGTATGCATTTTAGCGGGTGAGAGGATATTTGGTGTGTTGAAAAAGCTTGACTTCAATGGTCAAAGTAACAAATGCTTTGGATATAAAGTTTTCTTTTTAAATCTTAAAAGGCATTCAGCTAGTAGAATGGCAAACGGGGGATATATTTCTTTTTAAATCTTAAAAGGCATTCAGCTAGTAGAGGATATTTTGTCCTTTCAATTGTTGTTGCACATGTTCTATGATTGTGGTCCAATATATTTCTGTTTTTCTGCTGTATCTGTGGGTGATTGACAACATCCAGCATGTTTGCCTTGAATCTCCACGGAGTAGTGTGCCTATGGTACCATTATTAATGTCTTGGTGAATGCAATATAATGGTTTTTTTTTTGGTATTTAAATGGAAAAATATAAATGTTGTGCTTTACGGCCTTTAAGATTAAATCTTAACCAAATGATCTTCGCCAATGAATCTATATAAATGCCTTTGCCCAAATTACAGTATGCTGAGACTATGAGTCTCGATCAGTCCCTGGGGTATTCTTGCCCTCCTTTCTTCATAAGCATGTAATGGAATGTCCGCCGCCATTGGCAATGTTTTTGAGCTTATACTAAGATTTCTTTCTCTGGCATCTATCCTCATAATTCTAAAATTTCAGTGGATTTTATGCATGATTTTAGTGGCAGTTGTTATTTTATTGTCTGATATGATTACATTTTATTTCTCAGTCACTCAGCATTCTGGAAGGGGATAAAAATCTTATTACTTCATTTCTTGTTTTTCTCCTCTTTATTTTACAAAGATCACTTTGTCGTTAAATGAAAGTTGACGTAAAGAATAGGTCAAGTATGCTAGTTTGAAAAACAAATTATATTTTGAATATTACTTTTAAAAAATTTCTTTTAAAAAATATGTTGTTAAAAATTAATATGTAGTTTTGTTTTTATTTAATATTGAAATCTATTTTTTTCTATTCAAAACAAAATTTATTTAATCCTACCCTAAAATTTAGAACATACATTTTAAAATCTGAATATTGTTTATTTATTTATTTATTCTTTCCAGCCTTGTTTTCTAATATCATTTGCTTTTTCTTTTTTGTATACAAACCCTTAAAATCTTGCAGCATCTGAAGTCTAGCTTTTGAAGGCAGTAAATTGATTTTAAAAGTTGTAAATTGATTTAGTTTTGTATTAGTTTTATTTGATGTTGAAAGTTTTTAAAATTATTTCCCACAAGCTTCCAAAAAAAAAAAAAAATTAAACCTGTTCAAATGAATGGAAGTTTTGATTTGATTAAACTTTTTTTGGTGCTATGGATAAATTAACAGGCACTACTAGAAAAATGGAAAACACTGATACTTAGTTTCTGATACTAAATAAAAAAGTATCAGCATTTGATGACTTAAGCAGATTTTAGCGCCTTTTACATATAAGTGTCAGTGATCATTGATACTTTAGTATCAGAACCAAGCACTGATACTAATTGGAGAATTAATTTTTATTTTATTTTATTTTTTTCAATTATCCTAAATCTAAACGGCATCGTTCTAATTGATAAAAAGCTATCGATATAAATTGAACAGTTGAAGTGTTTTGGCTCCTCGTTTCCCCCTTCCTCCAAATTTGGTTTCCCTCCTCGCTTTCTATAGGAACCCTAAAACAAAGTCTATGAAACTTGTGACCCTGAAATCTTTATTCTTCTAACTCAAATTTGAGGCCTCTTGTTTGTTCCACTCAAATCGAAATCCCCTTCAATTTCCTTAAACCCCTCTTGCTAGCATTTTCACTTCAATCACTCTTTGGCCAGAGTCATACTAATTAAAAAGCATGCCTTTCTTTGAACATGCAAGTAGAAATTGATAAGCCACAACACCTAGCGATTTTGAAGAAGAAGATTTAAAAGAGGATTTAAGCAACAAGCCCATCGAACCTGTAAAAGAAGTAAGCCATTATAGTTTCTTCAGTTTTGACTATAATCAGAGCAATAATAGAAATCCCAGTTTTTAGAAACAATTAAGGGCTTAATTCATTTAATTTCTAAAATGTCATATTATCTGTTATTTTATTCTTCAATCTTTCGTCAAAATAACCATGCCCAATAATGGAAAACATCAATTTGAAACACTTGGAGCTAGTTCTATTTTTTATTTTATCCAATTTGGGCTGGGTATTGTTTTTTTTTTCCATTTGCATGTTTTTCTGTTGTTGGGTATTGTATTTTTACGGGCAGAATTTAAAACAAGATTTGTCAAAAGAAGATGATACAAAATCGTGCCTATAAAGTATTTGACAAAATGTATGAGTTATTGATTATTGTAGTAAGAATAAGCTATTTGCTTATTTTCTTTTTATTTCAAATTATACATAATTAAGCTTTCTTTTGCCACTGGTATTATATGTATAGCATTTTGAATTCGTAATGATTTTATAAAATTACTTATAAGAGGTAGAAATTTAATCCACCTTTCTCACCATGTTGGATAAGCTTCTAAAACTGTATCTATTGGCTGTGATTTTTTCATACTTTGTTTCCAAATCACATTATATACTTATCAGTCTTTCATTTGTAATTGGAATCATATGAATAGCCTTGGTATTGAATTTTTAAAGATTTTGTGAATTTGACTGTAGTATGTAGTAATTTAGTTCATCTTCCTCGTCATCCTGAATATACTATGAAAACTGTATCTATTGGTTGAGGTTTTATCATTGTTTCTTTCCAATTTATATTATATACTTATCAATCTGTCATTTGAAATTGGTATTATATGAATACAATCTACATTGATTTTTTAAAGATGTTTTTAATAATGGTTCTAAGATACAGAAGTTTAATTTACCTTTCTGACCATGGTTAATATATTTACTGATAAAAGTACTGATATTGTTATAGTTTGCATGTGGTTGGCAGATTGTTTCTTCGACTAATTCAATTTTACAAATTGTTGTTCTGCTGCTGTGCTAAAATCTTCTACAAAATTACGAAAAGGTGTTTCATTGCTGAAGGTATGAATACATGTTCAAAATAAATACATTTTCACTTTAGCTATACCTTGGTGACTTATGATAATGGGTTCATTAACATCAAATGTCTTGTTTTGTCCTTTGTTGCTTTACTTGTGAGAAAGGCATGCATGGCTGCTTAATTTAATAGTTTGATGTATGTTGGGAATGATGCATGATTGCTTAATTTAACAATTTGGTGTATGTTGGGAATGATGCATGGCAACTTAATTTCACTATTTATTTCATTTAAATAAAATTTTTCATTAACAGGTATCATTGTTGAAATGGATAAATCTTGGATATGGTCAGCAAGAGTGTCCAAAGAATATAAAGATGGAGTGGAGGGGTTTGTGAATTTTGCTACGCTTAATTCTGAAAATCGTAGATTAGTTAGATGTCCTTGTAATGAGTGTTGTAACCTAGAGTTCTATACTCCTGAACGAATAAAGGGTCATTTATTTCAAAATGGTTTTTCGCCAACATACATAGTTTGGGATAAACATGGAGAGGTTGATTCAAATGCAGCCTTTGCAAGTTGCCCAAAATATTTTGAAAATCACGAATTTAGGTTCCAAGATCACAGTAATGTCAAAGACATGATCCATGATGCATATGAATAATGTGATCAAAATCCTAAGTTTTTTAGGGATATACTTGAGGATGCTGAGAAGACTTGGTATTTAGGTTCAAAGTATTCCAAGTTGTTAGGGTTAATGAAATTGTATAATGTGAAAGAGAAGTATGGGTTGTCTAACCAAGGGTTTAGTGCTTTGTTAGAAGTACTTTCTGACATGTTTCCAGAAAAGAATAATGTTCCAAAGTCTATGTATGAGGCCAAAAATACAATGAGAGTGTTAGGATTAGATTATGAGAAAATACATGCGTGCAAGAATGATTGCATTTTGTTCTGTAAAGAGTATGCAGATTTGAATGAGTGTCCTACTTGTGGAGAGTCTAGGTGGAAAAACAAAAAAAAATGTCAAAACAAGCAGTAACCAGGTGCCTGCAAAGGTATTGTGGTATTTTCCTCCTATTTCTAGGTTCAAACATATGTTTCAATCGCCCCAAACTGCTGAGAACTTGACTTGGCATGCTATTCACCGAACTAAAGATGGCAAACTTCGCCATCCAGTAGATTCACCAGCATGACATTTAGTTGACTCTAAGTGGCCTGATTTTGGCCAAGAACGTAGAAATCTTCGTCTAGCTCTCTCAATTGATAGGGTTAATCCACACAGCACTCTTAGTTCTATCTACAGTTGCTAGCCAGTTATATTGGTCATTTATAATCTTCCTCCATGGATGTGCATGAAGAGAAATTTTATTATGTTGTCTTTATTGATATATGGGCCTCAACAGCTAGGGAATGATCTAGATGTCTACCTAGCACCCTTAATTAATGATTTAAAAACCCTTTGGAATGTTGGTGTAGAAACTTATGATGCTTTTAAAAAGCAAACCTTCAATTTGCGGGCTGTCTTAATGTAGACTATTAGTGACTTTCTCGCATTTGGGAATCTTTCAGGTTGTACTATTAAAGGTTACTATGCTTGTCCAGTCTGTGGCCTAGAAAAAAAGTCACAGTGGCTTACACATAGTAAAAAATGTGTATTTTTAGGGCACGTCGATTTTTGCCACATGACTACTCATTTAGATCACTGAAGAAGGTATTCAATAATAAGACAGAATGGGATGAACCTCTAAAAACTTTGTCTGGTCAAGAAATTTTGAAACTGGTAGATGGTATTAACTATAAGAGTGGTAAGCATAGAGGCACTAAACGAAAGCGTGATGATTGTGATGATGATATTGACAAATTATTCAAAAGAAAATTAATTTTTTTATTTAGATTATTGGCAACATTTATTAGTTTGCCATGTGTTAGGTACTTAGGTGTGATGCACATTGAGAAAAATATTTGTGAGAGCATCTATGGCACATTACTTCATCAACTTGGAAAGACGAAAGATGGGGTCAAGGCTAGAAGAGATCTAATTGAATTATAGATTAGCGGCAAATTAATTTCTAATGAAAATGATAAAAATTCCATACTTGCAGCACCTTACACCTTGAGTAAAAAAGAGAAAAAAATATTCTGTCAAACTTTGTTTGAAGTCAAAGTTCCAGAAGGTTATTCTTCCAACTTCAGGAGTCTTGTAAACTTGGATGATTGTCGGCTTCAAGGTCTTAAATCTCATGTCCGCCACACTTTGATGCAACAATTGTTGCTCTTAGCAATCCGTGGTTGTTTGCCAAAAAAATGTTAGAAAAGCTATCATTAGGATGTGCTTTTACTTCAATATATTATGTAGTAAAGTGCTAGAAACAGAATCTCTTGACAAACTGGAAAAACAACATTATGTCACTATGTGCTTGTTTGAGCAGTTCTTCCAACCTTCTTTTTTTGACATAATGGTCCACTTGACGGTGCATGTTGTTGACCGAGTCCGATTATGTGGACCGGTTCACCTTTGCTGGATGTATCCGTTTGAGAGAAACATGAAATTACTAAAGGGCTATCTATGTTCGTAACCATTATCGCCCTGAGGGATGTATTACCGAGTGTTATGTGGCAGAGGAAGCACTTAAATTTTGTGCTGAATATTTGTCCAATCATGATTTCATTGGACTGCAACCTAGTTGCTTGGTAGATTATACAATTGAAAAGCTCTTAGGAGGCGGAGAGGCTATAGTGGTTGATGCTTCATTGTTGCAACAAGCACATCTTTGTGTTTTGGAAAACACCATTGAGTGTGAAACTTATATCAAGTAAGTTTATTATAATCGGTGATTGTTCTTGCTGAAAACTAATTTAACTTATAGCAAATTTAAAACAACTGACATTTTTATAATCATATTGTAGGGAGCATAAATTTTACTTGTAAATAAAATACCCAAAGCAATCAAAACGTGGCCACTGGTTAGAAATTGAGCATGTTCATACATTTACTGATTGGTTACAGCATAAGTTTTGAATATATAACTAGTTTGAACTAGCATTGTTTCATTTATTTTTAAAATTTATAAGTGTTTATTTAATTATAGGTAGCAAATGATATTATAGTTGGTATACATGTACCAGAAATAGTAAAGTGGTTGGCCAACAAACCTAGCTCTATTGTTATAGCATATTCAGGGTATTTTATCAATAGTTTCAAATTTACAACTAAGGACTGTGATAATAACCGTGTTACACAAAATAGTGGAGTCAACGTTTCAGCAACAACATTACAAGTTTCAAGTTCGAAGGATAAAAATCCACACACTGGTGTAATGGAGTATTATGGGGTCCTTGTTGAGATTTGGGAGTTTGAATATCTCATGGCCAAGAGAGTTGTTTTTAAGTGTGACTGGGTAGATAGTAGGTGGGTTAAGATTTATGATTTAGGGTTCACTATTGTTGATCTTAATCGTGTTGGTCATAAGTCTGATTGTTTCATTTTAGCGTCACATGCAAAGCAAGTATTTTATGTGAAAGATCAAGTAGATCCAAAAAAATCAATTGTTTGTTCAGTGGGTCAAAGAGTCAATAAATCAGTAGGTTATGATGGGAATATTGACATGGTCATACATGAACCTTTATTTAAAGAATATCCATCTCCGTATATGGATATGGATCAAGATGATGTTAGAATTTATGATAGACCTGATTGTGATGATGTCTCTATTGATAATGACTCAACGCAGGAATGAAAGGTAGTTTATTCTGCAAGTTTCTTAACTTTGTTCTGCTTTTTACATTTATATTTACGTTGACTACTCGTGTTCTCTGCAATCTGTTTTGATTAATAATTTGTGCATTGGTTTTATATTTTAGTGAGATGTCTGACAAAGAAGAAAATGAAGAGATGAGTGTGCCCGAATGTGATGAGAGACCGACGAGGAAGACAAAAACAAAGAAGAAGCATTTGATGAAATTAACACCTGACAACAAAATCATAGTCGAGTATAATGACTATGGAATTCCTGTTGGAGAAGGTGGCATTGAATTGAGATCATACATTGGTGTTGTGGTCAGAGATAATGTTTCAATTTTGTACGATGATTGGCGACATGTTCCCCTAAAGATTAAAGAAAAACTTTGGGACCATGTGCTGGTAATATATGGTTTCTTATTTATTTTAGTAATTCTATAGTTTAGTTTCTGGAAATAAATTTATTTTATTTCTTACGCGTATGTTGGAAGAGAGTAAGTTTGTATTGGACATGAGGAGTAAAAAATATGTGCTGCGGACAATGAGAACTTCTTTAAAGAACTTCAGATCAGCATTAAACACTGAATTTATCCAGCCAAATAAGGATCATCGGAAAAAGTTAAAGTTGCCACCTAGAGAGTATTCTAGAATTACAAAGTCAGAATGGAAAGAGTTTGTTGATAGGATGCTTGGTACTGAATTTCAAGTAAGTTATATTAGAGTAGTGATTAATTCTTCTGTTACTCTTACTTTGTGAATAGAAATGATTAATGAATTTCAAATGTTTTCTCTAAGGAAAAAAGCCGAAAAGGGAAGCAATTACGTGCAAGGATTAAATACAACCATCGCTTAGGTAGTTCAGGATATGGTAGCCTACTATATCGAAAGATATCTTATTACAACCTTTTCTACTTTGAATTCCATACACTTCAGATGTGTAGAAACTTCATGCAGGCTTTGTAAATTTAAGAAAAAATTAGTTATATTTTTTTTGTTAACATAAAATAGAAGGCAGAGCTTGGAGTGTCTATTAAAGAGATCGACCGTAGTCAATTGTGATTGATGGCTCAAAAGAACAACAGTGGTGGTTATGAAGATGCTGTACAGCAAGTGGCAGAGAAGATTGTAGGTGTTACTTTTTTGTTACTTGGTTTGTAATGATTTCGTTAATTTTTTTTTAATTCAATGCCTTGTAAGTTATTGAGGTTATATTTTATACTAATGTTATTATATATGAGGATTTAAAGAGTCAGGTAGAGCAAGACTCCTTTCACTGTCATGGGGTTAATGACATTCTAACTACAGCTCTTGAAAAGCAGCCAAATGGTAGTAGTGTCCAAGGTTTAGGGGTGTCAATAACCCCAAATATGTATTTTCATTTGCCAACTACATCAAACTCAGACATGGACAGAATGAATATGGAAAGAAAAGTTTTTGAGGAAAGGCATCAGATGACGATGACTTGGCTAGATATGATGGATGCAAAACTGAATGCTTATAGTCGAACAGAGGCTGGTAGTTGCAGTGCACTCAATACCAAATCGCCCATTAGTTGCGATGCTGGCTATAATAATTTTCTTTCTCATTTTCTTGTAATTGAAGTTCAAGGAGATAACGGAGTACACTAATGAGGATATTTTAAAGGTTTGTGATGAGTAGGCTGCATATGTGGCTAACTTAATCACTAGTTTAAGAAAATAGGTAAATATCGCTTGTTTATTTGTGTTTTATAATTAAAGGTTCATGAATAATGTGCCTGTGTTGGTTTGATTTTGTTGGGATGTGCCTGTGCCTGTGCCTGTATTGGTTTGATTTTGTTGGGATGTGCTTGTACCTATGCCGCAATGTGTCGGTGCTGTAATGTGCCTGTATTGGTTTGATTTTGTTGGGATTAATCATAAGTCTGATTGCCTCTTATTGCTACTGCTACTCAGGCAATTGAAGATAGCAATGCTGCTGATGCCTTTTTTTTTGCTGCATTTGCCTCCAATGTTTTGCTGCTACTCAGGCCGAGGGATAAACCAATGTTACAGCTGCTGCTTCTTATTCTAGTCTATTTGCCTTATTAACTGCTACCAAAGTTGTTGCCAAAACAAGATTTTTATTTGTTTCGAAATTAACTGTGGTTTTTGCGAATATTATGCCAATCAAGTTATATTTCATGAATTCCGTTGTTAAACTAATTTGGTGAATTGTATGTTGATTGTTAAATGTAGAATGGAGGTTGATGACATTTGTTAAATGAAGATTATTGGGTTTTGAATCCAATATTTTGTTCCATAACTATTGTTGATAATTATTGTTTAATGGCTTTAATTTTAGGCTATTGGTAATTGTAATAAAGCAAATTTTATTATTTTTAAAAATTTTCAAAATCTATTGACACCAACTTAGCATCTACAAATATTAATATTTTTAAATCACAACACAAATGATACTAGCACATCAAAACACACTTCATACCATAGAATCACTATTTGCGTGACTGTATATAATCACAATTATTTTGATATTATCGAATCACAAATTGTTTGACACTGTAATATCAAAGCGTTGGTGATGTTTTAACTGTCAGCATTTCTTTGATACTAAGGTGTCATGGAATATTTGATACAAAAGATATGTGTCAAAAGATTTCTTGCACTGTGATCAAGACACTAAACTCGGTGTCACTAAAAACCGTTACTAATACCGAAATAGTATCAGAGAAGGCCATTTTTCTACTAGTGAGGGCATTATAATTTCATTTGCAAACAATTGCCTACAAATCATTTAAAACAATAAATTAATTAAACACACCAAAATCATAATTAGAAATGTTGTTTCTATAGTGTTAGATTCTTTTTAATACCATCTTAGCCATAATAAACATTGAAAAGCTATTTTAGTTGAGTTTGGAAAAATTGAAAGAACTTATTTTGTAAATTGAAAATTATACAAGAGAGTGGTACTGATTATTAAAATTTTTTTAAAAAAATTATAATTTTTTAAATAATAAATGTGCATAAATGTGTAGAAATGTCTAAATTTCAAGTATAGATGATCAAATTCATGATCAAATCTCTTAAAGTAATTGATAATGGTTTCAATTAATAAAAGATATTTCAATACCTTATTTTGTAAATTATAAAAATCAATTGTATAATTAAAATATTATTAATATCTTAGCAATATATCTAAAAAGATTACAAATATATTATGACATATACACATTACTTTTAACAATAAATCTCATGAGGCATGATAGTAATAATAATAGTATAATAACAAATTTAATAACAATAAAAATAAATAATATTAGTAGTAATAATACAAATAAAATAATAATATTACTTATAATTACATGACTTTTTGGTTGAAGTGATGAGAAACTAAAGAAGCTATCGTGTCAAGAAAATAGAGTGGTAAAAACTTTATACGAATTAAGTTTTATGATAAAATTTATTTTAAAGATGAATAATTAGAATTAATTGAAATGATAAAATGGACTATCTATAAAAAAAAAAAAAGATGCTTCAACAAAAATAGATTAAGCAAGCTTCAATTTTGTATGTTAAAATATTTTTGTAACTTAAATTACACTGTCATAACTTAAGAAGCATAACAATTGCATTCATTATTACTTGTTATATATATATATATATATATATATATATATATATATATATATTTTGAAGTTACGAAAAATTAAAGAAATTAGTTTGAAAGGTAAAGAGAAAGGTGAAAAAAATGTATAAACTTATATTAAAGATAATTAAATATAATTAATTAAAATGATAAAATGAGAATAATACAGCTAAAGATTAAAAGCTTTGGTTTATGTCATGTTCAAAGCATCTCATGAAGTAATAAAGATAAAAGAAAAAAAATGGACTAAGATTATGGATCCGAATTTTTTTTTTTGAAATGGATCCGAAATGTTGAAAATTATAAGGGTTGCAACAAAAACTTTTCAATATTATGTGATAAATTGATATTTGTTAAAATAGTAAGGGGTCGAAAATAATTCACCTTATTGATATTATTGTTATTTTAAAAAGTAATTTATTATTAGGTAAAAAAGATGTGGAACGTGTACCTATAGTGTTGGAATATAATGAAAATAATAGGAACATAAAACCATTATAAAGTTTAAAAGAGTATGACCAACTTAACATAAAAGTGGGAACAATTTATTAAAAGTTGAAAAATTATAATGAAAAGTAGGAATTTATAAAATAAACTTAGAACATCACCCAAAATATTAGAATACGCTTAAAAGAGTAGCAATATGTAACCAAAAATTGGTGGAAATAAAGTGGGAATTGATGAACAAGAAGTATGGATACCAAAAATAAATTTCAAATATCTGCCCAAAATATTAAAATTCAATGCAAAGAGTGGGAATGTAGAACAAAAAAATAGTGGAAAGGAGTGGAAGAGCTTGCCAAGAAGTTGGAACAATTTGATAAAAATATGATAAATTCCAATGAAAAGTAGAGATCTAAAAATTAAACTTGAATCACCAATAGGCTTTTGGTCCAATGGGAGAAGCCTTACACTTACAATGTTGAGTGCAAGGGTTCGAGCCTCCATAAGAGCATTATGGAGGTTAGTTTCAGTACTCCCTCAATTATCAACTAATTGACTGGAGACAATCTCTCCCTTACGAAATGTGAATGGAGTAGGCACCCCTCGAATATTTGAGAGGGTTTAAAATATTTAGGCAAGTGCTTCAGTGTGTCAATGTATGGCGGTGGTTTCAGTTATATAGTATGATTGTAAATATTAATTGTAATATCTGATGTAATGTCAGTAACAATCTGTGTATAATAGACTTAAAGAAAAACCTTGAATCATTTATTCGAATATTGGAATTCAATAAAAAGACTAGGAATATAGAATCAAAATGTGGTGGGAAAAAGAGTTGAAGAGGTTAACCTAAAAGTTAGAATAACTTATAAAGAATTTAATAAATTCAAATAAGAAATAAGGATCTCAAAAATAAATTTGAATTATCCACCCAAAATATTGGAATATAGTAAAAAAAAAAAAAGAATATAAAACCAAAAAGTGGTGGTAATAATAGTTGAAGAGCTTAACCCAAAAGTTGTAAATACCTACTAATAGTATGATAAATTTTAATAGCGAATAGGAATCTAAAAAATAAACTTAAAACATTTACGTAAAATATTAGCATTTAATGAAAAGAGTAGAAATATAGAAATATAAAGTGGTGGGAACAAGGGTTACAAAGCTTAACCTAAAAGTTGGAAAGGTTTACCAAGAATATGATAAAGTGCAACAGCAAGTAGGGATATAAAATGAACTTGAAACATTCACGCTGAATGTTAGAATTTAATCAAAATAGTGGGAATATAGAACCAAAAACTGGTGGGAACAAGAGTTAAAGAACTTAACCCATAAGTTGAAATAAATTACCAAGAATTTGATAAATTTCAATGGGAAATATGTATTTAAAAACTAAACTTGATATATCCACCCAAAATGTTAGAATTCAATAAAAAGAGTAAGAATATAAAACTAAAATGTGGTTAGAAAAAGAATTTAAGAGGTTAACCTAAAAGTTAGAATAACTTATAAAGAATTTGATAAAGTCCCATGAGAAGTAGAGATCTCAAAAATAAACTTCAAGTATTCACCTAAAATATCAGAATTTAGTAAAAAAAAGAAGTAAGAATATAAAACTAAAAAGTGGTGATAACAATAGTTGAAGATCTTAACCCAAAAGTGGTAAGTACCTATCAATAGTTTGATAAATTTTAACAGTAAATAGGCCAATAGAGATCTAAAAAATGAATTTAGAATATCTACTTAAAATATTAGAATTTAATGAAAAGAGTAGGATTATAGAACCATAAACTGGTGGCAATAAGAGTTAAAAAGCTTAATGTAAAAGTTGAAAAGACTTACCAAGAATTTGATAAAGTCCAACAGTAAGTAGGGTTCAAAAAAAGAACTTGAAAATTTCACGCAAAATGTTGGAATTCAATAAAAGAGTTGAAATATAAAACTAAAAAATGGTGGGAAAAAGAGTAGAAGAGCCCAAAAGTTGGAATAACTTGACAAGAATTTGATAAATTCTAATGAAAAATAGAGATCTGAAAAATAACTTGAAATATTCACCAAAATGTTGGAATTCAATAAAAAGAGCATGAATATAGAACTAAAATTTGTTAGGAGAAAGAGTTGAAGAGGTTAAGCTAAAAGTTAGAACAATGTACAAAGAATTTGATAAATTTTAACGGAAAGTAGAAATATAAAAACTAAACTTGATATATTTACCCAAAATGTTGAAATTCAATAAAAAGTGGAATCTAAAATCAAAAAGTGGTGGGAAAAATAAGTTAAAACAACTGATCGAAAACTAGATAAAATCTAACAGAATGTAGAGATATAAAAAGTAAATTTGAAACATTCACCTAAAAAGTTAGAATTTAATAGAAAAAGTAAAAATATAGAACCAAATACTGATGGGAGAATGAGTTGAAACAATATACCAAAATTTAGATAAATCTTGACAAAAATAGGAATTTAAAATAATATTACACAGCTATTACTGTATTGCTCAATAAAACATTCTCTTATAAATTTTTTGTTCTCTATAAATACGCATGGAATTCAATTGCAAAAAACGTGCATGCCATTGTTTTCATTTTCCCTGCAGTAGTTGCTTCAATGAATGAGAAGCTTGTCAAGTCACTCTCGTAAGAGAATTTATTGATTTATTTATTTTCCATTTATTTTTGTTAAACCAAATTATAAAAGACCCAAAACCCACAAAAAATATAAGCTCAATAAAATTATTTTACATAAAATAACCCATATTTATTCTCTATACAAAGTGCCAAGGTACTTACTATTCTAATTGAAGTGTCTAAATGCAAGACATGACAAAAAATCAAAAGTGTGATTCATCAAAGAAAGAGCTCGGTCTATTCTTTATGAAGAATGACCTAGGTTTATTCTTACAAAGAATGATTTAAGAACTTAGAAAATATTTTTAAGAAAAATGCCCAAAAGGCAAGTTTTCAACAAAGTGTCAAAGGCATGATTCAACAAAAAATGAAATAAGTCTATTATTTACAAAGAACGACCCCATTTTTTACAAAGAACGACCTCGGTCCATTCCTCAGAATGAACGATCTAGGTCCATCCCTCACAAAAAACGACTTAAGTCCATTCATCACAAAAAATGACCAAGATACTTTGAAAATATTTTTAAGTAAGAACACACGAGCTACTTAAAATTGACAAGTTGTAATTTTCTCATGTATTTAAATACAATTGAATCAATTATTGTTTCAAGCATCGGTGGTTAGGGGTGAGGGGGTTTTGTTTTTATGAAATGCAATACACACATAAATTTACAGCTAGATGACAAGTGAGAATAATTAATGACAGATAATTAATTAAAAAAATGCTAAAAGTGAGAAGATGAGAGAAAATATATTGAAAAGTAAGAGAGAGAGTGGACTAAATACAGAGAGAGAGAGAGAGTAAAATTCTCTTATCTTTCTCTTAGGGGTGGGCACGGGTCGGGTTGGGTCGGGTTGATATCAACCCGACCCAACCCGCATATAGTACGGGTTGAAATTTTTCAACCCAACCCAACCCATTACATATCTCAACCCAACTCGACCCAACCCATGATTTTTTGCGGGTTGGGTGGGTTGATTGATTGATTAAACTTTTAAAAATTTTTATTTTTATAGTATAATTGAATAGTGATAAAAAAATAAATTAATTAATTAAAAAACTAAAAAATACAAATATTAAAATCTTTAGAACAAATCCAACATTTCAAAGTCTTTATATTTATATTTTTTTAATTTTTATATGAAATATCAAAATTTATATAATAATTTTTATATACATACGGGTTGACCGGTTGAGTTAGGTTGATTGGATTAAGTTTTTGAAAAAATATATTGTTATAGTCTAATTAAATAGTGAACAAAAATAAATAAATAAATTAGATAAACAAAAAAATGTAAATATTAAAATCCTTAAAAACAAATCCAAGATTTCAAAGTTTTTATATTTATATTTTTTTAATTTTTATATAAAATATCAAAATTCATATAATAATTTATATATATATACGGGTTGACGGGTTGAGAATTTAACAACCCAACCCAACCCGTTTATTTTATCAACCCAACCCAACCCGTAAAAAATCATACGGATTGGGTCGGGTTCACGGGTTGATGCCCACCCCTACTTTCTCTTATCTTTCTCCCTCTTTGGCATTACTCATAACTAATCTATATTTGATTTGTATTCTGTAGAGGGCCTATTATTGCTTGCAATTATGCAAGTTATTATATATTTCTGGAGGAAATTATCACAAATTTAACGCGAGTGAGTAGTGCACGTTACAACTTAGAACTTTAAATGTAATCACTACCCACTGAACATACTGGATCATTAAAAATGCAATCCTACAATTTAATTCCTATTTGCGGTAGTCTAAGAGAGTCGGATCGGATCGGAATCAGGTCATCATCGCAGTACTGCTAACAGCTAATTGAATATTCAGCCCTTGCGTGCTCAACAATGGCATTGAAGAAGTCCAATTGTTGTCGACCAATTACTAAGCCAATTTCAACCCCACCTTCTTCATCTCTGCATTCGTTAAGAGAGAAAGATCCATACCCAATGTGACCCACCTCACTCTTCTTCGGTTCGCCCCACCCGAAATCTGTATCATACACACGAAATTTTGGCGAGCCAGCAACCGTAACTAAACGACTCGGCACTTTAAATTTTTCTATAAAATGGGAAAACGAATTTTCAGCCCCTGTTAGCGGACCTTTCTCCAGTTTACAAATAGCTCTTCCAATAGCTTTGGCTGCAACAACAATCCCATTACTCCCCGTTAGCTCACTTCGCTTAGCTGACCCAGATATTTGTGCTAGGCAGTTGCCAAAATATGTTGGTGGAAATGGAAGCCCAAGTCGTCGTCTGCCGTCTGCTGGTGCAATGAAGTGGTAAAGCGTGTCATCGTCCAAGTGGCCACCAGTTGTACCTTCCTCACTCTCCTGTATCTTCATCCAAAGAACCCACATGAAAGCGCACGTTACCACATATGTAGATATGCGTGCTGCTGCTGGCTCGCTCTGAGTTTGAGTAGCGGCGACCACAAATTGTTTCAGTTTCTCAATCTCTGCACGTCGTAGAACCAACGTGAGACGGACTTTGTCTTGAGGAACAACTGCAGGAGGAGTAACACCATTACCACTACTGGCAGCGGAAGGAGCAGAACAATTCTTCAAAAAAGTACGCCAATCATTCAAGTAGATGGAAGCGAGTCCATCTGGGTCCTCGACCAAACCCTTGTCGTGGCAAGGCAAGTCTCCTAACTGATGGGTAACGGACATGGACGCCCAAGATTTCACAAAATGATTAAAACTTCTTCCATCGGCTGCCACGTGGTTGAAGGCGATCCCGATTGAAATGCCTGAATTTGGAAAGACGGTGAATTGTACGGCCATAGTAGGCACCGAGTGCGTTTCCTCGGACAGCAAACTTGGGGTAGGCAGTTTCGGAACAAGTGACTGATGAAACGCATTATTATCTCGGGCTTGGTTTCCTGTAAGATGGTCAAAATCGGAGTCGGATTCGGCAACGGAGACCAGAACGGAGTCGCCTTCCTTGTACGATATGTATGGGTGATTGGGTGGCGGAGGACAAGTAAGATTGGCAGCAAAGGGGAAGAAATGCCGGAGAGTGAGGGAAAGCGAGTGCTTGAGATTGGGGTATATATTTTGCGTGAAATGAGGAGTGTTGATGCCGGGGAGTTCATAGAAGAAGATACGCTGCATGGGACCTATAGAAATCCATGGCATGTCCAGAAAAGTGAGAGGAATAGATGTTGGGGACACTGAGCCGCGCGGGGGACGAACATCGCTTTCATCAACAACCTTGGGCCTGTATGATGATTCAACTGCCATGGCCATCTCAGAATAAACTGAAGGTGATTGACTTGAAGATTGCAAGATCTAGTCTTTTTCGTTGCTCCCTGTTTCTGCTGCCTGCGTATACATCAATTTAAGAAAAAAAAAAATTGCTTCCAGGAAAACAAATCTGCAATTAAATAATTTTACGTACAAGGAAGGGCGCTGTCGGCACTGCACGTGAAACGATAACAAAGCATGGGATTTATGCAATCCCCAGGCGAACAGCTTTAAATAATATTTTTTTTACCCGTCGTTAATTTCAATTTCAATGAAGTACAGCGGAAAAATGGAAAGCCATTGATGTGGTCGAGATACGTGCACGTACGCGCAAGATTGAAAATAAAATTATTTGCTAAAATAAAGAGACAAAAATCATAATGGAATCAATTTCATTATCCCCGCTGTCACTAGGATCACAATTTTGTAAGCATTATATTTATTAAAAGGGGATTGGTTACTTCAACTTAAATTTTTTTTATTAAATTTAGATCACAAATTTATTTTGAACTATTGATATTGATATCAATTGGATGATAGATATTAGAAGTCAAAGTATATCATATAATGATGTCAATTCAGCTATTATTAAATTTCATTTAATTAATTATTTGAAATTTATGTAAAAATTTAAGTTGAAATAAGCTAACTCGATAAGTATATATTTAATGCTTTCTGTTTTTATTTATTTATTTTTTGGTCTAGCAGCTTGTAATGACTTTAAAACTCACTTGATAACGAAATTAAAGTCCTGTGCTCGTTTTCTTCTATATAAAATGAAAATCCTCTTTTCATAAGAATTTATTTAATTTGAGATAGAATTTTTACATTATTAATTAATTATATATACTTAAAATTTGAGTCATGCTAAGGCACATATGTATATTTTATAGGGTTGTTAAAGATTTTACCTTTCACCTTTAAGTTAAAATAACCTTATCCTTTCTGTTAATATTACATACAAATATATACAAATGAGCATATAAATCCAATTAAGATCACAATTAAAACCCAATAATAATAAGCCTAAAGAAATTCATAATTAAAACCTAGTGCAACAGCCCAATATAAAAATAAAAAGAAATAAGGGTACCTTCGATATTGTTTTTTAAATAACATTTTTTATATATTTTATGACATAAGAGTAATTACTTTTGGTAAACTAAAAACGCATTTGAAATTTAAAAATAAAATATATTTAAAAAATATTTGATTATTTGTCTAAAATATAAGACATTAAACGAGGGATGAAAAAGTTTATGTTATACAACCGTTGTCAAGCGCACTAATAGTTATTCTATATATTATTTACGCATAAAATAGAGAAATAAGTGGCAGAGAAAGCAAGAGCGCATTGATATTTGTACGGCCCCACCGACTGCAAAGGTAATTATGTTATGATAAACAGTAGTAGTGAACAATGGACATAAATAAAGCTAAGGGTGATGATTTTATTTATTAGGGTCCTAATTTATATTTAATGTATGTAACTTACAGTTAGCTGTAAAATTTCATCAGTCTTTTATATTCTATATTATTTATAATTTGTTCATAAATATTATAAAATTTTTTGAATTGTAAAATTTCGTTTAATTCCTTATACTTAATTTTATTTTATTAAAATCATAGAGTACAAATTCGCCCCCTATAATTTTAAATTTCCAAAACAACCTCCATTTAATTAAAAATATAATAATAATTAAATGAATTATAGTAATAATTATTATTTTATTACAATCATAAATATAATTATATTTTTAAATAGATTATTATTGTTATTATTAATAACAAGAATAAAAAGTATTATAATTAATTAATCTATTAACAATAATTAATAATAATTTTTTTTAAATTGTCAATAATAATAATAATTAACAATTATTATTAGAGAAATTATTCACCGTCCACCCATTTTTTCCAATTTTATTCAAAAATACACAATTTTTTTTTTAGGCTGGAATCCACTTGAAGTTATATTTATTTTCACTGTTCCACTTCCGTTTGGGTACCGTTAAGAAACTAACGGAATATTATTTAAATGATTTTTTTACCCTCAAATGTAAAAGATAATTTATCCACGGACCACCTGTTTTTTCATATTTTTTCAGAAATACACAATTCTTAATTTTTTTTTTGCTGAACTCCACTTGAAGTTATATTATTTTACACTTATCCACCACTGTGTCGTTGTGAAATGACGATTTTACCCTTATGATGTTAGCAAAGTTATAACGGTCTCCAAACGGAAGTGGAAGAGCAAAAAAAAATGTAACTTTAGGTGGATTCCAGTAAAAAAAAAAAATAGAATTGTGTTTTATTAAAAAACGGTGAAAAAACGGGTGGACGGTGGATAATTTTTCTTATTATTATTAATTAATTGTTCTTTTTTTATTTTGGAGTTTTTTTATTAATAATAATTAACGATAATCTATTAACATTAATTTTTCTTTTTTTATTATTATAATTAATAATAATAAAAGTATTAATAATAATTATTATTGTAATTTTCCTTTTTTTATTTTGGAGTTTTTGGAATTTTGAGGACGTTTAAGGGGAAAAAAGAGACTGGGTAAGGGTGGTGTTAGTAGTTGCAAGTTGCAAAGGAAAAGGAAAAGGTTGAATTGCAAATTACAAGTGACAAAAGCTGAAATTAGGTTGTAACAAAATTTTACAATAAAAAAAATGAAAAAGGAAAAAAAGGAATAGAATTGGATAATTGACTGTCAATTTGATCTGTTTCAGGAGGGTTTGAGTTGGGTATTATTTATTATTATTATAAGCATATTGCTTATTAGCTTATTGCTTGTTGTGGTGTTGTTGCTTTCCCAATAATATTTGTTTATGTTGACAAATAGCTAGAATAAATTGATTTTAAGACATGAGGAATCTGAATAGCTAAAATAAAAATGTGAAATTGAAATGAGTTAAATTGTAACAAATTGCTATAAAATCCTTATCCTTAATTAATTTTTATCATAATTATTATTTTGCATTTTAATTATTGTTATTATTATTATTATTATTATTTAAAAATTAATTATTAATAATAATTACCATTAATTATTTATTATTATTAACAATTTAACAAAAAATTACTATTAATTATTGTTAATAGATCAATTAATTTAGCACTTTTTATTCTTGTTATTAATAATAACAATAATAATCTATTTAAAAAATATAATTATATTTATAATTATAATAAAACAATAATTTATTTAATAATTATTATATTTTTAATTGAATGGAGGTTATTTTAAAAATTTAAAATTATAGGGGGCGAATTCATACTTTAGAGTTTGGATAAAATAAAATTGAGTGTAAGGAGTTAAAAAACATTTTACAATTTAAAAAAATTTATAATATTTATAAGTAAATTATAAATAATATAGAGTATAGGGGGCTGGATGAAAGTTTATAGACTAACTTACGCAGACCCTATTTATTATGGTTTACAATTTTTTTTGCTAGATTTAAAAATGAATATTATTTGTTTTCATGGGAGACAAAAATATTACTGTTACCAATAGCCTATCAAACACGTTTTTTCATTTTTTTATTTTTGTAAAATTAAAATGAAAGTTGAGAAATAATACCATCCGGATTCCGGCCCGTCAATTCTTGCACAGCCACATGCTGTGACTCGCTTTCGACACCAAAGAAATGAATATGTCGAGTAACTCAACCACGACGCCTTTGGCGTTTATTGTCAATTTACTATTTTTAGTTTGGGAAAGTGACCTTTAGTCCCACAATTTTGTCACGCATAGTCTAAATTAGTCTTGTTAGGAATATAGATCTATTGAAAATAGATGTAGGTAATTAAAAATAAAAAATTAACAATTTAATTTTTGTCGGTAGTATTGTTCCTAGTTATTGTTCGCAACTACTGTTCATCCGTGTAAAAAATATTAATTTTCTAAAAACATAATAAAATACAGAAAATAAATGATACAGAGATTTTTACGTGGTTCGGATTAATCAATCCTACATTCACAAGGCCACGCCCAGATGAAAAGTAATTCACTAAGTTGAGATATTACAACTTATGGATTTATCAAACTTAAGACTCTCACTTACAGTTTATCACCATAGAGTTTACTCAACTTTAGACTGAACCTACTTCTCTTGAATAATCGCTACCTCTCTTGATCCACAATTCTTGAGGTATTTCGCAAAGTGATTAATAGCAATTTTTCAATTCTTCAATATCTAGTGATTCAAGATCCACATAGACTCTCCACAGAGATGAACAGAAGATAAGAAAATAAATCAATACAACATTATGTGCCAAATCCGGATTCTCTAGGGAGGAGACCAAATTTTACTTCTCTGCTTTATACTTTGTGTTGTGCGTCAACCTTCAATCGTGAAATACCTCTCTTTATATAAGCACTAGGTTTTTACCAAAATAGCAAGTCTTAAAAGACTTAATTTTTTCCAAATAAGAGATTCTTTCCTCTTATAATTCCCATGAATCTGAATATGAATAAATCTGATCTTCTTGCCTTGCTTGTCTCCTAAGAAATATGTAGAGCATTTAATGACTTCCTATTTGAACCAACTTCTTGTTCTAAATAGATCTCATGCGCCAATTATAGAATCTCACCATTAATTGACTTGCTAAATTAGACATCTAATTAAATTAAGAAACAAATATTCCTAATAAATTGAAATCTCACTAAACTAGAGAATTAATAAATTAATCCCTATTACAAGATATGTAATAAATAAATTTCTAATTTAACTAGACTTGCCATAAAATGTCAACTCTATAAATAATGACCTTAACAATCTCCCCCTTTGGCATTCTTGTGGTAAAAGCAATCCAACACAAGTCTTCCATGAACTTTGGCGTTAAGATATAAACCTGAACAATCATAAACAGCAACAAGAAACTAACCAAAAGAATTGGCAATTAACATGTTAGTTCATATAAATAAATTAAGGCAAGAATTAAAATAAAATGCTAATTTTATTGATCAATAAATGGAAAGACAACATTAAGCAGAAAATTAAGAGCAATAAAAAGATAAACTCCCCCTAAGAACTAGAATCTAAAAATTAAAAATTCTTGAACAAAAATAAAATCTCTCTTAGAGTGGAAAATACTACTCCCCCTAACTCGTTGCATTGAGCAATTGAAGACTTGAAACAATTTACTCCCCCTCTTTTGCCAAAAGATTGCAAAAGGAAAGAATCTGAAGCACCCACAAACATAAATTTCTTAAACAAGAAGAATAAAAAAAATTCTGGACCAGCCGAAGGAAGGGAGAAAGAAGAAACAAATTTGAATGCAGAACAAGGATCGAAGGGCTGCTTTATATAGAAGAACTTGACTTGTTCAAGTAAGATTTGGAAATCCAACGCACATAAGGAAAGAATTAGAAGGAGAATTGTATTCCAATTTAATGCACTAACCATCATAGATTTCGTTCCAGAACAGTAAATAAACATAAACCGACTCAAATAAGTCAGAAACAAAGGGGAAAATATTAAAAACGAAATCCCATGCAGGATACTTTACAAAACAGACATACAGTGCAGAGTAGAGAACTTCAAAATTAAACTGGGAATGAATGAGACAGAATCAGAATTCAAACTACATACCGTTGGAAAGCTTATTGAATCAGCATTTCAAAGAATTTTACAGAACTGAATTTAGAGTTCTATAGACAAAGTTATCCCTAAAAGAACGTAACATGCTCAGTTGTGACGGAAAAAACTTGTCAATGCACTTCAGAACAAAATGTGAGTTTTGCTTTAAAAAGCTATATGAGTCTTAAGACCTAAAAACATATCATTATGAAAAAAAAAACATGAGAATGCACATGCATCAAGGTTTTTTTTTTGGTTTTAAAAAGCATTAATAATGAAATTGAACAAAAAATGTCTAGGAATTTTTTACAACAAGCATTAATCCATGTAATCAATACTCTAATTTCCTCAAATGAGTAAAGATTAGAGAAATTTAAGCTTGTGTGTGTGTGTGTGTGTGTGCACACAACTCAATCTAAATATTTTCCCAAAAATTCATCAATTTTCACAGTCAAGGTCTTAAATATAAAACATAGAGTTGGTCAAACTAACCTTATCATCTTGATCTTAATTTTTGACCATTTCAATTGACAGACCCTTTTTTTTTTTTTTTGCAAAGCCCCATTTTTTTTAAATCTATGGTAAGGAGCTTTCACTCTATCCCTTAAGGTAGCCTTCGTCTCATGGTAGTTCGTCGCCTGGCATATTTGTGATACACAGACTCAGATTACTCAAAGATAGCTTCACTCTTAAGAGTTATAGGTAGCTATTTCTGACTACAGTGTCTGCATATATTTGAGGTCTTATGACAAGATAAGAATCAAGGCAAATAGTCATAACTCAAGTTAAATATTCTCAATAAAGACTATGTCCATATCAAAACCTTGAGTCAAAGTAGAGATTGAATTGTCATTCATGTGCTTTTGAAGAAAGGTTAAATAACTCTAATCAAAACTTATTCAAGGCTTCTAAATCTTTGAAAACATGAAAAATTGCTTGTCGTCTAAAAACCAGAACACAAAAACAATGATTTAAAAATAAAATGCACGTCCTATATCTAATGCACAAATGCATGAATTAAAACTAAAGAAAAAAAAAATATTTTGACTTACATGGAACACACACCTAAAGCTTTCCTTAAAGATTCAAATCGTTTGGAGTCTAAAGCTTTTGTGAAAATATCCGCCAGCTTTTGTTTCATTTGCAAACCCAAAATGTAAGTCAACTCTCCAACCATACTTATCTCAAATTCCCTTTTCATTTGACTTACGAATTCATGCAAATGATCAGAAGAACTAGAACCAAACACTATATCATCAATATATATTTGAACAACTAAAATCTCTGAATTAATTTGCTTAATAAATAGTGTTCTATCTACTCCCCCTCGCTTATAGCCATTTTCAACCAAAACATTGGTCACCTTTTATACCTAGCTCGAGGAGCCTGCTTTAAAACATATAAAGCCATTTTCAATTTGAAAACATGGTTTGGGAAATGAGGATCTTCAAAACCTTTAGGTTGTTCAACATAAGTTTCTTCATTTAGGATGCCATTCAAAAAGACATTCTTAACATCCATTTGAAATAATTTAAAGCCTATTAAACAAGCAATTGCAAAAAGCAAACGAATAGATTCGAATCTAGCAACATGTGAAAAGGTTTCATCAAAGTCAACACCTTCAATTTGCGTGTAGTCTTGTGCAACCAACTTAGAGAAATCATCTACACACACAAATGCATACCTTTTTCTAGCCAAACATTCAACCTGCGTTGGTCCCATAAGGTCCATATAAAGTAGTTGTAACACCTTTGATGTTGCTCTATCCTGAATGGCTTTATGCGATGCCCTTTGTTGTTTTTCGGATTGACATGAACCACATATTCCAGGTTGTTTTTCTTTAAGCATTGGATCTCCTTTTACAACACATATTTTCACAATTCTCGTCAGTAATCTAAAGTTCAAGTGACCCAACTTTTGATGCCACAATTCTGTGTTATCAAGAGTGTCTTATGACAAATAATTGAGCTAGTCAATTTATAACAATGATCAGATGATCGATGTCCCTCCAAAATACAATTTCCATCAACATCAAGAATACGACATTTGTTCCTGTCAAAGTTGACAAACAAGTTTTGATCACAAATTTAACTAATGCTGAGTAAATTTGCTTTGAGATCTTCCACATGTAGAACATTGTCAAGTTTTGGAAACCCTTCCACATCCAAAGTTCCCTTTCCGAGCACTCGACTTTTCACACCATCAGCAAAAGTTACATTTTCTCGATCAAGTTTTTGATAATTGGTCAAGGCACTTTTATCACCTGTCGTGTGTCTAGAACAACCACTATCAAAATACCAAAAATCAGTAGTGTAAGTTCTCAAGGAAATAAAGGAAAAATAAGCTTTATAATCATTCTTCCTCATCCAAGTAGTTCTAGGTTTATTTTCCCTTGTCTCAACCTTAGGTCTAGGTTTCATTCTAGGTTTTCCATGAGAATAATTAAAGAACATAGCCTTTTTCATATATTTAATGAGCTTGAAGAAATTAGGTCTTATATGTCCTTTCACATGACAAAAATAACAAGTGGGAATAAACTTGTTGTTCTTACCTTGATGAATTTGTGAAGAATGTGCAACAACTTTACCTTTTTGAAGATATGAAAGTTTAAGTATTGGTGGAGAAGTTGTTTGTGAAGAAGCTTTAATAAACACACCTTGAGAATTCAAGTCTATACCATGTTGATATCCAAGACCATGATGATCTGAGCTAGATTTTCCAAGTGACAAGATATGGTCTAACTTCTGAGTTCCAAAATTCATCATCATAAATGACTTTATGGTATTCTCTAATTCTGTGGTCATTGCAAGCAATTGATTATCTTTGTCAGCAAGTAAATACTTGTAAGACTTACTTCACTTTCAAGTTTCACCTTATCATCCAAAAGATTGGATACTTGAGTCATCAAGGTGACATTCTCGTTGTAAACTTCTTCCCACTTAGCGAACATCATCTTGTATCCTTCATGAAAAGCTTTCTCGTCATTTATATCAATGTCATTGACTTTGTTATCTGAATCATTATCCTTGTTAACATGTTGCACAATTACATCAAGGCTGGAATCAGTGTCTTCCATGCAAGGAGCTAAGTGCGAGGCCTCAGATGTGGATGCATCTCTGATGTTTGATTTCTATTTGCTGCCATTATTATGGACAACAAGTCCTCCAACAAGGTCCTCTTCATCAATGCTATCATTAAAATCATTATCACTCCAGGTGGATTGCATTGCTTTCTTTTTCATAAGAGTGCTAGCACATTGTACTTGTATGTATCCTATGCCTCCACATTCTCTACATTGAATACCCTCAAGTTTGTTAAAATCAAACAATTTAGAATTAAAGTTAGAAAAACCTTTTTGAACTGTAGGAGCCACCGATGTTGAAGTTTTCTTTAGTTTGTTGAAGTTCTTCTTTTTCAATATCTTCTTGAAATTCCTTGCAATGAGTGCAAGAGAATTATCCACGTACAAAAATGGATCATCATCTTCACTTGTTTTGACGACAAGAGCTTCTGTTTCAACCTGAAAGGCAATACTTTTTCCTTTCTTGGGATTCAAATTTAAGTAGTTAGTCTTATAAACCATCAATTTTCCTATAAGCGAACCCCTAGTCATAGCAAACATATCAACATATTCTTCAATAGCCAAAATTTTAGGATGATACCTGGGATGGATAGATCTTAAGATTTTTCTGCAGATTTCTTCTTTAGAAATAGGTTTTTCAAGAGCAAAAAAATCATTAACCATAGTAAGGATTCTAGAATTAAATTCAGAAATGGTTTCATGTTCATGCATTTTCAAGTTTTCAAAATCAGATGTAAGTTTCTGAAGTTTAGAACGGTTTACCGTATTGTCACCTTCAAAAGTACTCTAGAGTATATCCCAAGCAACTATGGATGCCTTGCATGTAGAAATTAGTTGGTGCTGAAACATATCAACTCCATTAATAATGTAATTAAGTCATTTTGCATTATATTCAGACGTATTAAGTTCATCAATAGTCCATTCTCTGACTGGCTTGGGAGATTCTACACCATCTTCATAAATTTTGATAGGTGGAGTATATCCTATGAGTACACATTGCCAAACTCTTTCATTAATAGCCGTCAAATAAATTTCCATCCTTTGCTTCCAATAAGTATAATTTGTCCCATCTAGTACAGGTGGAAGAGCCATAGAGCCTCCTTCTCTTTGCAAACTCATAACTACAAAATAGATTTAGGTTCTAAAAATCTCACTAAATAGTTAGTGCCCTGCTCTGATACCAATTGTTAGGAATTTAAATATATTAAAAATAGATGTAGGTAATTAAAAATAAAAAATTAACAACTTAATTTTTGTCGGTAGTACTGTTCACGGTTACTGTTTACAACTACTATTCATCCGCGTCAAAAATATTAATTTTTCAAAAACATAATAAAATGCAGAAAATAAATAACACGAAGATTTTTACGTAGTTCAGATTAATCAATCCTCATCCATGAGGCCACGCCCAGATAAAAGCAATTCACTAAGTTGAGATATTACAACCTATGGATTTACCAAACTTAAGACTCTCACTTACAGTTTATTACCATACAGTTTACTCAACCTTAAACTGAACCTGCTTCTTTTGAATAATCGCTACCCCTCTTGATCCACGATCCTCGAGGCACTTCGCAAAGTGATCAATAAGAATTCTTCAATTCTTCAATGTCTAGTGACCCAAGATCCACATAGACTCTCCACAGAGATGAACAGAAGATAAGAAAACAAATCAACACAATATTATATGCCAAATCCGGATTCTCTAGGGAGGAGACCGAATTTTACTTCTCTACTTTATGCTTTGTGTTGTGCGTCAACCTTCAATTGTGAAATACCTCTCTTTATATAAGCACTAAGGTTTCACCAAAATAGCAAGTCTTAAAAGACTTGGATTCTTTCCAAATAAGAGATTCTTTCCTCTTATAATTCCCATGAATCTGAATATGAATAAATCTGATCTTCTTGCCTTACTTGTCTCCGAAGAAATATCTAGAGCATTTAATTACTTCTTGTTTGAATCAACTTTTTGCTCTTAATAGATCTCATGTGCCAATTATAAAATCTCACAATTAATTGACTTGCTAAATTAGACATCTAATTAAATTAGGAAACAAATATTCCTAATAAATTGGAATCTCACTAAATTAGGGAATTAATAAATTAATTCCTATTACAAGATATGCAATAAATAAATTTTCAATTTAATTAGACTTACTATAAAATGTCAACTCTATAAATAATGACCTTAATAAGTCTCTCAATAGGCTACTTTGTCAGAAAGAAACTTGCATAATTCTGACAGACATGTGTGAAAAGGCCAAAATTTTCCCTGTTTACATTCAAAATGCAACCAAGCAGGATAAAGAAGTAACATTTTATTTCGAGTTCTGCAAGGTGTCTAGAAGAGTGAGAGAAATTTTGAAGCGGTGAAATTAATTTTGAATGACGCAGAAGGTAAGATTTATCAACTTATGAAGATTTCATTTAATTATGTTTGTGTTTATGTTGGCTAAAATCTAATCAACATGGTCCCCCATATGCTTTTCACAGGATGGATGCATGCAGTTCCATCCTTACATGCATGTGTTCACCGTTGAATGGGAAAAATTTTAAGATGATTACTCCGTTTCCATTTTTGAGTTTTGAAGACTTGCTTACAGCTGCTGTTCCCATGGAAATTGATTTGAGTTGCATTTTGTTTCAGGAGAATTAAGATAATTAATTAACTTTGTATGCATATGAAAATGATAATAATTGTGCTAAACTGCTAATGTTGCACTACTAGAAAAATGGTCTTTACTGACACTTGGTTTGTGACATTTAATTACAAAGTGTCAGTATTTTTATACATATGGACCATTTTCCGCGTTTAACACATAATTATCACAAATTAATGATACTATGGTGTCTGAAATTTAGACATCAGAAATCTCTGATACTAAAGTATTAGTAATAAAAATAAAATAATTCTAATCATGTAACGGATGAAATTTGAACCGGGGACCTAGAACACTGGAGTATTTAAGTTTAAGAAAAAAACCATTAGGTTTCTTCGTGTTGACTCTAAGGTATCAGTAAAAGAAAATAAAATTTGAATTTCGTTTCAAACTGACATTCGAACCTAGGACCTTTCAAAGCCAAAGCTTTTAGTTTAAAATTTAAACCGTTCTAACTTTTTGTTAGTTATGCTATTGAATCAGTAGAATATTATTATTGTAATATAAAGAACTGAAATGTATTGAGCGCGCCTGAGTGAAAATTTTAGAAGGTTTTGGCTGAAAATTTACAAGTAAATAATATATTTTCAGTTACAAACGGTATCGTTTCACTTAAAAAAAATAAAGATAAGTAAAACGCATCGTTTTATCCTAACCCCAAGACCAAAATCGAACCTAATTTTTTTCTAAGTCATTCACTCATCATTCTTTCACCACTCGCTTCTCATTCTCTATCAAAGCTAATTAAACCAAACACTAAAATCCTATCCCCACTGTAATCAAACTTCACGTCAATCCCAACCAAGCCCGAAGCAGAGGATTTCCTTTCTAATCATTCTTTCACCACTTGTTTCTCCTTCTCTATCAAAGCTAAGTAAACCAAACCCTAAAATCCTATCCCCACTGTAATCAAACTTCACGTCAATTCTAACCAAGCCCGAAGCAGAGGATTTCCTTTCTATCACGATTTGGTTCTCCCCCTCTCTCTCCACTGCGATAAATTTATTTCTGAAGGTGTCATTTATTTATTTTTATTTATTTTTGATTATTATGTTTCCAATTTATAGTGCCTATTTTCCTCATGCAAGTTGTTTTGTTGTGGTTTAGCTATACAATGGGTTTTAAAATTCTTAGTTTTTTCTGTAATCTTGATTGTTTGTAATTTGGGACATGGGAAAACCTAACAGAGAGGTAAAGGTAATTGAAGTTGAATTATTATACTAGAGTTTTTAACTAAGAGTGGTTTTATAAGTGCCTGATTCAAATCAGTTTTCTGTCTTCTCTTTCTTTAGTTGCCATGTCACTCGACTTTGAATTTCATGTACACTTTAACTGGAATTGATGGATACAATGTTAATGTAGATTTGGGTTCTTCTCCTTTTCCCCATTTTTCAAAATTGCATTTAAAATTTTACATGATGCTTTCAATTGTGGGCCTAACTTGTTCCATTTAATTAGCGCCTGATAAAGTTACATATTCAATTTGGGTCAATTCATCAATCCTTTCCCTATAATGCACTTGCTAGACTTAGAATAAATGCAATATCTCACATGCAAACCCTTCAACAGCAACAAGTATTGTCCTTAATTTGTTTTTATGTGATTCCACTTGTACATCTTTCTGACATAGTAATTAACAATATAATGAAATCTTTGTTCATATGTTCATGGGTACAATAGCCTTGGCCATTTTAGTGTCACAACTACATGTAGCTTGTTTGTTTTTTATTTGTTTATTTTTTCACATGATCTTTAAATTAATAAACTTTGAAAGGGACATTTTTTTTGTTTGTATAGGAAACTTTTTTTTGCATTTTAATATTAAATTATTGACTTTCAACTAGAATGTTTAGTTTGTTATTACTTTTTCTTATATCTTGCATGTTTATTTCAATTGAGTAGCTCTAATCAGTTGAATTAATATGTTCAGTTCAATCTCTCGCTTTTGAAGAATCACAAAAGTTTACAGTGTAACAACTGTCTTCATTTGGTAATTCTTTTAAATCACTCACTTTTTTTCAGTTTCTATTATCGTTATGTTCTGAGTTTTACTTGTACTGACATGTTTTAAATATTGACATGCATGGTCTTACTTTTGTTTTTGTTGCATAGACTCTTCTGGAATTAAATTGTTTTTTCTAATATATACTTTTGTTTGTTCTAATATGAAAATGAAATTTTGAAAAATGTGGATGTGGCATGTTTTGTTGGCTTGCTGAATGTGTACATGTAAGTTAGATTTGCTGGCTTGGTGAATGTGTACATGTATGCTCTGTTGGTTTGTTGAATGCTTACATATATGCTCTGTTGGGTTGCTGAATGCGTACATATATTTAAGTGACTCTAAACAAATAGAACTTAGATTTATTTTTCAATTTGTATTTTTTAATTTAAACCTAAAAGTTTGGAGTTATTTATGCAATTTAAGCAAACTTATTAAGCTAACAACATTTAACAAATGAACAGGTAACAATACATATTATGGACAAAACTTGGATATTTTGTGATAGATTGTCTAATGAGTATAGTGATGGGGTTGCTGATTTCTTAGAGTTTGCCATTCTTAATTCTAAAAATAGAATGTCAATTAAATGTCCTTGTACCTCTTGTTGTAATATGGAGTTTTTGACTCTGAACAAGTGAGGCTACATCTCTTTAAAAAAGGTTTTCTAGAAAAGTATTTAGTTTGGAATCGGTACGGTGAGATGGACCGGAAACCTACCTCTGTAAAATGCCAAGACCAGCCACAAAATCAGCATTTTAGATGTCCGGATTATAGTTATGTACATGACATGATTCATGATGCTTTTGAGCATTGTGATAAAAATCCTAGTTCTTTTAAGGTTGAAGATGCTGAAAAACCCCTATATCCGAGTTCAAAGCATTCAAAGTTATCGGGTCTAATGAAACTGTACAATATAAAAGGACTTTATGGCTGGTCTGATAGTGGGTTTTCAATTTTATTGGAAGTGCTGAATGAGATATTGCCAAATGATAATAGTTTGCCTAAGTCCATGTATGAGGCCAAAAAAATAATGAAGCTATTAGGCTTAGATTATGAGAAAATACATACGTGTCGAAATGATTGCATTCTTTATAGGAATGAGTTCAAGAATCTTAGTGAATGCCCAAGGTGTGGAGCATCTAGGTGGCAAATAAGAAAAGATGGATAAAAAAAAATTAGAAAGGGGGTCCCTAAGAAGGTGTTATGGTATTTTTCCATAATTCCTAGGTTGAAAAGAATGTTTCAATCACCACAAACTGCTGAGAACTTAACGTGGCATGAAAATAAAAGAATTAGAGATGGCAAGCTATGCCACCCAGCAGATTCACCAGCTTGGCAGTTAATTGACAAGAAATAGTCTGATTTTGCCCAAGAGCCGAGAAATCTTTGGTTCGCTTTATCATCTAATGGGATTAACCCATATAGTACACTTAGCACTACTTATAGTTGTTGGCCTGTTACATTGATAACATATAACCTTCCTCCATGGCTGTGTATGAAGAGAAAATTTATGATGTTGTCTCTACTAATATCTGGCCCTAAATAGCCTGGAAAAGACATAGATGTATACTTAGCACCATTGATTGAGGACTTAAAAACCCTTTGGGATGTAGGCATCGATGTGTTTGATGCTTATAGGAAACAAACTTTTAATTTACGAGCTGTGTTGATGTGGACGATTAGTGACTTTCCAGCTTATAGAAACCTGTCTGGGTGTACTATTAAGGGGTACTATGGTTGTCTAGTTTGTGGGATAAACACATGTGCATGTTGGCTACCACATAGTCGGAAAATGTCATATATGGGGCATAGGCTGTTTATTGAAAATCCTCCTATGTCTTTGTCTGGTACAAAGATCTTAAACTTGGTGGCTGACATTGACACCAAGTTTGGGAAAAAGGTCCAAAAAAAGCAAAAATAGGGTGAGGGTAAGGGTCACAACAAGGGTAAAGGTAAGGGTAACAATAAGGGTAAAAGTGAGGCTGAGGCTGAGGGTGAGGTTGAAGTTGAGGGTGAGGGTGAGGGTGAGGGTGAGGGTAATGGGGATGTAGCTCAGTTGTTGTACAAAAAGAGATTAATCTTCTTTGATTTAGAATATTGGGAACATTTGTTAGTTCACCATCAACTAAATGTGATGCATATTGAGAAAAATGTATGTGAGAGCATTTATGGTACATTACTCCATCAACTGGGGAAAACAAAAGATGCAATTAATGCTAGAAAAGATCTTACACATCCAGAGTTTAGTGAAAAAATTAATAAAGCATTTATTGCATGACCTCCTGATGATCAAAACAAAGTCCTACCCCCTGCCTCGTACACTTTAAGTAAGAACGAACAAAAAAAGTTTTGTGAATCCTTGCAAGGTGTCAAAGTTCCTGATGGCTATTGTTCTAATTTTAGAAATCTTGTTTCAATGGATGATTGCCGTCTTCACGGGCTTAAGTCTCATGATTATCATACCTTGATGCAACAACTACTAGCATTAGCAATTCGGAATTGTTTACCTCAAAATGTCAGATCTGTCATAATCAGGTTGTGCTTCTTTTTTAATTCTTTGTGTTCAAGGTAGTAGAGCCCAATTCTCTAGACCAATTGCAAAAGGAACTTGTAATCATCTTATACAATTTAGAACAATCTTTCGTACCTGCCTTCTTCGATATAATGGTTCATTTAACAGTTTATCTAGTTGAAGAAGTTAGATTATGTGGCCCGGTTTACTTTTGATGGATGTATCCATTTGAGAGAGAAATGAAACAAATAAAAAGGTTATGTACGCAATCGATACCATCCTGAAGGTTGCATTGCAGAGTGCTATATCGCTGAAGAAGCACTTGAATTTTGTGCTAAATACCTTTTAAATTGTAAATCAATGGGACTACTTACTAGTTGTCTAATTGATTTTACACTCGAAAGGCCACTCGGAAGTGCAAATATTAAGGTGGTTGATGCCCCATCATTGGCGCAAGCGCACCGATGTGTTTTGGTGAACACCCCCGAGATTCAACCATATATAGAGTATGTGATTGAAAATTTAAGCCTCTTTTTCGTTAAGTTTTTTTTTTCAATTCTATTAATTCTATTGGTATAATTTTAGGGAGCATTTGGCCTTATTGCAATCAAAACACCCTCGTCAATTAAAAAAGCCTTTATGGTTGCCAACCGAGCACTCTTGTACGTTTGCTGATTAGCTGAAAGAAAATGTTAGATTAGCTTCATTGGTTCTAATAAAAGTATCCAAGTAAAGGCACACAAACTTTTCTCTTTCAACTAATTATTGTTGTTCCATTAATTGAACAATATGTTACAATTGATAAAGCAAATAATGTAGTAGTTGACGAAAAAGTATGGTGACTGGCAAACAAACCCCGCTTAAGCGTGGTTACATATGAAGGCTACTGTATTAATGGTTTTAATTTTGCTACAAGAGATCGGGACAGCAACCGCATAACACAAAACAATGGTATTTATATGGTTGTTAACACTTTACAGATTTCAAGTTCAAAAGACAAAAATCCTCATTATAGGGATATGCCTTTTTATGGAGTTGTCAATGAAATTTGGCAGCTTGATTATCTGGGGGTTAAGAAGATACTTTTCTAGTGCGATTGGGTAGATGATAGAGGGGTTAACATTGATGAGTTAGGAAATAAAGTGGGAATTGATTAACAAGAAGTACGGATGCCAAAAATAAACTTAAAATATCTACCCAAAATATTGAAATTCAACGCAAAGAGTGGGAATGTATAACCAAAAAAATAGTGGAAAGGAGGGAAAGAGCTTAACCAAAAAGTTGGAACAACTTGATAAAAATATGATAAATTCCAATGAAAAGTAAGAGATCTAAAAATTAAACTTGAATCATTCATCTGAATATTGGAATTCAATTAAAAGACAAGGATTAGAGAACCAAAATGTGGTGGAAAAAAGAGTTGAAGATGTTAACTTAAAAGTTGAAATAACTTACAAAGAATTTAATAAATTCAAATGAGAAATAGGGATCTCAAAAATAAACTTGAAATATCTACCCGAAATATTGGAATTTAGTAAAAAAAAAAGTAGGAATATAAAACCAAAAAGTGGTGGTAACAATAGTTAAAGAGCTTAACCAAAAAGTTGTAAATACCTATTAATAGCCTGATAAATTTTAATAGCAAATAGGAATCTAAAAAATGAACTTAAAACATTTACGTAAAATATTGAAATTTAATGAAAAGAGTAGGACTATGGAAACATAAAGTGGTGGAAACAAGGGTTACAAAGCTTAACCTGAAGTTGAAAAGATTTACCAAGAATTTGATAAAGTGCAACACTAAAATGTTGGAATTCAATAAAAAGAGCAAGAATATAATCCTAAAATGTGGTGGGAAAAAGATTTTAAGAGATTAACCTAAAAGTTGGAATAATTTATAAGGAATTTGATAAAGTCCAATGAGAAGTAGGGATCTTAAAAGTAAACTTGAAGTATTCACCTAAAATAACATAATTTAGTATTAAAAAAAAGTAGGAATATAAAACTAAAAGTGGTGATAACAATATTTGAAGATCTTAATCCAAAAGTCGTAAGTACCTACCAATAGTCTGATAAAATTTAACAGTAAGTAGGCTAATAGCGATCTAAAAAATGAACTTAAAACATCTACGTAAAATATTAGAATTCAATGAAAAGAGTAGGATTATAGAAACATAAACAAGTGGAAATAAGAGTTAAAAAGCTTAACGTAAAAGTTGAAAAGACTTACTGAGAATATGATAAAGTCACACAGTAAGTTGGGTTCTAAAAAAGAACTTGAAACTTTCACGCAAAATGTTGAAATTTAATAAAAAGAGTAGAAATATAAAAGCAAAAAATGGTGGGGGAAATAGGAGAAGAGTTTAACCTAGAAATTGGAATAACTTAACAAGAATTTGATAAATTCAAATGAAAAATAGAGATCTGAAAAATAACTTGAAACATTCACCAAAATATTGGAATTCAATAAAAAGAGCGTGAATATAGAACTAAAATTTGTTAGGAGAAAAAGTTGAAGAGGTTAAGCTAAAAGTTAGAACAATGTGCAAAGAATTTGATAAATTTTAATGGAAAGTAGAAATATAAAATGGAACTTGATATATTTACCCAAAATGTTAGAATTCAATAAAAAGAGTAGAAATATAAAATCAAAAAGTGGTGGGAAAAATAAGTTGAAACAACTGACCAAAAACTAGATAAAATCTAACAGAATATAGAGATATAAAAAGTAAATTTGAAATATTCACCTAAAAAGATGGAATTTAATAGAAAAAATAAAAATATAGAACCAAATACTGGTGGGAAAATGAGTTGAAACAATATATCAAATTTTGGATAAATCTTGACAAAAATAGGAATTTAAAGAGTAAATTTGAAACATGAATTATAAATGTTGGAATATGATAAAATAAGTGGGAATACAGCTATTTTGTGACGTATTTATAATATTTTTATAGTTTCTTATACTATTTATTAATTTAAAATTGTTACAATCTTTTACCTCATTTAATTACAATTTTATCTTCTTTTTTCCTATTTTTTGATAATTTTTTCACATTAAAAACAAATAAAATTTTTATTTTTATTAGATTAACCAGTTAAAAACCAGTTGCACTAGTTGTGTGCAAGCGTTGTACAAGATACAACACTGCACTGTAGATAAACTCTAGTTGCATACACCCGTTCGCTATTTGTTGAAATGCATTACATGTGTTCTTTTATCAAACACTTGTTTCCCTGTAGGTAACCGGCTCATAACCTTTTCCTCAAGTTTCTCCCATTTGTCTTTGTGTCTATTATGCAGTTGTCATATCAAATCCAATGCTCACTTTGCTAAGAGACGAAGGACTAGGGTACCAAATGCATAACGTAATGTAGTTATGCCCTGTAAGGGTGTTGAAACTTTTTCTTATGCTATTGGTGTCAATGTACAAGTGTACACAACACGTAATATAATGATAAGTATTCGAGGTTGTCTCTACATGGATTAATGTTATTAAATTTGCTTCAGCAATCTTGAACAGTGCAATTTGTGTTCTAAATTAAGACAAAATACTTAATGGAACTGATAACCTAATTAAAACAAAGATTCAATAAATAAATAAAAAATACAATAGAAAAATTCTCATGCAAACACAAGAATAAAATCAATGGAGATGGAATAGTTGAGTGATTAAACACTCTTAACAATTTTGGCTATTTCTTCTAATTTTAGGCCCGGTTGCCACAGTATCTACTACAGCCTTGGCAGAATCCTATTGTATATTCAGCTATGGCATATTGGATGTCTTACATCTATAAGCAACCTAACAATGACCAATTGTTATGCCAACATAAGATATAGCATTACACATTTAGGTTCTAATTACCTTACAAGGTGAATTTCTATGTCTAGTTCATCACTAATTTTAGATTAAGAATGACCCTTCTGGAATCAAGTAAAACTCAACTCAGGAAACTTAGGTAGCGTTTGTTTTTTTGTCTGAAATTTAAATGGGTCTGAATTTTTCTAAAGTATAAATAGGTCTGATTACGAAAATATGAATGACATATTTGTTTTCTTTTTTAAATATCTGAATATAAGTGGCATCTTATTTGTTTTCATAATAAAAAAATCTTAAATTTGGTTATTTGACATTTATGTTCTTGTAAATTAAAACAAAAAAAAAGAGAATTAGATTTTATAGTTTAGGAAATAAATTATTTTACAGAGATATTTTTGGAATATAATATTTACTTGTCATTCAGACCTTTTCTCATTCAGATAAAAGTCACAAAAGTTTACTTTTTCTATTTATATGTAAATGTCTAAAAATCAGACATAAGTTCTAAAAAAAACAAACATATTTTGAAAAAGATCTGAAATTAATAAAATTTCAGACTTTAGATATTTAACAAACAACCTCTTAATCTAAAACCAAGTATTGCTCTAATATGTTCCACTAAGTTAGGCCCTTTTGTGGCTCTTTCTTACCTAATATCATTAAATGAGTGGTTAGCTGAAATAATAATTATTATCAAAACAAAATGTTATAGTAAACATGCAGCAACACATATAATCAGTCAATGAACCATTAAGATTGTTTATCACTCAACTACAACTAAATTTAGTTCATAATCTGTAAAAGAAACATGAACAACAGAGTTTTGGTCATCAAATACATCCTCATGATTAAAGAATAAACAAGAAAACAAGAGAAGACTAAAAAGAATTGAGTTCCCCGATTGATTTATGCAAATTCTCCTCTGAGGCAGTCCTTAATTTTGCTCTTGAATTCTGTTTTTCTCTTATTTCTTTTCGGTTTTTGTTCTTGGTTGACGGCCTTTCCATTTTCTTTGTGTGTGTGCTCCTTTTATAGATAAAAATCAGGACAATTGGAAGTCGAGGGCGCGTATCTTCTAGATTTGGAAACTCTAGATCATAATCTGTTAAGTCGCGCAAAATCGTCTATATCAATGCTCTAGGATTGCTACAACAATGGCTGCAGTATCTGCACTATTCCAGACTTGTTTCAATTCTTCTACAACCATGTTCTTTCATTCATTTTGCAAGTCCATTGCAACAACATCATTTCCTTGAAGTTCGAGCTTCCAATTACCTACACTTATGTATATGATTTAAGCACACAATTATTCGAAATCAAACAAAATTTACTAAAATTAAACTAAAATGGATATTAAAGCAAAGTATCATTAAAATGCAATAAAAACACATCATTTACTCTCTAAGTAATCTTGATATAAGTCTAAAAATGTCGTGATAACTTTATAAATCTCATTTCATAGAGTTATCACACCCCTAAACTTAAACCATTACTTGTCACATTAACACTCAATCACACAATCACACATTAGTAAAATAGCTCTGCCATTAAGCTTGCAAGGATTCGTTAATCCTCATATCACACTCTTACTCATGCAAAATTACCATAACAGTTCAGTTCTAGACTTAAGACTAATTGTGTCCAAGGTGTGTGTGTGCCACTTTGATCAAATTTTAGAGATGTTACAGCATTGCACTGATGTTACATACACTTCAGAGGGAAGACACAAGTACAATCATACATGGGGCAAATAGAAATCACAAACAAGTTCAAAACTATGCTATAGCAAAACATTCTTTTTTTTTTTTAAGATTTCTCTTCAATGTATCATTGATTTTTTTCATGTGGATTTCTATCACTTGTGGTGATGACACCCAATTACATACTTAATGTATAAATCAGAGTTGTTATAGCAATGCTCACGACACAGTCTTATCTATAGACATTTTTAACTCAAGACTGACCATGAGGCTCATGAATAAACCTGGCTACTCAATATCATAGACAAAAGACCTTCTCTCTAAATTTTTTTTTATCACTACAGCAAAGCTCATAATTCTTGTTGCCTTTGGACTCAGGTCTGCATATGGGATATATACTCAGCCCTAGTTACTCAGCAATTTAAGCCATTGGAGCTAAATTTTTACACGTACAGTTCAACAAAAAATTTCCCCAAACTTGAAATTTTGTTACTCTTTTCGATTTTCTAGCTTCTGCTACAACATTTTCACAAAACTCAGCTAAAGCTTAAGTGTTGTGACAAAATTTCAGCCCTCATCCCTGAAGTATCTCTACTTGGTGATCTTAAAAATTGAATAAACTCATTTTATTTTCATTAGGTTTTTCACTCCATACATAATTACTAGATAACAGAGCTATACACAACACAAAACACACAATGCACAATAAAAACACATACACGAACACAACCCCTTCAAACTTGAGAGGTGTTGTATCCTTACAGGCACACAAAACAAACATGCATAAATTGGCATGAGAGAAATGCAAAATTAAAATTAAAAATAAAAGTTGCAGAAATTAAAAGAAATTAAATTGGGGTGGCAGGGGTACTCCCTTGTTGTGGGATGGTTTACTGCAGCACGAGTTGAAAGGTTCACTGCTTTTTTGTGGAACTTCTCAAGTGATCCTTGGGTGAATCTTGTAATGGGACAGTGGGTTGCTTTTTCTTCTGGCTCGATGATGGACTGGTTAGTAGAGTTCCAGCTGTGCTTTGGTTCTTCTAGTGTTGTAGCACCTCCAAAGCTGGCCCTTTTGCGTTTGCTGGATCCATTAGGAGCTGTGGAAGAAGATTTGGTCGGCATTTAGTGTGGAGCAACTGGACCAGGTTTTGTTGCAACAGAGTCCTCAGTAATGATGTCTAGGAGGCTCCTCTTATCCGTGGCTGCTTAAGTAACCTTTGTGGCAACTATTTCAAGTTCTGCATTAATGTCCTCTGGATCCTCCTCTGAGTTGTCTTCATCCAAAACTTTTTCTTTACCATTACTAAGGAGGACTAAGATTGGGGGCTTAGCATCTTGCTCCTCCTTTGGCTCATCTTCCTCATCTCCGATGATGTGTTTTGCCTTCGTTTTGGAGGCACCATTTAAGGTACTTCCTCTTTCTCCTCCTTTGGGATTCCTTCTTCTTCTTCTTCTCCTAGTGAGCTATCAGTTTCTAATTCAGCACCCTTTGTTTCTTTTATCGCTGGTTGGTTCTCATCTACTGACTCTAATTCCTCTTCACTGGTTGCTCTTTGAGTGGTTGAAGCATTTTCTTCTTCTGTGTGGAAGTTAAATTGTTGCAGCAAAGTATTAGGAAAGTCTCTATTTTTGCTTTTCATATAAACAACAAATTGATGCAAGTAGTTTTTAAGATGCATCAAGTAGTTCCAGAATTTATTATTTTCTCTATGTTGTGCCTCTACAAATTGAGTGATACCATCACTCAACTCTTGCAACCTTCTTTCGACCTCAATGACCTTCCTTGCACTTGTTACAGCAGCATGCTTTGGTGTGGTTACAACAGATTCTCTAGCAATTTTTTCTATGGTTTGAGCAGTGAGAGCTCCTTAATTCTTAATGTGTTCATCCTCAGCAATTATGCCCACTCCCGACACAAGACATATACTGGTGATAAGGGAAGGAAATGTCATGATAACTCTCATTTCATAGAGTTATCAAAATGTAATAGTATCAGTGAATCCGTGAACAATGGAGCCACTCGACCTTGTAAGGGCGGCAGTTCAAGCCCCCAACGCTAAAGTCTTTCCTTAATTATAACAAAATTGTGGGGGCTAAAGTCCTTTTTTTAATTATAACAAATAAATAATTTAGTAGAGGTGGTAGACATTTATCAAATATTAAAGAGGATAAAAATCTGAGCAGTGCTTTATAATATAATTTTAATAATAGAATAAAATCTAACTAGTCCCGGTAATAATATTGAGATGAGATTTGGAATTCTATTAGTAACCCCTTACACTTGAAATTGAAAAATGATTAAAAAACTATAGAAAATCATAGCCTTTTTCCTAGCAAAGATTCAAGCAACTAGAAATTGATCAAGATAAAATGAGTGGTTGGTAATTCAAATATCTTGATTAAGTTTTATGATAGCACAATTCGAACATTTAGTATTCTGGATTTATTTTTAAATACTAAGGGAAAAAAAGGTCTACAATAAAAGCAAAAATACTCAAATATTTTGCAATCTTACAAGATACTTATAAAATTATTTGATCCACAAATTTATTCTAATGAATAAAGACCCAAAATAATATTAAACAGCTATTACTTTATTGCTCCATAGAATGTTCTCTTATAATTTTTTTTATATATAAATATGCTTGGAATTTAATTACAAAAAACGTGGATGCCATCATTTTCATTTTCCCTATAGTAGTGGCTTCAACGAATAAGAAGCTTGTCAAGTCACTTTAATAAGAGAATTTATTTATTTATTTTTTATTTGTTTCTGTTAAAACAAATTATAAAATGACCAAAACCCACGAAAAATATAGGCCCAATAAAATTATTTTACATAAAATAACCCAGACTTATTCTCTATAAGAGCAGCGAAAGTACTTACAATTCTAACTAAAGTGTCTAAATGCAAGACATGACAAAAAACCAAAAGCTTAATTCATCAAAAAAAGACCTCAATCTTAAAGAATGACCTAGATCTATTCTTATAAAGAATGACCTAGGTTCATTTCTTACAAAGAATGACTTAGTAACTTAGAAAACATTGCTAAGTAAAACGCTCAAATGGCGAGTTTTCAACAAAGTGCCAAAGGTATGATTCAACAAAAATGACCTAGGTCGATTATTTATAAAGAACGACCTCGGTCCATCCCTCACAAAGAACGACTTAGGTCTATCCTTTACAAAGAACGACCTAGGTCCATCCCTCATAAAGAATGACCTACGCACTTTGAAAATATTTATAAGTAAGAACACACGAGCTACTTAGAATGGACCAACCGGTAAATATACATCATATAGAATGAGCCTACAGGCAAATATACATTCTATGAAATGAGCATACGGGCATACACATATTTTACGAAATGGGCCTCCGGGCAAATACACATACTACAGAATGCGCCTACGAACAAATATACATTTTACAAAATACGCCTACGGGCAAATATATGCATTTTATAGAATGCACCAATAGGCCAATTCCATGGAACGAGCCTACTAGCTAACAAACATTCTGGGAAATGCACTTACGGGCAAAATGTTGTAAAATCAATCCTCTTTGTAAGGAACCAATATAAGTGCCAAATTTAAGCTAAAGTCCATTAAAGGCTAATGGCCCAAAAACATAACAAATGTCCAAAGATTACTTGTCATTAGTAAGTATTGACACATATGAATATGTGTCTCCATGCACGGACTTTGGCTGACACTTCTCACAGGAAAAGTGCCATATAACCTCTCCAATTGACTCTAAGTTGCTTATATAAAGGCCAAGACCTCTCGTTTAAAGGTAAGAGAAAAAAGAACAAAAAAGGAGTAAAAAAAACTTTGCCCATCTCATTCTAAATTTTCTTTTTCTAAAAATTGAATAAAAAAAATTAACTTGAGCGTCGAAGGATTATCGCTGACATGCTAGTATCATTTGATAATTGTTTTTTTTTCAAAACAATTAACCACAAAGAGGCATGTAATTTGAGACACTTGCCTCAAAGAAAAAATGAGCCACAGAACTCAATTTAGAAGAATATTCGAAACACAAATTAATCATTGTACATTAACCAAAAATTTAGATCAACAGTTTCAAAAAGTGAGTCTGTTTGCCTTTGTAAAAAAATAGACAAGTTGGAATTTTCTCATCTATTATATACAATTGAATCAATTATTGTTTCAAGTGTCGGTAATTTGGGGCAAGGGGGTTTTGTTTTTATGAAATGCAATATTTACATAAATTTACAACTAGATGACACGTGAAAACAATTAATGACAGACAATTAATTAAAAAAATGTTAAAGAGAGAGAAAAATGAGAGAAAGTGTATTGAGAAGAAAGAGAGTGAGTATCCCTCTCTCAGATCTCTCTCTCTTCAACATTACTCGTCAATCTTGTAACTAATCTATAATATTCTGTAGTGGGCCTATTATTGCTTGCAATTATGCAAGTTATTATATATTTCTGGAGGAAATTATCACAAAATTAACGCGAGAGCAGTGCACGCTACAACTTAAAACTTTAAATGTAATCACTACCCACTTAACATACTGGATCATTAAAAATGCAATCTAACAATTTAATTCTGATTTGCGTAGTCTGAGAGAATCGGATCGGATCAGAATCAGATCATCATCGCATTACTGCTAACCGCTAATTGAATATTCAGCCATTGCATGCTCAATAATGGCGTTGAAGAAGTCCAATTGTTGTCGACCAATTACTAAGCCAATTTCAACCCCACCTTCTTCATCTCTGCATTCGTTAAGAGAGAAAGATCCATACCCAAGGTGACCCACCTCACTCTTCTTCGGTTCGCCCCACCCGAAATCTGTATCATACACACGAAATTTTGGCGAGCCAGCAATCGTAACTAAACGACTCGGCGCTTTAAAATTTTCTATAAAATCGGACACCGTCTTCTCAGCCCCCGTTAGCGGACCCTTCTCCAGTTTACAAATAGCTCGTCCAATGGCTTTGGCTGCAACAACAATCCCATTACACCCCATTAGCTCACTTCGCTTAGCCGACGCAGATAATAGTGCTAGGCAGTTGCCAAAATATGTTGGTGGAAATGGAAGCTCAAATCGTCCTCTGCAGTCCGCTGGTGCCCTGAAGTTGTAAAGCGTGTCATCGTCCAAGTGGCCACCAGTAGTACCTTCCGCGGTCTCTTGTATCTTCATCCAAAGAACCCACATGAAAGCGCACGTTACCACATAAGTAGATATGCGTGCTGCCGCCGGCTCGCTCTGAGTTTGAGTAGCAGCTACCACCAATTGTTTCAGTTTCTCAATCTCCGCACGTCTGAGAACCAACGTGAGACGTACCTTGTCTTGAGGAACAACTGCAGGAGGAGTAACACCATCACCACTGTTGGCAGAGGAAGGAGCCGAACAATTCTTCAAAAAATTACGCCACTCATTCAAGTAGATGGAAGCGATTCCATCTGGGTCCTCGACCAAACCCTTGTCGTGGCAAGGCAAGTCTCCTAACCGATGGGTAACGGACATGGACGCCCAAGATTTCACAAAATGATTAAAACTTCTTCCATCGGCTGCCACGTGGTTGAAGGCAATCCCGATTGAAATGCCTGAATTTGGAAAGACGGTGAATTGTACGGCCATAGTAGGCACCGCGTGCGTTTCCTCGGACACCAAACTTTGGGTAGGCAGTTTCGGAACAAGTGACTGATGAAACGCATTATTATCTCGGGCTTGGTTAGCTGTAAGATGGTCAAAATCGGAGTCGGATTCAGCAACGGAGACCAGAACGGAGTCGCCTTCCTTGTACGAGATGTAAGGGTGATTGGGCGGCGGAGGACAAATAAGATTGGCAGCAAAGGGGAAGAAATGCTGGAGAGTGAGGGAAAGTGAGTGCTTGAGATTGGGGTATATATTTTGTGTGAAATGAGGAGTGTTGATGCCGGGGAATTCATAGAAGAAGATACGCTGCATGGGACCTATAGAGATCCATGCCATGTCCAGAAAAGTGAGAGGAATAATTTTTGGGGACACAGAGCTCCACGGGGGGCCAACGTGGCTTTCATCAACAACTTTCACCCGGTATGATGATTCAGCCGCCATGGCCATCTCAGAATAAAACTAAGTAATTCACTTGAAGATTGCAAGATCTAATTTTTATTTCTTGCTCCCTGTTGGTGCTGCGTACTTGTAAATCAATTTAGAAAAAAAAATTGCATCTGGAAAACAAATCTGCAATTAATTAATTTTACATATAGACAACGGCACTGTCGGCGCTGCAAGTGAATACTGAATGTGCCGATAACAAGCATGGGATCTATACAATCCCCAGGCGAACAGCTTTAAATAATATTTTTTTTTACCCGTCGTTGATTTCAATTTTATTAAAGTACAGTGGAAAGCCACTGGTGTGGTCGAGATACGTCCACGTACTAGCAAGATTGAAAATAAAATTATTTGCTAAAATAAAGTGAAAAAATCATAATGGAATCAATTTCAGTAGGGATGCAAAAATTTCCACGGGTACGGGTATGTTCGGAAATTTTTCTCATTCGGAAAGGGTATAATGATAATTTTATATCTAATTTCTTATTCGAGAAAGAGATAGAGAATTTTTTTACTCAATTTCTTATTCAGGGAGGGGACGGAGATGAGGTGGAAACTTCATCCCCTACCCATTTTTTTTATTTTAATTTTTAATTTTATTTTTATTTTTTAAAAATACTGGTAAATAAATAATAAAATTTGAATTATAAAATTATAAATATTGGTTAAAATAACAAATATCAAAATATTTATATTATTAAACTTTTATGCCTAATTAACTAATTATAGTCCTAAATTTTTATTTAGGACATTAAAAAGACCGGGTAGATTTTATTCGTCCAAAAATTTCGTTTTAATTTTAATATTCATTAAATATTTTAAACTTAAATATATTTTTATTTATTTTTAGATATTATAATTGCCCACAGCGAATCACAATTTTAATATCTAATCTAATCTAATATTTACTCTTGATTTGCTCCGACTTAACTATTGTACTATAAAGGGACATTAAAAATTTTTATTAGCCCAAAAATTTTTATTTAAGACATTAAAAAGACCGAGTAGATTTTATTAGCCCAAAAATTTTGTTTTAATTTTAATATTCCTTAAATATTTTAAACTTAAATCTATTTTTATTTATTTTTAGATGTTATAATTGCCCACAGTAAATCACAATTTTAATATCTAATCTAATCTAATATTTACTCTGGATTTGCTCGGACTTAACTATTGTACTATAAAAGGAAAGTCCATATTTATAAAGTGCCCACGCCACCATTAAAAAAGTTAATTTTGAATCTAAATTCGATTTTATTTGCAACAATTTTGTATTAAACTATTAATTTGTTCACGATAGATTGTAAAAGAAGTTTGTATCCCTAACATACTGTGTTACTTACTAATTTTTTTATTTTAATATGATTAACTCAAAATCGAAAAAAAAATATTAGTTATTCGAGGATCGGGGACCCTCAGGGATCCCCTATTATTATTCGGGGAGAGAATGAGAATTCTCTCAAGTAATTCTGACGGGGACGAGGAGGGGACGGGGACATATGCAAAATATCGGGGATGGGTACGGGGAGATTGGTCCCCTCCCCTCCCCTCCCCATTGCCATCCTTAAATTTCATGGTCCCCACAGTCACTAAAGATCACAATTTTGCAATTATTATATTGGACAAAACTGTGGTACTGCGATTCTTGCGCATCTCACAAGCTGAATTCAACCCTAATAACAACTTTATGACTTGGATCCAATTTGCAGATCACAGAATCGCTAAGACCACAACTGGATCCCATTATATTTATTATAAGGGGAGTGGTGATTTCAAATTGAATTTTTTTTAATTAAATTTACGACACAAATTATTTTGAGTTATTGATATCAATTCGATGATAGATATTAGAAGTCAAAATATAACATATAATGATGTCAATTTAGTTACTATTAAATTTCATTTAATTAATTATTTGAAATTTATATAAAAAATTTGAGTTGAAATAAATAAGTATATATTTAGTACTTTTATTTTTATTTATTTATTTTTTGGTCTAACAGCTTTAATGACTTTAAAACTCACTTGATAACGAAATTAAAGTCCTATGCTCATTTTCTTCTATATAAAATGAAAATCCTCTTTTCATAAGAATTTATTTAATTTGAGATAGAATTTTCACATTATTAATTAATAATGTATACTTAAAATTTGAGTCATGCTAAGGCACATATATATATTTTACAGTGTTGTAAAAGATTTTACCTATCACCTTTAAGTTAAAATAACCTTATCCTTTCTGTTAATATTACATGCAAATATATACAAATGAGCATATAAGTCCAATTAAGATCACAATTAAAACTCAATAATAATAAGCCCAAAGAAATTCATAATTAAAACCTAGTGCCAGAGCCCAATATGAAAAATCAAAGGAAATAAGGGTACCTTCGATATTATTTTTTAAATAACATTTTTATATATTTTATGAAATAAGAGTAATTACTTTTGCTAAACTAAAAACGCATTTGAAATTTAAAAATAAAATATATTTAAAAAATATTTGATTATTTGTCTAAAATATAAGACATTAAAAGAGGGATGAAAAAATTTATGTTATATAATCGTTGTCGAGCCGAGCTCACTATTATTTACCCATAAAATAATGAAATAAGTGGCAGAGAAAGCAAGGGTCTTGATATTTGTACGGCCCCACTGACAGCAAAGACAATTATTTGTGATGAATAGTAATAGTGAACAATGGATATAAATAAAGTGAAGGGTAATGATTTTATTTATTATGGTTTACAATTTTTTTTGCTAGATTAAAAAATGAATATTATTTATTTTCATGGGAGAAAAAAATATTACTGTTACAAATGGCCTATCAAACACGTTTTTTCATTTTTTTTTAATTTTTGCAAAATTAAAATGAAAGTTGAGAAATAATACCATCCGGATTCCAGGGCCATCAATTCCTGCACAGCCACATGCGGTAACTGGCTTTCGACACCAAAGAAATGAATATGTCGAACAACTCAATCACGACGCCTTTGGCGTTTATTGTCAATTTACTATTTTTAGTTTGGCAAAGTTACATTTAGGTCCACAATTTTTTCACGGACCTGCCTATGGTACAGATTCTGCACCTCACATTTCCCATCATCCCACCATCCCATTTTCTATTGTTTAATTTCTGACTCCACGTCCAACCACATGCAACGGCTGATGCTCCAGTCTGTAGCTTACAGATTCTGTAAGCTAGTCGAGTGCTTTTTTCACGCATAGTCTAAATTAGTCTCTCAATAGGCTACTTTGTCATAAAGAAACTTGCAGAATTCTGACACATATGTGTGATAGGGCCAAAATTTTCCCTGTTTACGTGCAACTTGCAACCAAGCAGGATAAAAAAGTAACATTTTATTTCGAGTTCTGCAACGTGTCTAGAAGAGCGAGAGAAATTTTGAAGCGGTGAAATTAATTTTGAATGACGCAGAAGGTAAGATTTATCAACTTATGCAGATATCATTTAATGATGTTTGTGTTTATGTTGGCTAACATCTAATCAACATGGTCCCCCATATGCTTTTCACAGGATGGATGCATGCAGTTCCATCCTTACATGCATGTGTTCACCGTTTCTTTTTTTTTTTGATAAGATGATTACTCCGTTTCCACTTTCGAGATTTGAAGACTCGCTTACGGCCGCTGTTCCCATGGAAATTGATTTGAGTTGCATTTTGTTTCAGGAGAATTAAGATAATTAATTAACTTTGTATGCATATGAAAATGATAATAATTGTGCTAAACTGCTAATGTTGATGGCTGATAAGTGGAGGCTACTTTTGTTGAAAGTGAACTCTTGAAGATGATGCGGTAACCACTTCATCAATTTCCTCATTAAAGCCGTGCTCAATAACTCTTCCGAATAGATGCCGTATTTTCTCGAAAAAGAAAATGGTTACTTTCTTTTGTAGAGTTTTTTCTTTCCTGTATCAATTTTAAGAAAAATGAGAAACAGAAATAGGGAATGAAAATGGGAATTGTTGGCCTCCTTCTTCACTATTCTACATTAGGTGCCCTTTAATCACTGTTGAATATTTTCAAGAGAACTGAGAACCACCGCATCACCATCCTTGGAAAAGTAAATTTTGGTTCTCCTTCAAGAAACGATTTTGAGAGTTGAGAGTTGAGACTTAAGATGAGACTTGGAATTCTTTCAGTAACCCCTTACACTAGAATGCAAAACCATTAAAATACTATTAAAAATCATAGCCTTTTTCCTATCAAGGATTCAAGCAAACTAGAAATTGATCAAGATACAATTAGTAGTTGGTAGTTCAAATCTCCTAATTAATTTCTATGATAGCGCAATCGGAACATTGAGTATTCTGAATTTCAAATACTAGAAGGAAAAAAAAAAAAACAAAGGTCTTCAATACAAACAAAAGACTCAAATCTTTTGCAGTCTTATAACATACTTATAAAATTATTTGATCTAAAAATTTATTCTAATGAGTAAAGACCGAGCACAATATTAAACATTTATCACTGTATTGCTCTATAAAACGTTCTCTTGTGATTTTATATATACATACAAACACACACACACGCATGGAATTTAATTGCAAAAAACGTGCATGCTATCGTTTTCTCTTTCCCTACAGCAGTTGCTTTAACGAATGGGAAACTCGTCGAGTCACTCACGCATGATAATTTATGTTTATTTCTTTTTTATCTGTTGTAAACAAATGAAGTCTGTTTTCCTTTGCAATGAAATTGACAAACTGGCTTTTTTCTGATTTATTTGTATGCAATTGAATCAATTATTGTCTAAAGCGTCGGTGGTTTGGGCCGGGGGTTTTTGTTTTTGTGAAATGCAGTACATACATAAATTTACAGTTTGATGACAAGTGAGAACAATTACAAGACAGACAATTAATTAATGGGTTACTGTCAATCGAAAGTAGCTAGGTTGCCTCATATTTAAACTGAAACAACGTTGTTGTCTGCGTTTAGTTTCTAGCAACAAGTAGCTGGTTAATCAAGCTTGTAATTTAATCTATATTTGATTTTTATTTTGTAATAGGCCTATTAAAGACCAAATTAACGGGAGTAAGTAGTCCGCGTTCCAACTTAGAACTTTAAATGTAATCACCTACCCACTTAACACAATGGATAATTAACAATGCAATCTTACAATTTAATTCCGATTTCAGGAAGTCTAAGAGAGTCGGATCGGATGGGAATCCGATCATCAACTCAGCACCGCTAACCGATCATTGAATATTCAGCCCTTGCTTGCTCAATAATGGCATTGAAGAAGTCCAATTGGTGTCGACCAAATACTAAGCCAATTTCAACCCCACCTCCTCATCGGCCACTAGCTAAGCAGCTGTCACTGTTCCAGGCATATGTACCAGGTCACCTGAAGCCCATGCAAACTAAACCTTCACCAGCCACAAGCCGAGCAACCGCTGTCTGTCTCCATTCCATCCCCACTAGCTTGTTTCTGCCAAATTGAGCTGTCTACTACTAGAGGGATTTATATTCACACTACTAGAGGGATTTATATTCACTCACTTTCTTTTTTTCTTCAATGGCAGGTAATATATATTTTTATCTATTCAACAACTATACGTATGAAATTTCATTTTATTTCATTTGGAAGATTTTTTTTTTTTAAATTGAAATCTCGAATATTTTCTATTTGATCAAGTGTCTATATCAGATATTATGTTTCTATTTTATAATAGTTCAAAATTGAATGTGTTCTGTAAAATGTTAGAATCGTAAGTCTTGCTTTGTTTATTTCATTTGTATTAATTCCAGTAATTTCACAACTATCAAAATGTTGTTCCCTTAGTTAGAGGTATGTATTTTAGCAGGTGAGAGGATATTTGGTGTGTTGAAAAAGCTTGACTTCAATGGACAAAGGAACAAATGCTTTGGATATAAAGTTTTCTTTTTGAATCTTAAAAGGCATTCAGCTAGTAGAATGGCAAATGCTTTGGATATAAAGTTTTTGTCCTTTCAATTGTAGTTGCACATGTTCTATGATTGTGGTCCAATATAGTTCTGCTTTTCTGCTGTATCTGTGGGTGATTGACAACATCTAGCATGTTTGCCTTGAATCTCTATGGAGTTGTGTACCAATGGTACCATTATTAATGTCTTGGTGAATGCAATATAATGGTTTTTTTTGGTATTTAAATGGAAAAATATAAATGTTGTGCTTTACGGCCATTAAGATTAAATCTTAACCAAATGATATTGGCTAATGATTCTATATAAATGCTTGTGCACAAATTGCAGTATGTTGAGACTACGAGTCCCGATCAGTCCCTGGGGTATTCTTGCGCTCCTTTCTTCACAAGCATGTAATGGAATGTCCGCCGCCATTGGCAATGTTTTTGAGCTTATACTATGGTTGCTTTCACTTGCATCTGTCCTCATAATTCTAAAATTTCAGCGGATTTCATGCATGATTTTAGTGGCAGTTGTTATTTTATCGTCTGATATGATTACATTTTATTTCAGAGTCGCTCAACATCCTGCAAGGGGATAAAAATCTTATTACTCCATTTCTTGTTTTTCTCCTCTTTATTTTGCAAAGATCACTTTGTCGTTAAATGAAAGTTGACACCAAGGATAGATCAAGAATGCTAGTTTGAAAAAATAAATTATATTTTGAATATTGCTGTTAAAAAATTTCTTTTAAAAAATATGTTGTTAAAAATTAGTATGTAGTTTTGTTTTCATTTTGTATTGAAGTCTGTTTTTTTCTATTCAAAATAAAATTTATTTAATCCTACCCAAGAATTTAGAACATGCATTTGAAATTCTGAATATTATTTATTTATTTATTCTTTGCAGCCTTATTTTCTAATATCATTTGCTTTTTCTTTTTTGTATACAGACCCTTAAAATCTAGCAGCATCTGAAGTCTAGCTTTTGAAGGCAGTAAATTAATTTTGAAAGCTGTAAATTGATTTAATTTTGTATTAGTTTTATTTGATGTTAAAAGTTTTTAAAATTATTTCCCACAAACTTGCAAAAAATTTTTTAAACCTATTCAAATGAATGAAAATTTTGATTTGATTAAATTTTTTCTTTGGTGTTATGGATAAATTAACATGGCATTATAATTTCATTTGCAAACAATTGCCTACAAACCATTTAAAACAATAAATTAATTAAACACACCAAAATCAATATCAGAAATGTTGTTGCTATAGTGTTAGATTTTTTTTTTAATACCATCTTAGCCATAATAAACATTGAAAAGCTATTTTAGTTGAGTTTGGAAAAATTGAAGAACTTATTTTGTAAATTGAAAATTATACAAGAGAGTGATACTGATTATTAAAAAAAATGTTGTCAACAAATTATAGTTATCTAAATAATAAATGAGCATTAATGAGTAGAAATGTCTAAATTTCAAGCATAGATGATTAAATTCATGATCAAATCTCTTAGGCCATCTCCAATGCTTAACACCATTTTGGTGTAACACCAACACAAAAAAGTACCTTTTTCACACCAAATTACTATTACATCTCTAACCCATTTACACCAAATTTTACACCAAAGAGAATATGCTTCTTTTAATTCATTTAATTTTCAAGAATTAACTCAATTAACACAATAAATATTACTATTGATATAGATAATTAAGTAATAAATAATTTTATATCGATTAACAAACGAAATATAGAAAATTATTAAATTTGCATTTAATTAACTAAATCAGTCCATTATGAAAATTAAACATTACATTAATATGGAAAAATACAATAATAGTAAAGAAGGTAAAAGGAAAAAAAGGAAAGTTGACAATCAAAATTTACTAGTTATTGATACTATTAAAGAAGATAATCGACGACTTTATGAAATTCTCAAAAAAGACAGTGAAGATAGGCAACAAAATTATCAAATTCAAATGATATGAGCCCAAAATGAGAAAAAAAAAATGGAGTTGGTCACATATCGTGAAGAAAACAAAATTTTACTTAAAGATTTAAACTCGATAAGTGATCCGAGCTTATGTCAATATTTTCAAAATTAACAAATTAAGATTTTGCAGAAAAGATCTCAGCAAGGCCAAGCATCTCAAAATACTTCCAATAATATTGGCCAATATTTTGCTGATATTGGAGGATCTAATAATGATCTCCCAGATTATTAAATAATTGTTCTAATTTATGCTAGTAGTAGTAGCTTTTTCAATTTGTGTTAATTTAATTTTGTATTTTTAATTTTGTAATATGTAATCTAGTAATTAATGTTATTGGCATTTGATTTTTATTATTAATTTTTGTGTTGAATATTTTTTATTTAAAATTTTAGTATAATATTCAAAAATTAAAAAAGAAATAATAATAATAACAAAAATAATAATAATAACTTAAAATATTATATAAATAGGACATATATGTAAATAAGAAAAAGTAATAAGGATATTTGAGACTTTTTTTCCCTAGCACTAAATGAATAGTGTTGCACCATATTTGGTGTAATACTATTCATAACACTATTTTAGTGTTGGTTTTGGTGTTATATTAGAGAAGTATTTTACACGAAAAATGGTGTAAAAGATGATTTGGTGATAGGTTTGGTGCTACATTAGAGATGCCCTTAATGTAATTGATAATGGTTTCAATTAAGAAAAGATATTTCAATACCTTATTTTGTAAATTATAAAAATCAATTTTATAATTAAAATATTATTAACATCTTAGCAATATATCTAAAAAGATTACAAATATAGTATGACATATACACATTACTTTTAACAATAAATATCATGAGGCATGATAGTAATAATAATAGTACAATAACAACTTTAGTAACAGTAAAAATAAATAATAATATTAGTAATAATACAAATAAAATAATAATGCTACTTATAATTACATGACTTTTTGGTTGAAGTGATGAGAAACTAAAGAAGCTATCATGTAACGAAAATAGAGTGGTAAAAACTTTATAAGAATTAAGTTTTATGATAAAATTTATTTTAAAGATGAATAATTAGAATTAATTGAAATGATAAAATGGGCTATCTAAAAATTAAAAAAAAAAGATGCTTCAACAAAAATAGATTAAGCAAGTGTCAATTTTGTAAATTCAACTATTTTTGTAACTTAAATTACACTATCATTCTTACTATATATATTTATATATTTGTTGAAGTTATGAAAAATTAAAGAAATTAATTTGAAAGGTAAAGAGAAATGGGAAAAAAATGCATAAACTTATTTTAAAGATAATTAAATATTATTAATTAAAATGATAAAATGAGAATAATACGGCTAAAGATTAAAAGCTCTGGTATACATCCTGTTCAAAGGATCTCATGAAGTAATAAAGATAAAAGAAAAAAAAACATGGACTGAGATTATGGATCTGAAATGTTGAAAATGATAAGGGTTGCAATAAATTTTTTTTAATATCATGTGATAAATTGATATTTGTTAAAATAGTAAGGGGTAAAAAATAATTCATCTTATTAATATTATTATTATTTTAAAAAATTAATTTATTATTAGTTAAAAAAATACCTGGAACATGTACCTATAGTGTTGGAATATAATGAAATTAATAAGAACATAAAACCACTATAAGGTTTAAAAGAGTAGGAACAACTTAACCTAAAAGTGGGAACAATTTACTAAAAGGTTGAAAAATTATAATGAAAAGTAGTAATTTATAAAATAAACTTAGAACATCACCCAAAATATTGGAAAACACTTAAAAGAGTAGCAATATGTAACCATAAATTGGTGGAAATAAAGTGGGAATTGATTAATAAAAAGTACGGATGCCAAAAATAAACTTAAAGTATCTACCCAAAATATTGAAATTCAACGCAAAGAGTGGGAATGTAGAACCAAAAAAATAGTGGAAAGGAGGGGAAGAGCTTAACCAAGAAGTTGGAACAACTTGATAAAATATGATAAATTCCAATGAAAAGTAGAGATCTAAAAATTAAACTTGAATGTAGAACCAAAAAAATAGTGGAAAGAAGGGGAAGAGCTTAACCAAGAAGTTGGAACAACTTGCTAAAAATATGATAAATTCCAATGAAAAGTAGAGATCTAAAAATTAAACTTGAATCATTCATCTGAATATTAGAATTCAATAAAAAGACTAGGATTAGAGAACCAAAATGTGGTGAGAAAAAGAGTTGAAGAGGTTAACCTAAAAGTTAGAATAACTTATAAAGAATTTAATAAATTCAAATGAGAAATAGAGATCTCAAAAATAAACTTGAAATATCTACTCAAAATATTGGAATTTAGTAAAAAAAAAAGTAAGAATATAAAACCAAAAAGTGGTGGTAATAATAGTTGAAGAGCTTAACCAAAAAGTTGTAAATACATATTAATAGTCTGATAAATTTTAACAGCAAATAGGAATCTAAAAAATGAACTTAAAACATTTATGTAAAATATTGAAATTTAATTAAAAGAGTAGGACTATGGAAACATAAAGTGATGGAAACAAGGGTTACAAAGCTTAACCTGAAGTTGAAAAGATTTACTAAGAATTTGATAAAGTGCAACACTAAAATGTTGGAATTCAATAAAAAGAGTAGGAATATAAACCTAAAATGTGGTGGGAAAAAGAATGTAAGAAGTTAACCTAAAAGTTGGAATAATTTATAAGAAATTTGATAAAGTGCAATGAGAAGTAGGGATCTCAAAAATAAACTTGAAGTATTCACCTAAAATAATAAAATTTAGTATAGAAAAAAAAGTAGTACTATAAAACTAAAAAGTGGTGATAACAATATTTGAAGATCTTAATTCAAAAGTCGTAAGTACTTACCAATAGTCTGATAAATTTTAATAGTAAATAGGCCAATAGGGATCTAAAAAATGAACTTAAAACATCTACGTAAAATATTAGAATTCAATGAAAAGAGTAGGATTATAGAAACATAAACATGTGGAAATAAGAGTTAAAAAGCTTAACGTAAAAGTTGAAAAGACTTACTGAGAACCTGATAAAGTCCAACAGTAAGTAGGATTCTAAAAAAGAACTTGAAACTTCCACGCAAAATGTTAGAATTCAATAAAAAAAGTAGAAATATAAAACCAAAAAACGGAGGGGAAAAGAGTAGAAGAGTTTAACCTAGAAATTGGAATAACTTGACAAAAATTTGATAATTTCAATGAAAAATACAGATCTAAAAAATAACTTGAAATATTCACCTAAATGTTGGAATTCAATAAAAAAAAGCGTGAATATAGAACTAAAATTTGTTAGGAGAAAAGGTTGAAGAGGTTAAACTAAAAGTTAGAACAATGTACAAAGAATTTGAATTTTAACGGAAAGTAGAAATATAAAATTGAACTTGATATATTTACCTAAAATGTTGAAATTCAATAAAAAGATGAGGAATATAAAATCAAAAAGTGGTGGGAAAAATAAGTTGAAACAACTGACCAAAACTAGACAAAATCTAACAGAATGTAAAGATATAAAAAGTAAATTTGAAATATTCACCTAAAAAGTTGGAATTTAATAGAAAAATAAAAATATAGAACCAAATACTGGTGGGAAAATGAGTTGAAACAATATACCAAATTTTAGATAAATCTTGACAAAAATAGGAATTTAAAAAGTAAATTTGAAACATGAATTATAAATGTTGGAATATGATAAAATAAGTGGGAATATAGTTCTTTTGTGACATATTTATAATATTTTTATAGTTTCTTATACTATTTATTAATTTAAAATTGTTATAATCTTTTGCCTCATTTAATTACAATTTTATCTTCTTTTTTCCTATTTTTTGATAATTTTTTCACATTAAAAACAAATAAAATTTTAATTTTTATTAGATTAACCAGTTAAAAACCAGTTGCACTAGTTGTGTGCAAGCGTTGTACGAGATACAACACTGCACTATAGATAAACTCTAGTTGCATACACCCGTTTGCTGTTTGTTGAAATGCGTTACATGTGTTCTTTTATCAAATACTTGTTTCCCTGTAGGTAACCGGCTCATAACATTTTCCTCAAGTTTTTCCCATTTGTCTTTGTGTCTATTATGCAGTCGTCAGATCAAATCCAATGCTCACTTTGCTAAGAGACGAACGACTAGGGTACCAAACCCATAACGCAATGTAGTTATGCCCTATAAGGGTGTTGAAACTTTTTCTTACAGTATTGGTGTCAATGTACAAGTGTACACAACACGTAATATAATGATAAGCATTCGAGATCGTCTCTACATGGATTAATATTATTAAATTTGCTTCAGCAATCTTGAACAGTGCAATTTATGTTCTAAATTAAGACAAAATAATTAATGGAACTGATAAGCTAATTAAAACAAAGATTCAATAAATAAAAAAATACAATAGAAAAATTCTCACGCAAACACAAGAATAAAATCAATGGAGATGGAATAGTTGAGTGATTAAACACTCTTAACAGTTTTGGCTATTTCTTCTAATTTTAGGCCCGGTTGTTATAGTATCTACTACAGTCTGGGCAGAATCCTATTGTATCTTTAGCTATGGCATATTTGATGTCTTACATCTATATGCAACCTAACATTGACGAATTGTTATGCCAGCATAAGATATACCTTTACACACTTAGGTTCTAATTATCTTACAAGGTGAATTCCTATGTCTAGTTCATCACTAATTTTAGATTAAGAATGACCCTTCTAGAATCAAGTAAAACTCAACTCAGGAAACTTAAGTAGCGTTTGTTTTTTTGTCTGAAATTTAAATGGGTCTGAATTTTTCTAAAGTATGAATAGGTCTGATTATGAAAATATAAATGACATATTTGTTTTTCTTTTTTAAATATCTGAATATAAGTAGCATCTTATTTGTTTTCACAATAAAAAAATCTTAAATTTGGTTATTTGATATTTATGTCCTTGTAAATTAAAACAAAAAAAGAGAATTAGATTTTATAGTTTAGGAAATAAATTATTTTACAGAGATATTTTTGGAATATAATATTTACCTGTCATTCGGACATTTTTCAATTCAGATAAAAGTCACAAAAGTTTACTTTTTCTATTCAGATGTAAATGTCTGAAAATCAGATATAAGTTCTAAAAAAAAAACATATTTTGAAAAAGATTTGAAACTAATAAAATTTTAGACTTTAGATATTTAACAAACAACCTGTTAATCTTAAACCAAGTATTGCTCTAATATGTTCTACTAAGTTAAGCCATTTTGTGGCTCTTCCTTACCTAATATCATTAAATGGGTGGTTCGCTGAAATAATGAATATAAATAAATATTATCAAAACAAAATGTTATAGTAAACATGCAGCAGCACATGTAATCAGTCAATGAATCATTAAAATTGTTTATCACTCAACTATAACTAAATTTAGTTCATAATCTGTAGAAGAAACATGAGCAACAGAGTTTTGGTCATCAAATACATCCTCATGATTAAAGAATAAATAAGAAAACAAGAGAAGACTAAAAGAACTGAGTTCCCCAATTGATTTATGCAAATTCTCCTCTGAGGCAGTCCTTAATTTTGCTCTTGAATTCTGTTTTTCTCTTATTTCTTTTCGGTTTTTGTTCTTGGTTGATGGTCTTTCCATTTTCTTTGCGTGTATGCTCCTTTTATAGATAAAAATTAAGATAATTGGAAGCCGGGGGCGCATATCTTCTAGATTTGGAAACTCTAGATCACAATCTGTTAAGTCGCACGAAATCTTCTCTATAAATGCTCCAGGATTGCTACAACAATGGTTGCTACAATAATGGCTGCATCATCTGCACTATTCCAGACTTGTTTCAATTCTTCTACAGCCATGTTCTTTCATTCTTTTTGCAAGCCCATTGCAACAGCATCATTTCCTTGAAGTTCGAGCTTCCAATTACCTATACTTATGTATATGATTTAAGAACACAATTATTCGAAATCAAACAAAATTTACTAAAATTTAACTAAAATGGATATTAAAGCAAAGTATCATTAAAATGCAATAAAAACACATCATTTACTCTCTAAGTAATTTGATATAAGTCTAAAAATGTCGTGATAACTCTATGAATCTCATTTTATAGAGTTATCACACCCCTAAACTTAAACCATTACTTGCAAGCTCTGCCATTAAGCTTGCAAGGATTCGTTAATCCTCATATCACACTCTTACTCATGCAAAATTGCCATAACACTTCAGTTCTAGACTTAAACCTAATTGTGTCCAAGGTGTGTGTGCCACTTTGATCAAATTTTAGAGATGTTGCAGCATTGCACTAATGTTACATACACTTAAGAGGGAAGACACAAGTACAATCATACATGGGGGAAATATAAATCACAAACAAGTTCAAAACTATGCTATAGCAAAATACTCTTTTTTTTTTAAAGATTTCTCTTTAATATATCATTGATTTTTTTCATGTGGATGTCTATCACTTGTGGTGATGACACCCAATTACGTACTCAATGTACAAATCAGAGTTGTTGTAGCAATGCTCACGACACAGTCTTATCTATAGACATTTTTAACTCAAGACTGACCATGAGGCTCATGAATAAACCTGGCTACTCAATATCCTAGACAAAAGACCTTCTCTTTAATTTTTTTTTTATCACTACAACAAAGCTCATAACTCTTGTTGCCTTTGGACTCAGGTCTGCATATGGGGTACATACTCAGCCCTAGTTACTCAGCAATTTAAGCCATTGGAGCTAAATTTATACAAGCACAGTTCAACAAAAAATTTCCCCCAAACTTGAAATTTTGTTACTCTTTTCGATTTTCTAGCTTCTGCTACAACATTCTCACAAAACTCAGCTAAAGCTTAAGTGTTATGACAAAATTTCAACCCTCATCCCTGAAGTATCTACACTTGGCGATCTTAAAAATTTAATAAACTCATTTTATTTTCATTAGGTTTTTCACTCCATACATAATTACTAGATAGCAGAGCTATACACAACACAAAACACACAATGCACAATATAAACACATACACGAACACAACCCCCCCTCCCCCAAACTTGAAAGGTGTTGTGTCCTCACAGACACACAAAACAAAACAAAGCAAACATGCATAAATTGGCATGAGATAAATGCAAAATAAAAATTAAAAATAAAAGTTGCAGAAATTAAAAGAGATTAAATTGGGGTGGCAGAAGTACTCCCTTGTTGTGGGATGGTTTACTGCCACACGAGTTGAAAGGTTCACTGCTTTTTTGTGGAACTTCTCAAGCGATCCTTGAATGAATCTTGTAATGGGACAGGGGGTTGCTTTTTCTTCTGGCCCGATGATGGACTGGTTGGCGGAGTTCCAGCAGGTACACGAGCTTTGGGTTGAATGGGTCTTGTCCGCTTGTGCTTTGGTTCTTCTAGTGTTGTAGCACCTCCAAAGCTGGCCCCTTTGCGTTTGCTGGATCCATTAGGAGCTGTGGAAGAAGATTTGGTTGGCGTTTAGTGTGGAGCAACTGGACTAGGTTTTGCTGCAGCAGAGTCCTCAGTAATGATGTCTAGTAAGCTCCTCTTATCCGTAGCTGTTTAAGTACCCTTTGTGGCAACTACTTCAAGTTCTGCATCAATATCCTCTGGATCCTCCACTAAGTCGTCTTCATCCAAAACTTTTTCTTTACCATTACTGGAGAGGACTGAGATTGGGGGCTCAACATCTTGCTCCTCCTTTGGCTCGTCTTTCTCATCTCTGATGATGTATTTTTGCCTTCGTTTAGGAGGCACCATTTAAGGTGCTTCTTCTCTCTCCTCCTTTGGGATTCCTTCTTTTTCTTCTCCTAGTGAGCTATCGGTTTCTAATTCAGCACCCTTTGCTTCTTTTTAATTCAGCACCTATTGCTTCTTTTTAATTCAGCACCTTTTGCTTCTTTTATCGCTGGTTGGTTCTCATCTACTAACTCTAATTCCTCTTCACTGGTTACTACTTGAGTGGTTAGAGCATCTTCTTCTTCTGTGTGGAAGTTAAATTATTGCAGCAGAGTATCAGGAAAGTCTCTGTTTTTGCTTTTCATATAAACAACAAATTAATGCAAGTAGTTTTTAAGATGCATCAAGTAGTTCCAGAATTTATTATTTTCTCTCTGTTGTGCCTCTACAAATTGAGTGATACCGTCACTCAACTCTTGCAACCTTCTTTCGACCTCAATGACCTTCCTTGCACTTGTTACAGCAGCATACTCTGGTTAGGGATGGGCAAAATATCCGACCCGACTCGATCAGATCCGACCCGATCCAAAAAAATTCAGGTTCGGATCGGATCGGGTCTTGAATGAAACCCGATCGGGTGAATTTGTTTCAACCCGATCGGATCAGGTTTCACCCGATCCGATCCGAAAATCCGATCGGGTTGAGGCAAAATGAAAAAAAAACAGCAACTCACACACACACACACACACACACACACACACACACACACACACGAACAGCGACGGACAGCCACACAAACACCAAAAATAAATTTCACAATCACAGACTTCACACTTCACAGTATCACACAAAGTCACAAACACATAAACACTCAGGGCTCAGCGGCTCAAGCTCAACCCCTCACAAACCCTCTGCCGACTGCCGCCATTAATGCTTAGCAATTAGCATACAGCCACACACAGTCACACACAAACCAACACTCAACTCAAGCACAAGCGGTGCATGCCCAGGACCACTTGCGGACCAGAAGAACGTACACGGCCACACCCATTCGGCATCCACGGCATCCCTCTGCCGATAGGCAACAAACACACGGAGTTAACTTCATCCAGCCACCACACGCAGCAACCGCCGCCGAGAACGAAGTCGACCGAAGCTGATTCGCGAAGTTTGAACCCAATCTACAGATTTGCCGCTACCAAGCACCGGATCGGCGGATCCACGCCTTCATCCCTCTGTTGACGTTGATACTCTAATCTAAATTCTAGTTTTGGTTTTTGGAAGTCGGCCGATACTTAAGTGATGGTATATACTATATATGCATTAATTATAAATTATTAATTTGTTAATTGTTATATGTTATGTAAGAATTGAGAATTTGTTATATGTTGTACGAAAATTGAGAAAGGGAAATGTTAATTGTAATTCGGTTGGTATGATAAATTGATAATAATATATAATTATGTATTGTTAAATTTCAACAATAAAATGAAAAAAAATCGGGCTTTAATTTTTTGTTACTATTAATCATTGATTTTTTTTTATGAGTAGGTTAGGTAAATTAAAAATTAAAATTAAATATTATGTTGCAATACATATAATTACATATGTCATATGATATGTATACTTGTGCAGTAGTTCCAACTTCAAACTTCAACTAAAAATTAACCAATTTAAATATTTAATTGCAGTAGTTTCAACTTCAACAAAAAATTAATCAATTTAATTAATTGTATGATAAGTAATAAGTAAATATTAAGTGGTTAAGTACATATAATGTGGGCATAAAATTTAGGGGTTTATAATAAGAATTAAGATACGGATATGCAATTAATAATTTAATATTATATTATTTTGGCCAATGGATAACTAGATATTATAAATTAATTAATTACATTAATTTCTTGATTTTCTTTTATGGAATATGCATCTTGAATTCTTGATCATATATAAATATTATGATGGAAAATTGGAAATATCAATTTCAAAAAGTTTCATAAAATTAAATTAATAATTATTTGAATCAATGTGTAATACTAACTATTAAGTAGATTTTTTTAATAATCTTTTTATGTTGGAATTTTTGAATTAATGATTAATAATTATTTGTTTGTATGTTTAGATGTCTGGACACTCAAAATCGAATTCAAATCGAATTCGATAAGTGATGATGACAATCAAAGTGTTCAAAAGGAAAGAACTCATAAGGCAAAGCGGAAAAGACCACCGATGAAGAAAAGATCTACGACGTGGAATCATTTCACTTTACTTGAGGACAATCCAGACAAATGCAAGTGCAACTATTGTGGTAGACAATATCAATGTCATTCAAGGCGTGATGGGATTACAAATATGAGAAATCATATACAGACTTGCCTTGCATACAAGACATTCTGGGAACAACAAGAGGGAAGTCAACAAAACTTGACAGCTGAGGGTGGGGAAGGAAATGCAAGTAATATGGTTTTGGCTAAAGGGTGGAGTCAAGATGCTTGTAGAAGGGCGGTCACCAAAATGATCATCATGGGTGAGTTGCCGCTTAGTTTTGTGGATAATAAAGGGTTCATACATTTCTGTAGTGTAGCCATTCCACAGTTTGTTATGCCATCTCGGAGATCTATTGGTAGGGATGTTATGGATTTATTTTTGGAAGAAAATGCAATGTTAAAGAGTTTGATTTGCAACAACAAGCAGCGAGTGTCTCTTACCACTTATTTATGGATTTCCGTTCAAAACATGAGTTACATGGTGATCACAACTCATTTTATTGATAGTGACTGCTGTTTGAACAGAAGGATTATTAGTTTCAATGTGATTGAAGATCACAGAGGGAAATCGATCGGTAAAAAGATTGTAGCTTATTTACAAGATTGGGGGATAGAGTAGTTGTTTGCAATAACCGTTGATAAATGTTGCTGTTAATTATGTGACTATGCAATTGCTTGCTTGGAGGAATGATGATGCACTTGTGTTGGCGGGACAGTATATGTATGTGCGCTACTGTGCACATATTTTAAATTTGATTGTTGTTTCCAGGTTGAATGAATTGCATGTTAGTGTTGCCGCCATCCGGAATGCTGTGAAGTATGTGAGATCGTCCACTACGAGGCTACATGCATTTAAATAGTGTGCTCAACAAGTGAAATGTCCAAATGGAATGGTTGTTTTGAATTGCCCTACTAGGTGGAATTCCACCTATTTAATGTTGATGACTGCGTTGAAGTTTCAAGCAGCATTTGATAGAATGGCAGAGGTGGACAAGCCGTATGAGACATACTTTCTCGAGAAAGAAAATAATGCTAAGAGGGTAGGCCCGCCTGGACCTGAGGATTGGGAGAGTGCAGAACGGATTGTGAAGTTTTTGAAGGTATTTTACAATACCACATTATTGTTTTCTGCCTCTTTGAGTGTGACTTCTAATCTTTGCTATGATACCATTAGCTTAATTGAGAGCTCATTGACTGCATTAGAGGCAAGTAAAGATCCTTGGGTGGTGGCTATGGCTTATAATATGAGGGAAAAAATTGATAAATATTGGGAGTCTTCAGGGAAGATAAATAAAATGTTGATTGTTGCCTCTATTCTTGATCCACGAGCTAAAATGGACTTTGCCAAACATATTTTTGAGATCATTTTTGCCAATGATGGTTTAAAAATTGAAGAAATGACTGAAGCAGTGAAAGATTTGTTGAATGAGCTTTATGATGCATATAGTGCAATGTGCTCCAGTTCCACACCATCGATGTGTAGTGAAGGTGTTCATAGCGGCAGCTATGGTGGTACAAGCTATTCTCCACATTTTACAACTGAGGTTGGTTTTCCAGATGTTCCTAGTGGTGATGGTGATGGTGATGACATTTTTCGAGTTTCTCGCCCTTTCTTTGGGTATGCTCAGAAAGTGTTTGTTCAGAATGAGGGTAGGAGAGTAGTATCTGAGGTGGAACGATATCTAAGTGACCCAGTTGAGGATCCGAGCAATCTTAAGCTCAATGTTTTGCTTTGGTGGAAGGTTAATGGATCGAAGTATCCGACATTAGAGAAAATTTCAAGGGATGTCCTTGTTGTTCCTGTTTCTATAGTGGCATCTGAATCTGCCTTTAGCACTGGGCGTCATGTCATTGATGAATATCGGAGTTCCTTTGACCTCTTGTATGAGTGAGGCATTGATATGTACCGAAAATTGGTTACAAGCCAAACTTTTTGCTAATCCTGTCTATAACCTTCAGGAAGATATTAAGGAGCAGATATTCCATATGGAGCTACAAGAAGGTAATATTTTTCTCATACTTTATAAAGTTAAGACGTATTATAACTTTATAAATAGCATCTACATGTACTTAAGTTACTTACTAATTTTACTTTTTTTTGACATTTTAAAGAGTTTGTAAGATCACAAGCTTCAATGGTGAAAACAGTGAGCGCCGATATGGGTGTTATGGATATTTGAAAGGTAATTCTTAATAGATATTATTATTTATAATTTTATATTATACATTTAGGTTGTAATTTAAACTATAATAATAGTCAATAATTGTTATAGTTTTAACTTTTAAGTTTTAGTTTTAAGTGAAATTGTAACATTTTAATTGTTTTATTTATTTAGACACATTGAAGTTGGTGGAATGGTATTACTTAGGATTATTGTAAACTTTACTTGGTGATGAATGCCGTGAATGAAATAAGCCACGATTGACTAAATATTTTTTCTTATATTTAATCAAGTACACACATGAATTAGGTATATGTGTTTGTATTTGATGTCCCTTTATTTGCAATGCGGCTTAAAGAAAGTAGTTAAACAATTATTATATATTATTTTTTTCAATTCTTCTCTGGGGAATAGATGGTTCAATTCTTCAACTTAGAGTAGAAGAAGTTAGAGGGCGGCATTTCAAGCCCCCAACGCTAAAGTCTTTCCTTAATTATAACAAAATTGTGGGGTCTAAAGTCCTTTTTTAATTATAACAAATAAATAATTTAGTAGAGGTGGTAGACATTTTTCAAATATTAAAAATGATAAAAATCTGAGCGGTGCTTCATAATATAATTTTAATAATAGAATAAAATCTAACTAGTCCCGGTAATAATATTGAGATGAGATTTGGAATTCTATTAGTAACCCCTTACACCTGAAATTGAAAAATGATTAAAAAACTATGGAAAATCATAGCCTTTTTCCTACCAAAGATTCAAGCAACTAGAAATTGATCAAGATAAAATGAGTGGTTGGTAATTCAAATATCTTGATTAAGTTCTATGATAGCACAATCCGAACATTTAGTATTCTAGATTTACTTTTAAATACTAAGGGAAAAAAAAAGGTCTACAATAAAAGCAAAAATACTCAAATATTTTGCAATCTTACAAGATACTTATAAAATTATTTGATCCAAAAATTTATTCTAATGAATAAAGACCCAAAATAATATTAAACAACTATTACTGTATTGCTCCATAAAATGTTCTCTTATAATTTTTTTTTATATAAATATGCATGGAATTTAATTACAAAAAACATGCATGCCATCATTTTCATTTTCCCTACAGTAGTGGCTTCAACGAATGGGAAGCTTGTCAAGTCACTCTAGTAAGAGAATTTATTTATTTATTTTCTATTTGTTTCTGTTAAACCAAATTATAAAATGACCAAAACCCACGAAAAATATAGGCCCAATAAAATTATTTTACATAAAATAACCCAGACTTATTCTCTATAAGAGCAGCGAAAATACTTACAAGTCTAACTAAAGTGTCTAAATGCAAGACACAACAAAAAACCAAAAGCTTAATTCATCGAAAAAAGACCTCAGTCTTAAAGAATGATCTAGATCTATTCTTTACAAAGAATGAGCTAGATCTATTCTTTGTAAAGAATCATTCTTTGTAAAGAATGACCTAGATTTATTCTTGTAAAGAATGACCTAGGTCCATTTCTTACAAAGAATGACTTAATAACTTAGAAAACATTGCTAAATAAAACGCTCAAAGGGCGAGTCTTCGACAAAGTGACAAAGGTATGATTCAACAAAAAATGACCTAGGTCGATTATTTATAAAGAACGACCTAGGTCCATCCCTCACAAAGAACGACCTAGGTCCATCCCTCACAAAAAATGACCTACACACTTTGAAAATATTTATAAGTAAGAGCACACAAGCTACTCAGAATGGGCCAACCGGAAAATATACATTCTATATAATGGGCCTACATGCAAATATATATTCTATGAAATGGGCATACGGGCATATACACATTCTACGGAATGGGCTTACGGGCAAATACACATTTTACGGAATGGGCCTCCAGGCAAATACACATTCTACAGAATGCGCCTACAAACAAATATACATTCTATAAAATACGCGTACGGGCAAATATATGCATTTTATAAAATGCACCAACAGGCCAATAAACATTCCATGGAACGAGCCTACTGGCTAACAAACATTTTGCCCGTAAGTGCATTCCGCAGAATGTTTGTTAGCCATTTAAGCTAACAAACATGACAAATGTTAATGGCCAAATTTAAGTGCCAAATTTAAGCTAAAGTCCATTAAAGGTTAATGGCCCAAAAACATGACAAATGTCCAAAGATTACTTGTCATGAGCAAGTATTGAATATGTGTCTTCATGCACGGACTTTGGCTGACACTTCTCATAGGAAAAGTGCCATATAACCTCCTCAATTGACTCTAAGTTGTCTATATAAAAGCCAAGACCGCTCGTTTGAAGGTGAGAGAAAAAAGAGCATAAAAGGAGTAAAAAAACATTGCCCATATTATTCTAGATTTTCTCTTTCTAAAAATTGAATAAAAAGAACTGACTTGAACATCGAAGGGTTATCGCTGACATGTTAGTATCATTTGATAATTGTTTTTTTTTTCCAGAACAATTAACCACAAGGAGGCATGTGATTTGAGACACTCGCCTCAAGGAAAAATAAGTCACATAACTCGATTTAGAAGAATGTCCGAAACACAAATTAATCATAGTACATTGAGCAAAAATTTAGATCAACAGTTTCAAAAAGTGAGTCTGTTTGCCTTTGTAATAAAATTGACAAGTTGGAATTTTCTCATCTATTATATACAATGGAATCAATTATTGTTTCAAGTGTCAGTAGTTTGGGGCGAGGGGGTTTTGTTTTTATGAAATGCAATACTTACAACTAGATGATAAGTGAAAACAATTAATGACAGACAATTAATTAAAAAAAAGGGAAAATGACATCTACACCCCTAAGGTTTGGGAAAATGATCATCAACGACCCCAAGTTTTCAAAAAGGGACATCAAGACCCCATTTTGACGATTATACCATTTATCTCTATTATCCCAAAAGAATAAACTCTAATATTTTACAATAAATAATAATATAATATTAAAATAAATGTAATAATATATACATTTTAAAATAATTTCAATATTTAAAAAATATTTTAATATTTTATAATCTATAAATATATTATTAAAGTAAATTTTATGGTAAATAGAATCATAATATTAAAATAAATGTATTAAAAATTTAAATTATTTTGAATATTATGTAAAATAATAATTTTAACAATATTAGTATGTGAGAATATTTTTAATTGTAGAACGTATTCAATGCAAATATTTATTTAAAATCTCTACAATGAATAAACATATATTATTAAAATAAATATAATAATTTACATATTAAAGTTTATTAAAATATTTAATATTTTAATATTGTTAGTCTACTACATAGATTACGTTATTTATATGATATTTGTATTTACAAAAAATTTAAAGTCAATTTTTTAGAATAATAGAGGTAAAGGGTATAATGGTCAAAAGGAGGTCTTGGTGTCCCTCTTTGAAAACTTGGGGGTGTTGGTGACCATTTCCCCAAACCTTGGGGGTGTAGATGTTCTTTTTTCTAAAAAAAATGCTAAAGAGAGAGAAAGATGAGAGAAAGTATATTGAAAAGAAAGAGAGTGAGTGAGCTAGATAGAGAGAGAGCAAAATTCTCTTATCCCTCTCTCAGATTTCTCTCTCTTTAACATTACTCATCAACCTTGTAACTAATCTATAATATTCTGTAGTGGGCCTATTATTGCTTGCAATTATGAAAGTTATTATATATTTCTGGAGGAATTTATCGCAAAATTAACTCGAGAGTAGTGCACGTTACAACTTAAAACTTTAAATGTATTCACTACCCACTTAACATATTGGATCATTAAAAATGCAATCTAACAATTTAATTCTGATTTGCGTAGTCTAAGAGAGTCGGATCGGATCAGAATCAGATCATCATCGCATTACTGCTAACCGCTAATTGAATATTCAGCCATTGCATGCTCAATAATGGCATTGGAGAAGTCCAATTGTTGTCGACCAATTACTAAGCCAATTTCAACCCCACCTTCGTCATTTCTGCATTCGTTAAGAGAGAAAGATCCATACCCAATGTGACCCACCTCACACTTCTTCGTTTTGCCCCACCCGAAATCTGTATCATACACACGAAATTTTGGCGAGCCAGCAATCGTAACTAAACGACTCGGCGCTTTAAAATTTTCTATAAAATCGGACACCGACTTCTCAGCCCCCGTTAGCGGACCCTTCTCCAGTTTACAAATAGCTCGTCCAATGGCTTTGGCTGCAACAACAATCCCATTACACCCCATTAGCTCACTTCGCTTAGCCGACGCAGATTCAATTATTAGTTGGTAGTTCAAATCTCCTGATTAATTTCTATGATAGCGCAATCGGAACATTGAGTATTCTGAATTTCAAATACTAGAAGGAAAAAAAAAACAAAAAAAAAATAAAAAAAAACAAAGGTCTTCAATACAAACAAAAGACTCAAATCTTTTGCAATCTTATAACATACTTATAAAATTATTTGATCTAAAAATTTATTCTAATGAGTAAAGACCGAGCACAATATTAAACATTTATCACTATACAAACACACACACACGCATGAAACTTAATTGAAAAAACGTGCATGCTATCGTTTTCTCTTTCCCTACAGCAGTTGCTTTAACGAATGGGAAACTCGTCGAGTCACTCACGCGTGATAATTTATGTTTATTTCTTTTTTATCTGTTGTAAACAAATGAAGTCTGTTTGCCTTTGCAATGAAATTGACAAACTGGCTTTTTTCTGATTTATTTGTATGCAATTGAATCAATTATTGTCTAAAGCGCCCGTGGTTTGGGGCGGGGGGTTTTTGTTTTCGTGAAATGCAGCACATACATAAATTTACAGTTTGATGACAAGTGAGTACAATTAAAAGACAGACAATTAATTAATGGGTTCCTGTCAATCGAAAGTAGCTAGGTTGCCTCATTTAAATTGAAACAATGTTGTAGTCTGCATTTAGTTTCTAGCAACAAGTAGCTGGTTAATCAAGCTTGTAATTTAATCTATATTTGATTTTTATTTTGTAATAGGCCTATTAACGACCAAATTAACGCGAGCAAGTAGTCCGCGTTCCAACTTAGAGCTTTAAATGTAATCTCCTACCCACTTAACACAATGGATAATTAACAATGCAATCTTACAATTTAATTCCGATTTCAGGAAGTCTAAGAGAGTCGGATCGGATGGGAATCCGATCATCAGCTCAGTACTGCTAACCGATCATTGAATATTCAGCCCTTGCTTGCTCAATAATGGCATTGAAGAAGTCCAACTGGTGTCGACCAAATACTAAGCCAATTTCAACCCCACCTTCTTCATCTTTGCATTCATTAAGAGAGAAAGTTCCACACCCAATGTGACCCACCTCACTCTTTATCGGTTTGCCCCACCCGAAATCCGTATCATACACGCGAAATTTTGGCGAGCCAGCAACCGAAACTAAGCGACCCGGCACTTTCCTTTTTTCTATAAGATCGGACACGAACTTCTCGGCCCCTGTTAGCGGCCCTTTCTCCAGTATAGAAATAGCTCTTCCAACAGCTTTGGCCGCAACAACAATCCCATTACTCCCTATTAGCTCACTTCGCTTAGCCGACGCAGATACTGCTGCTAGGCAGTTGCCAAAATATGTTGGTGGAAATGGAAGCTCAAATCGTCCTCTGCAGTCTGCTGGTGCCATGAAGTGGAAAAGCGTGTCATCGTCCAAGTGGCCACCAGTAGTACCTTCCGCGGCCTCTTGTATCTTCATCCAAAGAACCCACATGAAAGCACACGTTACCACATAAGTAGATATGCGTGCTGCCGCCGGCTCGCTATGAGTTTGAGTAGCAGCGACCACCAATTGTTTCAGTTTCTCAATCTCCGCACGTTTGAGAACCGACGTGAGACGGACCTTTTCTTGAGAAACAACTGCAGGAGGAGTAACACGATCACCACTATTGGCAGAGGTAGGAGCCGAACAATTCTTCAAAAAATTACGCCAATCATTCAAGTAGATGGAAGCGATTCCATCTGGGTCCTCGACCAAACCCTTGTCGTGGCAAGGCAAGTCTCCTAACCGATGGGTAACGGACATGGACGCCCAAGATTTCACAAAATGATTAAAACTTCTTCCATCGGCTGCCACGTGGTTGAAGGCGATCCCGATTGAAATGCCTGAATTTGGAAAGACGGTGAATTGTACGGCCATAGTAGGCACCGCGTGCGTTTCCTCGGACAGCAAACTTTGGGTAGGCAGTTTCGGAACAAGTGACTGATGAAACGCATTATTATCTCGGGCTTGGTTAGCTGTAAGATGGTCAAAATCGTAGTCGGATTCAGCAACGGAGACCAGAACGGAGTCGCCTTCCTTGTACGAGATGTAAGGGTGATTGGGCGGCGGAGGACAAACAAGATTGGCAGCAAAGGGGAAGAAATGCCGGAGAGTGTGGGAAAGTGAGTGCTTGAGGTTGGGGTATATATTTTGTGTGAAATGAGGAGTGTTGATGCCGGGGAATTCATAGAAGAAGATACGCTGCATGGGACCTATAGAGATCCATACCATGTCCAGAAAAGTGAGAGGAATAATTTTTGGGGACACAGAGCTCCACGGGGGGCCAACGTGGCTTTCATCAACAACTTTCACCTTGTATGATGATTCAGCCGCCATGGCCATCTCAGAATAAAACTAAGTAATTCACTTGAAGATTGCAAGATCTAATTTTTATTTGTTGCTCCCTGTTTGTGCTGCGTACTTATAAATCAATTTGGAAAAAAAAAAAGATTGCTTCTGGGAAAACAAATCTGCAATTAATTAATTTTCCATATAGACAACGGCACTGCACGTGAATCACTGAATGTGCCGATAACATGCATGGGATTTATACAATCCCCAGGTAAACAGCTTTAAATAATATTTATTTTACCCGTCGTTGATTTCAATTTCATTAAAGTACAGCAGAAAGCCACTGGTGTGGTCGACATACGTCCACGTACTAGCAAGATTGAAAATAAAATTATTTGCTAAAATAAAGAGAAAAAATCATAATGGAATCAATTTCATGATCCCCGCAGTCACTAAGATCACAATTTTGCAATAATTATATTTATTATAAGGGGAGTGGCTATTTCAACTTGAATTTTTTTTAATCAAATTTACGGCACAAATTTATTTTGAGTTATTGATATCAATTCGATGATAGATATTAGAAGTCAAAATATAGCATATAATGATGTCCATTCAGCCACTATTAAATTTCATTTAATTAATTACTTGAAATTTATATAAAAATTTAAGTTTAAATAACCCAACACAATAAGTATATATTTAGTACTTTTTGTTTCTATTTATTTTTTTTCTAGCAGCTTGTAATGACTTTAAGACTCACCTGATAACGAAATTAAAGTCACATGCTCATTTCTTCTATATAAAATAAAATTCCTCTTTTCATAAGGATTTATTTAATCTGAGATAGAATTTTTACATTATTAATTAATTATGTATACTAAACATTTGAGTCATGCTAAGGCACAGATGTATATTTTACGGCGTTGTAAAAGATTTTGCATATCACCTTTAAGTTAAAATAACCTTATCCTTTCTATTAATATCATATGCAAATATGTACAAAATCAGAATATGATATATAAATATGTACAAATGAGAATATAAGTCCAAATAAAATTAGAATTAAAACCCAATAATAATAAACCCAAAGAAATACATAATTAAAACCTAGTGCAAGAGCCCAATATAAAAAATCAAAGGAAATAAGGGTACCTTTGATATTATATTTTAAATAATGTTTTTTATTTATTTTATGACATAAGAGTAATTAATTTTTGATAAACTAAAAACGCATTTGAAATTTAAAAATAAAATATATTTACAAAATATTTGATTATTTGTGTAAAATATAAGACATTAAAAGAGGGATGAAAAAGTTTATGTTATATAATTGCTGTCGAGCCCACTAATAGTTATTCTATTATTATTATTATTATTATTATTATTATTATTATTTTAAATGGAACTGAATTTTTCATTTATCAAAATCATAGAATAAGTACAAAAGATTGTCTGGAATATTATCCAACTATGAGACAGTATTCTCTTGTTCCAAAGCTTGTTTTGCTAACAATAGTTATTCTATATATTATTCACGGACAAAATTATAATACTACAGTTGTACGGTACCACAATTGAATCTAATTATTATATTCAACTCTAATAATAATTATGTATTTAATTCAATAACTGAATTCAGCTGTGGTATCGTGCAACTGTGACACCACAGTTGGATCCATTATTCACGCTTAAAATAAAAAAATGAGTGGCAGAGAAAGCAAGAGCGCATTGATATTTGTACGACTCCACTGACTTCAAAGGCAATTATGTTGTGAATAAATAGTAGCAGTGAAAAATCCATATAAATACAGGGAAGGCAATTATTTTATTTATTATGGTTTACAATTTTTTTTGCTAGATTAAAAAATGAATATTATTTGTTTTCATTGGAGACAAAAATATTACTATTACCAATGGCCTATCAAACACGTTTTTTTTCAGTTTTTTTAATATTTCAAAATTAAAATGAAACTTGAGAAATTATGCCATCCGGATTCCGGCCCGTCAATTTTTACCCAGCCACATGCGGTGACTCACTATCGACTTTAAAGACATGAAATGAATATGTCGAATAACTCACCACAACGCCTTCGGCGTTCATTGTCAATTTACTACTTTTAGTTTGAGAAAGTGACATTTAGGTCCACAAATTTTTCACGCATAGTCTAAATTAGTCTCTCATAACAATTTTTCAATATCTGCTTGATTCATTCTTGAGATCGGGGACTTATGTCTTTTCATGTAATTATGAAAATATAATTTCTCTTAATTTAGGAGTACATTTCTCCATTCTTTTTTTAGAGAATAGATTTTCGAACTGGATTACTCTTATACGTACTTATTTTATATAAGTTGATATGATAATTAAATTGATTGGATTACGTATTTATTAATCTAATTGATTTATTTTTATTATTTTATATCTTCATCAAACCAATAAATTTAGCCATGGCTACCTTAGAGCTGCTCGAAAATAAAGCATAAATCATAACCACGCACGTAAAATGATAAATAATAAAAAGTATATTATAATTTTGATCGTATGATTATGAAGGAGTACTGTAGCGATTCAAATATAGTCGAACCTAATAAATTTACATAAAAATTTATAATTCTATCGTCACTCATATCAAAATAAACTTCAACAAAATTTCAATTGTAATATCATTATACCTGTGGGCCAAAACTACGTTGCCACATGGGTTTCGTACCCCTTTTTTTTTAATCTTTTTCTAGGTCAATTATAGTGGAGTTTATTTATTTGTTAAAAAAAAAAAAGCTAAAGAGTTTTATATTTTTACACATTAGTCCTACATCGAAAAATTTTTAATTGCAGTGATGCTTTTGAAAGCCACAATCTATTTTAGAAGTACCTTTTGAAAATATTAACATGAACACAATACTTTGACATTGCAGACTTGTCAATTTGGACAATAGAATTTTTTTTTATTGCAATATATGTAGAGAAGTGAATGCATAATTTGCTATAATTGAAGGGGAAAAAAAAAGAAATCAATTTCACTACCAAACTAAAAAAATAAAAAATTGGTCATGGCCATGGTGCTATTTTCCAACACTTAGCCATTAATCCAACAATAATATAACACAAAAATATATATATATATTTGAGTGGTAAGTTTGACACAATTATTTAATTGGTGATATCCTTATCAATTAGGGATGGCAAAATCCAAATAATTATAGTTATTAGCCATCCATGTGTAAATACATAATTATCCAATATGAATATGGATATCCAAGAGTAAGCATGGATATTTAATTTTTATTATAAATCACTATTTATTTTATAATATGAAAAAATAATTAATGTATTTACATAAAAATTCTTATTTTTTATTTAATTTCCTAAAATGATTAATATAAAAAGGTAATTAAAATTATTTTCAATATAGAATTTGAATAATAAAACAAATTTATTACTTTATTTTTAATTAAAAAATTAATAAAGAAATAGTTCAATTACTTTCGAATAGAGTAATTGTTTAGATTTATTTTTTTTACCCCTCTTTAATTAAGTTAATAAAATATCTTAATTGTATAGTTCTGTCCTAATGACTATTTAAAATATTGGGGTTGAATGACAAAAGTCAATTTATTTAAGTGTGCAATTAACTTTATTCTTTTTATTTAAGGATTTTGTATTCCTTGTTCAAATGAACAAAAATGATTTTGCGAATTGATAAACTAACACTTTATTATTATTAGTAAATTAATATATTTTTTTCCACATAATCGAATAATTGATAGTATGTTAAATAAATATTATGTTACAAGAAAATAATAAAACATTAATTATATAGAATATGAAATTAAATTTATTTTCATATTTTGTACATTTCATCTATTTAAAATAGCAAAATCTCTTGTGTTAGAGAGAAAAAAAAGAAGGTATAATGTTTGAACCATGCTCATGCGGGTGAAAGGAAATTGGTTGTCATTATGTTAAATTATAAAAAAAAATCATATACATATTTATTGTTAATTATGGTAAGTAAATAATATACAATGTTCAACTATATATTAAATTAATAAATTTATTAATTAATAAGAGAATGTATTAATTTAAATATATATATTAATAAATATAAGAATAAGTCATTTAATTAGAAACTTAGTTCAATAATGTGAAAAAATTTAAAATATTATGAACTTACACGTTAAAATTTTAAAACTTTTATTTTTTTATTTTACATAAACAATAGAGACATTTAATATTAATAACTCAATAAATACATTTAAGTTGTTATATAACTTTTAGATTAAATTTAACGGCAGATTTGAAAAAGATAAAAAAAAAAAAAAAAAAGTACCAAGCCTGTGGGTGACGCATCAGGGCCCTTGTGTTGTGTTACTAATATTATAACAAAATAAAAAAGAAGAAATTATCCGCCATCATGTCCAACCAAAGGTCAACATATACTGGTATACATGTGCCTGATAATTCAATAATGCTACTTTGACAGAAAGAAGCTTGCAGAATTCTGACACATATGTATGAAACGCCAAATTTTTCCCTGTTTACATGCAAAATGCAACCAAGCAGGGTAAAAAAGTAACATTATATTTCAATGAAAACTAAAAAATGCCAATAAAGTTAACAACTTGCGATAAAGTGGCATTTTTAGTCTCTTAAGTTTTAACACATTATATCTAATTCAAAAATAATAATAATAAGTTTTAACACATTATATCAAAATTCTGTTCTTGTCAAAATGGCATTAACATTAATGTTATTGATCATATTATTACCTTTGGGGATGGCAAATATCTAATTATAGATGAATAAGATTCATCTAAGTATAAATCTATAATTATTCATGATGGATATATTAATATTAGATATAGATATGTATTTTATCTATATAGATATGGATATCTATGGATATTTAATTTTTATTACATAAAAAATAATACGAAAAATATGAAATAAAAAATAATAATATAGAATAGTTAAAACTAGTATTAAATTCCAAAATCAAATAAGAAATAATAAACATCTTAAATAGCAAATATCAAAACTATGAATTCACAAAAAGAAATTATAATATAAAATTACAAATTAATTTCAAACTAAATACAAAAAGTCTATTCTTCTAACGCATCATTAAACTCCTCTTCATTATCATTATCAGTCATTTCTCCATTCATTTCTTCTTCATTCATCACCTTATCTCTAGGAATTCTACCTTGAGTCCATATCCAATTATGAGTACACAGTAAGGCCTCTAATGTACTCGGATGAAGTCTAATATGATGTGGGCTTAAAAATCAACCACCCACACTAAAAGTAGACTCGAAAGCAACTATAGAGACCGGAACAGCCAGCAAATCTCTAGCAATCTTAGACAACATAAGATATTTACTTCTATTCACCTTTCACCACATTAAAATATCGAAATCTAGAGTAGTCTTTTCCTCCTCTTCCAAGTATTTAACTCTAACTTAACTTGTTTACGAATATGTTGGCTTTTGAATGCATTAAATTTTTTCACATCCCACATGTCCATCACAATTGAACTAGAACTAGAATTACAAACAACACTAAACTCACCAAATCCTTCAGCCAAATTTGATCCAACCATACTCTTTTATATATATAAGTCAGAACAAAGAGTATGGATTCTATCAATATGAGTTGATGCATCACTACCATAATTCGAGGAAAGAAATAATCCATTAGAATCGTTTTGTATCTAGGATACAATACAACAGCATCAACCATCACACCATAGATTTCATCCCAATATTTTCCAAACTTTTCTAACATACTTTTCGCCATATTTTTTATCACATCACATGAAGAATTAAGCCAAGCATTCAATGATAATCTAATTTCACAAATTATTGGAAAAAATAAGTTAGTTGTTGGGTATTTAGTGCGAGAAAACATCTCCGTCATGGTATAGAAAGGCTTCAAATGCTCACATACTACTCTTGCCAACTCCCACTCCACTTCAATAGGCAAGTGCTTATATTGGTTATCACGATGCTTGAGACAAGTAAAAACATCTTTATAAAGCAAAGCACCTTCAAGCATCAAATATGTCGAATTCCACCTAGTTTTACAATCAAGTACTAAACTCTTAAAACAATTCAACATCAACTGGTGGTTAGTCGTATCTTCGAACAACTCTATCCTTTTAGGTGATGATGTCCAATAATTAACATTATTTCTAACTTTTTCAATCTCATCACCTATCACATCTACCCATCCTTAACAATTATATTAAAATGTGAGCACAGCATCTAATATGCATCAATTTTCCATTTAATAATAATGAACCAGAAGGAAATTTAGCCAAAAAAGTAGAATCATAGCATCATTAGTGGAACAATTATCAACAATTATTATAGATAACCTTCGATATACATTCTAATCCAACAGACACTTAGCCAATTCATTAGAAAGTGCTTTAGTAGTGTGTGGAGAAGGCACATATATAAATCCAAACAATTCAAAAAGAGTAAAAAAAAAATTACAAATGAGAATAAACAAAACAAAGTACATATAATAAAATATATAAAATATTAAAATATTAAATTAGTACCTTAAGATCCAATTTTGTAGAGTCCACGAATTGCCAATAAAATGCATGGCACGACCATATACCCCTTTCTTTGATTGCTAGATGTCCACATATCCGTAGTAATGGAAACTTTACTAGTAATATCCTCCAACAAGGCCATTGTCTCATCCTTTTCGAAATCAAACAACTTAAAAACTTTTTTTTTTAACAACGTTCCTACAAATTTTATTAAGCAAAGGCTTAACAATTCCCTAACCTTCATACTCAACAAACCTCAAAAGAAGCTCATGCATAATTATCATTCTTGCTATTTTCTGTCTAGCAAGTGCTTTATCAAATCCAGTGGGATCAAATACTGAAATTATTTAAGTTTCAACATTTTTTTTCTTGTAGACCTTAGATGCTTGGCTAGGTCTAGAATTTGGAGCTGGAGTTGATTCTTGTATCTGTTTAGGACACCTATCAATATGGTTTAGCAAATGAGAAGTTCCACTCGATTGCTATCCAGCAAAACCTTTGCCATAATGATTACACACTGCCTTTATTTTTCCATTAATTGTTCGTTTTGTGAAATGGTCCCAAGATCTCAAAGTTTGTCTCAATAAGCTTCTAGGTTGTCCTTTCGAGTCTCATTTTGTACCCCCACTAGTTGAATGAGTTTGTGGTTGAATGAGTTTATGGATTTTCAACATTAACATTACTTGAGGTTTGAGGGTTTAATTAAACAACATGATCCGGATCAAGATCAAACATACTTAACCTTAAAAAAATTAACATATTAGTTTATAGAATATTATATTTTGCAAGATTCTCTTTATTTCTTGCAATCATGACAGACGGATTACAATCATATATCAAACATAAGCAAACATTGCAAGAAGTAATAAACTTAAACAAGCAACACAACCAAAATCGTAAACTTCTAAATTTTAATCCTTGCAACTTTCAACAATGAGATTGAAATCAATCTTGCAATCATATAAAACAGATAAATTCACTTAACATAAGCTAATTTGTCGTAGTCCATAAAATGAGCAAAACCCACATTATATATATACATCTCTGTGTGTGTGTGTGTGTGTCTAAAATAAATGCAAAAAGATTCTCTTGTTTAGAAATTAGAACCAAGCAATTCTTAAACCCTGAACATGCTTGAACCATTTTAACTCGCAATTTTATTTTAACAGACTTATCAATGATGGTATGAATAATCAGTCACTGAGAAATACATCAGTTATGATCAAACACAGATTCACAAATGCTATAATTGCACTGCAAAGACATATGGAAATCAAAACACTACTAAAACATAAAATTAAAAAACTAATTGCAACAATTTTTTTTCCTTTTTTTCCCCTTGCGCAATTGCGGTGTTGGTTAACTAGTCAAGAATGAAGGAAATTATATACCAAAGAAGCCAATTAGCTTGACATGTACAAGCTTTCACATCACCCAAATTGCAATTTTAATTTCGAAAATTTAAAATTTCAATAGAATTCATAAAATCCAAAAATGCATAGACAAGAAACAATAATAACAAAATAAGAAAAGAAAATGCTTTTACAAAAAAATCTAGTTTTGCAAATGGCCTCCAATTTTATGCCAACATTGACATTTACATTAATGCGTTTCTAGACCTATTCAATTACAAGTGGCAGCTAAATTTTATTATAAAATTAGGACAAAATTATTTTATATAGATGTGGGTTTATTTTATAAAATTAGGACAAATTAAAACAAGATCAGAGGCAATGAATCAAACAAAATTTGAAAAGTGTCGGTGAAGAAAAAAAGAGAGATTTAAGTTGCATGTTTGTCTCTGCTTGTTCTTTTTCCTTAGTAATAGAGAGAACAGAGAAAAAAAGTGACGAGCGATGAGCAATAAGCAGTCAGTGAGCAATGAGCGACCGGCGAGTGATGAACAGCCAGCAAGCAATCACGGCTAGCGATAATCTTAGGGTTTGTTAAATCGATAATCTCTCATGACATTTGTTTTTATTTTTTCATTTTAATTTTATAAAATATATTTTTTAAACTTAAAATCAGGTAAATTGAGTAATGAATTGGGTTTTGGATATCCATTAAATATCCGTATCCATCTAATATCTAATTGGATATTTTAAAATATATCTATATCCATATCCATATCCAAAAGATTTTGGATGAATATTATCCAATCTAATTAGACTGAATATATGGATATCCAATTTTGATGGACTAATTTGTCATCCCTAATTACATCTTACATATGCTATTTTTATTTTTCTCTGTAATGCAAGGCTTTCCCTTTTAAAAATTATAATATGTTAAAAAAGTGCTCTCATTAAGAAAATTTGAAGACTAAAAAAATAAATAAGAAAAAATGAAACCAATCTACAAAAAATTGTACCAAAAGTTACCTACACAAATAGTGAAGGAAAAATAAAAGGAATTCAAGAAGCCATACTTTTTTCCATGAAATTAAGCAGTGGAATATTCGAGTGTTGGATCACGCCAATGGTTAGAAAGAAATCACAGATAGAAATCCTCCTCTATACCACATTATAAATGCCCTTTTTTTAATGGGTTGTTCTATGTTCTTTTGTATATTGAATCAGAGAAGAAATTGAGGAAGAAGTAAGAGAAGTCTTTACCTTTGATAGATTAAAAAGTTATATTATTTTCTTTTATATAAACAACGTTGAGGAAGTTGATTCAAAATCAAATTCCCTCTAAACCCCATAAACCAACGTGTATGGTAACTACTTGGCAGTTACCATACTTGGGTCGAATTGGGTCAACCCATCATGGGCGACCCACTCACACATGATGAGATGAAATCGAAACAGTAGAGTATATAATGGAAAAACAATGAACAACCACATATATTTGATCGTACAGGTAAATATACCGTGTGATCATGAACATATACAAAGACCCATTCGAGTAGCCAAAAATCATATCTCAATTGCTTACCCAGGCAAGAGATGTCTCAATTGCAATCTTATGCAAGAGAATTTCAACATATGTTCATTGTATCTCAGATTTAATTTTCTTTAATACTTAAACATACAAAACCCCCTTAGTATGCTGAAATTACGTAATCTCTATATGTATTCACAATTATAATATCCCAAAGATATTACACAATTGGTCAACCCATGAATCACGTAAAAGAAAAAAATTAAATCTTCCCATCACACTCATGTCCATCAATCCAGAGTAGTCGCTTTCCTAATCATGTTTTATAGACCAAATCATGTCAAGGTCATATATAACATGCTAAAGTAGCAGATACCAGCCTGAGATCTCAGAAATATAGTTGATAGTCACAGGGATATTAGGATTGACTTATAGAAAGTCATATGGAACTTACACAATGATGAAAAACGAAGATTCTCTCATTTTCTATTTGGTCACCAAGTACACACGGTATGATACAAGCGTTATAATGAATCTTCCATTTCAGGGCATATATCTCATTATTTCAATTCACTGTACATATCTTAGTCCAGTTACTCTTCTACAGCGTCAAACCTGAGTTCTTAAAATGAACACTCTCTTTTAGCGTCAAAATAAGATCTCATATTTGGCTTTAATTATGTCTCCGTGATGGTAGGGTACATTATGGTTGGTCTACGAGAAATATTATTTACAACCTCATCTTGACTCTAATCAAGGCAACAAAATTTGTAGAATAGCCTCTCTTATTTAGCTCTTAAACAAATATACTGTTTCATTATTCTACTTGTCTCATCTGAGCTTGCTCCCATAACAACTGAGGCCACTACTCGTGTAAGAAAGTCGATCATAACTTGACGACATACTCTCATATTGTTGGGTCCAGTTTATTTGGGGCTCAAAAGCCCAAAGTCTAAAAAAAGTTGATGGATGTGTAATTAATATTAAGTTTTGGACTTGGATAAAAATTGCCATGAAATTTACCTATAAAAGGAAATGGCAGCCCGAATTATGAATTGGACAAAAAAAGTAGGGCAGAAGAAGTGGCAAGAAAGAGAGAAAAGATAGTGCAAGTTCTAATTTGAGAATAGTAATTTCAATATTTGATTGGACTATTAGAAGGTAAAATTAACTTCGTTTTCTCTCAAATTTTGAGGGTAAGTTCATGGCACCGCCCTGTAAAATCCTATTGGTCTTGATTTTTATTTTATCCTCTCTTTAGCTATTATTTAAAATACCCACTTATTAGAGAGACAGTTATTAGGCTGTTACCGTAAGCTAAGAATACTAAGATTATTAATGTTGTTAACTTCTAGTATTATCTAGAGAAGAATTTATGTTGTAATCTCATTAATATATTGGAAGATTTTATCGGACTATGGTCCTGTAGTTTTTCCTACTTTAGGTTTTCCACGTAAAAATCTATATTTTTTGTGGTTGGTTTTTACTTTAGATTTTGTTAGTTTATTTTTATACCTATTTATTTATGGTACGCATCTTATTTTAATCACACAAAAAGGGAAAGAGATTTGTTTCCACTTAATTTGCAGTTGCTTATGGTAATTCCTTTTCCAACAGAGTAATTTCACAGCTTCCAGGTTGTGTGCTTTATTACTTGTGTGGTTGAGATGGAATAGTCCTCAGCATGCATGATTAAATTAAAGTCACGACATTATGGTATTTGAAAGTCCAGGATGGAAGATTTATTGTATATGAAAGACTTACATGAACCCATTGAGGGCGAAGAAGCTAAACCCGCTACTTTAGATAATAAGAAATGGGCTCAATTAAACTAGAAGGTCGCAGGTACTATTAGATCATAAATTGATCAGAGTGTGTACCACCATGTAGTGGAGGAATCTACAGATGATGTTCTTTGGAGGAAATTAGAGATGATTTATGAGCATCCAACAGCACATAATAAAGTCAATCTGATAAAAAGGCTTGTTAACTTGAAATATAAGGAGGGGCGCAGTATAACTGAACACACTAGTGAGTTTCAAGGCTTAGTTGATCAGTTGACTACTATGAAAATTATTTTAGATGATGAGTTACAGCATTATTGCTGTTTAATTCTTTGCCTGATAGTTGGGAGATATTAGTGGTGTCAGTGAATAATTCAGCGCCGAACGGGAAATTAACCTTAGATATGGTTATAGATAGGTTGCAAAATAAAGAATCCAGAAGAAATAGTGTTGAAATAGTTTCCTCTAAGTCAGATGCACTTGTTTCAGAAAAGCAAGAAATTTAGGGGAAAAAGCCAAAGAAGAAATTCCCATCAGCAGAACAATTGTGGAAAAAAGAAAAGACGAAAGAAAAGAGTGATGCTCAGAAAAATGACAAAGAGAGCATTGCAGCCATAGTTGATGATGATTTTGGTACTGTTTATGATGAGAGCTCTATAAATCTCACTTGCACACCAATGATTAGATGATTGATTTCGGTACTTTGTTTCATGTTACTGCACATCGTGATTATTTCATGTCTTATGTTAACGATGATTATGGCTATGTTCCGATGGGAAATGAGGGGGCATCCAAGATTGTGGGCATAGGAGATATTTGCTTAGAAACCAACGTTGGATGTAAGTTGTTACTTAAAAATGTCAGATATATACCAGATATTCGCCTTAATTTAATCTCTACAGGCAAGCTTGATGATGATGGTTATATCAACCAATTTGGTGAAAGAAAATATAAGCTCATCAAATGCTCTCTAGTGCTAGCTTAAGAGAGAAAAGTATACACCCTCTACGTGTTAAAAGCCAAGATTAAGAAACAATGTATGAATATGGTTATAAAAGATTCTGACATTAAGACATGGCATAAAAGGTTTGGTCATATTGGTGAGGAAGAGTTAGAAACTTTTGCTAGAAAAAGATTTCTCCCTAGCTTCGCAGGTATGTCCCTCAAGACTTGTGTTCATTACTTAGTTGAAAAGACACATTGAGTAGCTTTTAAAAGATTTTCTTCGTCTAGAAAATGACAAATACTTGATTTGATTCACAGTGATGTTTGCATGATGCAAAGTAGATCAATAGGAAGTGTATTTTACTTTGTGACTTTTATTGACAATTGTTCTAGGAAAGTGTTGGCTTTTGCTTTGAAATCTAAAGACCAAGTGCTTAATATATTTAGGTCCTTCCATACTTATGTTGAGAAAAGGACAAGAAGAAAATTAAAATGTGTCAGGGCAGATAATTATGGTGAGCTCAAGGGACCATTTGAGCAGTATTACAGATCCTATGGAATCAGACTTGAGAAGACTATACCAAAGACCCTGCAGCAGAATGGTGTTGCAGAAAGGATAAATAGAACTATTGAAAAGAGGGTTAGGTGTATGCTTTCCAATGCCAAGCTTTCTAAATCTTTCTAAATCTTTCTCGGCAGAGGCTATGCGTACTGCAATTGACTTGATTAACCTTTCTCTTTTAGCTCTATTAGATGGCGATGTACTTGAGAGAGTTTAGACTAGGAAAGATGTTTCTTATAAATACTTGAAAGTATTTAGTTACTGAGCATATGTTCACGTTTCTAAGATTGAGAGATCGAAGCTTGATGATAAAGCTAAGAAATGCATTTTATTAGGCTATATGCATGAAGAATTTGGGTACAAATTATAAGATCCAGTGGCGAAAAAATTGATCAGAAGTATAGATGTTGCGTTCCTTGAAGATCAGATAGTTGGCGATGCAGAAAAGAGTGACGAGTCTTAGTTATCTCCAGAGATTCCTATTATTCCAACTTCAGTTTCTCTACTTATAGTTTATAATGATTATGGGGAATATGTAGAGGATAATAATGATAGTCCAGCAGAACCAGTTGACCAGGCACCTCCAGAATCACATGTGCCACAAGTTAAGCCAAAATTGAGGAATCCACTAGAGAGTGGCGACCTTCCACTAAATATCCTCCACATGAGTATGTAATGCTTACAGATGGAGGGAGGCAGAATGTTTTGAAGAAGCCATGTCTCACCAGCATAAAATGAATGGGTTAAAGTCATGCAAAAGGAGATGAAATCCTTGAATGAGAACCACACTTGTGATTTAGTGAAGCTGACTAAGAGAAAAAAGGCACTAAAGAACACATGAGCTTACAAGTTGAATACTGAAAATAACTTACAATAACAATACAAGGCTAGATTGGTTGTGAAGGGTTTCGGTCAGAAGAAAGGTGTTGATTTTAAATATAGATTTTCTCCTGTGGTGAAGATGTCTTTTATCCGAGTTGTCTGAGGTTAGCAGCTAGCTTAAACTTGGAGATTTAGTAGTTTGATGTAAATACATTTTTCTTGCATAATGATTTAGAAGAGGAAATATACATGGAGCAACCCGAAAGGTTCAATATCAAAGGCAAAGAAGAACATATGTGTAAGTTGAAGAAAAGTTTGTATGGGCTGAAACAGGCACCAAGACAGTAGTACAAGAAGTTCGATTATTTTATGGGGAATTATGGTTTCAGTAAGACTATGTACAACCATTATGTTTTTACGAAGAAGTTTGGTAATAATGATTTTATCATTCTTTTACTTTATGTGGATGACATGTTGATTGTTGGTCAGGATGCTAGTAAGATTGACAATCTGAAAAGAGAGCTTAGCAAATCTTTTGCAATAAAAGACTTGGGACCGACGAAACAGATTCTTGATATGAAGATTTCTCTCAATAGAAAATCTAAGATGTTATGGTTATTGCAAGAAGCATATGTTGAAAGGGTTCTTGAAGATTTAACATGAGTAAGACAAAATTTATTTGTTGTTCACTTGCAAGCCATTTTAGACTTAGTAGTTGGTAGTTTGATGTACGTCATGGTTTGTACAAGACCATATATTGTTCCTGCAGTTAGTGTAGTCAACTGGTTTCTCTTCAATCCAGGCAAAAAACACAGAACAACGGTAAAATAGATTCTCAAATAGCTCAGAGGCACTTCCAAGGTATGTTTATGTTTTGGTGGTAACAAACCTGTGTTACAAGTGTACACGGATATAGATATGGCAGAAGATGTTGATTCAAAAAAACCCCTATCAGGATATTTGCTTACCCTTGCAAGGAGCAGTCTTATGGCAGTCCAGACTTTAGCAGTATGTTGCCCTATCTACCACTGAAGAACAGTATATTGCAATCATTAAACGTTGGAAAGAAACCTTGTGAATGAAGAATTTCCTACAAGAGTTGGGTGTGAAGTAAGACAACTTTGTTGTGTACTGCAACAGCCAGAGTGTCATTCACTTGGCAAAGAATTCGACATACCATTCAAAATCTAAATATATTGATGTAAGGTATCATTGGATATGAGACGTGTTTGAGAAGAAACAGTTGCTGCTTGAGAAGATACACACAATGGAGAATAGATAAGATATGATAACAAAACCATTGCTCAAGGAGAAGCTAAAAAGTTGTATACAGAAAGGGGGGTTGGCGGTGCCCCTTAAATAATTTAGAGTATGAGATTTATTGAGTCCATCTCATTTAGGGGCCTAAAAGCCTAAAATCCAAAAAAACTTATTTGATGTGTAATTAATATTAAGCTTTGGACTTGGATAAAAATTGCCATAAAATTTACTTATAAATGCAAGCGGCAGCCCTAATTATGAATTGGAAAAAAAAGGCAGGCAGAAGAAGCGGCAAGAGAGAGAAAAGACAAAAGAGGTTCTAATTTGAAAATAGTGATTTCAATCTTTAATTAGACGATCGGAAAACAAAATTAACTCAGTTTTCTCTTAAATTTTGAAGATAAGTTCATGGCATCACCCTCTACAATCCTACTGGTCTTTTGATTTTTATTTTATCCTCTCTTTGGCTATTATTTGAAATATTCACTTGTTAGAGAAACAATTATTAGACTGTTATTGTAAGTCAAAAATACTGAGATTCTTGATGTTGTTAGCCTCTAGTATTATCTAGAAAAGAATTTATGCTGTAATCCCATTAAAAAAGTGAAAAATTTTATCGGATTACGGTCCCGTGAGTTTTTCTGCTTTAAATTTTTCACATAAAAATCTATCTTTTGTGGTTGGTTTTCGCTTTGGATGTTGTTGTTTTTTTTTTTTTTTTGCCTATTTATTTGTGGTACACATCCTATTTTAATCACACAAAAAAGAAAAGAATTTTATTTCCATTTAATTTGCAACTGCTTATGGTAATTCCTTTCTCAACACATGTGTGTAATTATGTCTTTCATAAAATAAATTAGAAATAAGAAAATTTTAAACATTATTACATTTAAAAAAATGTTTATATCAGAAAGATGTTCTTTAAAATAAATACATCTTAACAATATAAAATTACAATCTACGTAGCTCTAATGATTTAGCATGAAAGGCGAATACATCCCTCATTACAGCTTTGGTATGTGGATATACTATCATGTTATACGTGGATATATATTGTATGGCTACTTCCTTCTTCACCAAAATATCTCTTATAAAATTATATTTAATCTCAATGTGTTTCAACTTGCTATGGTATTTGGCATCCTTGGAGAAAGAGATAACAGTTTGACTATCACAATAAACAATTACTGGACTAGCATTACTAATATTGATTTCTAAGTTCTCCATAAATCTCTTAAACAACACAGCTTTTTGCATTACTGCAGAACATGCAATATACTCGGCTTTCATTCTCGATAAAGTCATGCATGTTTGCTTATTGCAACTCCATGTAATCGCTCATTTGTTTAGCAAGAATGCATATCTCAAGGTTGATTTACGCTCATCTAAATTGCCACCCTAGTCAACATCTGAATATCCGACAAATCACAAACTACCTCCTTGATAGCATAAAGAATAATTTACAATGCCTTTAAGATATAGTACAATTCTCTTGATAACAATCCAATGCTTCTGACCAGGATTAGACTGATATCTATTCATCAATCCTACAGCATAACTGATATCAGGCCTTATACACATCATGACATACATGAGACTTCCAATGTCATTTGCACAAGGAACTTTAGCCATTTTTTCTTTTTCTTGATGAGCCTTAAGACATATATCGAGACTAAGAGATTATCCTTTGGCTTAAAGTCACCCATGTTGAACCTTTCAAGAATCTTCTTAATGTAAAACTCATGTGATAATGCTAGAAGTTTCTTTGAACGATCCCTGAAATTTTTAACTCTTAATATATAAATTGATTTGCCTATATCTTTCATGTCAAAATTTAAATATAGTCAATCTTTAACAGTTTTGACAAACTCTTTATATTTTACAGCCAATAGTATATCGTCCACATATAAAGATAATATTGCAAAAACATCTCCATACCTTTTAATGTATATACAATAGTCTTCCTTAACCATACTGAAGCCATAAGAAAGTACAGCTTGATGGAATTTGAGGTTCCATTGTCTAGAGGACTGCTTAATGCTATAAATAGATCTTTTGGGCTTACATACATTGCGCTCTTGGCCTTTGATAATAAAACTTGGTGGTTGTTACATATAAATTTCCTCTTCTAGTTCTCCATTGAGAAATACAGTTTTTACATTCATTTAATGTAACTTAAGTTCTAGATGCACAATAATAGCCAAGATTAATCGTATAGAGGTAACCTTACTATAGGAGGAAAGGTCTGTTTATAGTTTATGCCCTCCTTTTGGGTATAGTCTTTAGGGACTAATCTTGCTTTATATATCTCGATTATCCCATCTATCTTACGCTTTATTCGGAACCCTTTGTTTTCGATAGTTCTACAGTTAGGCGGAAGATTAATCAAGTCTTAAACCTGATTGACTTTCATAGACTTCACATCTTCCTACATTGCTTTCATCCACAAATCCCTACTAGACGATGTAAGAGCCTCATTAAAAGTAGCAGACAATGTGAAAGCTTGTTAAAAGTATTTAGCCCCTCACCATCGTGTGAAGTAATCATAAAAACTTCTCCCTCAATCTTAAAATGACAACGACGAATTGGCCAACGATTGCTTTTCCGAATTGATTCCCAAGTTGGAATTGAAGTGTCTGGTATTTTACTCCTACTCAAAGTGGCAAACCCTGAAGGGCCTGCACTAGTACCAACACCAACGTTAGAAGTGATAACCTCATTTGCATCTTCTAATTCATAGAATTGAAAATCCTTATCAACTTATCTAATGCTAGGAAATTCATTTTCTAGAAAATTGACATCCCGTAATTCTAGTTGAGTCAGAGTTCCACTTTCATCTTCACCAATGAACACATATCCTTTGGAGTATTCTGAGTATCCAATAAAGATATATTTTTTACTCCTAGCTTTCAATATCCTAAACTTATGAGTGGGCTTATAAACATAAGCTGCAGATCTCCATGGTTGTAGATGAGATAAGTTACGTTACCTACTCGTCCATAACTCATATAGAATGGAACTTACTATTTTTTAATGAACTCGGTTAAGTACATAGGCAGTAGTTAAAAAAGCATCTCCATAATAAGATATTGGAAGATTTGATTGCACCATCATTGACCTAAACATTTCCAAAAAAAATCTATTTCCTCTTTTGGCTACACCATTTTGTTGTAGAGTTCCAAGAATAGTCAGCTGTCTATCTATTCCTTTCTTATTACATGGTTTCTTGAACTATTCCAAAAGGTATTCACGTCATAGGTTAGTCCTCAAGACTTTAATATTGTTGTCTAATTGATTCTCTACCATTTTTAAATGCAATTTAAAGCAATCCAATGCTTCTGATTTATGAGAAATCAAATAGACATTACCAAAACGTGAATAATCAATAATAAATATGATAAAATATGAGGCTCCATATATAGGGCTTATATTTATTTGACCACAGATATCAGAATAGATTAACCGCAATAGTTTTTTGGCTCTAATTCCCTTACCATATGGTTTTCTAATTGTTCTTCCAACTAAACAATTTCCACATTTAGGCATTTCAACCTTGGTGAGTAGGCTTAACATGCCTTCTTTCGCAAGTTTATGCATTCTTTTTTGTCCTATATGTCATAATCTAGCATGCCAAGTAATTGCATCTATCTCATTATTACTTGAAGAAGCAACATATGAAAAACAACTACTATCATAACTTGAACCATCAAGTATCGTATCTAACACAATAAAATCATTAACCAAATGGCCAGTTCCAATAAGGACTGAATTTTAAAAAAAAAATCTCCAAACAAACACCATGAATGTTTAATTTTTATCCTAACCCAAGAAAAACAAGAACATACACTAAATTTCATCGAATCTCCAGTGCATATAGGACATCGTGCAACAAAAGAATATGACAATTACACAAAGTCAATTTGCAGGTGCCTATTCTTTTTACTTTAACTCTAAAGTTATTGCTCACATATATCCATCTAGTCCCCTGACTAATTCGACGATACTCCACAAATGCATGTCAATCACGAGCTATATGGTCTGTTGCTCCTGAGTTTACAGTCCACACAGGACGAGATTCGATTAAGTATAAAACTAGTAACTAAAGTATAATTCAACAAAATGGAGTTGAGTTTTTTTTTCCGGCTCAATGCACTCACGAGTGAAGTCACCCAGCTTGCTACAATTGTAGCATTTCATCTTAGTTTTTTCATTTTTCTTGCCAACACGTTTATCCCTTAGGCGCTTCTCAACTTTTGGCTTCTTCTTATCGGGATCAGATCTCTTACCCTTCTGGTTGTACTTATAACCCCTTTTGTGCTTGAAGGTCGGAGCCTTGCACGAGCTTGACTTAGCCATATAAACACGATCAGAAAGCTTAACTGCCTCAAGGTGCTCTGTCTCCAGTTCTAGGTGATGTTCTAAATCATTAAAAGTTTTAATACTCTGCCTCCCAGAAATCAAGTAGAGATCTTATCATGCATGGACTTGTTGTTCATCAGTCAAAATATGTCCAGCAGACTTAAGTTCACGAATCATGTTTGATATTTCCTTAGATGTTGCCTCATAGTATGATTTGGGCGCTTCCAATAAGAATTAAACTTGGTCGTTAGCCTTCTTGGCTTAGTGGTTGAAGTGCCACCAAACTTGTCTTTCAGGGCGATCCATATCTCTTGAGCAGTCTCATACTTCTCAAACTTACATATAAGGTCATCTTGCATGTTGCTCAACATCATTATGCGAGCATTGCTATTTTTCTTTCTTCAAGTTTAATAAGCCTTAAGATCTCTCATATATTAAGTAGTATTACCTTACTCAGGCTCAGTTAGGGTGTTGTTAAGATCTTCTAGAGTCTCTCGCTCTTTTAGGATGTACTGAATTATACAGTGCCAAATATCATAATTGTTACCATTTACCTTCTTACCCTTAGTCAACTCGGCCACAATGTTCATAGATGCAGATGCAATCTCAATTATCTTTTAACACATAGACAATTCAAAATACAATCAATAAAAGCATAATCAATAATTACACATAAACAATTAATTTTGCCGCAAACACGAACTAAAAAACATGACAAATTGATATTGGAAATGGAATTGAAAAGTCGTCGAAGCTTCCAATTATCAACCTATTCCCTTTATCATATTCATCATTAATTTGATTTCAATGCACAAAATTATTAGTTCTAAATATGAATTCATTAAATTCTATTTGTTTAGGACTCTCACTTAGCAGAATAATTCATGAGATACCATAAAAGGGCATATTGAGTTGAGCAACAACTAACGTAGACATTTATTAATAAAAATATACAACATATTGTTCAATCAATAAAATAAAACCAATATCAAAACAATATGAGTCAACAAACAAATGAAATAATCTAATATGATCAAACTAATACATACAATCTTCTACATGTTCTTAAAATATTCTTTGTTGCTCAAGACTCTTTCATCTAATTTATACTCATGTGCATCTCCAAATAAAAAAAAAAATAGTTCCTTCTTGATGATCCTATTTATGGTTTTCTAATACCGTAATGTCTACCCTCTACCAAGACGACTAGCTTATTTCTCATTTCGAAAGCTCGTGTGAATGTTAAGTACTGAGGTTTGCTTCATTTTTTAAGTAAGACGATGCTCTTCCATCAGCTCAATTTCACACTTCATCATATAATATGTATTGTTCTCAATTTGCTCTAATGCGTGAGCCTTAAAGACAAGCATATTGTCATCATTGGGTTAGGAATTTATGAGGACTCATTGATAATAATCCCAATCTGCATACTTGGTGCTTGATTTTTTATATTTTAGTTTGCTAAAGACCTCATATATATCTTTTATATTTATACACATAGAACAGTCTGGGTCCATGTTATAATTCTCCATTTTCTTCATAAGTTCTTCATGAGATAAATTATCATTAATTTGAAGTAAATCAATAAGTGCAACTTAAGCTCTATATGTCGTTAATCTGTCTTCCTTACTCCATAATTTTCTAACGAGATGCATCTAGAACAAATAACAAAAAATTCATATTAGTGATCGTTAACAAATGACTAAACACGAGGTACAATCAAATTTCATCCAATTTCCATGAAAAAATATTTTTGAGCCCCCTCTAGAGCGAAATATTTATTAACATATAATGCTCATCCATAAGACTATATATATTTGATCTGAAATTTTATTTCAAAAAGAAGAAATAATTAGAATTTTGATTTTACGATAAAAATAAATAGAAAATTAAATTTCGGATCAAACGGTGCCCAAATCGGAGTCACGGATAGCAAGATACATAAAAAAAAATTAATTTGGATACACACCGCCATGCACAAAGGTAGTTGCGTGCTCTTCATGCACGCTACAGTGTGGGCTACAATCTCGCTACAAGTTTGCTACAGTGTGCTACAATTCCGTGTGCATCCTCATGCGTCGCCTTGAGCAGCTCCAATGATGTCGAGTCGGGCACCATCTGACTTGACTTTTCATCCTAAGTCCAATGATGTCCTTATATTTTCAATCGGAGGTCAAAATAAACCAGAATCACTGAGAAACTAATTCTGATACTATTCATCATCTTCTCCAAAAATTAAGGTTTCTGACTTTTGTAACCCTAATCTGATCAAATTCTTGTTTTGGCCATAACTTTCTCAATTTAAGTTCGTTTTTAACAAATCACATGTCATTGGAAAGCTCTCAAATGATCTTTCCAATGATATATTACACACAATGTTAGGTTGCCTAGATCAAAAGATATGAGCAAATGAAATTTCTAGTTTCATGATTTCTTACGGTTCACGCAGCCTAAACCCTAGGCCCTTTTTTATGTCTATCAATTCTAGAATTTATGCTTTAATTTAAGCACTTCAGAACATAAAATCAACAGCCACCAGATCATACATTCCATAAAATTCAATTAACATATGATATTCATGCTTTTTCATGAAATAAATTCAACCATATGCACGAATCCAACACAATAGAAAGCTCTGATACCAATGAAGGAAAAATAAAAGGAATTCAAGAAGCCATACCTTTTTCTAAGAAATTAAGCACGAAATATTCAAGTGTTGGATTACGCCAATGGTCGAAAAGAAATCACAAATGGAAATCCTCCTCTGTACCACAGTATAAATGCCCTCTTTTTAATGGGCTGTTCTATGCTCTTTTGTATATTGAATCAGAGAAGAAATTAAGGAAGAAGTAGGAGAAGTCTCTGCCTTCGATAGATTAAAATGTTATATTATATTTTGTTTTAATTTAAACAATGGTTAGGGAAGTTGATTCAAAATCAAATTCCTTCCCATAAACCAACGTGTATGGTAACTGCTTGGCAGTTACTTGGTTCGGATCGGGTCAGCCCTATCATGGGCGATCTGTCCATCCAACAAATAAATTTTAAAAAAAAATCTAAACAGCACCCCCGCGCTCAGACTTACAGGCAAAAAGTCAGTAGCAGCTTTAAGAAAGATCGAAGGAAAATCGATTTCTCTCGCAACATCCAACAAATAAATTTTAAAAAAAAATGTGTTTTTTCTTTACTAAAATAAGAAAAATAGCTACAGCTTACATGGATTAATATATGATATATCATTATCTTGTTCTTATTTTCTTATAACCCCTTTAAATATATAATTGATTGTGACTATGGTTTTTGAGGAGTATTAAATTCTATAGCGTGGATATCATGGACGATTAAATTTTATTAAATTTCGTTCATTTTTTAATCATCTAGCGTGTCCGCCAAAAAATTGTGCAAGTGATCCGCAACGTAGCTGGACTCTAAACAATTCAAACGAGACACAATAGATATCCATTTATTGAAAAATAATACCAGCTTTTTCATGAAATGAATAATATTTTATTGTATTTCTCTACAATAATTATAAGAAAACAAGCAATCAGCAGCAATGAATCCACAGCAAGATGGAAACTTTCTTTGATGATGCATCATGAATTCATGACTGGATACTCTTCGACACAACCAGCCCATGGCCCCGTGTTAGATTCCCCAACAATGGGTCTCAAACACTGCAAAACGACGCTACCGCACTTGCTCCCAGTCCCGGCTCCAATTAGCCAAACTTTGTCACCTTTCTTCACTCTCTCTTTAGCCTCCATGTAAGCTAACTCATACCACAATGAAGAAGATGACTGGTTTCCAAATCTGTGCAATGTCATCAGAGCAGCTTCAATGTCCCTCTCCCCGAGCTTCAGATTCTTCGCTATCTCTCTTACCACCGGCCTTCCCGAAACCGGCAGGCAAAAATGTTGCACCGCGGCCTTAAAATTTGGCACATAAATATCACAAGAATTTTTAATAAACCCCTTTTTTATAACTGAAATACCAAGCCAAAATAACTCTCTAAAGGGCAAAATTTTAAAACCCAAAATTGTTATATTTGCTCTAAGAGTTTCTCCAGCGATTTGCAGCAAATCCCTGTTGAGTGTTACCCCAAGCTTCCCATTAGAGTCCTCTTCGCGAATTCCGGAATTATAAGCCTTGTCATCAAAGGCTCTATTAGTTCTCACAGTGCGAACAACTTTGTATTTTGATGATCTTTTTGCTTTTTTTTTGTTTGTTAACAAAACTGCTGCACTGCCCATTCTGAAGAGGCAGTTGAGGAGCAACTTAGGCCTCTCGTTACCCGAGTACCAACCGGTGGATAATATTTCAGTGCTGAGGACAAGGGCATCGGAGTCTTTTTGGGTTTTGAGAAGGGCTTGAGCCATGTCGATGGCAAGTGCACTCGCACTGCAGCCCATGCCGGAGAGGTTAAAGTTCTTGATGTCACTCTTCATGGAGTATTTATTGATGATAATGGATGAAAGTGAGGGCGAAGGGCAAAAGCCACCACAGTTTATTATGAGGATGTCGATATCTTGAGGTGAGATCTGAACTTTGGAGAGGAGATTTTCGATGACTGGGAAGAGGACCATTTGAGCTTCTTTGATGGATTCTTGCTGATTGGTTTTTGGAGGAATGTAGTGTAATGCTGGAGGGAGATAAGTCTCTTCACTTTGTCCTGAGCAAGTGAGGACTTTGGACATGAAAGCCATGCTTTCGGTGTCGAAAGTTTCTACCAATGAGGAGTTTTCAAGAAATGAGGAGAAAGGGACTCTGCAGAAGCATGGTGGCTTGTAACATGAGAAGTCCACCAGATATGTTCCTGAAGGCTTTGAAAGGTAGAATTGGAGAAGCAAAATAATTACAAGACAAGTGAAATAGAAGAAATGGCAAATGGGTTTGAAGTGTTGATGAATCAAGAATGCTTCAATGGCAGTTACAAGAATAAGAATTAGAAATTTTAGGGTTTCATAAAGAGTTGAATGCAAGTGATCAGATAGCATTTTGCCAAAGCTAGAGAGAAGAGATGCTGACATGCAGTTGGTCTGAGAGTGTCTCCGAGAAGGTTTAAATGGAGTTGAAAGTGAAGGGTACGGACAATAACATTGGAATCACTAAATTTTATATTTTTGTAAACAAAGAAATAGTTTATCTATTTGTATCAAATAAGTCAATTAACCCTAATAAATTAGTAGGGGACTTAGTTGCCACAAATGGATAAAGTATGCAGTTATTTGATAAAACATAAAGATTAATTTAGAGAACCGCATGTTATTAACGCAGTAAACAGTGTTTGGCAGATGGTACTCGTTAACTATGCCAGTGATAATAAATACTCATTAAAAGCAAAGGCATGGTCATTCAAACTCTTTGTATTTGTCAGAGGAAGGAAAATTTCAACGATGGCTCTGAGAAATTAATAAGTTGCTATAAAATTTGGACTTCAGAATACCGATCATAAATTTTATGACTTCAGAATACCGATCATAAATAAGCTCAAGCCTATTTTGAGAGACACTCTCAGGCCAAATGTCCTCATAAATTTGGACTTCAGAATACCGATCATAAATTTTATTAATAAGTTACCACTACCATTGACTGACATAAATGTCCTTAGTTGAGACAAGTTATGGAACGGTGTGTAGAGAGTTTCAACCCTGCCTGCTTTGACGGTTTTTCCTCGTAAAATGAAAAAATTTAAGGATAATTCTTGGAACTGAAGTCCAAAAAATTTATATATATTACGGGCACAGCTATGTTATCACTGTAGTAACATATTAGGTTCTTTTGCCTTTCCCTAATCCACCGTTAAATTTACTTCAAAATAAGTACAATGGCTAAGATATGATGCTTCTGTTGGGTTATTAATGTTATATTTTCTAATGTTTGCTGTAAAATTACAAAAGTAACAAAGTTTAGAACATTGACACATAAGTCCATAAATTTACAATTTATTATTTAATTATATTAAAATATTTTAATTATATTAATAATATAATTAAAACATTTAATAAGTAAAAATTGATAATTATTTAATAAGCTAATATAACTAATAATAAATACTTAAATATTATATAAAAATAAAATTACAACATAATATTACATTGTTTAATTCTATTATAGTAATTAATATATATAATTGATTATTATTTGACAATTTAATATAACTAATAATAAATACTTAAATAATATATAAAAATAAAAATATAATATAATATTATGTTCTTTAATTATATTATAATAATTAGTATATAAAAATTAATTATTTTTAAATATTTAATATAACAAATAATAAATACTTAAATATCAATAAATTTGAATAATATTAATTTAAAATTAATAGTAATCTAAATAATTATATAAAATTTTATTATATATACTACAGTTCATGTTGCATCAAACATGATATTGTATTACAATTTAATACACCTTAATGACACACACTATAATACAATGCAACTAATGCAATACAATATATTGTGTCAAATGACCTAGTTAATTTCACCGATAAATTGATTTATTCTTACATTTGAATTAATATATTTAAATTAATATTCTTTCTTATTAATTAATTATTTTAATATATAGTAAAACCATGCATTAATTACAAACCATATTTTATGATAAATATGAGTATGAATTTGATGTCTTGTTCTTAATTTGTAATTAATATTTTTTTCATAATACTTATTCAATCTACAGTAAATAATTTTAATATGCAATAAAAATATATTCATTTACTAAGTAATAATTTTTTATTGTTTAATAAGAACATATCAAAAAGTGAGATGGGGTGGCAACTTGCTCGTCATTTATCCTTATATCTACAAGCTTGAGGAATAAGTTTAGAAGCTTTAATGAGAACTTGGAGGTAAAGTCATTTTATACTCCACACTTATTTGAGAACCTTTTTCACATCTCATGTTCGATAATTTTGATTTAATGATAGAATTTAGTTGCTAATTGCTAGAGATATGGAACTGAAACTAGTGGGCATGTAAAGAATTCAATCATTTTTTTATATCATTTTAATTTATTTTTTTAGTTCAAATAAAAAAATTAGTTTTATCAAGAATATATTTGACATTTAGGTAAGTGTATATATGGAGTAAATTTTCTTTTTAAAACTTTGATGGTGGGTGTGTGAATTAATAATTAAAAAATATCTTCACCTTTTGATTTAAGTTTAAAAAAATCAAAATAAGTAGGACTAATGAGTCAAAATTTAGGATTATCTTATTGTTTTCTAATTTTAGAATAAAATAGGGATTGCAGTATAATTAACTCAAAAAGGACAAAAAAATGTGATATGTTACCACTGTTGTAACATAGCAGGATCCATATATTAGGGTGCAATTGCACATCACATTTTCCAATAGCCTGGTTTAGCAAGTTAACTTTTTGTTCTCTATTTGGGGTATCAACGAGACTTTGTATTAGCCAAGCCTTTGGGCAACATTAGTGATGCTGCATCTTTAGAAAGACAAATCAAATTGTACCCATTTTTAGTATATTTCATAGATTGCTCAACTTGGACATACGTTGGCGGTTTTTAAGCAAAGCACTATCAATTCTTGCACTACAAGAGAGACAGTTAATAGTGTCTTTTAAATTCAACTTTAACTGTATAAATCTTTTTCCATTACATAGTGAAATACAAGTTATGCAACCCAAGAGGGGGGGTGAATTGGGTTTTTAAAAATATGCAATACAATTCGCACAACAATTTAATCTATTGCCTTAATCAAATCAAAAACAATAAATTCAATCAAGCACAATATTAAAAGAGTAAGGGAAGAGAAAGCAAACACAAGAATTTTTACGTGGTTCGGCTATCCCCGCCTACGTCCACGCCTCCAAGCTCACCCGGCTTGAGGATTTCACTATCCAAGCCTCCCAAGGCTTCAAATGTTTACAATTGACTTCCAAGGTGTCAATGGACCTTTACAACAAGAGATTATCTCCCCAATCTCTTCACCCCAAGTGTTTCCCACACTTGTACACTCACAATTTGATGAGTAATGAAAATCACAACAATGAAACTCTCTTTAAGAGTGGATAACAAATTATAGCTCAATAATGATTCAATAAATGATGATTTGCGAAATAGAAGCTCAATATATGTTGTATGATCTTATTTATGCTTGGATTAGTCTTTAAAATGAAGTTGGGATTGAGTTTTTATAGTTAAAGCCCGAAAACTAGCCGTTATAGACAAATTCCAGCAACCAAGCGGTTAGCCGCTTGATTTATCCGGCTAGCCGCTTGTAACAGTGATATTACCGTTATTTTGAATTTTGCTACAGTAACACTGTTCACCAAATTTACACTTTAGCCCAAAACTTTCTATAATTATACTATGACCCTAAACTTTATAAAACTTTACAAATAGGTCCAATTTCAGAATTTCCAAATAACATTGTATTTCAAAACTTTCTAAAATTATGATATGGCCTCAAATATATTATTATTACTCAAAGAAGTCCTTTTCAAAATTTAACATAATACCCATAATTTTCAAAGTTTTCAAAACCTTTCACTTTAGTCCAAAATTTGAAAATATAAGATTTTCCTCAGGCGGCTAGTCGCTAGCCTCTGGCGGTTAGCCGCTTCCTCTCTGTCCAATTTTGGATTTCATGTGATTGAATTTCATTCGGGTCTTCAAACTTTCATAAATTATAATATGGCCCAAAACGTTTCAAAACTTTGCAAATAAGTCCAAATTCGAAATTCAAAATAATACTTATTGAAATCAAAGATTACAAAACTTTTTCTTTTAAGTCCAAATTACTCAAATCCACAAAATACTTTATCTTATAAATATAGAACCTTTTAGTTATAAATATAAAACCTTTTAGTTTATGAAAAATAATTATTGAATTAATCTTTTGAGCTTCTCAAATGCTAAATCATGCATTAATTAAATCATACCGGCTTTACAAGAATTTATCGCAATAATTCATCCGTTGAGCTCTAAACTTCATTCTTGATTTCGCCGTTGTCCGATGAGTGTCTTGAACTTGATTTCACTTGATTCACTTGCATAAATATTACCCTTCAAGAACTAGTGAACTTGTGAAAAATAATATTTATCAAATCACATAAGACACATGTTTGTTATCATCAAAATTACATTATGTGCAGCCCTTTAGGCTAACACATAGTGATTAGCTCTTGTGAATCATAATTAGGTGATCCAAGACCAAGAGTGAAAGCAAGGTAAAGATTACCTCTTGCGAATCACAATTAGGTGATCCAAGACCAAGAGTGAAAGCAAGGATACAGGAAATTTTGCTTTTATATATATATACATACATATATTTATATTTATATATATATATATATATATATATATATATATATATATATATATATATATAAGGTGTTCTCTGTTGAGGCAAACAAATTGAGGCCTTAAGCGATTAGTGGGCTAATGGGTTCAATTTTCAGAAAGCCATCTTAGACATTTTGTGGCGATTCTCACTCAACTCTTTTTAATTACGCAAGGCATAATTAATGCTTGCAATTAGGGGTGGCATTTGGATGAGGTTAAGCTTTTTAAAGCTTACAGTGCTTTGCACTTAAAACCAAGTGCATTTTCAAGTGCAAATACTGGTGATAGTGTTAGCAGTGAGCTAACTTTTGTGGATGAAGAAGATGAGATATTTGAAGACCTGTCTCCAAAAATATATTGAGATGGTTGTTGTCACTAGAAATCATATAGAATCATCAAATGAGTTAAACTTTTATTTGACTGAGTCGGTTGAGTATCAAGCACTTAATTCATTGTTGATTGGGTGCTCCATTTGATATTTTGCTATGGTAGAAGGTTAATAGTTCAAAATGCCTAATTTTATCACAAATAGCAAGAGATATGCTTGCCACTACAGTATTTACTATTGTATCTAAGTCCGTCTTTAGTACGGGAGGTTGCATTATATATGAATATAAGAGTTCTAGGACTCTTAACATGGTGGAAGCATTAACATTAACACAAAATTGGGTGCGATCTTCACTTTTCATGGATGCAACAAGTAACCTTTAGGCGTTGGTTGAGGAAAATGAGTTTATGGATTCTCTTGTAGAAGGTACGAATATTTATGATTACTTATTTATTTTTAGGACTTTGTTGTTTACTTTAAGAGTTTTTTACTTTAAGGTCTTTTTGTTTCATGTAGACCTTTGTAAGTCAACACAATTCGACCATCCAAGTGTTCCAATATGAAGATTTTGTGTTGCAAGAATAAGAATCGATCGGATCAATAATAAGAATCAATTAAAAAATTAAGGCACAATCATAGTGCATAATGGTATTAATAGTATACTAGTAATGGGATTACACATTATTAGACATATTGAGTGCAGAATGGTAGTAGTAGGATACTAATATTGAGAATATTACACGTTGTTAAGGCATATTAAGTGATTCAACTCAATGTCAATTATTACTTATCCATTGATACTTGATTGGTGGTGGTTAATTGTTACTGATCTAGAATTGTTCTCTTGAGTGTTTATGCCAATAAAGATAGATTATTAATCTTACATATTTGTCATTTAGAGATGTGTTGGTGGAGATGGATTATTAATCATGTTTGTCATTTGGAGATGTAATTTTAGTAGCTTTATTGTACTCGTTATTTATTTAATTTTTTTTTTTATTAAGTTTAAACTTTTTAAAAGGCTTGTTGAAATGTTGAGGATGATTGGTAGTTGATATTTGCTTTTATTCTGCATTGGTCTGGGCTGGGATTTGAGACTTTTGGAATTTTGAGGTGTTTGCTAGTGGATTTGGGAAAAATAAACTATTGTAACCTGAATTGAACCTAATACAAAATTTAGACCCAAATTTTCAAAATGAATAGATCTGAAAACGAACCCAAACCAAATTGAACCAAATAAACTTTGATTTGGTTTAGTTCGAGATCACGTTTTGAACTTAATTGGGTTCAATTCTCTAACAACCATCTAAACTCGAACAACCCAAACCAAATCTCAATTTGTCCACTCTTACTTGCAATGCAAAGAAGAATAAAACAGTGTCTTTGAATTACTCTTTGTTTAAGTATGCACATACTTGTTGTAAATAAGCAAGTGTCCTTGTGTGAAAGCAAAGATAGTATCTTTCAAAATTTCTAATTGAACATACTTTGTTTTCTTATGTAACCTCTTATCAATTTCTTTTATATTTATTTCTAAAAAAGATAGAGGGATGAATAGCTTAGATTAGTTTTTTTACCTTTGTATATTTTTAGAATTTGAATTTAGATAGGCAACTAAATAAAATTACTTTAGAAATTGTATTTTATTGCACAATAGACTATTGTAATATTTTTTATAAATGCTATGCTTACATATTTAAGATACTTAGATTGTATCCCAACTCATGTGGCAAATGATATGTCACTATATGATTGGCTCAAGTGATAACACCTTATCATTTCTAATACAAATGATGAAATTTTATACGTGACACATTAATTATAATATAAACTAAGCAAGTATAGCATCACTCTTCTTTTTCTTTGGCTACATCAGTGAAATAAGAATTTGATTCGAATTTTTTGTTTGTTTTTGCTGGGATTTTTTTATTTAGTTTGAAACTATTATTTAAAAAACACCCACTAGGACTTGTAAAATATAATTCATCTTGACAGTTGCCTAAGAATTGAAACTAGAGTGAGTTAACAAAGAATCTTCAGTCATATACTGTTGTTTCAATAATTTATTAACATATAAAATAAGAGTAATACTAAGAATCCCAACAATCAAGTTTTAACCGATGTAACATTCAGTTATTGGCTGGTAAAATATTAATTTTATCATATAAAATTCATTATCCAATAAATAAATAATACATAACAATTAAAACTCAAATTGAGACACAACTATTCAAATTCTTAATATTATAGTAAAATTAATAACTTGGGAACGAGAACCTCAAGCATGACGCAACTGTTTGAGTCTTTGAGAAAATATATAATTTGAATAAATAAGCTAAAGAAGGGATCAGATTGAATGAGTAGACTTTCTATTTAAAGGTGAATATTGTTAATGGAATGAACAGGCAAGACTTATTCTTCTTTACTAGGCAAATGCTAAGTAACTTAGGGGCTCCCTCTTTAATATATTATTACTTCAGACAGATTCCACAGATATGATATCTATTAAAATATTGATTTCTTGAAAGTTAATCCTAGACAGATATGTGTGTGCGCATTACTCAACTTCTAATACAAGCCATATATATTAAGGGTTTTTTTAATATTAAATGAACAATTTTAACTTAAAAATTATAATATTAAAATATTTGATAATTATTAGTACTGAGGCTTGAAATTCAAATTGATTTGATCTACTACTTTTTATGATTAAAAATGTAAAATATCTTTATTATTTTTATCAAATTTTTTATTTAAAAATATCTTGACTATTTTTATTAAAATTATTACAACTCCTCCATGCCATACACGGCCCAAATTGGTACTGATTGCAACTAAAATGCTGGCTTTTTAATTCTTCCGTGAAAAAATGTTCAAATGCTTTGTTATACTCCTACGGTACTTTTACTCGTCGCTTAAAATTTTCATTTCTAACGCTTAACTTACAATCTATATATTATGCACTTCACACGAAAACCTGAGGGGATTATTAGAGGTAATACTCAATTAATTGCCGACTCGTGAATCATCGCCACAGCAAAACAATTGAAAAGCCAAAAAAAGAAAAGAATCAAACAAAATTCGAATCAAAAGATAACGCATTGTCAGCTTTTATTTCTCTTTTGGCTTGGTTACGCTCAAAGAATCTACCACCCTTCTTTGTTTGGTCCCCTATCTTATCATTCAAACCCATCTCTTTTGTTTCTCTCAATCATTCATTAACATATAAGATAGAGAAACAAGAAGAAGATTAAACTTAAAACAATAAACCCTGGAGATTAATATGCCTAAGCTATGTTGTTTTGTGTGTTTAATAACATTATTGTTTCAACTCACAAGTTTAGCAAGTTCAAAACGTGAGCAAGTACCAACACCACCATTGCCTCTGTCACCACTTCCTTCATTTTCACAACTCAAATGGCAGCAAAGGGAGCTGATAATGTTTCTTCATTTCGGAGTGAACACATTCACCGACTCAGAATGGGGCACCGGCAATGAAAATCCTCAGATATTCAATCCCGTGGGGCTAGATGCAAACCAGTGGGTTAACACAGCGGCTGAAGCTGGGGTTTCGCTGATGATTCTGACAGCAAAACACCATGATGGTTTTTGCCTTTGGCCTTCGAAGTATACTGAGCATTCTGTGGCTCATAGTCCCTGGAAACATGGACGCGGCGACGTCGTGCAAGAGCTTGTCAATGCAGCTAAGGCCCGTGGAGTCGATGTGGGGTTGTATTTGTCACCCTGGGATCGCCATGATCCAAGATATGGTCATGACTTGCAGTACAATGAATATTATTTAGCTCAGTTGCAAGAATTGCTCACAAGGTATGTATCAGTAAAAAAAAAATGGTTAATTAATTAATTCGCTTGTTGTTATGTAATTTAATTGACATGTGATTTTTTTTTTTTTTTAAAGATATGGGGATGTGAGGGAGATTTGGTTTGATGGAGCAAAAGGTTCAAATGCGCCAAACATGTCATATTATTTTACAGATTGGTTTGCGATGGTGAAGGAGTTGCAGAGCTCAATTAACATTTTCTCCGACGCCGGTCCCGACGTTAGATGGGTTGGTAATGAAAAGGGCTTCGCCGGAAGCACTTGCTGGTCCACGATAAATCGAACTTCACTATCAATCGGAAATGGAAGCATTGTTGAGTGAGTGCTTCTATTTAAGCCATTATCTTCACATGAACTTTTGTGTGATGTGTCGGTGTCTATTGAAATTTACATAGTGGTTTACTTGTTGCTTTTGGTTGTGAATTATTAGTAGTAAAATCGGTGGGTTTCAAAAGGTTTATTGTAAAATATTGACAGTAATTTTCAACAAATATTATCATCCGAAACTCCTCAAAAAATAAGTTAAACAATCTTCCCTCTTGTTACGTTATATTCTTAAATTTTTCGCTCCTGACACTCTTGGTTTTAATGTAATATTATTATTAGTTGAGAATTAAAAGCAAAAACTTAAAGGGATGAGATTTTTTAATGTAAGATTTGGAGTCCTATACTAAACAATATTACATTATGCTCATATTCTATTTTTTGAACAAAAATATACATCCCACTAATGAATTCTATTTGAACCCACCATCGGGTTGATTAGTGGGATCACAATTTCTACTCTTCATTGGCTATGTATTACAATTGTCAACACTAGAAGCGAAAATTCGTAAAGTGACTTTACTTTTTGTCGTTATCTCCATAGGTTGTGTGTGCACGTGAAACAAAAGTTAAAAAAATGAGCACTTTTTCGGTTCGGCTGAGCTGATTGGGAATTAATTAAAAGAGCTTTATTAATAATTTTGCAGCTATCTAAGCTCTGGCGATGCGAAAGGGACAGATTGGTTGCCAGCAGAATGTGACGTTTCAATTAGAAAGGGGTGGTTTTGGCATAAATCCGAATCACCAAAGAAATTGAGTGAGCTTCTTGAGATTTACTATAAATCGGTGGGGAGAAATTGTGTGATGCTGCTCAATGTGCCGCCCAATACAACCGGGCTGATATCCGAAACTGATGTTCAGAGATTGAGAGAATTTCGAACAGCAATCGACACAATATTTTCTAAAAATTTAGCTGAAAATTGCTTTGTCAAAGCTAGTAGCCAAAGAGCAGGCAAAGGTGGTGGCTTTGGACCCGAAAATGTGCTAGATGATGATCATCTACGGACATATTGGGCTCCAAGAGATGGTGATGGAAAAAGTGATGACCACTGGATTGAAATTAGTGCAGCGAGTGAAGGGCTGAGATTCAATGTCATCAGGATTCAAGAGGCAATTGGGCTTGGTCAAAGAATCAAACGGCATGAAATTCTTGTGGATGGTAAGTTAGTGGCAAAAGGGACCACAGTGGGGCACAAGAAACTTCACAGGCTTGAAAGTGGAGTGATAGATGGGCACGTTGTGAGGATCAAAATAAAGGAATCAAGGGCAGTGCCTTTAATTTCTTCAATTGGCTTGCATTTTGACCCTTATTGGCACCCAAATCGGCAGTCATTAACTTGAATCATGTGTGGCTTCTACATGAACTTTTTTCTCTTTTCTCTTTCTTTTTGCATGTGTTGGAGGGCCATGCCCATGTTCTGATGTCATATGATCTGTTTGTCTTATGTAATAAAAAGTTCACAAAAAGCATAAAGTGATAAAGCACAACTGCAATTGAAATTTCCGATGTTGCAATTTCATCAGTAGTACTCGTTTCTCTCCCGAAATGCCTTGGGAGAATTTTTTTTTTTTTTTTTTGGTAATAATAATACGATAATGAAGAGGCCAAGCCAAAAAAAAATTGACACATGCAAAACTGACAAATTGCAAAAGTTAAATTTATATTCCAAAACTTATATCCAAACTAAACCATGCAGTTTTAGAATTCTTTATTACAGTTTAAATTTGGATTTGATTCTATTAAAATTTCTATCACGAGTAACAAAACTCAAACCAGAAAAATATATATAATTTTAAAAGATTACTATTTTAAATATTCCTTTCACATTTTTAAATAAATAATCCAAAATTACTATTTTGGATAAGCATATAGATGGAGCCCTTTATCCACGTGAAGTGTGAACATGGTTCTGTAAGTAGCTTCCTTAGTCTCATCCACAAGTTTGAATCTAAAGAATTGGAGGAGAACAGCTGCCAAGATTTTCATTTGCCTGTAAGCAAATTCCTTTCCAGGGCAAATTCGAGGGCCGGCCTATAATAGAACAAAAGAACCATTGAGTAAGATGAATCAAGCGATTGTAAATTTAGACGGAAAAAATGTCATATATATATAGACCTGAAATGCGGCAAACTTATAAGGACTTTCTGATCGGAAAACACCATTAACAAGCCATCTTTCTGGGCGGAACTCCTCTGCGTCATCACCCCAAATGTAGGTCATCCTACCCATGGCATAGGTCATGTAGTTCACGCCGTCCCTTTCTTTACTTTGAAACCATCGGGGAGAATATCATCTTCTGCTGCATTTTTTCCATCCTGCAATGAGTTTTAATTGGGGTTCTTATAAGAGGAAAGGGTAAACATTTCTGCTTTTTACAAGTCATTAGAATAACATTGGCAAACAGTTTCAAGAGTTAATGCCCAGCACTACCCCGCACCCACGCCCCTTTCACTCTTCACATTTCTTGGGTGTTTGCTAGTTTGTGTTCCCTTTATTTTTTTTTTCGTTGGTTAATCAATGAGAAAGCTATTACATTGAGGGAGGCATTTGAGATTCATGCATGGTGTATAATCATAGTAAAGGCTGTGATTCATACATGAAGTGTAGCAGTCATATCTTTTGTGTTTAGGAGGAAAAAGTTAAAGGTCATGGAAGGACCAAAGTCCTTTGTGCCTACAAATAGTAGCTGTTGGTGACCAAAGGAGATTAGGCTTGGTGAAAATAAAATAGTTGTTAGTGACACGAGAAATTACCACAGGAACAGCTGGATACAATCTGAGTGTTTCACTCGGAGCGGCGTGAAGATAGTGCATCTTGTCCAAGGCAGCTTCAGTCACCAACTTTGCAAATTCATTAGCACATAAGTTGCCCTGAGCTTCAGTTGCTTCTCTCACATCCAGAGCAGCCTTCTCTTGAATCAAAGGATGTTTACAGAGCATGTAAAAGAACCAAGTCAGTGTGTTCGCAGTCGTATCTTTACCTGCTATGATAAAATTGAGAGTGATGTCTCTCAAATATTTATCAGTCATGCTTTCTGGGTCCTTCTCACTCTCCAGCAAAAACCTTGATAGTATATCTTCCTTTCCCCTCTGCTCTTCAGAAAATTTTCAGAAAATATGTACTAAATATAGAAAAGAGCATCAGTATTCAAGAAAAAATTACTCACATCAAGCTCTACATTTTTCATCTGCTCCCTCTTGCAACAAATCAGTTCAAAAATGAAATTGTCAATGAGTTTGATGTTTCGCTTGAGGGAGGCCTCCCGGCCAATGTTAAGATACCTTTTGAGTTTCCAGAATACATCAACATATCGGCAGTACACAATAAAGTTGGAGTCATCAAAGGCCTTCGTGAACTGATTTCCAAAATCATCCGAACCAGATAGAGAATTTAACTCGACTCCAAACCCAACCTTAAATATTGAATCTAGACTAGACTTCAACAGCACATCCTGCAAAATTCAAGGAAAAGTAAATCCACAAGCGAGTGTGTGTTATATAAACTTAAGGTGGGCTCGAAATCAAATTCAAGGAATACTGAGTTTGAAGATCCAAGTAGTTATGTATTTCATTTCAGCATATTTCATCTTTTTCAGAGTATGATTTCTCAAGCTTGATGATGACAACACCTCATAGCTTCTAATAAGGAGCTGTTAGCTCTTCATTCTAGGACTTCTTTAAAAATGGTTTCCTTAATTTTCATGAACTGCAGTCATTAAACTTCAGAAAGTTGTTAATATATTTCTATTTAGAAGTATATCTTTGAAACCACCCAATCAACTATATAACAAGCACAAAGATATCAATTCTAGTAAAATAGAAACCTGCATATCTATAGCCTGTTTCGCTGCTTCTGCAACAGAAATTTTTGAAGTTAACTTTGCAGCATTAGCTCGAAAAACAGCAGAACTGGAATCTCTCAGGATTTTTGTTGAGAATTCATAACTTGCAAGCTTCCTTTGGTGGCGCCATTTATCTCCATCCACCGCAAATATCCCATCACCGAAGAGATCTCTCATCAAATTCCAGTTATAGTCACCCTGAAATATCATGACATCCAAATTTCAAAATCAACCGACCAGTAAAGCCATTTTTCATTTTTGAAACAGCAAAGAAATTTTAGTGAGCTCATGGAAGTTTATTACCTTTCCATAATTGGAGAAGTTAGTTTTGAGAATATGTTCAATATTAACTGGATCGGTAGTGAAAATTTCACTCCTGGATGGTTGAAGTAAACGAAAAGTACGATACTTCTTAGCAAGTGACGTTTGGTAATCAAAAAGTCTAGAAAAGTGTATGAGCAGATTTAACATTAGGCCTGCAACTGGAGGCCGTTGATCCTGAAAGATCAATTCTTTTATGTAAAATAATAGATATAAAAAACTGAATAGTGCCACAAAGAAGATTAGAACCCCAAACATGGTTGAAACAATAGAGGCTGAAACAAATAATCCCCAAAGCAAGAAAATCATGGGAGAAGCAAAAAGGAGAGCACCCATTGTAGAAAACATTCTACTTATGATCTAGAAACTGATTTTTAGTAATTGTTGGTTTTATTTTCTTATAGAAAGCATTGTTAGCATAAAGATATAAATGGACACATGGGATATACTCGAAAATGCCATATACTCAAAATTTGCTCATTGGGACCGTCGATGAATTGCAGTTTCAGCATAATATTCTATAAAAGCTTCTCTTCCGCTTGGCATTACCTATAGAAGTTGGTTTTCAGCATAGCGTGCCTCCTCAACTGATGTTTGATTATTTGATTTTATTCTATTAGTTATGTTTTGAGATGTAAATAGTATTCAAACAAATGAAAGTGATTGATATTGACGAAGGAATTCTTTAATATAAACAGTTGATTTGCACCCATTAAGGGATCAAACTGTAAACAATCAGATATATTATAATTACCACTTGGAAGATAGCACAGATCAGAGTGATTAATGATATATTTGGACTATCAAGGGCATGAACACGAAATCTGTTGATTAGGCAGCATACATGGATCTTATATCAGTACATGTATTTAGAGTGAACAATTAAATTTTAGTCCCTGCATCCAATAGATACATATTTCACACTTAATATTTGACAAATATAGGATAGAATCTTTGGGACTAGAAAATTAAGATAATTTTTAAAAAAATGTAATAACTTCCACAAAATTTTGATTTACAAAATTTCCGAGTTAGATTCAGTGCTTCTAATGTAAAGTTGTAACAAGAATGGTTGTTTGCATAAGATCTCTGAATTTTGAGTCTTACGTTTACCTGATGTCGTCAAAGAGAATCAGGCAAACTTCACAAATCCTTTTGAGATTTCTTCCGAAAAGAAATTCCTCTCAGGTATATGCTCAAAGGTTCACGTAGAAAGATTGAGAAACATTCATGGATAATTGATGGTTCCCCGTGTCAAAAAATAAGTTAACAATTTGCTGGAAGATCAGCAACCTCATCATGAAATCTGTGCCTCCATTGATAACCCTCTGATATACTGCCCATAACCTCCATTCTTCATAATTTTATTTAATCCATTCAAGATCAACACAAGCTCCTCTTTCACAACCTCAGGCGACCATTTCACTGAAAATTCATAAACAACCCCATCTACTTCGACCAAGCTACAGCCAGGGACTTCCTTTCTAATTCCTCTTTCTTTCATTAAGTTTCTAGTTTTCTTTACATCATCAAATCTACCAGCTTTGCCATATATATCACACAAGTTCACATAGAAAGCATGGTTCAGAGGATCCAAATCAATTAAATATTGAGCTACCTTTTTGCCTAACTCCACATTTCCATACATTTGACAGCCCCCAAGCAATGCACCCCAAACAAACACATCTGGCTCCATTGGCATGCTTCTTATAAGCCGCTCTGCCTCACTAAAGAGACCAGCTCGGCTAAGAATGTCGATCATGCAAGCATAGTGGTAGACATGTGGTTCCATCAAGTAAACATGCCTCATCATGACAAAACACCAGCGACCTTTCTCTACTAAACCAGAATGAGCACAAGCCGACAAGAGCCCAACAAATGTCACGTGGTTCGGCCTCGCCCCTTCTGCTTCCATCTCCCTAAAAGTATCAAAAGCCTCTTTGCCATACCCATTAAGCGCAAATACAGAAATCATTGCTGTCCATGCCAAGGTATCCTTCTTAGGCATTTCCTTAAAGACTCCATAAGCTCTTTCCACACAACCACATTTACCATACATATCAACCAACGCTGTGCCAATAACCACGTCACAATCAAGTCCACTTCTCCTCAAGTAACCATGCACCCATTTGCCATGATCAACAGCACCAAGATAAGCACAAGCCGAAAGTACACTAGCAATAGTAATCTTATCTGGTTTAACCATTTCCTCAACACTTGAACTTTGCATTTCTTGAAAAAGTTTCAATGCCTCCCTTGCCCTGCCGCCTTGAACAAACCCCGTAATAATCGAATTCCAAGAAAAAATATTTCTCTTCTTCATCCTTCTGAACAAATCCAATGCGACATCAAGATTCCCACTTCTCAAATAGCCAATAATCATGGCATTCCAAGAAACCACATCTCTATTCGACATTTCATCAAACAACATCCTCGCACTAGTCACCAACCCACAGGCCATGAACAAACTTATTACAGAATTTTGCACAAAAACATCATCACACACTCCAAATTTAACAGCTTGGCCGTAAATACTAGCTCCTACAAGACCATCAAGCCTCTTAGTACATTCTTTTAAAAGAAATGGAAACGTGAGGCAATCAGGTGAAATGCCAGTGCAAAGCATTTGCTTGTACAGTTTCAAACATTTACCCGAATGGGCATCATTTGTTTCACTGGATTTACACGCATTGGCTCTGATCATGATGTTATATATACAAAGATCAGGCCTTTTTATGTGACTAAAAACATTGGTGGCGTAGCTTAGAGAGCCAGAAACAGATAAGGCGCAAAAGAAGAGGAGGCGGGTAATGAGGGAATGGTGATCGTTTGTTTGTAGACAAGGAGATTTTATGATTTGGGTATGTATCTCTTTTAGCTCTCTCATGGTCTTGCATTCATCGATTGCGTTTCTGAGAATAAGCTTAGTGGATTCTTTGTTAGGACGTGAAATTTTGGCGGGAGAATTCAACAATGAATAACTGACCATTTGAAGTTTCTTGGACATCGACACTAGCGACGGATTAAGTGAACCATGAGAAGCCGACTTCTTTTTGTTATTTCACAATTTGTGAATATAGCTTAATTTATTGAAGACATATAGATAATAGATTACAAAAAAAAAAAATTAAAAATATCGATCAAAGAATATAGCTCTATTGCAAATTACTATATAGATGTCAATAAAATTGGGGGCTTGCCTTGAAAAATAAATTTAGAGACATCCGGAAAACTTTTTAATTTTTACCTTATTTTTTTAAAAAAATTGGAGATTGCTAGCGTGAACGCCTAATAACTACATGACAAATTATAATTTCAATATATTAGAGACAGTATTTTTTTTCTGTTAATAATATACTTGATTTGTTTAATTTTCATCAAATTTTCAAAGGTTGATCAATTTATTGTTCTTGTCAAGTAACTTAAGAATGCTGCAAATCAAGCGCTTAGTCTAATTATATTGGTTTCATTTCAGTTACCGTCAGTTCAAAATGCGAGAGATGTTGACGAATGAGTGTTTATTTTAAATTCTGCTCATGGATGTAGAAAGATGATTCAGTGATTGCTCCCTGGATTTGCAGCATATTGCTGCAAGCATTTTGTTTAAGAAGTAGTAAGACTAAGACATAATTACATTATATGTTCTTAGATTATGTGAATAACCCGTTTGATCGAATATTTCTCGTAATTATATAGATGAAAAACCCTTATATACAACACTTCTTTTGCGTAACAGGTTTGGTATGTGTGACATGTCTAAGGTCCATGGTCAATGATATGCATCATCATCATCAATGGCTAGAAAACATCATCTTTGTAAATTTCTTGACCATGTAACAGGCAAAACCCAAAACTAGCAAATCAAAAGGTTCGACGAAAAAGAAAATTCTGTGACAACGGTGATAGGGGAGAACGCGGCTTCAGAGCACGTGTGGTTTGTGGTGCCCTAAAGAAAACCTTCAATCCCATATCCTGCTCTTACTTCCCTGTAGATGGTGACTGCTTCTTCCATGACTTTAGCTTGGGCCAGTAACTGAGCTCTCTTCTTTCCAGATGGATGGGTAGAAAGATAATCTCTTAGCTTTGAATCACCTGCAATTTGACCCAACTTCTCGTAAACTTTAGGCGCCACACGAGGATCATAGCCAGAGGACGCGATCAAAAGCAGCCCTATATAATCTGCTTCCATTTCCATCCTATCAGATAAGACAGTAGATAATACTGAGTCAGCACATGCAAGACAAAAGATTTTCAAATGCATCTTGCCATCTTGGTCTGTGTGTTGAACACAAACTAGTCAGTTTCAACAATGTAAGTAAGTACATCACAAAGTTGAGTAAAGTCACAAAACTAAAGTAAGAGGATGTATAGAGTAATAGAGATAAATGTTCAATAGAATGACAAGAAACCATCTCAAAAGCATCTTCATAAAAAAGGGGAATTAAAAAATTAACATTTGCAGAATTTGTTTGAACAGAGGGATGTTCCTCATCCAGAATGAAAAATAATATAGCCACCAACAAAACACTATCATGACAGAAATGATGGAACTGTTGCATGAACAGTACTATCATTCTATGTGCTATAGTGATACTATAATATGAACAGTATCCCCTTTTTTTTGTCTTGATGGTGTTCAAATATCAGTGCTCCATTCAGAAATAGATCTTACACAATGAGTGCAACTAAATTAGACCTACCGGACAGCATAGAGCACAATGTCAGACAACTACTTTAGGGTTTTACAGGTAAACAAGTAAATAAGGTTCAGTAGACTGAATGAGTGCTCAAAGCAGATCGAGTGAATCAATGACTCTCATCAAGATAATGAGTTGAAGAAAACTATATTTCACCCAGAGAATCAAAAAGCAAGACTAGGCAGAGTACTTAAGAACAGGAAGATTGCCTGTTTTACTCTCTCAACTAAATGTTGGTATACTAGAGGAAGTCTCTTAGGGCTATGGATTTACAATTAACGGGATTGATCAACTACAAACAAAATTGGGATATAAATAAATCAAGCTCTCAACTATTTGCGTTCATGCTCGACAAGATTTTGATTCTGATCCATTCACCTAACAAAGAAACCTAGCTTGAACTCAATGTTGAAACTCATTTACTTTTTGGAAACAAACTCAGACCTCCAGAGTATTCACTCAGGAGCTTTAGTGAAGTGCTCATATGCATAACATCATATGCCTTATTATAGAAATAGAAGTTATATATATACTTAAGTGAAAAATTTTGACCTGCTATATCTATATATAACACAATAACTTTTTCCAGAAAAATTAGAGAAAAAGGTTACGTCCTAGTCTTGAGTTCAAGAGCAAGTTTTAACTTTAAGCAACTTGATAATCTTACCAAGGATCGGCTTGGTTGAAGACAAGTTTTACTCAAGCTATGACAACTTTGTTTCAGCAATATGTTTCTTGAATAGTTTCAAGGACATTTCAGAAGGGTCCTATGTTGACCACTCACAAAAATTTAATAGCTTCTTTTTATAATCATGGCCGAGGGTAAATTATCAAAAACTCTTCCAGTTTTTAGTGTTTATTACCGGGCAAGCTTTCAGCTCCAAATGGTACTTAAATAAATATAAGAATCACAATCCAAACCTACAAATGGAACATAAACAGATGACTGTTACAGAGCAGAACACCGTGATAAATGTTCACAACAAGCTTCAGGAAAATGACAAAAGAAGCTGTAAATTCCAGTATGAGACTCACAGAAGTCTTACAGTCCAGTTCTACTTAATATTTGTGTGAGATATTAGAAATAGACTAGAGGTAGAATTTGACACAGCCAAGATTAACAGTTATCTAAACATATTTGCATACTATTACTGTGAATCATTATTAAATCCTTGTTCTATAAACTGTAGAATCCCAAGCATCAAAAAGCTACAAGAGAACTAATTCTTCCCGCAGCAGTCTAAGGATGCACTTCTACTCCTTAAAAACATTTTACTCCTTTCTATAGACACAAACCCTAAAAATCCCAATGAAAAAAAAGGGATAGCCCCTAGAAGAACCCTTCTTCTGATGCAAACCATCCATAAGCTAATTAAGACAGCCGGCTTTCCCCAGATCAGCTAAGATAATATGCCAAATGACAGTTGTGATGTGAGAAATTCCTATCATAATGTTATCGTGTCAGAAGTTCTAAAACCTTTTTTTTGGGTAATCTTTTTTATATCTTTTGCGTAAGTGGTAATAGGAGCACTGGAAGAATGCTGTCACATTTTCATTGCTGCAAAACATGAGTGAAACAAAAAAGAAAAAAAAATACTAGTAAAAAGAACGTGTCATGGTAATCCACTAGGTTCCTATACAGCCATTTTCTCAACAAGATTGACAGTGTTAATCAATAGACAGCACAAGCCTAATTGTAATTTTTAAACATCATCATATCACAAAAACAAGCAAACATGCCCACAAATTCCAAAAGCTGTTCGAGAGAATAAACAAAGAAACATACTTGCGAGAGAAAGGAAGCCTCAAGAAAAGAGTTGACATTGTGTTGACAACATCAGGCATAACAAACTGATACAGAATCAACTGTAAAATGGCAAACCACAGATTCTTTGTAATCCCCTCGGCTGCATGTCGGGCCACAGCATGTGCAACCTAATTAGGAAATCAAGCATAAACCATCAACACATCCTTATCAATCCAGTATAAATCCAGTAATATATCTATACCTCATGACCGATAATGGTTGCTATCTCCGCATCAGTTCTAAAATGCTCTAGCAACCCTTTGAAGACGACAATCTTTCCACCAGGTAGGCAAAAAGCATTAATAACGGGCTCATTCACTACCAAAACCTCCCAATTCAATCCATCCAAATGAGAAGTCGCTGACTGTAACCCTTTCTCTTGTCCCTTCTTCCTACTCTGCTGAACCCACTTATCATCAAGAATCTCATCTTCCTGATGCCATTTCCCCTCAGTCTTTCCCCTTTCACTATTCTCACTCAACAAACTTAATGTATCACGAGCTGCTCTCCCCTCATTCACGAAATCAGTCTCAGTAGATGCATACCCCATATCACTCCAAACAGTCTCATGCTTCAACCCCCTTTGCAAAGCCTCAATTATGTCCTTCGCTATCAATCTGACCCTCACACTATCCGGGTGTATCGCAGGCAATATTTTGCCCTTAAAAGCAGCTTTCATTTGCTGAAACTGAGACTCACCAAGCTGTCTCTCCACAGCTTTGGACAAAAGCACAAAATGGGTTCGTTTAGTGTACGGTACGGTCTCTAGATTCCCCAAATACAAAGTGATAAAAGCCCCAGAACCTATGACCACAACAACAAACACAGTTCTTGGATTCTGTAACCATTTTCTTGGTCCTCGTGGCCTAAAATGTTGTACATGGTAACGATCTACATAGTAATATCTCTTAGCAGTGTTAAAATTTGGATTACAATAACTATTTCTTAGTCTTTGAGAAATACAAGAATATGAATAAAACCCAGAAGAAAACTTAGCTGAGTTTGCGGCCCCATTTGAGTAAACTCTTGAGCAAGATTCTTGGACCGGAGATTTAGGAACAGCCTTTGAAGAAAGATTGCGAAAGGCATCGAGAGCGGCTTTTGCTCTTCTGTAATAAGCCATGCGTGTGATTATTCGTAAACATGCACAACGCAATTAAGAATCAAGTAATGCTGAAGGGAAGAGATGTAGGAGAGTTTAGTGTAGAACAGAGTAGACGTGTCTAGAAGAGAGAAACGATGGGACTGTTTTTGTGTCGACAGGTGGGTTCGGTCGGGTCTTTCCCGGGTCGGCTATTGAATTGGATCTCTTCATGTGAAATGGGCGCTATGCATGCGATTGAATTGGTGCGCAAGAAATGCGAAGGCAGTTAAGGGTGAATGTCACAAGAGTCAAAAGTGAGGCATCAATAACCACTTGGGCTTAGCCCTAGTGGCTAGAACCCTTCTCTCACAAATATGAGGAAAGTGGTTCGAGCCCCCGTAAAAGTATTGCGGGGGTTTAATTTAAATTTCTTTGGGTTCGGGAGCTGAGTGAAAACGCAGTCTTTTTCCTAAAATGGGAGTTTGACGTCTCTCGAATATTTGAGAGGGTAAAAATCTGGGCAGTGCTATATGAGAATTAATGTAAATTAGTCCCAATAATTATTTGATTGTAAATATCAATTGTAAATCTCATATAATATGAGTTGTAATCTGAAAGATTACCGTGTAATTACGTAAAAAAAAAAAAAAAAGTGAGGCATCAATTTAAACTTAAACCATTTACCTAAAAAAAATATATATGGAAGAGAGAGAGAGAGAGAATGGCGTACGTATAACTAAACCATTATTGGTTGATAAAAAGATAAAACCTTATTAATTTAATTATAAATGATAAAAATATGAAGGTAAAATCTTTTGTCATTTTAGAAAGCAAAATTGTGCGCATTGGTGATTGTATGAGCGCCGAATTAGACCTTATAATAACAAAATCAATTTTCCTCTTATTTACAAAATTGCACAATACAATAATATATGTAGCATTTGCTGACCTGAATATAATATTAATATTGGAATAGAATTGGTCCTGCATATGTGATGATGACACGACGAAAAGGCAAAGGCACCTTATAAACGAACAGTACGACCTGGCATCACTCACTATGATTAGATTAACTAAATTATACGGCACATAGTGGCGTCTCTCAGCAACATAACATGAACGGCCGCTTGAACATCATCATTTTACTTCCAAAAAAGATGTTATTGTTTCCCTCGGGTTTCTTGCTTATTTGAAAATGGCAACATGCAAATAAAAAATAAATAAACAATGCTAAACCGGAAGCAGCCAAAAACGTTATCAAAGATATCCAAGGAGGCCTGCTTACACCACTGAAAAACATTACAATTAGAGCAAATTATGATTTTCTGTATCGCAGAAATTTCGGACCAAACTTTCACAACCACTCGGCTTCTTCTGATTACAACAAAAACAAGAATACAATAATTTTTTCTGCTTAAATTAGAAGAAATCCGTAATCGTCTTCTCACAATATCATCAAAATTTAAGGATCATGGGGAGTAGTTATAAACCCCAAGAACCTGAACAAATATTGGCCTAACCCTAAAAATAAAGGGAGGAAAAAAAGGGGGGCAAAAATACTTTATCGAGCCAATCTAGGGATGAAATCCATGGATACAGCCCCATATATTTTCTTCATTATCAGAAAATTAGTTTGCCTATACCATAAATACTTCTGTCACAGAACAGAACAAGATTAGTAGCAACTGAAGTCCTTCACCATCTGTTGCCACCGCCACGACCCTTACTACCTCTAGAGCCACCGGGGAACCTATCATTTCTCCTATCAGAAAATCCACCACCTCTGCCACCTGAAAACCTGTTACCACCTCTTCCACCAAAGCCACCACGACCACCACCACCAAATCTTCCTCTTGACTGTTCCCTTTCTTGCAAGGGTGGCAATTGTTTCAACACTTCCAAGCTGACGTTAGCAGCATTGTCCGCGCCTGCGACAAAAGGAAAAATTGAAATAAAAGAAGAAAACTTAAGCAATTTCATGAGAATAGCACAATCAAAACCATGATCAAGAAAATACTCTATTTGAGAGCAAACGGGGAACCAGGTTGAGGAAACGCCACAAAGAATTACATTAATATGTTTAATAACTCGTGAACAAATTATAAAACAGTCAAGTACCAGAACGAAACAAGTCCAAATCTGCCACTGGTACATCAAAAACCGCACCATTTCCATCAGCGGTGAGAGCCATACCCTTCACTAACTCTACTTTTTCCTCAGGCAAGAATCTTCTCAAGACACCAAAAGCAAAGCTGCAACATAATTCATGATATTATAAAATGTCAGATGCCATTAAAAAATAAATGCCATGGCTCAACTCACAAAGTAAAGCAGTACAAAAGAGCCATAGGCACCCAAACTGAGAAAAATTCTATTTCCACTAATAAAGCGCAGAACAAATTATTTCACAAGTATGCATATAATATAACCAATTCCTTCAAATCAATCAGCAATCAAAGATTAGTGAGAGGAGGAATCCAATATCTCTGGAGAAGCAAGTCCATGTTTCCCAAACGTTCATAATAGAAGCACAAAATGTCTAAGAACATGATGTTCATAAGGGAAAAATATCAATCTATGAACACCAGCCCATAATCAGCCAAACACCAATTCCAGACATCACAAAGCAACATCCAGTTTTGGAAGGTTAAACCAGAGATATGTATAATCCTCTAACTAGATCAATTCATATGCTTCACCATAAAAGATCCATATGAATCAAGTGGTAGGGTTCATAATGTTTTAAATATGTTGACATCAAATATAATAAAAAACTGAGACAATTCAGGAGCTCACGATGGTGTGTAGATGGGCTTTCCTGCTTCAAGAAGCACTGTAACATGATCCTCCAAAGAACTAAGAAGTGATCTACTCTTTATCTCAGTATAACCCTGTGAATAAGGAAACAAGTGCTCAGAATATACAAAATTCAGATGTCAGCCGAAAAAAGCACATTGTGCCTGATGTTAGTGATAATGAATTCGACGAAGAAGAAAAAAGTAAAGCACTTACTACAGCCTTGGCTAGTGCTTTTGCAAGCAGCTCTGCTGCTGATAGACCAGAATTATTCAACAGCTCCTCCGCAGCGGACTTGAAAGCGGGAATTACACTGCAATCAATTCATATGTATTAATGACCCATGGAACCTACAGCACTTAAGCATCTTAAAGAACTGGCATAGCAAGTATACCTATCAGAAACTTGGGTTATTGTTTCAGCAGCTTCCACACCTGCAGCCTTGGCAATGTCAGCTGGCTGTGGAGCAGATATGTGCTCAAATTTCACACCAGATTCTCTTTCTATCTTAGATACACTTGACTTTCTAGGATCATAAAGCATTACAGCAACTCCAGTATTGCCTGGGGGTTGGGGGTGGGAAATTGAAAAAGAAAAGCACCTCAGCATTCCATGAAACAGTGTGCATTTAAAACAGGAAATAAATGCCACATTTTCATACCTGCTCTTCCAGTACGTCCAGATCGATGTATGTAGGCTTCTACATCACGAGGAGGCTCACACTAAAACAAAGGTCTGTTTAAGTATATACCGGAAAAAGACATAACATAAAGCCTCCCAAAAATACATGCAAACAAACCTGAATAATTAACTGCACATCATTAATGTCCAAACCCCGTGCCGCCACATTTGTGGCCACTAATGTCATGAACTTTCCTGACCTGAACCCAGCAAGTGTCACCTGCAAGATCACAAATTCAATAAAGTTGTCACGATTGATTATTAAAAATCATGACAAAAACATCAAGTAATTTTGTTCTTTAGCAAATATTTTTGGTGTACAAGATTCTCATAAACAGAAAATGATAGTTTCTTTCAATCATTTCAACTTGATACAAACTAGCTAAAATAAACAATGCAGCACTCACCATGCTTCCATTCATGAGTTATGATTAAAGCAACTTGTCAAAAACTACAGTATTTCAAATGAGAGATTACTGCAAAATTTTGAAAGACTGAGCATTGGATGGCTCATCAAGCATTCTTTTCTTTGAATGTGCTGAAAATATATTTTGCCAGCCAGAGATGGTATATAAGCTCAAAAACTGATTGACCTTGGCTTTCATCATAACATGTCAAAAGAAGAAGAATCCTGCTGAACAACTTACCTCACGTTGAGACTGCTGTATGTCCCCATGTAAAGCCCGTGCACCAGGCAGCAGGTCAGCAAGTTGAGAAGCACTTTCCTTTGTCTCAGTGAAAATAATAGTTCGGCCTCCACTGAATCAGAAGAATCACACAATTGCTAAGGCAAAATGAAATAATAAACTGTGAAGAGCAACAATTAATCATGCTTTTTATTAAACAGTAACTGAGAACTAGAAACAACTGACCTGCTATAACAACGAATGATGTCAGGAATGACTTGAGATCTCGCTGAACTAGAACAAGGAAGAACAATATGCCGGACATTGGTACTAGCCTTCATTTTTTCATTGCCAACAAGATCTATGGTTTTCTTGTCGGATTTAAGAAACTTGGTGGAAATCTGAAAATGGAAGACGAGGGGTTCAGTTATACATATAACAGAAAGGAGGTAGTCCTCACATGTAATATTACAGAACTACTTTTAGAATTTGAGTAGATTTAACATATAATCAGGAAAGGATTAATCCAGAATCAAAATTGGGAAACACACATGCTTCACCCAGCTTGGCAAGGTGGCACTGAAGAGAAGTGTCTGAACTTTACTAGCATCCTCGACTTTACCTGCATATTTCAATTAAAGACCATGAAAATTGCCTTATGAAAACCAGTATATGTGAACTCCACGTATTCAATATCAAGAATACAAACCCAGAATAAGTTCAACATCTTCAACAAAACCCATCCTAAGCATCTCATCAGCCTCATCAAGGACCCGAAACTTCAATGAACTCAAGTCAATATTGCCCCTATCAATGTGATCCTGTACCATATGTAAATTTCAGTTGACAACCACATGATCAATCAAAATACCCCAACTTTCACATACTTATTCGGGAAATCCATAGCTAATACAACAGGTCATGTCAAAATTCTATTTTCTGGCACTGAAATTTTTTTTAAATGGCACCTTAATACGTCCAGGGGTTCCAATGACTACATCAATCCCTTTCTTTAATTTAAACTCCTGAGCATGATAGGGAGCTCCTCCATATAAGCAACATGAGGTCAGTCCCACTGCCCCGCCATAGACATCAAAGTCCTCATGAACCTAAAACAAACCAGAAAACAAAATGTCACCAGATAAACCAACACAAAAAAAAATGAATAAACTTCTTTATAACTCCTATTTCATACCTGTTTGGCCAATTCCCTAGTAGGCAAAAGTACCAAAACACTTGGAGCCCTGCCATATCCAGTCTTCTTGGACGCTTTTGTTGGCCCATTCGTTAGAGACTCTAAAATTGGCAACACAAAGGCTAAAGTTTTACCCTGCACAGTTCAAAACACGGCTAAATATGCAATCATATTTCACTTTTTTCTTCTAATTTTACAATTAATATCACAACTAAACAATTACTTGCTTACACTAGCTAATCAAAGTTACCAGATTACACAAAATTTAGTTATTATACCTGACCGGTCCGTGCACGTCCGACTAAATCAGAGCCATCAAGAATCATATCAAAAGTCATAGCTTGAATAGGAAACAAAGACTCAATCCCCTTGGACCTGAGCTTTTCCCTTAATGGCACCGATATTCTAAACCTCGATACCGCATTCGGATGTTCGCTTTCACCCCTCTCCTGCTCTTCCACTCCAGCCTCAGCCTCAACTTTCGCTTTCTTCTTCTTCTTTTTCTCCTTCTCCGATTTCAAATTCACCGGCTCGCCTAACTCCGAGCTCGTTTCGCTTCTCTCTTCCTCCTCCTCAATATCCGATACCTTCCGCTTCTTACTACTCTCCTTCTTCTTGCTCTTCTTCTTCTCCAAAATCTTCTCAATTAACGCCGCCTCTGTTTCTTCGAAGTCCTTGAGAGCCATTTTCTTATTCATCTTCTTCTCGTCTTTCATTTCTTTTCCGTCAAACAAAGCAATCGAAGGCATGAATGGTTATGTTAAGTTACAAAAATTAAAATGAGATACAAAGAAACAGCAGAGGGCGCCTCCTCCTACAAATTTGATGTGGCAGTGAGTTGCGGGAGCAGGAGAGAAAGAAGAGGCAAATAGTTAGGGTTTCTGTTTTTTATAGTTTTAGCGGTGGAGAGATTCTCAACCGTCGGATATGAAACCCTATTTTGTTTTTATATCAACCGTTAGATTTTAACACTTTTTGGCTTCAAAAAGCGGTTGTCCTCGGAGCTGATGTCACAGCATAAAAGCACTTGTTATTCGTGGTGAAACAATTATTCCGATGCCCCAACTTTTCACTATTATCAATAATACCACATAAGATTTGGAATTGGTCTTTAACAGCCATTAAGTAAACCAACAATCGAGTCAAACTTTCGTATTACAGATAAAGAAAAATGGTCAAAACACACAATGGTAACCATAATATAGTGAAAATTATGGGTGTTCTGTTGGAGAAAAAATAATTTTTTTTAAATTTAAAAAAAAAAATTTTAGGATCGATCTCATATAATATATAAGAATTTGTAATTTACAAATCATAACTTAAAAATATAAGAAGTTGAACAATTTTTACTTTTTCCAGTGGAATGATTTAGGGCATATTTGGTACCATTTTCAAACTTTTATTTTCATTCTTGTTTTATAAATACAGTTAAAAAAACACGTTTGGTGGGCTCAACTCAAAAATAAATTATAAAATAAAAAATTTAGATTCACTTACCCCGTTGTAAAATTGAAAAACGCGTTGAAGGTGTTTTCAAATGAATTACAGTTTAAACTAAAGAACAAATTCTAGAACAAATCTCAAACGTCTCCTTGCCTCGTTACTCTTCATCAACGAGTCCAAAAGTCCCCGATCTCAACTCTCCCCTCTCGTTATCTCTGTTTACAGCTCTCTCTTCCCTGTGGCTATCATTCCTCCAACCACAACCCATAAACTGTGCACAGCTCTCTTTCTCTTCTTCCTCTTTCTCCATATCTACAGCACATATCTCTCTCTCTAACTCGGTCTACTATCACCAATTTGTCTCTCTGTGTACCCAAAATTAGCTGCTGCTTTGTGTCCGTTGCTACTGTTGCTCTGTGTCCGTTGCTACTACTGCTCGATCTCGACTGTTACAGCTGCTTTCTTCGCTTTGTCTTTGCTCCAGCTACGCGCACTTGCTGCAATCTGCTACATCGTCTGCTGAAATTTGCTCGCTTGCTGCAGCAGCTGCTTTCTTCGCTTGGTCTTTGCTCCAGCTACGCGCGCTTGCTGCAATCTGCTACATCATCTGCTGAAATATGCTCGCTTGCTGTAACCACTCACTCGGCGCCATCTTTGCTCTATCTCTTACTGGTATATTTCTTTATTTTTTCCATTTGGGTGAATTTTGAGTGTGATTCTTTTTGTTTAGCTTAGACCCATATCATGTTTAATTGGGCAGATTGGATGTTGCTCTGTTCAATTAGTTTTTTAGGCAAATCGGATGTTTGTATCTTTTTAAGATATGTTAGAAAAGGGAATGATTTGGTATTGACATTTTTTATTGTTGCTCTGTACGTTGTTTGATTTGAGCTTTCCTTTTTTTGTTAATCTGTGTCTGTTGCTTGATTTGTGTTCGTTGCTTGATTTATTCATTTTGTTTAATTATTATTGGTTAATGTCAACGGGCTTAGTTATTTTACGAAGATTCTTGAATCTAATGTAAAATTTTATATTTACATGAATGTGATCAGTTTCTTTATTGCCAAATGCCTGAACATGTTGTCGATGCACATATTTAGTTTGTTATCTATCACTCTTAAGAATATCATTTTGACATGAATTCGTGTTATTAAAAAAAGAAAATAATTTAGGCAAATTCATCCACTCTTATGTTATTGAATTTGTGTTACTGAATTTGATTAGTGGCGTCAATTATGTATTTGGCCTGTGAAAATAAAAGTTGTGATTATTAGAATTTGGGATGGGGCTTATAATACGGTTTCTTCAATTTTCCATTTTTCTCCACTAATAAAGTGGTGGGGTTGCTGAGCAAACTCACATTGATATTTAGAGTTTGAGCAAAAGACCTTTACTGTATTTGAAAGAATTGTGTAGGTCAATGTCTTAAAATATAACTTCTTGATTAAGAAAAAGGTAAAATGCAATGTTAAAATTAAAATTTACAAGCCTGTTTTATTTTTACCTTATGATCATACCTAATCACATGCACATGTTTGGACTGTCAAATTTAGAATAACATTGCACATTTGAAAGCTGTCTTTTTCTACACAAACATGCTGGCATGCACATACACAGCATGATCTTTTGAGTAACATTTAGTTTTTAATTTATGACATGTTGCTGGAATTACTTTCATGTTATGTTGAATTTGATTAATATTTGATATGTGTTACTTTTTTTAATTTTTCAAGATATGGATCCACATGATGTTGATGCAAGATTTGGTTATCAACGAAGAAGGAGACACTAGTAAGCCACTTACTAATATTGATTTATTTCCAATAAGTGTCGCAGAGATGAATGCTACAAGAGATGGAATTGCAGTTTCTATGTGGCATGATTACATATGTAATGCATAATGTCTATCATGTAATTTTTTTATAATTATTTTGTTTAAATCATGTGTTGTAATATATATCTTAATTATGGTGTAAAAACAATGACAATGTCAAACTTTTTTTAATTAATATTAATTCTAAAACTTTAACATCATATAATTTTTTTATAATAAATTTGTTTAAATTATTTTGTTGTATTTGTGTATGTATTAGCTAAATAATTATTTTATGACTATAAATATAATGTAAATGCTTAGTAAAAACTTTTTTTGAAAAAAGCATTACCAAACGCATATTTTCTGTTTTTATCATTTTTAACTGTGTCTACCAAATGCATATTACTGTTTTTAGTTTTAAAAAATAGGATACATAAATGATACCAAACGTATATTTAAATTCGAAATACAGCAACTGCAAAACACCATTTTTATTTTTATTTTTATTATCAGAAAATAAAAATTCAGAAACAATACCAAACAGGCCCTTAGGCTCCTAGATCATGATCCGTCACCACCACTCTTGTTAAATCACAATTCGCTACCAAATAATTTTCGAGATTACGACTCAAGTTTGATCTGCACTTGACATGTGGACGTCTTTATCACTACTAAAAGCAACTAGCAGGAGAAAATTTTTCTCTCAAAATTAGAGAGAAAAATTCTCTTTCTCTGAACTGTATAATGCGGCTCTCTCTATTTTCTTTAGAGAAAATAAGTCTTTTTATATCTTTTTTTAGTGAAAACCCTGGGCTCCAAATAATAAAAATTGAAAGTTAACTTACTTGTTTTTTCTATAGGGGGTCCCCTTGTAAAATAATATAAAGCCTCTTACACACAAGTATATTAAATAAAATTTCTCACTAAATGATATATTTAGGTTTTTTACCCAAATAGATAGTTATCTTGCTTATTAATCCAGTAGGGGTGCAGTTAATTAAATAAGCTAATCCGAGAATCATTTTGGAGCATACAATAGTAGTTACAACAATTAAGTTTGTAATTAAATAACCATAATCATTTAATTTCAACTCTACTCCACTATAAGATTGGAACTGACCTCTATAATTGTATATTCGAATAATAGTTTGTCTCAAGCCACATTGATTTCTGTACTACATAATCATTTGTACCATATTGTTAATTAAATCGATATCTCAACTGTCCAATAAATTTAATTAAATCTTGTTCCTTAATATTTATTGGTTTTCTCTAATCATCATTTTCAACATACTAAATATGTTGACACACTCTAGCCAAAGAATTCTATGATTAAGTGCCGAAACCCATCAGAAGATGTGTCTATAATTCCAATACTCATAATTGCTCTCACCAAGATACCGGGTAATCTTAACCATAAGTGTGTATCGTGCCCATTAGTAACTTAAATGGAATAACAATTACAATTATAAAATCATAACTAATTCAAGATTAAGATTATAGTAAAATCAATGCATATGAGATTTAATAAATTTGACAGTCATTTCAAGGTTAATTAAATCTCATATGTGATCCTTTTTAATGTAGTGTACTACATCAATAAATTCATTGAATGATTAATAAATTCATACATGATTAAGACAAATCATTCAGTAAATTTATTACAGTCTATACTTAAATAAAGTACCAAACTTTATTTATCAACTGTGAACATAATTTATTTAATCATAAGATAACTTATATTTATATCTTCTGTGAATCCACATAGTAATCACATAAATACATATAATATAATCAAATGAATTTTACTCCAAATATTAATACAATTAAGATACTTGAATAAAATACCTTAGTTATTTTATTAATCAGAAAAATTATTTATTACAATTAAATAAACACATATTTTTAAACAGCACATTTTCCCAACATGCTCGCTATCATATTCATGATAGCAAACATATTCTCCGAATCAAATAAGTATAGTTTTATTTCTTATCTCAATTGACTAATTCCCTACCCGCTCGATTTGTCGACATATTTCATGCATTCACAGCAAGCGTTTACTGGCTTGCGCCAATAGGCAACAAAGGGGAACCTTCCCAAATTTGCAAGCTCAACCAAATGATTAGAGATGATACATCAAGAATTAAAATCAACTATCACATATGAGACTTCAAGGAACAAGAAGGATCAGCGATTTACGAGCTTTAATTCACTGCAAAGCAACAGTGAAGTTAGTTAAATATATTGTTCAATGACCCCAAATTTTTATAGTGTGCTCTGAGATACGGCTCACAAGAGCATCTGGTAACATCTTCTAGAGTAGCATTTAATGAGTGTTCTGTTCTCTCACAAAATAATCCAAGAGATAATTCATAATAGACCTGGATTACATCTGACTATAACTAACAAAATGCAGATTATATGTAATTGTATGATAAACAAACAACAGCAAATGATAATTGAGGGATCACAGCTGAGCACTTTGGACAAGTCCTATAATCACGAACGCTAAACATCTGGGAGCTTACAACAAAGCACATAAGAGGAGTCCCAGAATCACATACACAGACCATCTGGGAACATGTTGCTGATGTGCAGAAGAAGCACTTCGGCACAGATTGAATCCATACCAGATATCACTGGGAATAAAGGTGTTGTAGTAAAATGAGACAGCTCTCGAGTTAGCGCCATAAATCTTCACACTCTCTGGTTTCCAACCATCCGGTCCAGTTCGATACAAATACACATAACAGATTTGATACGCACATGGTCCTCTTATCTCAAATGTATCAGAGGAGCAACTTTCAAATGCATCGGTAGACGGATCATCAAGTCTTGGTGCATAAATCTGATTACAAATGTTTCAATTATATTAGTAATATAAAATATCCACATTTGACTATAAGAATAGCGTAGTTTTATATTTCTAGATAAACCTGACCTTTAGAAACAAAATGAATGCAGTACAAAAAGAATTGCTTTCAGTTGTATTTAATAAGGAGCAACAACACATCTACTAATAGGTTATGAGAATTCCACTCAAAATCCCTTAAAATAGTTAAACTTTCATTAGAAGTTTGATTTGTGCTCCGGCCAAGCATACTTCAAAGTGACCTCAGGAAATTCAAAGAAAACACTAGCACAACAAACTGGGACACTCAAACCATCAACTATGAGAACAAGGCAACGAGCTAAGGAGGTGCCCCCCACCGCAACGATGGTTTACAAGTTTGAGACTATTCTGGGTCTGAACAAAACATTTTCAATTAGGCATAGTGGTCTACTTGTATTACAGTGTTAAGCTGTAATAAACAAATATCTCGTTCAAGAGCACAAAAGCATTTTGCCCAGGAACAGGATCTCAAATGAAAAGAACCCAATGCAAAGACTAAGACTACGAGCCCATTTCTGGTTGTTGTGCTTGAGCTTAATTTAAAAGGCACAACTGAAGTTTTACTCAACTGCTAATCGCCAACTTTATAACTTAACGACAAGTGATTCAATTTCACAACAATTGCTGACTAAAACCACTGCAATTCAAACCCAAACTGACCTTACATCCATGCATTTATTAACTCCAGCCAACTGAACTTTACCCTAATACACTTTATCTGCTCTGCTCTCAAAAATAAAGTGAAATTAAAAAGCCTACAGTTAAATACATAAAAATTTCTACATCACTGGTCCATCACTTTCCATTTAAGCAAACAAAAATCTAATTATCAATTTCCTTTCGAAAAATCAAACCCAGAATCACCACTGAAAAAAAAAAGGACAACAACACTGATTTTAAAACTGAAGAAATTAAAAGATACTTTTAAATTTAAAAAAATAAAATTGAAAACCTGATTGCCGTAAGCATCTCCAAAAGCAATACTGATCTGATCGCGAGTGTACTTGCTTGAGGAACAGCTGGTAGTTATGACCACCGTGTAAGAACAGCTCCCCAGGTTCTAATTTTTGGTTAAAAAATTAAACGATTATCAACAACTACTCAAAAAAAAAAAATTATTAAAAAAGGGGGAGAGATAAAATAATAACTACGGTACCTGAATATAACTAACGTTAAAGGACTCGAAAGCTCGAGGCTTCAGCTGCAAGCTCGTCGTTTCGGCTTCAGATAGCGTGAACGCAAAGGCCAACAGAAGCAGAATGGGAGCTGTGATTTTCATTTTCAATTTTCGATTTTTTTCTTTTTTCCTGTTAATTTTTTATTCAATTCCCCAGAAACCTTGTTAAAATAGGCTAATATTGCTGCACCCTGCGGGTAGTTGAATCGTGTGGGGTGAATAAAAAGTTAGCAAGCCAGTGTTTTTTGCGCATAAATAAATCCCCGACGTTCCATCGCTCGCAAGGGCAAATTTGTCTTTTAACTATTTTCACTGTGTGAGTAGTGGCCGGCCGGCCATGTTCTATAAGCAACTGAGCGTTAGCCAAAACTCTTCTAGTTTTATTTTTAAATACTTATTTATTTATCTAACAAAATATATCATTCTTTAAAAAAAAATTTTAAATAAAAATAAATTTATATTATTTTAATTAAATTATTTTTTAACTAAAATAATCATTATTATAGTACTTATTTTTTTAATAATAATAAAATAAAAAATAATATAATATTAATTGAAAATAAAAGTCACTCTTTAATATTGAGAAGGGAGAATGAGAATCTAACTTAAAAAATCTCTTTTGTATAATTTTTTAAACATTTATTAATAAAGTTGCTACTTCAAAGGAGAAGTAAAATATTATTTAATGAGCCTTTCGTTTTATGACTTAACTTATTTAACGACGAATATAATTTCTATAAGAAAATGAATGTTACTTGTACAATAAATAATCACTATAAATATAGAAGTTGGGTTCACTTGTAAATCACTTAATTTCTCTGTAAATAAACGGTTTCTAGTATAGAAGAAATGATAAAATTTATTGAAAGATTAAGTATTATTAGTATTTTATATGTGAGGAAAATATTAAAATAATTATAATAATTTTTCACATAATAAATTTTTTTCTTACCATTCTTAGTAGCCGTAGTTTTTTTTTAATATATAAATCTTTCACGTAAATTTTTGTATCATGTGATTGATTTTATTGTTTATTTATTTTTTATTTGATATTTTAATTTGCAAGATCTTAAATAGATTAAAAATTCCTAACAATAGTCCACTAAAATATATAACAAAAAAAAAACCTTATCTTCACCAAAATAAGATATTTGGCCATCGTCCTCATATGCATCGTTATCATAATAGAGGATTGTACCATTTTTCCTACGGGTCAGATTCACCCATAGAAAAATTGAATTTAGGTACGCGGACTATTTTCTTTTTTTAAAAGTCTTTAACTTTGATGATCGCACGATCAAGTTCGAGAGAAATCTGGGTAGGGAATATTTAATAATTGTAATGCATAATGTATATGGTACAGAGATAAGGGAGCTATATGATATAAAGCTAAGGAGCTGAGCACTCAATTAAGCTTATTATTCTAGTGAGCCAGGAATTGAAATTTGACAACACTTGATTAAGCTTGGGATAAAAATGCTTTGTATTTATATCATACAGCCCCCTTATCTCTATATCATCTATATTATCTGTTAAAATTGTTAAATACTTCCTACCCAAATTCATCAACATTATAACATGATTATTGCTCGGGTATAGGAAGTATCGTATCCCCCCGATATGCTTTGTATTTTACTAGTTTATTCAATTATACATGCTCTATCATTGTCATTAATTTGGATCTTCCACATAAAAAAAAAAAAAAATGAGGCTAGTTATTGTGTTTTTTTTTAATTTATTTGTTATTAATATTGCAAGCAAAGCCCGCCTGAATCAAGATAAAATTTGAATATTCTTACACACATATAAAGTCATGTATTTGAAGATTCCAAAACCCCTGAAGATTAATTGAAGATGGCAAATTTAACAAAGTCTGAATTTGAATCCTATTGTATTTTTCGGTGAAAATTATTCTTCATCGGTGATTTATCTACAAGCCATATACCTCAATAACTTATCTAAAAACCATGAGACTCAGTAACACAATCAAGGTTATTGTTTGAACAGATACAAAATTGTTCTTAAAGAACAGAATATCTCACCCAAGTGGAAGTAGTTTCTAGTGTAATATTTCAAGTTAGTCCATGATTATAACTCTGTGTTTTACGTAATCACATCACAATCAAAGCACTTTAGGCGCGACTTTATGGGTTATTAAATTCAATTTCTTCTGCTTGGGTTTTTATCCCAATGAATCTTTCCCTGGAAAAAAAATTAAGTATAATTATCCTAGAGAAATGAACTTCGAAGGAGGAGGTAGCGTGACCCTATGGTAGTGAATGTCTGTCCACTTCTCTAGTTAATTAAGTATGAGATTTTAGAAGGCCAGCAAGCATTTAGAGCCAAAACCGCTGGCAGCGACTGGCAATTTAATGGCTGTGACATCAAGAAGACTATGCTATCATGGTCCACAATTGGTTGGTTAAATTAGATAGTCAAGCGAAATTAGGTGCATATACCTTTTTTTTTTTTTTTTTTCAATGAGCCTCAATGATATTCTTCTATGCTTACCCACACGTGGAAGCTGATAAAATAATCAATTAGAAAATGTAAAATAATAAATAATCAATAACCAATAGTGCCAAGGACACCCGTTTTTCAGTTGGAAAACGGTTGGGAGTCATTCTTTGACCAAACATGAAGACGTCGACAATGGTGAACCACACTATCAAATTAATTGACTCCGTGCCTCGATTGAGTTTGACTCCACTGCCTTGCATGTTTTCATAAAGTATTTTACGCATTTTTGGGGGAGAAAATGTATTGTACGCATCTTAATCCTTTTTACAAATTTCTTTTTTTGGTTAAAAAGAATTATCTTGAAGTTTGTGCGAAGGATAATCAAATCCCATCTCTTTCTCCTAGTATGCAAGGGTCAATCTAGATGCACTATCTTTTGAAGACAAAAATTTGGACTTTTTGTTTCTTTTGGTAACTTTCTCCATCAAAGGTCCAAAGTAAATTTGACACCTAAACTTAGGACAACGGTTCATTTAATTTATATATTTTAACTTAAATATTTATTTAATTTTTATATTTTTAAAAATATCTTAAAATACCTTCATAATTAAATATATTATATTTTTATTTTTCTTAATTTTCGTATTAATACTCTTATAATAATATTCTCAGCATTAATTAACTTATCTCTAAAAACATTACTTTTTTCTTAATTTTTATAATAATATTCTTACAATAATATTTTTTACACTAATTAATTTATCTCTTAAAAAAAAAGTTAGTACACTAGTAATGAACTCACAACACTCAAGTATATTCTCATAACATTTGTAATCTGTGTATACTAATTAGTTGAGATAATATATTTTTATGTAAAAATCAAAAGCACTAAGATTCAAAGCCAACTCACGCATGCCTCTATAGAAAAATGAATTAAGTTGTCGTTACACTAAAAAATCATTATTAAAAAATTCACAAGATTTCCATATCACGCAAGTTTAATCAGTCGATATCGTGTCTCAATCGGCTCCCACTACTGCATTGTCATCGTTCAAATTTGTCTACATGACGACATGTTTTACGTTTTTCAAATTCGTGGCTGTCGCCAATGAGGAACAAAAGGGGAAAAGCTCACTCCAAATGAACAGAGATGATACGTAATCAAGAATTGAAATCTACGGCCACACAGATGACACACCAAGAAACACGAGCTTTGCTGCGAAACAACAGCCGAGTAATGTTGAAAAAATAGCATTCAATATGTTATTTGAGGGTATATTTTAAGTGGATCGGACTTAACAAAAGTGAGAAATCTTGAAAGACTCGCATTTTATTTTGTGAATACTTTGAAAATATATATTTATTTACTTAAAATGATGCTCAGGTGAATAATAAATTATCTCTTAAAGTACACTCTTAAAGTTAGAAATTTAAAAGAAAATGAGGTTTATCTCACAAGAAAAAAATAAGCTAAAAAATTTATGCATATACATAGACACTTACCTATGCATGAACAAAGTACACCCTTAAAGTTAGAAATTTAAAAGAAAATGAGATTTATCCCACAAGAAAAAAATAAACCAAAGAATTTATGTTTATATATTCTTGTATAGACACTTACGAGCAAGAATTTTAAGAATAAAGGCTCTCTTCACAAGCGTGGCGTAGGAGTGTGAATTTAAGACCGATTTAGTTGAATTCGTGTGCACCCCACATCCTGCGAAGCATGCATGGCACGCTTTTTATTTCCTTTTAAATTTTTGTAACAGTTTCACAATTATTATTTTTATTTCCTTTTAAATTTTTGTAACAGTTTCACAATTATTATTTGTGAATCTTCAGAATTATTTTTTAACTATTATGTAATTTAATTTTTAAATTCAATAAGGCTGAATTAAATTGTTTAAATTCAATAAACTGTTACAAATTCCAAAATTTAATTTTATGCTTACCAACAAACTTAAAACACTGCAGTAAGTGATAAATTTATTTTAAAGATACTGTATTATAGGACTCGAGTTTATATTTTTTATTTCATTAATTTCTTACCCTGCTGTTTGATCTCAGTTGTTGTTTACCGTCAGTTGCTGTCTTGCAGCAATTTAATTCTGTTACCAATTAACTTCACGTACATTAACTACTGTTTTTAATTGCTTTTAGCCACGCCTCTGGTAACCATTAATTCTTGCACCTTTCTCAAATAATGTAGAAGAGCCCAAGGCCACCCTCAATTGCTTTGAAGGCAAAGCCAAGAAACCCCCATCTTGAAGGGACTGTGCGAAGAGTAGTTAATAACAAACAACATTAAGTTAATTAATAGCTGCAAAAGCATGGTCTACAAATATTATAAAGCTTACAGACATGGATTAAATTATCGTATTACAACTAATAACAACATGACATATTATTGCACCAATCGTGCCGCACACAAAATAACGGCAGGTAGTAGTTGCAAGCACATAACAGAAACACTTAGGACCATCCCAGAATCACATACATAGAACCAAACAAACCATCAAGGGTGCTTACAACAGAGCACTCAGGATGGATCCCAGAATCATTAGAAGCACTGACAATCCGGGAACACGATGCTGATGCGAAGAAGAAGGAGGAGAAGGCGGAGGTTTAAATGGATAAGGAGGCGAAGGTTCAAATGGAGAAGGAGGAGGATGTATCTGGCACAAATTGACTCCGTACCAGTCCTCCTTGGGAGTGGAGGTGTTGAAGTCATAGGTAACAGGGCTCGAATTTGGACTGAGAATCTTCACACTCTCTGGTTCCCAACCATCAAGTCCTGTTCGGTGCAAATACACATAACAGATGTCGGTTGCACATGGTCCGTCAATCTGGAACCCATCGGACGAACAGCTTTGGAATGTCTTGGTGAATGGATCGTCCAGTCTCGGTGCATAAACCTGATTATCATTGTCTCAACAATATTAATTATTACCATAAGAAAAAAAAGAGAAAAAAGAAATCAACATCAAGCTCTACCAAGATGTTAGCTTTAAAACTATTTCTGGATAAAGGTCTCGGAAATATTCAAGAAACATGGGCGTATTAGCAGAGTAACTGACCTAATTAGGAGCACACTTACTTCTATAAACTCAAATTAAAGCACAAGAACTTCATCAAGAAGCGATTGCTTTGAAAAACACCTACTATCGATGTATAAGAGAGCGCTCGAATACAACCCCCATAAATTTTGTACCATATCATCCGGGAGTCTGTGACAGCCCACACACAAACTCTGCAAGCCCGCTTTGCGGTTGTGCTTAATTTCTGTTCTTTTATTATTAAAAAGCTCTTGTGCTATAATTTGAAAGCCAACGTTAATCACCCACTTTTCATACGAAACCCATGGATGAATTATTTCGACTTCGTTCTCAAAAAAATTATATATGCATAATAACAGTAACGACCTAGTTAAAAACATAATAATTTTTCTCCAAAAAAAAGAACATAAAAACTACTTTACTGGCCCAAAAACTGAAATCAAATAAGATATATATGTTCTAAAATAAAAAGTAAAAACAACAGAAAAAGAAGCAAACCTGATTGCCGTAAGCATCACCAAAAGCGATGCTGATCCTATCACGAGTAAAGTTCTTAGAGAAGCAGCTAGTTTTTATAACCACCAGGTAAGTGCAGTTCCCGAACTTCTATTTTTGGTTCAAAAATAAAAATAAAACAATCATCAAACATCATTCATACATACAGCAGAATACCAAGTTCACAAATAATAATAATAATAATAATAATAATAATAATAAAAAGAACCATACTCTTACCTGAATATAATTGACGGTAAACGATTCAACAGCATGAGGCTTCAGCTGCGAGCTCGTCGTTTCGGCCTCCGAGAGCATGAACGCACCGAAGGCCAACAGCAGCAGAAAGTGAGCTGCCAATTTTAGTTTCATTTTCAGTTCCTGTTTTGTTTACTTCCTTCGATATTTTTTTCTTTTTTTCTCCACCAGGAAGCTTATTAAATACAGGCTCCTCAACGGCAGTGAAAGACTGCGACATGCCGGGTAGGTGAATCGTGCGGTGTAAAAAATATTATGTGAAATAAAAACCCCCCAAAAAAAAAACAACAACAAAAGCAAAATGGTCGTTAACTCTGAGGTAGGTCTAGGGGCAAATCCGTCTTTTACGGTTTTGAACCCATCGACGGTCTTCTTCTTTATGCGTTCGAGGGCTTTCAATGTTTGTATTCCTCACACGTGGAGCTCTTGGAGTTTTGACTAATTAACCGATTAAAATATTATTTATCACACAAATGGAAATGCTACTGATTTACTGAAGTTTTTTTGTCCTCAATCCTTATCGCTTCACTGTCTCTCACGAAAACTTTGCCGAAAGTGAGAGAAAAGGCGCCAACGAGTTGAGCCCATTTGGCGAGAACTCCAAACGCATCAGATTTAATTGACTTTTAATTACAAAAAAGGACATGAAAAATCTCTAATTTTCTGCCTTATCAGCCATGATAACGCCTTGTATGTTCTTAATCTTATCCTTACAAATTTTCTCTTGATTCCCTATCAACTAATCGTCTACGCTGCTCCAACGAACACCCATGTTGAGTCATCAAGAAATGGACATCAACGTATGATAATAGGTTTTTTCCTGTAAGGGTAATGTTTTATTAAATACATATTTTGTTTATTTCTAGACAGGAAATCAACGGAGAAAGAGTCTCAGTCAAAAAAAAAAAACGGAGAAAGAGTAAATGCATTTTCACGTTTTTCAACATAAAAAAAAGCTTATGAAATAAAGAGATGATTGATTTGAGCCGCGGAAATATTTGAGCCATCTTTTCGAAAATTTCACGTTTTTCTAGGCTGGAACTCTACGCCATCATCTTTTCGAAATCCAAATATTTGAGCCGCGGCAATTCCGTCACGTGTCGCACATCACGACCCTCCACGTCAAGGGCAGTCGTTTCAGCCCTAGTGATAATTTCATTATCTATCCGTTCATTAAAAAAATAAATAAATAAATAAATAACTCTATATTTATTTTCCTCCTTTTTAGTAACAGAGATGTGGAGACCCGGGGTTGAGTACAAAAGGTGGGGCGGGCAAGTCCCCAGCCAAGCAACAGGTTCAACAACCTTTGAAGCTAAAGTAACAAAAGCATGAGCAGTCTTGTTACAACTTCCAGGCTTATGTCGAAATATAGCATTATATAGTCTTAATTTTAAGCCTTTGTTGAACTTCAGAAATGGTCCAAACAATCTCCATCTTGCTGCTCTTCTTTCCCATGATTAGGTTCGTCACTTCTTGGCAATCTGATTCAACAATTAGTGGAATACATGTAGCATCTTCTGCAATTTCTAGTCGCCAATTTGCTGCTCTAGCTTCCGCAGATGCTACAGCAGCAGCTGCAAACTCTCCCTTGTGGTTCCTGATGGCGATTCCAACTGCATCCAAATTCATTTGGAAAAAGGACATCTACACCCCCAAGATTTGAGTAAATGGTCACCAACACCCTCAAGTTTTTAAAGAGGGACACCAAGACTCTCTTTTGATAATTATACCATTTATCTCTATTATCCCAAAAGAATTAACTCTAATATTTTACAATAAATAGAAATATAATATTAAAATAAATGTAATAATATATACATTTTAAAATAATTTCAATTTTTTAAAAAATATTTTAATATTTTATAATCTATTATATATATATATATATTATTATATTAAAGTAAATTTTACGATAAATAGAATCATAATATTAAAATAAATGTATTAAAAATTTAAATTATTTTGAATATTAAGTAAAATAATAATTTTAACAATATTAGTATGTGAGAATGTTTTTAATTGTAGAACGTATTTAATGCAAATATTTATTTAAACTCTCTACAATGAATAAAAATATATTATTAAAATAAATATAATAATTTACATATTAAAATATTAAATATTTAAATATTATTAGTCTACTGTAGAGATTACATTATTTATATGGTATTTGTATTTACTAAAATTTTTAAAGTTAATTTTTTAGAATAATAGAGGTAAAGGGTATAATGGTCAAAAGGGGGTCTTGGTGTCCCTCTTTGAAAACTTAGAGGTGTTGGTGACCATTTCCTCAAACTTTAGGGGTGTAGATGTCCTTTTCCCAATTCATTTTAAACAAACCTTCCGGAGGGGGTTTCCAACTTGGCTAAGAAGAAGACACTTACTTTGAATTATCTTAATTTTCAGGGGGACGACGCCACTGTTGCTTCAGCTCTAACCGATGCCATATGAGCATCTGTTTTCTTTTTTACGGAAAGCAAAAAGATTTTCAGGATGTCGGTACATTAGTGTGATTGGAAAGACTCTTAAGGAGCTAGTTTCATAATCCAAGTGCAAGTACCCTTGCTTCAGTAGAATCAATTGGACATGATTACCATTCATCAATAGACTAGCATTGATCAATTCATTACCATCCTTCACAAAAGTGTAATATGTGATAATTTGTATGTAATAAGAGTAAATGTTGGAATGAAATCCGGGTACATAACTAAAGAATTTTGACTAAGAGCACACGTTATACTGAACCATAATACATGTGATAAATTTTTATTGGTAGAATTGAATTGTGGACACATAATTTTATTAGTAAATATTTATCATATTTATCATTGCACATAGTGCATGACTGTGCACGTTGTCCAACCAAATTTGGCAAGTAAAACACTAAGGTAATTTTTTAGCCCATGTTTTCATTTTCATTTTAATACTAAATGTGTAATACATGTTCGTCAAGTCTAAACTTAAAATCAAATTAAAAAATGGAAAAAGTTATTTCTCCGGACTTTAACCTCAACTCGCGTCTCGAATTAAAAACGCACCGTTTAACACATTTATCCTTTTCTTTTGACGAACCACATAAATAGAAATACAGTCTCTTACTCTCACACCCACAAAATCTGTAATAACCGATAGTCACACAACAGTCGGCAGAGACGACGGACTACCTCCATCACGCGATCGAGGTCTTCGTTGCCATCATCGACAGTCACGCGACAACCGACACTCGCTAACACGAACAACAGCCATCACTCTCTCCTCATCCACTCACAAAGCGCAAGACCATGGCTCCCCTCGGCTAGGTCTCTGTTGCCAACATCAATTGAGTTTGTGTGTGGATACTCTCGATTTTGTTTTGTGTGTTCATCGTGCTGGAATTGTCTTGCTACTGGATTATTATTATTTTTTTTGTGTTTGTGTGTGTGAACTCCCGATTGTGTTTGTGTGTGTGAACTCCCGATTGTGTTTGTGTATTAATGGTGCTAGAATTGTCTTGCTGCTGGAATTGTTACTTGTGCTGGAATTGTTACTGGTGCTCGAATTGTTGCTGATGGGATTTTTTTTTTTGTGTTTGTGTGCGTGAACTCCCGATTGTGTTTATGTGTTAATGGTGCTGGAATTGTCTTTCTGCTGGAATTGTTAATACTGGAATTTTTTTTTGTGTTTTTGTGTGTGAACTCCCAATTGTGTTTGTGTGTTAATGGTGCTAGAATTGTCTTGCAGTTTGCAGTTTGGAAGTTCTGTAACCAGCGGAGTGTTGTGGTTGAACGCAAATAGAAGGACAAGGAGATGTTGTTATGCTCGCGATGTCGTTTAGTTTGAAATGAATTGAAGCAGAATAGAGTGATGTCGTTTGTAGGGATGGCAATGGGACAAATATGGGTTGGATCTATCATATCTAGATTCATAATAAAAATTAAGATCCGTATCTACTCCAGATCCGTCATGAATCCATATTTTTTGCTCTATATCTAGATCTAAAAAAGAAATAAATATCTATATCTGCTCCAAATCCAAAAAAAAATTAAAATCTAAATCTGCTCTAGATCTGTCATAAATTCTAAAACTCAGCAATAAAAAATTAATAATTTTTTAGAATAAAAATTGAAGACTAAAATGTATTAATAACAAATAAATTATATATTTTTTCTCAAAAATATAATAAATATTGTAGCTTATACTTTTACACCAAAATAACAAATAAGAAAGATAATAAAATATCCTCAAAAAATAATTACAGGAGTAAGATCAATCTAATATTCTATTGTCTCCTTAATCATTCTAATATTCATGATACATCCACCCTCATTTCTACAACATCAGATAATGACATATAAATTAAATATGATTATATTAAGTGCTTTATTATTTTTTTTATGACCATATTTGACTAAATATATGAATAATTATATTCCTTAAAAATTATTTGACCAATATAATAAAATAAATTACCAAGTTGTATGACTTGACTTGCAAAAATAAAACACTAAGGTAAATTTTTTAGCCCATGTTTTCATTTTCATTTTAATACTAAGTGTGTAATACATGTTCGTCAAGCCTAAACCTAAAATCAAATTAAAAAATGAAAAACGTTATTTCCCTCGACTTTAACCCCGACTCACGCCCCGAATTCAAAATGCACCGTTTAATACATTTATCTTTTTTCTTTCGACGAACCACAGAAATAGAAACACACTCTCTTACTCTTACACTCACAAAATCTGCAATCACCGACGGTCACGCAACAACAGACAGAGATGACGGATTATTGTCATCGCACGATCGAGGTCTTCGTTGCTATCACCGACAATCACGCGACAACTGACACGCACAAAACTAACCCGAACGATAGCAAGCACTCTCTCCTCATCCCCTCACAGTTAAAATTTATGCACGCTTTTCTCTAACTACAAAACAAACTATAAAAAATAAATTATAAAATAATATAATACACATTCTCGAAAGCATATTAAATAATTTTTTTTTCTTATCGTCTTCTTCTTTCTCTTACCAGAAAATCTTTCATCAGGTGTTACACACCACTTCCCTCCACGTGCAGGGAAGCGGATTGAGCCCTAGTAAGGGTTCCATTATCTATCCTTTCATTCAAAAAAAAAAACGAAAGTACTATATTTCTCGTTCCTCGGCACAAGAGCTCGGTGCAAATTGGCCTTGAACCAGCTAAATTCCAACAACTTTTTCTCTCTCCTGCGACGCGTGGATGCTCCCCATTTGCTACGTTACAAACAGAGTCTGTAACGTAGCAAGGTCCCTCTTTCTTCTTTTTAATAATAAAAAAGTGAAGAACGGTGGTTTAGTAGGACTGTTGATCAGTCGTTAGATTAGTCAAAAGATTCATACGGATATTTTTTTTTTATTGTTTTAGAGGTTTAAAATTCGCTTACACCGATGCCATAGATGTTTTTTTATTTTTAAATTTGCTTCTAATTTGGGAATTTCAAAAAATCAGTTTGGAAATTTCCATTCGGTTTGATTTTGACGTTAATTCATTCTGTTTTTTTAGTTATAAAACAATAAATCGAAACTTAGAAAACCGAACTGAATTGAAGTTTTTTAAGTCTAATTTGGTTTGGACCACCCCTAAATTATATGAGACATTTTTTATTTAAAAAATATTTTTTTAATTTTTTGGTTTGATTTTTAGATTTGAAACTTTAGTTTGAAAATCAAACTAGATTATTTGATTTTATAACGAATCATAATATTCACTTTTTCTTAAGAAAAAATAACAATCGAAACCCTTAAAAAATCAAATCGAATTGATAATTTTTCGGGTCCAATTTAATTTTGTCCACCCCTATCAGCACCCTTCATAAAAAGTCCAATTTATGATAATTTGTATGCAATGAGAGTAAATGTGGAATGAAATCAGTATATATAACTTAAAAGATTTTTTATTATATGTGCACGTTATGGTGAACAACGATATATGTGACAAATTTTTACCGGTAGAGTTGTATTGAGGACACATAATTTTGTTAATGAAAATTCATCATATTCCTCATTGAAGACAATGCGTGACAGCGCGCATTAGATCAGAACCTCTACAAATAATATGTGGATAATTCAAGGTTGCTACTTTGTCTAGTCGAATTTGGCAAGTAAAACACTAAAACGCCTCGTTTCAGAAGGGCTAGTTTAGAGTTTTGCGTTTGCCTGCAGAGGAGAGGATTCGGGCAAGTATTGCACGGGCAAAGTAGTAGTGCTGACCCCGCTGAGTGGGTATTTAATGGAGCGTGCTACTGCCACCCCACTACTGTTCTTAAAACCCCACTTTTAGAACACGAGCATCAAAGCAGTAGTGCTGACACCACTGAGGGCTGAGTGGAAGAGTGTTCAATAGCCACCCCACTGCTGTTCTTACAGAATAAAAATCAGAGCCACTCACATACTGGCTAGACCAACTTTAATGCCACAGATATTCCCGTACCATTTTTTTCTCAATGAACCCGGCGTATGGTAGAGAGAGAGAGAGAGAGAGAGAGAGAGACTGAGAAAGATTTTTTATTTAATCTTTTTTATTTAGAGATGGTATTAAGATTGCAATAACATCGAAAGCATGTCATCTTGTATGCTTTCTTTGTTCTAAATTATAAGACAATAAACATGCTCTGCAGTTGTCAGAAAATATATTATAGCGAAAGAAGCCAATCTTTATATACATTCAAATTTTAAACTAAGGAATTATGCGCAACAAAACAATTTATTGAACTCAAAATTCACTGTAGGTAAGAAGTAAGAGAAACAACATTCAATTGGCAAACGAGTTATATTTACAGAAATGAAGCCATGATGCTGTTGAGGAGACAACAAAGACGAAACTGTCTTCAGGGGATGCAAATGTAATGAGTCATTTAATTAAGGTTAAGTATTTAAACTACGGATGAGTATTTTTGCCACCTCTAGCCATATCAGCCTTTTACATCAGATTTTTGTCCTATAGGATGTATTTGGCATATTATTGTGTTGGATTATGGTATATTACACTAAAGGTGCATTTACTTTCCAACTAAAAAAATCAAAATTCAGCATCAGAATCAAACTTATATTTACTTACTAAAATAAGGAGAGGAATGACATATATTTTGGCCGAGCCTCACCGTATTAGGAATTAAGAATGGGAGTTTGATTCCTATAATGGCAGTCTAATTCCCAAAAAGGGATTGGGAATTGGACTCTCATCGTCTCATTCTAAGAACTCCCCGAAATACCCCCACTTAAATTGCATCGTTACAACTTTATCCTCCTTTTTAAAAATACAAATAAAAAAAGTTGAAAATCACAACAACCAAAACCTAGATCTCGTTGTGCAACACGTTAGAGCATGGTCGGTCATCGCGCAAGACCTTCAATCTCTTTCACTTTGTTGATTTGAAGATAAAACAAAGAAGAATAAGAAGAAGAAATGATAAAGAAGAGTGAAAAAAAAAGAAAAGGAAAAAAATAAGAGAAAAAGAAAAATGAGTTTCAAGATGAAGAATAGGTGGAGAAGAAAAAGAAACAATAAAGAAAAGAAAAATAAAAAATAAAAACGAAAGAAAAAAAAAGAAAAAGAAACGAAGAAGAAGAAGAGAAAAAGAGAAGAGTAGAAAAACAAAAAAAAAAATCAAGGACAAAAGAGAGAAATAATAATAATAATAATAATAATAATAATAATAATAATAATAATAATAATAATAATAATAATAATAATAATAAAAACTACTACTATTACTATTATTATTATTATTATGGCAATTATCTACTGACCACCTATTTTTTTGGGTTTTTAAAAAAATACATATTTTTTTTTTTGCTGAATTCTACTTAAAGTTACATTTCTTTGCACTTGTCTATTTCCGTTTGAAGATTGTTATAACATTACCGACGTCATAGGGGTAAATTAGTTATTTCACAAGTGCAGCCCCCGAAACAACGTGGTTTTGCAACTTTGATTAGAGAAAAAGGAAAAGAAAAAGGCAAAGTGGTTAAGAGTAGAGCAAACAACTAGAATAGCCATTGTTTGTTTACACATTGGGTGACCCACCCCATGCATGAAAAACCAACAAATGATTTAATTTTTCATTTGGGGGGCAAAACAGTCATTTGCTTAAGATTCCGTTAGTTTTCTTAACATTCTCCATATGGAAGTGGACAGGTGTAAAGAAATGCAACTTCATGTGAAATTCAATAAAAAAAAAATATGTATTTTTAAAAAAGTTCGAAAAAATAGGTGGTCGGTAAATGATTACCCTTATTAATATTAACAATAATTTTCTTGAATAGTAATAATAATAATCATTTTAATAAATAATAAAAATAATGGTAATGATAAACTAAAGGCATTTTAGTAACTTAAAATAATTTATTACGGTTTTAAGATAAAGTCAACATATTAATAGCCATCCAATTTCTTCCTATTCCGATTCTCATAGCTAAAATAAACAATTTATTATGATTTTTATTCCCTATTTTGATTCCAGCTCATTTTGAGTACTGATTAGTAAACATATCATAAGATGTATTAAGTTATAATGCAATATCATGTTTATTAAGATATGTATTGTATTATTTGTAATGTATTTTTATGTCATTATTTATATTACTATCAATTTTTAAATTTTTATTAATATGTAAGTATTTATTATTAGTTATACTTAAGTATTTAGTAATAATTAATTATTATATTAATTATTATAATATAATTAAATAATGTAATATTTAATTGTATTTTTATATAATTAATATAAAATAAAAATATTATATAATATTATTGAATAATTTAAAATTAAATCATAATTGATTTTTATTTGTTATAATATATAAAAATAAAAAGAAAGTTAATTTAACATTCACACTGGTTGAAGTATGCACCATAACGTGGCAGCTACTGTAGCCCAAACATGAGTCTCAATTATGCGGGTGCCAATTGCTAAACACACCCAGAGTGATCTGAATGTAATTTGATTGTTTGTCAATATCATAATGTTTTGAACTATTGGCACTGCTTTTAATGCCTCTTAAAACCCCATTTCTTTTGTTAATCCCATTTGAATTGTATAACCTCAGTGCACTCGAAAATGAATGTAAAGACATGACTCACATCTTGTTAGTTATAACAATCAATTTGGCTTTCACTAAATGGCGTAGCCAAAGGCCCCTCTCAAAGATCATTATCTATACACCATCATCTTAATATGGAGATAAGATGTCGACATGTCGAATTCGATATCGACATCTTATTCTCAATTGTCGCATTCATTATTTTGAGCACACAATGCGGTTTGCCTGGCAAAAATCAAGACGGTAAAATAGAGAGTTTTCAGTATAAGAAAATTATCTGCGGTTAATGTGCGAATTTAATTAAATATATTTTTGTCCTTTTATGTAAATTTAATAGAGGTTAAAATATTAAAAATACTTAAAAAAGGGTTTTAAGAGGATTGTGAAGGGGTGCCAATGATTCAACTCTCGACGTAGTTTGTATGTATTTGAAATGAGGAAGTCCTACTCTTACTTGCATCTGTTCTTGCACTTCACCACTCTCACACTCACTTTCCTAAAAGTTATAGACACTGACATAAAAGAAAATGAGAAATAAGGTCCCATTGACAAGGAAGTGATTAGTTTTTGTTGCTTTCCTAATGAACTATGTATATTGTATTAGGCATGCCTCCTAGCTCCGCCTGCAAGAGAAAAGTAGCGAAATATGGAGAATCCTTTCGGCATTGTATGCTTTTAAGGCCCACCATTATCACTTTGCCATATTCCTCTATGGTAATCAATGAGATCATCAAACCAGCAAACCCATTTCACTATAATTCTTTTTTCTAAGACAAAACTTTGATTTAAAAGTGGCTTAGATAACAGTTTAAACCTAGTGCGAGGACAATGATGCGGTTGGTGGTGTTTGATATTTACTGGCAATTTGCAGTATAAAACAACTAAAATGTGATATCAAACTTGACCGTCCAAAGGGAAAACAACGAGGTGGAATGATTAATAATGTAAAACGAAAGAGGATTTATTTATTGGATTAGGGAATGTGGATGATTTTCATTCTTTGTTGATAGTGTTTATGATGTATTTACTAATTAATAACTATTAACAGCAGAAATAAGAATGCGTTCGAATTGAAATGAGGAATTAAAATTAAAATGATTTGTTTATTTTATCTGAAAGAATTGAAATCGAAATCAGAATAAGTTGTATTAACAGTGATATGTTTATTTGGTCTTGAAAATAGAATGAATTATTTTAAATTACTAAAATACCCTTAGTTGGTGTTATAATTATAGTTTGTTATTGTAATTATTGTTATTTATTACAACATTTGTCATATTATGTTGTTAAATGTACACATACAACAACCGACAGTTCTTCACTTTGTTGAAATATTTTTTTAACGACGCTTGTGCTCCCGTAGTTAATTAATAGAACTTTTACCAACGCGCTGCTGTAGAACGTTGTGAAATTGAAAACAATTAGCAATATGCCTGCATTGCAGATTGTTGAACAGGTTTAGAACAACGTTTTTTTTTTTGTTTTTTTTTTTGTTGTTGTCAAGTATCAATCATCTCTTCCTTTTGTATTAACTAGTTTGCTGAAGAACAGGGGAGCTGAATGGCGATTCTGTGTCCAGAAATTTGATCATCATCGTAAAATAAAAGACCGCGGCTTCCAAGCTCTGGCGCTTCCTGCTGCTGCATTTAACTGTGTACACCATCGGCTCTCTTAATCATCATAAAGAAAACTTACACAGCTTATTTTCAAGGTGTCCGCAAGTCATCAAACAAAAAGAAGTAAATAAAAACTCCTCCAATAATTATTCGGCAATGAACATTGTATTGATACCAAAAATCAATTTCAAGAAAACAAAAGGAACCCAGTTCATGGCGCATCCATTCCATCATACCATGCTCCCACCAAATCAGAGCAACTCATGCACCCATCAAGATTCCGGCCAAAAGAATAATGCAGCAGTGGTCCTCTACTCTGATAAGGCCACAAACCCACCCAGGCAGTTGCCAGGCGAGAGTATATCGGAGAACTCTCGATCCAAAAAAAAAAAAAAAAAGAATTAAATCTATATCGTAAAATTATCCGTAGTGAAACATATGTACAGAATACACAAAAGCCGATGGTTCATCATCTACCACTTAAATCCCGACTCTTGTTGCTCCTTGATTCTCCGCAACACCCCATCAATTGCAACATCAAATGCGTCTTTAATTGTCCCTAAACCTTCTCTGGGTTTAGCATAAATAAACTTTGGTATATAATCAATTACTTTATCTCTCATTCTCTTCACTTCCTCTTGTGAGTAACTCTCCAGCACTGCTTTTATCGACTTGGTCCCATTCCTCACCCCGTTCCGGTCTATAAAAACCGAGTAACTCCCGGGCTCATCGGGCAAAAACCAAGCGTACTGGAAATAGGCCGACCGCTTCCAGAAAAAAACCGGGATCGAACCGGCCACCATGCAGTCAAATATCGACCTCCGCGTGAAGCTGTCCCCCCTCGGCTGCAAGCAAAACACCGAGTCCAGGAACGTTTCGAGGATCGCCGACGTGCCGTTTATGCACCGAGTCCCCCCGCAGTCCACGACCCGGCACGAGCCCGACTCGTTCTTGCAGTGACTCAGCAGCATCGACCGGAAGTCGTTCTTCACCATCCGCGTGGCCCCAGCGAAGCAGTAGAGGGACGAGCGATTGCGGCTGCGGACGTAGTCCTGCCACTGGGTGACGTCGGACTCGGATCGGGGGTGGAATCCCGTGGGGTAAGGCACACCGACGTCGAAGTAGTCCCACGGGTTTCGTTCGATGAGGAGGCGGGTGATGTTCCTCATAGCTTTCTTGTAGATACAGCTGGACCCCCAGTCTTCGTCCTTCGACCGCCGAAAATCCCACGTGATCCTCCCCATGGCCGTGAAATGATCCCACCCGTCCGATCGGTTCCAATACGGTTGATCCTGGACCCACTTTAACATCATATCGCAGTGCATATCACGCGCCTTGGCGCTGGAATCAGACCACAGGTATTTCCCCACCGCGAGCCCAACGTAAAACGGTATGTAGAACGCCGCAGCAGATTCTGGCTCCAACGTTCGACACCTGTGGTTCAAAATCCTTTTGTGAAATATGATTTCCAAAACGAACTGATCAGTCCAGTGCCAAGCGGGGACTAAATTCTCCGGTACGACGCCGTTTAACGCATTCGCCTGTCTGCCGAACCCGTCGTTTAACAGCATGTCGCAGCGAGAACCCCACGGGTTCAGCCCGTGGCAATTTTGTAATAACTCTTCGTTGAGAGCTTTAGGGAGATCGTAGACGTAGACTTTACCCAACCCGCATTGGTCCGATACGCGCGGGACGGAGGCCGATATTTCGGGGTGGGATTGTTGGGGCGCCACGTGGCTAGAGGAGAATGACATGGAGACGGAGCGGAGCATGAGGACGAAAATTATCTGCAGCAAGAGGATGACGAGGAGCAGCCATGAGCGTGGGCTTTGAAGCGAGAGAGTTGGATAAATCAGTCCATTTAACGAGCTCTTCTGATCTAACTCGGGAAATTTTGATTTTTTTGGTGGCGGGTCCGGCGACGGAAGCTTGGAATATGGAAGCATCAGAAAATAGCCGTCTGATAACTTCGGTGCCCGTTTATCGGAAACGAATGGGAATATAATTTTTTCCCTTCCAGTGAAAAGAAAGTAGAAGCGCAGAGAAAGAGACGAGTGATTTCTCGCTTAGTGTTTTTCGCTTAGCTTTGAGAAATTAAGGATTGTGTACTTTATTGTTGGCGAAGCAAGGAGGAACGGAGGGGTGAAGGATCGACACGTGGGTGATTATTACCCGTCGGATTGGACGACCGACAAAGTGTTGGACTCTCCAAATGTAACGGTGCTTTTGCTTCGATGTGGGTGCCCACTGAAAGTTCGACTCCCTGCGTAATTGCCTGATTGGTCGGGGCCTTCCTATTTATAATTTTGTATATCGTTCACCACTCACCAGGCTAAATTTGTAGTGATAGAGAATGGAAAGAATTATTTCAGCTAATTATGGAAGTAGAATTAACACTCTTCATTTTTGGGTTCCAAGTATAAATTTAGATCTAAATTTGTCCAATTGTCAATTCCATAATTGGGTGATTAAATCCATTAATAATTAATTATAATTAATAATATTTCTAATTATATATTAAAATTTTTGATATAATACTAAAAGCGGGATTATGCAAGAAAGAAAATGGAATAATAGATGGCCGTCAGTCGTGGCCACTGGTAACCCTTTACCCCTCTTGTATTTATTTATTTATTAATACCGACCAATCACAATAAGCCACAATTTTCGGCGAATCGATTTTTTCAATTACTAGATTCGGAGTTCAGGAATATTTTACAAATTTCTAAATGAAGGTCTAATTTAAAAAGTTGACCACATGACGACGCGCCGCCACGTGTACAGCGACGCGTGGGCCCATACACTGGGATTGACACCTGTTAGATTTTGTCGCTGCAAGTAGGAAACGGTGTCGTGTAACGCCAGCGGACGTCATGCTCGTTATTAAAATGTAGTGAAGACGGAGAAGTGGCGCCCGATGCGGTTAGCTAATAGCTGTAATGATAAGAGGAAAGTAAAGCGACAGCCTTTCGGGCTCACGTGGCCCCTTCTTAAGGGTTCTTTGAGGCCCAAGGAAACAAAAGCTTTGGGCAACCGCCGCCGACAAACTTGATTTGTCGTTTTAAGGGTAAAAAAATGTTAATCCTAAAAAAATGTTAAACTTCTTAAGGTTTACTGTTTGTTATCGAATTTTGGCCGATAAGAATTTAATTCAATATGCTAATCATACGAATTTAATTCAATATGTTAATCCTAAAAAAAAAATTAAAACTAACTTGACTGCTTCTGACTCATTTTTCATGTCACTTTTTTTTTCTTTTAACAAAAATTATCTGTTTAATAAGTGTTTATTAGAGATTAATTAATTAATTAATTAATTAATTAATTAGTAATGAGTAATTTTGCGTGCTTTGGCAGAAACGGTCGGTTTCTTGTTCGAGGAACCAACAGTAGCTTCGATGAAGTGGCTATGAAGAGGATGTTTATGATTAAAGTCAACTAGCCACCACTCTCATCAATTTCATCAAAGGTTAATAAACTATTGACTTATTTGGTAGAGGGATATAATAATAGTTATTATAAAATAAAAATGTTTTTTAATTAAACAAGTAGAATCTATTATTAAATTACTTGAGAAATTGGCAAAGTGGCAGAAACCTCCTCACAAATGTGAGGAAGGGGTTCAGCATGCAGACGCATTGCGGGGGTTTAATTTAAAATTCCTTCCTGAGTCCAGGAGGCTGAAAGTGAAGGCGGTCTTTCTCCCAGGGAGGAGTTGGCGTCCTCGAATATTTGAGAGGGTTAAAAAATCGAAGCTGATGCACTATATCAGAATTGATGTAAACGGGTCTCAATATATGTATGATTGTAAATATCATGAATAATAGTCTCTTCAAAAAAAAATAGAATCTATTAAAAAATAGAATTATAAATATCTTTTTCTAAAATGTTGTAGACATTTTTGATTTATTTTCCTAAACCTTACCTTACCCTATGACAGTCTTTTTCCCACAAACCAAATAAAAACAAAAGAAAGAGCAATTGCGATTTGAGAACTCCAAGGTTTGATTTGATCTCGCGTTACTCGCAACGTATGGACTGGGGCAACATTTGAAATCATAATTGCTTTCATTAAGTTCGCGAATTTGATGCATTAAAGCTATAACACCGACACTAAAGAGTCCAATGGCATTTGGGACGACGAATAAAATATTAATTTGACATAAAATATCTCAACTGGAAGCATCTGTCACACTCAACATGTGCTTGGTAGCTTAATTTCCCAGCAGCACAAAGCGCCCGAGACGGAAATAAGAAATAAAAAGCATGCTCTAAAATAGCAAAGTGCATTGATTACAACTTTATTTTATTAATTTTTTTTAGTATGGGATTAATTGACAACATTTATTTTTGGACTTTTGGAGTACAGTTGGATTATTTCTAGTATCATGTGAAATGAGATTTCAAGCATTCTAGAGTTTAATGGGTAAGTGGATACAGAAACAAAAATGACATCCTAGAAGAAAAAGATGGCTTATAATCTCATTTGTTGATTGTTGAGGTTTGACAAATTGATAATTTTGCTTCAATTAACCCATCATCAGCTCTCTTTATGCACATGATTTTTCATGTGCGTGTGAGTGTGCGTGTTCTTTAAAAATGTATCATGGTCTAATACAACCCGGGATTTTGAGAAGTCTATAAATTCATACAGTTGAAAAATATTAATAATTTACTTAAGAAAATTTATATTAAAAAAAATACACGTACTCTAGAACTATTACCTTTTAGGATGGAAGAAGACACCAAGAGCTTCAGTGGCTTTTAAAGCAAAGTTTAATAGAATGTATATACATACAACTATGACGAATTTTAGCGTTATACATAATGATATGAATTTGTAGAAATCTTAAAGGCAAAAGAAATAGGTTTAATCGATTTACTCTTATGCATATTAATTCTCACACAATAGGAATTCCAATGAAGCTACGTTGAAATTAAAAAAAAAAAATTATGTTAATTATTTCGTACCAAAAAGTTCTAACAATAAGTTAAATTACAGGAAACATTTTCAATTTTTTTTTAACAAAAAAAAAACCGTACAGTAAATAATATTCCAAACGACACATTTATGGGTCAAGAAACCTTTTGGTTCATTCCAGTTCCAGTAGAATTTGCTCTTCGATTCCTTCCATAATTTGAGGGCAATGCATTACCCTGATTTCAAATAAGAATTGTGAAGGAATCTGACCATCATGTTTGGTCAGATAAATGGAATAATAATGCCCAAACTTCAAATGTCGTGAGTAGAAATTTCCAGATGAAAGAGAGATTAACAAGAACATGTACTGATGTACACCAGAACTCAAATAAACACGGCAAGTGACCTCAGTGTGTAAAACATAATGCAAACATTTATTAGTAGCAAAAACAAAGCGATAACAAAAACAAACACTTACACCACTCTTATGAACAGTGGGTGGTGTGGAATATATTACAACATCAATGGGATTTATTAGAGCTAATTTATTTTGATGAGATGGGTATCGACATGGGATTGGATTTAGATAGCGTTTACATTTTAAATTAGAGTGAGAATTTTGGAATTAGGAATGTGGAGTGGGAACGAGAGTAGGTTGTTTACTTACATTGAAATGAGAGAATGGAATTAAAACCAGAATCTAATTTATGTATTTACATTGTCTTGGATTGAGAGTAAATAAATTTAAATTATAATTTTACCCTTATTTAAAGAATTATAATTTTTAATTAAAAAATTAATAAAAAATATATCTAAAAAATAAAATAAATATTTTATTATATTCGTAAATTAATAATAATTAATAATATTCTTAATTATGTAAATCATAATTTTTATTAATTTTAATTTAAATTATGTGAATAAAAATTATTAATAATAGCAACACAAATGAAGCATTATTATTGATAATATAATACAAAATTAATATTGTCTCAGAATAAAATATTTATTATTATTAAATAAATAAATAAATAATTGATATTTATTAAAATTAATGTTTAATATTATATATTTTTAATATATTTAATTTATAAAATAATATAATAATATTATTTAAATAAATATAATATTTATTTATTTTTGTTTTATTAAATTTAATAAAATAAATATGTTTATAATTATTATTTTTAATAAATATAATATTATTTATTTATTTTAATTATGAGGATAAAAAAGAAAGAGAGAAGAGTGGATTCCTGCTCCCACCTCCCCCCGCAGCAGCGACTATGGCCAGCTGCTTGGGAATTTGTTTAGAGTGGTGGTGGTATGAGATGATGACACTCATAGCTGGGTATTTGTAAAATCTTACACTCGATGTGGCCACCACTAGAATTTAAAATTATTATACGAAAATGTGCCGTATAAATAATTTTGAAGGGAAAAAATCATTTAACTTTTGAGTGAGGTTTAATTAGAAATTATCATATTATGTAATTTTAATAAATGTTAAAATTGTAAAATAATTAAAAGGGGTTTTAAGAGGTATTTGGAGAGGTACTAATAGTCCCAGTCAAATCGGAATGAGAAATTAAAATAACTGATTGTAATGGATTTTGGGTGAGTCCACAATTTTGAAAATAATGGGAGGTGGGAATGAAAATAAAGAATAGAAATAGAGAATAAATTGATACTTTTACTCTAGACAATATTCAATATTCCTTTTTTTTTACTCTATTTAAATATTTAATATTAATACTAATAATAGTAGTTGTAGTAGTAATAATAATAATTGTTACTATTACCAATATTTTAATAAAATTAAAAAAAATAAATAATAGTAACTAATATTAATAATAGTAGTTATTATTGTTATTACTACTATTACCATTATAATTATAATTATTACAATATAAATAAACTAATAACTATTACTATTACTATTACTATTGTTTTTAATATCATAACAAATGGTATAGTTAAAGTAATAATAATAATCATGTTAATATTAGTAATAATAGTTGCAACGATAATAGTGATAATAACAATTACTAAATAAAATAGTAATAGTAATAATAATAATAATAATAATAACAACAACAACAACAACAACAACAATTAATGATAATGATGATCACAACAACAACAACTAGTTTATTCTAAAAATTATAATATTATATTCAATATTATAATAAACATACATATATTTTTTTTTCTGATTTTAATTTTAACAGTTTAAGTAAATAATTTATTTTAATTTTTATTCCTCATTTTTATTTTAACCTAATTCGATTATAACTGATTCGATTCTTACATGTTCAGATTTATAGGAAACAAATGCACCACTAATTTTTTCACTGCACTGACAAGTTTTTTTTTTTGGTCGCCAATATCAACATTATCAACAGTGTACACAATCTATCACGAGCAGACATAAATGAAAACTTGAACAATTGAACGGATGCTGGGGGTGGGATCAGCAAGTACACAAGAAATGATGACCCACAAAGTTGGGATCGCTTGGCAGTAAAAATAGCAGTGGGGTCCATTACAGTTTGCCACTCGCAGTCGCACAAACTAATATGCTATCAATTCATATGTGCACATGCCAACATTAAAATTTAATAAGAACATGTAAAAAGTCACATTCATTCAATTCACTTGGCGGCCAAGCACAAGCTCTGCCATTCGCTCTTATATATATATATATATATATATATATATATATATAGATAGATATCATAGATTTGCATAATCACTTTCCCTTGCCTCGCGGTGGGGCGATCAAAAGTTGACGAATCAAATGTCAACCAAGCATCAGCTTTGATTTTCATGACTTAATTTTGTTCTCTATCAAACTCACAAGTTTTCAACGTCCCCTTCATTCATAAAAGAGAGAAGATATATATATATATTTTCATTCGACCAAACGACTGCGTGTGGAATTGTAATGAGTCGGTGGGTGGTGTAGATTTGCCAATTGCCACCAATGAATTTTTAATGAATTGGAAGAAGAGGGGCGGTGAAAACTTGTTAAAATGAAGTTCATTATATAGTAGTTTACTGTACTATAGTGCATCTAATATGTTAATAGCACCAGCATTCTTGGTTAGTTGTTGAAAGGCCCAAAAACTACCAAGGCCCAATAATGTTTCTCTCTTTATTCTAACATGGCCACCACACAAGTTTTGGTCAACCAATTAAAGAAAACTCATTATTCATACAATCAACTCTCAAAGTGTTTCATGTATCAAGTTCAGGAACAAACGGCACCAAGGGAAAATGAAAATGTGTAACCCAATTACTGCTTTTTCAACAGCAAAGGCCCAACATTATCCCCAGTAGCTTTGTTGTGCTTTACGTGGCTTCCATCGCACAGAGGGAAGGTCCCTGACCTCCAGCATCTACACTCAAACAGTCAAACAAACCCAAATAACATCACAAGCTTGTACCATAAATTATTGAGAATATTTAATTTTCTACTATTTATGAATGTTTTATATAGATCAATTTTCTAGTATTTAATCTTTTTCTTTTCCCTTTCAGACAAGTATTTTCTGTTTCTATTTCTATTCAAATTCCCCAAGTCCAAACGCTCTCAATTAATTTCTATATCTATTTGTGGTTCTTTAGCAATCATCTCATAAATCAATTTCCTATTCCGAACACATCCTGTAAATAATAATAAATAACAACAATAATTTTTTTTAAAAAAAGGCGTCTCTAAATTAATCTGGTATTTAAATTACAAAACAGAACCAAATTAAAGTACCTGCAATACGCGGTGAGGGGCTTGGAGAGCTCGGTTACCACAACAGAGTCAACGACTTTCTCCTCCGTCTTTCTGATATCCAAATTGATCCCCTGAGCTTCCGCTCTCACCACCACCACGCGCCTCGGCCTCGCCGTAACTACACCCGCCGCCATTGGCGATTTGTTGGAACGGAATCCAGGCACAGCCGCTGAACAACTCATCACAATCGACGCCATTGAAACGCACTGATTGATTGATACGCTCTGGAAAAAAATGTGTTTGACAAGGCGGAGAGAAAAGCTCAGTGCATAGAATCAATCAACCTGTGGTCAACACACGCTTGGTTGTCGGCTCGCTTGTAGTGCAAACTTATTATAGCCACACTTGGGTGGCCGCCGCCTGTGACACGTCATCCGTGCTATTGGAACACATTTGGAGGGAGGGCGTAAAAGGAAGAAAAATTTGGGCTTGACGCAAAGCCCAATAGTATTGAGGTTACGTTTGGAAGTTTAAAAACACTGAATTGTGATAAATTATTGAGTTTAACTATTGGCAACCCTTAGTTAATCTCATAAGATTCCTATTATATTATAATTATATTTAAAAATAAATATAAATAAAATTAAGTTATTTATATGTTTTTTTCTCTTTAATTTTATTTTTCTTATACAATGTAAATATTTTTTTATTATTATTAAAATAGTTTAAATTTAAGAAGTAATCTTTTAAGCAAAAAAAAATTCTTGTAATAAATATAACAACTTAATTAAGATACAAAACAGTAAAAAAATAAGTTAAATAAAATTTTATCCCACTGCAAGTAATTTTTTTAAGAATTTTCAAACTAATTGCTAAACGAAAAATTTATAGGTGGGATAAAATTGTATTAGACCCATAAAATATTCATTATTTTCTAAGTGTAATATTTTTCTTATTTTTTAATTTTTTAAATTAATTAATAAAGAAAATTTGTAGAGAGGAACACAAATATTAAGACTAAAAGAGTGAGAAAAATATTAACAATTGAAACATTCATAAATGAAAAGAGTGTTCATTTAAAAAAAAAAGAAAGTATTTTTACCATTAAATGAAATATAATTGAAAAATGGGTTTCAATAAGATTTTGAAAGGATGCTAATAATTCGACTCTAAATTATTGGGTTAATAACTATTTTTGACTTTGGAGAAATATGAAATGCCGTCCAAAATATTATTATTCTAAAATAAATTCACGCCCATGAAGTGTCTTGTGATGTTTTTACACAAATAATATATTGCATCATTTTATCATACATTTTATGAAATGTCACATTACTTGAGATTTTTTTTTTTAACAAATTTTGTGTAGTTTTGAATTATTGTTTACTTGGGATCTAATATATGTTATCAACCCATATACATATATTCACTGGCGGAGCTAGTATAGGATCAATTGAGGCACCGCTCCAGATGGCTTTGGAAAACTTTTCAAAACAATTTTAAATCAGACCTTACTTTCTTTGAATTCGTGAAAGTGTTTAATTTGAATGTTAAATATTATGAATATATTTCGTTGACTATAAAAAGTGTTTCATTTGAATTCTCCATATATTGCTATTTGAATTTTTTGAAACTGTATTAAACTTTTTTTTTTTTCAAGGGTTTTGGATGAGGATGTGAAATTTCACTCAATAAATACTAATTTTTACCATTTATTGTTATTTGAACTCAGTTGACTGTAAACGTAAAACATAGTCAAAGTCGATTGAGCTACATTAAGAGATGAAATTGTATAATATGTTGAACGTGTCCATTTGAACAAATTTTTTGATTCCGTCCCTGAATATATTTGATCGCAATTGATTCTATTTTGCAATAGTTTTCCGTTAATTTGTGTATTTTCTTTTATTTTTTAAAAACCCACATCTTTGTCTTGTGTAGAGACCTCCTTCTCTTGGTTATGTTTCACTATCGATTGACCTATAAAAAACAAACGTAGTGATGAATTTGAGACAATCAGTAAACCTATAGAGTTAAGATTTATAATATTATAATATTTGATCTATATCAATATACGATATGATGATATACCAAATATCATAGTAGAGTTAAGATTTATAATATTTAGAAACGAATTTAAAAAAAAAAGAATGATGCCTATTTTTTTTGTTACAAATTATATTATTTTATTATAAATTATAAATTCGGTCGATAAATTTTGACTGTGGAAATTTATTTTATCAATTAATTTAAAAGGTATCATATATGTGATATGGTTGGTAAATGTTAATAGAATGGGTGAGTGTGACCTATAACTATGCATTTATTTTAATTGAAGTAATATGACTAAATTTATTAAGAATAGTTATCAATTTATCATCGTCACAGCCATCACATGAAGTTGTGGCGCAAGAAATTTTTATTTATATTTTTAATAGGAAATTAATCACACTGATTAACAAATAATTATGATGAATGTATCAAAATGAATTTTATAAATAAAACAAAAAAACTCGTCATATTTTGAATTTTATGAATTTTATAATATATTCACTAAAAATGAATCGAAATTATTGTTATTGTTATTATTCAAAAATTAATTAATTAATAATAATTATTATTAATTATTATCGTTAATAATTTAATAAAAAAATATTAATAAATAAATTAATTATAACATTTTTTTACATTAAATGTAAGTCACACGGACCTATGATGTTACTTAACAACAACTCCAGCACAGGAATAGACACATTTCTTAATTCACCCCAAAAAAAAAGGTTTATTTAATTAAAAAAAGGGGAAAAGAAATGACGTTAATAAATCAATTTCATTCGTAACTAATCACCATCACATCATACACATATTTTCATTTTAAGATCACGCGCCATCCCGCCTTGCCTTTGACAGTTACAAGAGCAAAAACCACGTGCACGTCTTCGATCCAAAGAAACCCCGCACTCTAGACGGAGAGAGGTTTCTGCAACCGATGGCGAGACGTGGTGGTAGTGGAGGCGGCGCTGTGTTTGGGATCTGGTATTGCCTTGTCCTTGTCATGGTTTTGGTTTATTCGCGGATATGCATGTCCGCGAGATCTGATAAGGAGATCCGCCAGAGGTTTTACGGTAATTTGGTTAATACAACGGAGGAGGATTCCGGCGACCGCAGTATAGCCAAAATGTTCGACAGGGTTCTCGAGAAAGAGTTTCCCGATAACGAACAGTCTTCAGGTTCGGCTTCGTTTGCGTTTCTTAATTTCTTGAATTTTCTTTTCTTTTCTTTTTTCTTTTTTTTTTTTGATGCTGAATTTTACGATTTGTGCTGTAGTATTAGTAGATTTTTTTATAAAGATTTGATTTTGATTAGTTTGCAATAATTTTTTAATAGCAGAGGCAGCAAATGTGGGTATCAGGCTTAATTATATAATTAGCTACACTGTAATGCAATTTTTAGACCTTCTTCATACTCTTTCAAGTTCTAGGAAAGCTTCCATCAATCGATGACTATTTGAATACAACAGCTTGAACAGACATCATTGGAATGATGGTTAGCTACATTATAAATTCGGAAGGGCTGAAGTTGATTATGAAACCGTTAAATCTATGAAAATTTGGAGTTGTTCGAGGTGAGAAGTTGAAGTGAAGAAGAGTAAAAAGAAGACAGAGTACATTGCATATTTTTGGTGGTAAGTTATTGGGGGTGACACTGCTGATAATCTGTATTGGGATCCAAGTTTATTAGGAGGTATTATACGTAGTGTGGATGGGGATAGGCAAGGGAGGAGTTGGAATATTGTATGAGAGCAAGTTGTTATGCTCTTCATCAAGAACTAAAATTTTAAGCTTAAATTTGTTTTATGATTTCCATCACTCATCGTACGGTCGACCCTAGCATGGAGTGCACAGTTAAACTTTAGAGAGTACTGAAATAGCAGCATTACTTAGAGAATAGAACCGTTATAATTGGATCTATTGTTTTAATGTGGCTGAGAGTCACTATGTATTAGTGAATGGATGATTCTGTTGCCTAATTCATTCTCTTGTTTAAAGTTTCACTTTCTCACATTTTATCATTTCTTTTCTGAAGTTGTCTTTTGTTTCATTGTTCTTGTTTTGGCATTTGCTATGGATAAATTTTAATCTGACTACTGGATGTAGCCCCTAATGTGTTAAAGTCACATTCAATTGCACCATGCTAGTTAAAGCGTATGTGAAAAGAAAACATGTATCTACTTTTTGGGTTACTTAGATTTTTGGAAGTTTCAAATTCCTCTTGAGTCCATGTCAAGTTGCATAATAAATTACAGAACGGTAGTTGTGGTTTTGACTTCTATTAATGCAGTTTATTTTGTATTAGATTGAAAATAGAATATCTTGTCCTTAACATTCTTTTTCAGGTGCTCTTTGAGGTTGATAGTATATGCTTCAGATTTGAATCCTGGACTGGTGATACTTGCCATGTCCTATGCCTTTTTTTTTTTTTTAATGTTTTCAGTTATTGATTGCATAAGAAACTGTGACTGTTCCACATGCTTGCACGTATTCATTGGTGCCTCATTAGCTACTTAAATGTTTTGTGCTTAATATTTAGTCATACTTTCTGCTCTCACTAGGATCTGATGGAAGCAGCTTCAACAACAGCGTAGCAGATCAACAAGTCAGTTTGCTTCCTCACTTAAGGCTATTGGATTGAACCTCCGAAATCATTTTTTTTTTAATGAATAATTGCTGAGTAGAGTTTTGTTGAGCTGGCATAACTTCTGTTATTAAGCTTTTAGGAGTCAATTAAAGAAACTGAAATCTTGTTTTCTATCTGGGTTACTGGTATGTAAAGAAATACAATACAGCTGGTGACACCTTCCATTTTCGGTAAAAGAGAATTAGGATTACTTACATGTCATTAAATGTTTTTTGCTAATCACATTTGGTAACTAAAAATGTACCTTTAATAGGCAGTTTTTTACCAGTGATTGTCATATGATAAATTTGGTTATTTCTTGTTTTAGAAGTAATTTTCCTAGTTATATAACTCTGTTCCTCCGCTGTTCACTTCTATGTATGTCAATGTTGCGTCATGATTATGATTTTCAGGCAGTACTGGAGACTGTAGCAAAAATCACTCATGAGAAGATGAAGAGAAATGATACTCAAGAAGCGAAGTATGGGAATGTATAAAATCTGTTGCGTTTCAAAATGAATTCTTTGGAACAATATATGTTAAATATATTGAAATCAGAGACTATGTTTCTTCTGTTACCAAACTGACATTTTTTTTAACCTTGTATATATCTTGGTCAGTGGTACACGGCCATTTCAGTTTCAAGATGTCTTTTTCTCAGATCAAGAGGATTCTGATGATGCAATGACCTTGATTGACAAGAAGGTGCGGTGAATGTTTGCGATTGATTTTTTGTGCAGAAACTTTGGACAAATTCTTTAATTAGACAGAATTGACCTGTTTTTCCTACTTAATGTAGGATAATGTGTTTGTGATGTCAAACAAGAAATCCAAGTATCCAGTTCTTCAAGTAGATTTGAGGTCCGAATCTTTTTATCTTCATATTAATATTAGACAATATCTCTAGGGTCTTGCTACATGACAGTGGTGTAATTATGATTTAAAAGCAATTAAGTTTTTGCATACTTCTAAGTTCTCCTTGAGTACTGACTCGCATGCTGCCTGTGATTTATGCTTAATAGTTTTTCCACTCTTGCTGCAGATTAATTTCAGATTTGGTAGTTGTCATTGTTTCTGCTGCTATTGGTGGAATCATCTTTTCATGTTTGGGACAACCGGTTTGTAATATTACATGTTTGTTTTCTGCATATATGATATACTTGTTTGCACTAAATGATCATTTACTTTTTACAGTGGTTCACACTCAGCTATATTAAGTGATTTGTATGATGGACGATTTGGGATTCTTATATAGTTATGGATTCACATGGTAGGTTATTGTGGGCTACCTTCTTGCTGGTTCGATTATTGGACCAGGGGGCCTGAAATTCATTAGCGAAATGGTACAGGTATGCTATTGTAAATAGTTCAGTTAATCAATTTCTTGGTGTAGAATGTATATTCTATAGTTTATGCATTGGCACTCTGATTATTTCTTCTTCTAGCTATAGTTATTCTAGTTACTGCTAAAGAAAATAAACAAATAAAATAATGGCCAGTTGGTAATGTTTATGGGGACACTGGCTATTTTGAAAGGATTTTCTTGGAAGTAGACCAGATGAATATAAAACGATGCATAAAGGAGATATAATGCTGAGTGAGTAAATTAATTCGAGAATGGTTGTGGTACTGCTTTAGTTCTGGTTTGATAAAACCTATGGTAATCGGTCCCTACAATACTTCACTGCAAAATTTAGTTTTTTGTTGTGAAAGCTAAGAACTTTCACATCAAGAGATTTTGAAGAAAACCTGGCCTCGAAAAACAGTATGTTCCACGTTAACTTTTCCAGTTTTTTACTATCAATCCCTCATTATGATATTAACTTTCTGATGAAAAGTTTTTCATCTAGCCCATTAAGCGTAGGTGAATTGGCAGATATTCTGTAAACTACTATTAGTTATTATTTGGTAGAGATTCTTGTGATGTATTTGTTCTTCTGTTTATTTTGCGATCATTATTCCGGGTAACAAGTTCCTTTTTGTTCCATTCATCACAGGTTGAAACTTTTGCACAATTTGGTGTTGTCTTCCTTCTTTTTGCTTTGGGGTTAGAGTTTTCTTTGACAAAGGTACATCATTCTGTGCTTGGGAAGTGTATGATAATTATTGACAACATTTTCCTTCTTTGTTCATGAAATCTGTTCCAATTGAATAATTCATCATCAATGCAGTTAAAAGCAGTGGGACATGTCGCTGTTCTTGGAGGGCTACTACAAATTGCAATATTTATGTTCTTGTGTGGCATAACAGCTGCAGTATGTTACTTAGCCTCTGATTTGGTTTTTGTTACAATTTCTGTTTGCTGTGTTTCTTGTCAAAATTGATGTTAAACTTGGACTATTTGCTTATGCTGCAGTTATGTGGAGCCAAATTGTCAGAGGGAGTATTTGTTGGTTCCTTCTTATCAATGTCATCAACTGCAGTGGTATTCTTCGACACCGTTTTTTTGACAATGGAATTCCTCTTTTCATCTTGGCTTCCACTTGTGAATTTCTATCCGGTTCATGCTTTTCCTGTTACCTGTGCTAGGTGGTGAAATTTTTGGTAGAACAGAACAGCAATAATGCTCTTCATGGTCAGGTCACAATTGGAACACTTATTTTACAGGTGCTGTTTCAAAATATATTAATGATATTCGGCTTACAATTTATTGACATGGACTAGTAGGATTCAGTTTTTGAAGCATTTTTAGCCGTTTCTTGACCTTGGGTTATTTCAGGATTGTGCTGTTGGGTTACTATTTGCTTTGCTCCCAGTCTTGGGTGGTAACAGTGGCCTTCTGCAAGGAATGGTTTCAATGGGGAAGTTGTAAGTTCATTTGAGCTCTTTAAATTTAGATTTTAATGTGATTGCTCTTGTTGTTCTCCTTTTCTTTTTCAACAATGTTTCCTTGCTGTTGTTGACCGATGCCCTTGTGCATACATATATTTGTTGAATTGTGACATTTTTCTTTTATTAACTTCAGGCTGCTGGTTTTGTCCATTTATCTCACTGTTACATCTATTTTATCCTGGTCTTTTGTTCCCCGCTTTCTAAAGCTCATGATACAGCTGTCATCTCAAGTGAGTTTTGTACATATATTTTGTTCTTGTGCCTTGACTTTGATAAATTTCTTGTCCTTTATTAGCTCATTTTGATTTCTTTTCACCTGTCCAGACAAATGAGCTTTATCAGCTTGCTGCTGTAGCTTTTTGCTTATTATCTGCTTGGGTAAGTGCAATACGTAATTACCTGTTTTGTCAAGGTTAATACATCTTGCTGGCAATTGATTAATGGGCTCTGTTTTCTGCTTTGTTAATTTACTGTTTCTGCACTGGATGATATGCTTTTATGCTGTTAAGTGATCATCCGCTTGGACAATGTAATACCTTTGGAGTTTCTTTTCAGTGCAGTGATAAGCTGGGCCTCAGTCTTGAGCTGGGTTCATTCATAGCTGGAGTGATGATATCTACCACTGACTTTGCTAAACATACTTTAGATCAGGTACTTTTCTGTGGTAGTGGTAATTCCTCCACTTAGATTTTATTTTTATTTTGTGGATGAAGAATGCATTTTATTAAAAATCCTGACATATATATAGTTGTTTACTTTCCAGAAAAGGGTTATTATGCTATTTTAAGTTCCAATGCATATGTTGGAAATTTTTTATTCCATTTATTTTATCTTAATTTGTTTCATCTTTCCAGATCTTAATGAACAATTCCTTTTATTTGTGCCCTTTTTCCATATTAAGTGGCTGAAGAAAATTGAAGATTTTGCATTGCTCTGGTTGTCACTTGAAAATTTTAGTCATTTGCACTGTTGTAGAATATCCTAATCAATATCTCCTGAAGTTGAAGTTATTCTATGGTTTAGGTGGAGCCAATTCGTAACCTGTTTGCGGCTCTTTTCCTCTCCAGTATTGGAATGCTCATACATGTACATTTTCTATGGAATCATGTGGACATTTTGCTTGCATCTGTTATTCTGGTTATCGTTGTTAAAACAGCTGTTGGTACTGTAGTTACTAAGCTGTTTGGTTATAGCATGAGGACATCATTTCTTGTAAGTTGGCTTTCTAAGCTTATGGAATAGAATTCTTATTTTAGATAAAGTTTTCTGATCTTGTGGATCTGTTTTATATATGTGCAATATATGATGCAGGTTGGAGTGTCACTTGCTCAAATTGGAGAATTTGCTTTTGTTCTTCTAAGTCGAGCCTCAAATCTTCATCTTGTTGAGGTGACATCAGTCTGTCTTTCTGATGCTTGATTTATACCTTAGCCCTTGTCTAATAGTTGTTTAAGTCATGTCTTTGAAAAAATATTATCATCATCACAACTAATGAATTGAAATTGATTGATAATTTAGGGAAAGATGTATCTTCTTCTTCTTGGAACTACAGCTCTCAGTCTGGTAAGCTTATGATATAGAAACTGCATTGGAAGCTTTACAGTTTTTTTTATTAAATGAATGCCGTTGATGCTAGCGAAAGATAATCTACAGGTTACAACTCCTCTTCTGTTCAAGTTGATACCAAATGTGATGAACTTGGGTATACTTTTGCATTGGTTCCCGTCAGAAGGCACACCGAGATCTGAGGTTTCTCTCTCTCTCTCACACACACACACTCACACTCACGCTCACACACGCAGAGGTAGGCATTTAAGCATGAGGCTGGGATGATGTTGCTTGTGAATGGACAGGATACATGCTTTTAAGCATTTTAGTCTTTAGCATATTCTAAGCTTTAGGAAGTTACGGGGCATATAAGATGCTCTGTCATCAACAGGGATACATTATTATAAATATAGATCCAAAAGAACAGTGTATCCATTTTTTATTACATTATTGCTACAGACCAGAAAGGTCTTTGCCCATTGTTGAAGATTCACTTGAAATGGACAGCTATTAGAATGAAATCTGAGATCAACATTTCTCAGACTTTTAAGTGCTAGAAATCTTTAGGAACATTGAATATCTTCCCAGGACTATTTTAGTTCCGATGCTTTACTTTTTGTTTATGAAAAAACTTTCCTGTCTTGAAAACATGCAAAATTCTGTTGTATTATTTAAATTTATTGGGAAGGCCAGCCCTGGTTGAACTGCATAACAGAATATTGTGAAAATTCATTACTGCAGGCTCATCGGGGGCTACGATTTTGATATCAGCAATTTCTAAAATCAGGGTGTGGTGCCATTACCAGTTCCAATTTTGAGGGTTCGGATTACAGGTCAAGACGCCAGTTCCACTGTAACTCAGCGCATAGTTTAGATGTACATACATACGTTCTCTAATGTTTTTGGATACTGTAAATACAAAATTATCGGCCCATAACCCTGATCATGCTAGTCGGTTTGCATGCTGTAAGCCACTCTCGATATGCCACTCGTTTTGAAGTGCACATAAAAATGTTATTGATTTGTTCCTCGGAAAGAAAGCTGTAGATGATAACGGATGTGAGATAACCTTGTTTATGAAACACGATGGGAAATGTTCTCAACTGTACTAACATTTTACAATGCATAGAACCTTCTCACTTTTAAGCTGTTCATTGTGGAATTCTCCTAGTCTTGGTTGTAAACCTTATACCTTATTCGATAAAATCATGAAATTCAAGAAAGCGGATGTGTACGCTTTCAAACCTTAGACCTATTAAAGTTTGAGAAGTGTACAGACGAAATTTTAGAAAAAAATACCAATAATACTAGTCCAAAATGAAAAGGATTCTTTTAAAGAGAAAATGATGAAGAGGGGTTTGAATATTCATTTTGAAAATATTGTGGTATATCTGAGTATTGAGTGAATTTAGGGGCCTACCTATTATTTTGTTAGAGGACCCGACGTAGAAGCCCGTACGATCGTGTTTAAGCGATTGAGATTATAGTGGACCGTCAAAGATGGGGACACGTCGACCGAATCAAAATTAAGTCCATCTCAATGTGAATAAAAACGCAGCACTAAAGTATAAGAAAAAAACTCTAGAACAAGGACGAAAGACGAATCTTCGTTGTCTTTACATTGCAGACCAATCGAGTCCTTGCAAAGTCTTCCTCTACGAAACGCTTACCTTACTTACCTCTTCTCTTTGAACGCGCGAAATCCAAAAGAATGGCGACTCAGAACGACGACGCTTTGAAGCTTCTTCGATGCCAGCGAATTGGCTGCAACGCCACCTTCACCGAGGACGACAATCCCGAAGGTTCCTGCACTTTCCATGATTTGGTATGCTAATTTCTTTTCCTTCTCTTTCTTCAATTTGTTAATGATTTGAGATTGCTGAGGACGGGTAGTTTCAAACTTCGACGTATTAACTGGTGAAATTTGTATGTGATTGATACATTGATGCTGTGATCGATAAAAACAATGAATGTACAGAACTTAAACCTCCAGTTTAGATTTATTTATGTTTTGTTTTGGATTTAATCCACAGCTGTTACTAATTTGAATTGCATCAACTAACTCTCAGCTATAAAACTAAAAGTAGGTGTTTGCCAAAGCTTTCAGTGTTAAGAGATGATTCAGTTACAGAAATACTCTTCAAGTTAGACTAATTATTTAGTAGAATTCTAAAAATTCATTTAGCTCACCTAAGTTGCTGATCGTGTGAAATCAATTTGGTGTGGTGTGTTGCTTTTTTCAATCTTTTAATAATTTGTGAAATATGATTATATTTTTGTTCGTTGTACTGATTGTGTTTTTGTTTTGCATCGTTGGGCTTCGGTTGTACCTTATCGGATTTGGTTATAAATGATCAGGGAGTAAGTCAGACTTTGCTTCTTTTGAACAGAAGAATAACATTTTTTTCTTTATAAACTTTACAAGCATGTTAATTTTCAATGGTAATTTCAGCCCATATTTCATGATGGAATGAAGGAGTGGAGTTGTTGCAAGAGGAGGAGTCATGATTTCAGCTTATTTTTGGAAATTCCAGGGTAACTGCCTATCGTGTTTCCTTGTGGAACTTGTTCCTTTATTATTGATACTTTTTCCTGGCTATGCTAGCAGTGGACTATATAACCCATAGTATTCAGGCATGTTAGCAGTCCACTACTGGTGATGATCACCTTGCATGGTGCCTATGATAGCAGTGTACTTGAAAACTACATGTTAGTTATGAATTTTATCACTTCCATATTCAGCTAAGCATTGATTGCTGAAGTGCATGACCCAGAATTTTGTTGTTGAACATATTCCCTTATCACATTGTATGTTCAGATTTTGCTCATCTCTGAATGAAATATAAATGCCTTACTGGTTAAAATTCATTTCTAAAAAATTTAATACTGTTGGATTGATATTTCAGGTATATCAGATTTGAGGAAATCTGCTTCTTGCTTATGTAGTTGTTCACAATGAAAATACAATTTGGGATTTTTTCTGAAGTTGCTAAGTTCGATGTGATTGTGTGTTTATATTTTCTATTAACTCTTAATTTTGCATCCTTTCAGCTGAAACTGCTTCCAAATCATTTTTCTGTTAATTTAGAAGCAATGATCTGTCAGTATTTTTCTAAATTGAGTACAATGCTCTTAAAACAGTTTAAAACATGTTGGCCTTGGTAAGCTTGGCCAACTATGCGAAATATGCATGTTGTAAATTTTATTGCGTTTCCATGTGGTCTGAATGTAAGTCTACTTGGATTATGACCTGTAACTTCTAGTCAGTATTTTTTTGCAAAGTTTCTGTTTGTATTAGTTGCTCAAAATTTTGTTCCATAAATGAAGATGTAAGACAGGTAAACACACAACTGAGAAACCAGTGTTAACTAAGCTGGTCGCTACTCCAAAAACTCCAGCTCCTGCTCCTTCAACAACTCTTGGTTCCAGCACTCCATCGAAAGAACTTTGCTCAAGATGTCGACAGGGTTTCTTTTGCTCTGATCACGGTACACCCAAATTTTTATGCTTTATGTATATAGAGACTCTGCATTGTTCATGTCTTGGTTTTTGGATACAAGGAATGTGGAATAATTCCAATTTGTTTATCATAGTATACGGTTAAGCAAAAAGCTAAATAGGAGCTATTTCTCTACCTCCATGTCTCTTCTGGTTTTTGTAAATACAAAGACCATAGTGGATCATGTGCCTTTTATATTACTAGTGCTTGAGAAATGGGAAAGGTTAGTTGTGTTGTGTACTAGGATTTGCTTTGTCATGGGGCTTTTACTTTTCTGAGGTTTGTTTTTTGTAACAGTGCATTTGAAATGTTCTAGTTCTCTTTGTATTGTTCTAGGAGATGCCAGCAGGTTTGTCTTTGCTAGATTGTTTCTCTGTGTCTATCTTTTGTTCCTATCTTGCTGAAGCACTTTGTCGTTTGAAGTGTGTCCTTTTTCCCCTTAACATCGAACTGAATTCTGGCATGTTCTACATAGGTTCACAAGCCAAAGAACAGACCAATTATGCCCCAGCTGTACCTGCTGGAAGCAATGTGGCTGCTGAGGTGCTTCCTGTTCCAGTGAAGAAGAAAGTTGGTATTAACGAGCCTCAAATCTGCAAAAATAAGGGATGTGGCAAAACTTTCAAAGAAAAGGATAATCATGAGACTGCATGCAGTTATCATCCTGGACCTGCTGTTTTTCATGATCGGATGAGAGGGGTGCGATTCTTGTCTAAATGTGTTGTTTCGTCATTTTTTTTATCTGATCTCTTCTTTATTGCTTTTGGAATTGAAGCCAACCTGTGTGTGCGATATATGATTTTTGCAGTGGAAGTGTTGTGACATTCATGTAAAGGAATTTGATGAATTCATGAGCATTCCACCATGCACCAAGGGATGGCATGATGCTAATCCATCATCCTGAGCAGCAGATGCAGCGAGGAGTTTGTTTTCTTGTAACCCTAAATTTTTGTTTGATATGTTATCATCTTATTTGAATAGCTGTTTTATAGCACTTTTTGTAACTCTTTTTCTGATGATAGCATCTGCAGTTTACAATGGATGAAACCGTTGGACGAATTATCTTCCATGATGAATCAGTTTGGATTTTGTAGTGTTTATTTAACTGTGACCATTCTCCCTTACTCATGGCACGCCATTAGGCTTTATAGCTTCATAGAATCTGAGAGAATTGTATTAAGACTCTCCATCTCAAGTTCCTTGAGTGTAGGTTCCCTTTCTCACTATCATCTTTCGGAAATGGTTCAAACCATTGTAAGTTGTCCAAAGTATTACTTCAGGATTGATGGTTTTGTTTTTTTATTCAACAAATTGCCACTCGTTTCTTGCCTTTGGAGAGTATCTTATTTGTGAAGTGCCTAAAATACGATGCAAGAAAATTTGGCAGTTGCTTTTTGTAATGAACTTTGGATCAAATTCACTGAGGTCGGGACGCGCCAGTCCAGATTTTTGAGAATTACAATTTGGGTTTAGTATCAGTAAAGAGGAATATAAATAGAATGTTTTCAAGGATACAATGCCTCGGCTTGTGAGGATGTAACACATAAAACCCAACTAATTTATTTGTAAGAGAAAAGAAAAATAAAAGCAAACGGCAAAGATTATAGGAGGCGGAATAGGGTAGCTATCACGGGTCCTATGATGTGTATAATCAATTGCTCTTTAATTCTCTTGGGTCCCGCGATTTCTGTACCCTTTTCCATTCATGTTTTCTGTCCGGCCTACAGTGCTCGCGTGTCAAGTCTCTGTTCTTTCTGTTGACTCTTTGACCATGTGTATTTGACTAGTTTGGTTGACCCCTTACATTATAAAAAATCCTGATATAATTTCTTAATATTTTATACAGTATAAGGAGTGGTTTTTGATCATATGATTTTGATTTTAATATTGTTAAATCAGCATCTAATCTAAGCACTCACAAATTCTACTTCATAAGCATTTTTTAAAATATTTTTCGAGATTATTTTGGATACACATAATTAGTACGCGAATGTACAGACACAAAAATATAACACCGTTTGGCAATTTTTGTTTCATATTCTTGTTCACTGGGCATTAAGATTTTCACTTCTATTTTTTTAAATTTCCTAGTTATTCCATATTTCGCAATTTTATTTGTACCATTTTTGACAATTTAAGCACTATTAAGGGTGTGTTTGGGAGTGAGTCTTTTAGGCTTTTAAAATGTCAAAGAAGTCAAAAAATTTATGGGCTTATGAAGGAGAAGTTAAAAAAAAAAATTTTTTAATTTCTACCAAAGCTCTTAACTTCAAGTGTTCAAACACTTTAGAAGCCCAAAGCCCAAAGCCATTCTACCTCACCACACACACCACACTCCTAAACGGGCTATAAGTAATTAAATTTTATTGTTTCTTTTACATCTGGAGATGCTTGCGGCTATGGTTGGACCCTTAATTTGATCATATACATTTTCCTGTTGAAGTTAGGGTGCTATTTATTTTAAAAAAAAAAAGCTAAAGTTTTCATATTTCATTTGAGGCAAATGCTAAGTTATATTTACCTATAACTTACATCACTCTCACACATTATGCGGGTCTCATACTGATATTACTGTTTATACGAGTGCTTTAAGTTGGAGATGAATGTAACACAGGGCTCCCTTCATTTACACAAATTAATGAGTGTCTGTGTATTGCCAGCATGCTCCCCAGGGAGTTTTTGGCATTGAGCTGAAAATAACTCAAAACAGAAACCATATACACCACGTGGCAAACGTTTTAGAAATTAAAAAAAAAAATGAGACCATGACCACTCAATCATTGCAAACCAACCGGCATCCAGACCCATTATAATACAATTATAAAAATATTACAAAATTTTGTCTGTCGCTTTTTTATTTCAAATAAAAAAGCACTACTAATACTATTTCCACTACTCTCTCCCTCTCTCTCTAAAATCAAAATCTCATCGCATCAATCCCAACTTTTTGAAAAACCCAACACTAAATGCGTTGTCTGCTTAGGTAGGACCCACCATTGGGTCCCAGAGGGGCATGGGACCCGTATAGGATCACGCCGTAGTAATGCTGACGGCGTCAACCGGCGGATTAACAGCCGGCTGCCTATTGCTTTATTGTTGGACAGTGCTGTCCCAAACGAGTCTGCCTGTCACTTTCTTGAGGCCTAGTTGTAGCTAGCAGTACTAATAGGTGCCGTCAGATCTTGCCACGTGGGTTATGGGTTCTTGATGCAATGGTCGTCTGGTTCCTGCCTCGGCTGCCTAAATCACTGAAAGGATTTTATTGTGGGTTTCGTTTTGGGAGTATGCTATCAATATCATCATCAGTGTTTTATTTATTTATTTTTCGTAATGTGTTTTTTTTTAAAGGAATTTATTTTAGGAGCTTGACTTAGTCAAATTTTAATTTTGCGTTCATCATTAAAAAAAATTATTAGTGAAAAATAAAACTCCCGGTGGTTTTCACTTTCAATTGTTTTCGTGTATTCTCTCCAACGAACCGTTTTGGATCTGGGGTGGGTCCTTTCTATTTAATATCTCAAGTGTTTTTCTTGTGCTGTGGAAATTATTATTATTATTATTATTTGAATGATGTCTTTATTTATATTAATTAAGAAGTCATCATCTAAAAAATTCTCTAAATTTTTGTACGGTCACTGGATTCTAGTGGTGAAATAATTTTTCCTTTTTGTCATAAGGATTTTATAGTAAAGAAAGTTTATTATATATGTTACGTGTAAACTTAATTTTATTTAAATTTATTTAATATTAAAATGTTATAACTTAAAATATAATTATTATAAAAAATATTATAATTATAAAATAAAAATTAATAATGTATAATAAATTTTTTTATATAATAATAAAATAAAATCAACTTACAAAAACTAACTACAACAACTAATATTTTTTAAATAATTTAATATTATACTTTAAAAATTATAATTGTCTAATCTTAATTTAAAACAAAACTTGATTGTTCTTTAGTTGTTTTTTTTTTTTTTATCGTCGACGTAGCATACCTTGTAATTTGGCCAATCTAGTAGGTGATTAATATAGTTTCCATTCTTCTTGAAAAAAAAAATGAAATTCTTTGAAATAAAATCCAAATAAACTTTAAAAAGAATGCAACTTGACCTATTAAATGTCTAGTGCCACAGAGCTGAATTTACAATCACCTCTTTCCGATAAAGAGCAGTAAACAATTAAATACACCAGCTGTACTTTTTCGAGCTCTAGCTTCGTGTTTAGACTTTACCCAAAGCAGGAAGCAAATGTGAGACGCGGTCCAAAACTAACATGAATGTGAAGCAGTTTAAAGAATCCGAGAATCAAAAGATCCGGTCGGGGTTAGTATCAGCTCACGGATCCATATAGGATTTGCCGCCTTTACTGCGTGGAAGATTGATTCTTGAGTCTCTCTCTTCGGGTTTTTTTTGGGTATCATATGATTAAATTTATAATAAATTATTTTTTATTTATTATTTGATATGTGTGATTAAAATTTATGTTTTATTATAAATCTACTAAGTTTTTTTTCTTTTTTTTTTTCGATGGACAAATCCCACCACAAAAGCTGAGGGTATTTGAGTAAATACATACACGTTCGTCAGAAGTTATATTTGGTTTGTTCTTTTGTCTTTGGGAACCGACAAAAACCAAGATCAGAAATCTGACGGCTGGGGATTTATCTCGATAGTTGAACCAAAAAAGTGTTCAGTGGGGTCCCAATCCCGATGGCTCGCTATCGTAATTCAATAAACCCGTAAATATTTATTAACATAAAAATTTAAAGGAAGCTCAAGTTTTATTAATTATAATTGTTCAGAATGGTGGGGGGAAAAAAAAAAAAAACAAGTAAATGGAACAAAAATAGAAGCAGCATGCACGGACAGCTTTATACGAATCCGCTGACTGATTGCTAAAGTGCTGATTGTTGCAGCGGAAGCAGAAGCAGAAGCAGAATTGCTGCTTCTGATCTCTGGCCGCTCTTCCTAACCCTTTCTATTTATTAGTTATTATTATTATTATCATTATTATCGTAATAGTTATTTTATTATGTAGAAATACAGTGCTATTTAAGATGTTTGTCGTGTGCTAGCATGTATCACGTGCCTTAGCTGATTTTAGAGGCTTCTTAGAGTTTGTATTATTGTTGTGGTGTATTTAATTATTGAAAATTAGTGTGGGAAATTATTGAGAAAATTTAATGCTGAGGGGACCCTTCAACATTTAAAAAAAAAATTAAAGATAATATATTTGTTTTATCTTTTGATTAATCTCGGCCCTTTTACTTATATTTAAAAATTATCAAAATTAGAGTGTTTTCATGAAGTAAAAATAGTAAGGGAATAAAATTTTAAACGAGCTAATTTCCTAAGTTAATGATTTAGTCCCATATTTCTGAATACTTGCACTTCGATGAGCAATTAAAGGAAATTACTTGAATTTGTAAAAATATTACTTACAAATTATTCGACCAAAACCTTTTGATTGAATACTATAAAAACTTTTCTTTTATTTTTTTACTTTTTGAAAAATTTTAATGTAACGATTTATTGCGGAAACCTAATGCATTGTCCATCACCATTAAAACTCTAACCGGATGGTTGCCAAGTTTTGGTCTTTCGTGTGAGAAAAGTTTGGTCCTTGCACTTTCAGTTGTTCCTCGTCAATAATAGAACAGATATTAAGAGCTTCGCAAAAACCACAAGTTATAGGAGACAAAAAAAAAAAAAAAAATTAAAGAAAAAAAAGTTCCCAGAAAAGATTGCTCATGGCAAAAACCTAGCGTGGAATTAGCTTTTTATCTTTTGACGAACAACCTGATCAACCAAATGACCAACCAAACACACCTTTGTTGTTTCCCGATCACAGTCGAAGGACAACTCTTTCACTCCATTCGCCCGCCCATCGCGTGGAACCAAACTCACACCCTCCCTCGATGAAATGATGGGGGAATTGTCGTATAATATAAATATCAATAACAATTATATAATGTTGAGTTATACTATATAATGTTTCTGGGCAGTGCTATAATGTAAAATTATATTAAAATAAATATAAAATATATTAAAATATTTATTTTTAAATATAATTATAACATAGAGGAATTTTAAAAAAATTTTGGAGGGTGTCAATAGTTCAAACTCTTTGGAATGATATACAATGTTTTGTTTTGTTTTGTTTTTTTTTTTTTTTGAATTACATAAGACTAATGTTCATATTACAACTCATATTATATGAGATTTACAATTGATATTTATAATCAAATAATTACTGGGACTAGTTTACATTAACAATTACTATATTATACTGAAATTATATAATGTTTAGTATAATATTGTATGATATTAATTTTTAATCATACTATATTTGATATTGCCTTATACTGCATTTTTTGTGTGATTAATTTAAATTATATACTTAGAAAATTATATTTATTAGTATGTAAAAATACTAAATAAAAGTCTTAAATTATAGAAATTTAAACGTTCTTTAGTATAAATGTTATAAGATATCATAATTTTTCATAAAGATCAGAGCTTATGTCCTTAAATTTTCGACAGCATAACATTTATTTTTCAATAGTTTCCAAATATATAATATGTGAAATAAAGATCGAAGCAAACAATTTAATCAAATAATCTCAAAACAATATAACAACATAAATATATAGTTAAAATCTATAAGATTAATTCAAAAGTCATCTTAGGATAATAGAATAAAAGTTTATGCATAGCATAAATTAATCAAAAAATAATAAAGTGATACAATATTTATAACATTTTCATTAACAAATGAACTGTGTTAAATAATTCAAATAAGAATTCTGTAGTATGTGTAATAATATATTACATCATATTTATATTATTATTCATTTTAAAGTAATATTACTCAATTTGTTCAGATTTAAATACTTACTGTTAGTTATATTAACCTATTGAATATCAATCAATTTTATATACTAATTACTATAATATAATTAAATAATACATTATTTAGTTATATTTTTAATATACAAAAATTAAATTATGATATAATATTACTGAATAATAAATTATAATTTAAATGAATAATTAAAATAAAAAAATTATATTTATTTATTTATTTTTATTATTATTATTATAAAGTAAAAAACTAATGTGGCATATGCAACATTAATTAAACCCAACCCCCAGTTGAGATATTTAATTAGTATTATATTAATTGTGTTATTAATAATATTATTATTTAATTAAAAATAATAAAATTTAATAATTATCTATTATTTAAACTAATCAAGTAATAATACATTATTTATTACATTAGTTAAAATATAAATTAAATACCCTAATTCTGTAAATATAACATTATTACTAATAAAATGGCATTCATTTTATTAGAAAAAATGGGTAGACGTGCCGAACCTTTTTGGTCTTTCAACGAGACACGCGCAGCGAATTGGCGCGGGTCGTAGAGAACTCTTTGGTTCCCAAAGGCGCTGACGAGAGCTGTCCGAAAACGAAACAACATTTGGAAACGGTACATATGCACGATAGGAATGACGGCCGCTGAGCCCAAAGCCTTTAAAATGAAAATGAATCAATCAATCAATCAATCAAAAGGCCTAAAGACTCCCAAAAGGCCTAAATAATTAAGGTCAGCTACTAACGTCGCTTCACCGCCGTTTAGAGTATTATCTCCCTTGTCTCTTGCTCAGCTGCTTCTCTCTCTTCCCCCTTACTGTCACTCCCTCTCTCTTCATAACAGCTATATTGCTCAGTCTAGCTTGCACCTCACGCTAAACGCCTGTTCCTTTACTCTCCTCCCTTCTTTCTCTCTCTCTTCCCCCTCTCAATGAAACAAGTAGCAGCAAACCAAGCTTAAAAGGAGTTATTTTTCTACTCGAACGTAACTCACTCATAACTTGTGCAAAAAAAAAAAAAAAAGGGCCTCCATGTTTTGAGATTTCTTTAGAGGAAAAAATGAAAATGGGAGTTCTCTTACAAAGAGAGAGGAGAAAGCTTTCTTTTTGTTTCATTATGGCGGTGTTTTTGCTTCTTTGTTCGTCCGCTGCTCCACTCAATGATGATGAAGGTTTTGTTTGTTTTTAGCATTATTCAAGTGCATGAAGCTTCTTTTGTTAAAAGGAACTGAAGTTCGCTTTTGTTGTTTCCGAGTGCTTCTTGTTAATAAGATAAAAGGAGCAATTTAGGTGTTTAGAGAATGTTAAAATAATGCTGGGGTTGTTGTAGGGAAAGCGTTAATGGCGATTAAAGCTTCATTCAGTAACCTGGCAAATGTGTTGCTGGACTGGGACGATGTGCACAACTCTGATTTCTGTTCATGGCGTGGTGTCTTTTGCGATAACAGCAGCCTTTCTGTTGTTTCTTTGTATGTTTTGTTCTGTTTTAAGTTACTGAGCTTTATGCTTGACGTTTTTTTTTTAATGCAATGAAGTGGAATTCAATAAATGTGGTACTGGTTACTTGCAGGAACCTATCAAGTTTGAATCTGGGTGGAGAGATTTCACCGGCCATTGGAGATTTAAGAAATTTGCAGTCCATGTATGCGCCGTTTTATTTTTTTACCGAAGCCTTTTGTTATGTTGACAATTTAGTTGTAATTGATTTTTCTTTTTTTGCAATGTTGGCAGAGATTTTCAGGGGAATAAGTTAACTGGCCAGATCCCAGATGAAATTGGAAACTGTGGCTCTCTTGTCCATATGTAAAAGTTTCAAATCTCTTTTTCCTTATTGTTGACGTGCATATTAGTGTTTATGAGAACTTAGGTTCATAATGGGATTTCCTTTTGCATAATGCAGAGAATTGTCTGACAATAGTCTATATGGAGACATTCCCTTTTCTATATCAAAGCTGAAGCAACTTGAGTTCTTGTAAGCGCTATTTGTTATCCGTTGACTTATTTCAGTATGTATATTTTGGATTTGCATGGTAAATTATTGAGTGGCATATCCATCAACACAATGCAGGAATTTGAAAAACAATCAGCTTACCGGTCCAATTCCATCCACCTTAACTCAGATTCCTAATCTGAAGACTCTGTGAGTTTGCACTTAACTGATGAGATGCCTGGTTTAACAATGTAGTCATGATATCAGATAAGATAATACATTTTTTGAGATTTTCATCGTTGATAATAATTTCAATTGCATTTGAATGTTTATGTTTGTAGTGATCTTGCTCGAAACCAGCTCACTGGTGAGATTCCAAGGCTAATATACTGGAATGAAGTGCTGCAATACCTGTAAGTTATAAGGATATAGTAGTCTGTTAGGCATTTGACCATTGTGTTCGCTCCTGTTAAAATTTATTATGGTTATATGGAACTTCCGACAGAGCCAATGAGAGTTCATACATTTTCAAGTTTTTGCCTACTGACATTTAGGTTTATACATTTTCGTGAAGCATAGGATTTCACATTTTGTGATTGGGGTTGTGTTTACAGTGGGCTAAGGGGAAATGCATTGACTGGAATGCTGTCTCCTGACATGTGTCAATTGACCGGCTTGTGGTACTTGTGAGTAGTTTTTATTTTTGGGGTGCAAAAATTGCTTTTTTCCATTCAATGTTTATAAAAATTGGGTTTTTCCATTCAACAGATATAATTATATATTATATTAATTGTTTTTATTGATTTCAGTGATGTAAGAGGCAATAATCTAACTGGAACAATCCCGGACAGCATTGGCAACTGTACAAGCTTTGAAATATTGTATGTCAACCAATGTACACTGCACTGAATTTTGTACTAATATTTTTCTGTGTTAATCAACTTTCTGATCATGGGGAACTTCAGGGACTTATCTTACAATCAGATCACTGGAGAGATACCATACAATATTGGATTCCTTCAAGTGGCAACACTGTGAGCTTTTCCACTTCAATTTATTTTTCCTATTAATATATAGCCTTGCATAAGAACTTTTACAATTATCATATTTTTTTTGTAATTGACACGTGATGTTTTGTAGATCACTTCAAGGAAATAAGCTAATGGGTAAAATTCCAGAGGTCATTGGCCTTATGCAGGCTCTAGCCGTGTTGTAAGTATATGTGTTCTTTGTCGCCCAGACTCTAGACTTTAGATACAATTATGGCACCTGTCTTGACTTTTGTGTTATGTTTCTTTTACTTTTCAGGGATTTAAGTGAGAATGAGCTTGTTGGACCAATCCCTCCCATACTTGGCAATTTGTCATACACTGGAAAACTGTTAGTTTGATTGCATCAAATGTTAATATTATTGTTCTTTAATATTTTTTATGTCTTGATTCCTTTTTGTTTTTTAAATTTTCTTCTGCGGCAGATATCTCCATGGCAATAAGCTGACTGGATCAATTCCCCCAGAGCTTGGCAATATGTCTAAACTGAGCTACTTGTGAGCTATCTTCCATTTCCCAAAACTTAGTATGCATATGCACGGTTTATGCTGTTGATAAATAATTACTTTCATGTAGGCAATTACAAAATAATCAACTTGTTGGAACAATTCCTGCAGAACTTGGGAAGCTAGAGCAGTTGTTTGAATTGTGAGTCTCTGCTGTTATGTCTATGTAGTATTATTTTTCATTTCATGTTACTTACAGTTTGTCCTTTATGATTCAGGAATCTTGCAGATAATAATCTGGAAGGACCCATTCCACGTAATATCAGTTCCTGTACAGCATTGAATCAGTTGTAAGATACCAATTTTCTGAATACTACTGAATCCCTTGTGTGTGTTTTTAATAATGTTGTGTCTCATTTCAGTTAATTTGATTGTGATTGTTGATTTTTTTTCACAGCAATGTTCATGGTAATCGCTTAAGCGGGACTATCCCATCTAGTTTCCGGAATTTGGGGAGTCTGACTTACTTGTATGTTTTGATCTTTCAGTTTAGAGAATTCTTTTTAGTTACAATATCTATTGCATGAATGCCTGTTTTCCTGTACTAATATAGTTGGTGTTCAGAAACCTTTCGAGGAACAATTTCAAAGGCAAGGTACCCACTGAGCTTGGACGAATTATTAATCTTGACACGCTGTGAGTTTCATGCCATTTTGTGTTTTGACTATTATTATTTTCCAGTTTTAGGTGCTTATGTTTGTTCTATGATTCAGGGATCTCTCAGTTAATAATTTTTCTGGATCTGTTCCTGCTTCAATTGGTGATCTGGAGCACCTTCTCACTTTGTAATTCTTCAACCCAAGCATGGTTCAATGTGGGTTCATTCTGTTTGTTTTACATTAGTGCATCAGTTAATATGGTTTCCACTTGCCCAGAAATTTGAGCAGGAATCATCTGAATGGGCTGTTGCCTGCAGAATTCGGAAACCTTAGAAGCATACAAACAATGTGAGCTAATTTACTTTGATAAATCTACAGCTGTATGGAATGGAGTAACCTCTGTTTTTGTAATCTTTCTTCTCCTCTCTTTTTTAGTGACATGTCATTCAACCAACTGTCTGGTAGCATTCCTGCAGAACTTGGTCAACTGCAAAATGTCATTTCTCTGTAAGTTCATGGTCTTTTTTCCATGTGATTGAAGCATTACTTTTGTTGTATATTTATTTATCAAGCAGATATCAAATGTGAGATGAAAATTTATGTCAGGATTTTGAACAACAACAATTTGCAAGGTGGGATCCCAGATCAGCTTAGCAATTGTTTCAGTCTATCTAATTTGTAAGACATTTCCCTTTCTATGATCTTAAAAGAAATTCTTGTTTGTTATGAAGTCTTGCAAAATACTAAATTTAATGAAGTTCAGGAATGTGTCCTACAACAACTTATCAGGGATTATACCCCCAATCAGAAACTTCTCACGATTTTCATCAAATAGGTATGCAAAAACATTAGTTCATGGCTTTTGGAACTTTGATTTTTGTATTGATTATTCATATTTGCACCAGCTTCATTGGAAATCCACTACTCTGTGGAAATTGGGTAGGATCAATATGTGGTCCTTCAGTGACAAAGGCCAGAGGTATTATCTTAATCTTTCCGTAATCTTTTGTTATTTTATGATAGATCCATGTTTTGTGTATACAATCATTGGCAGGATGAAATTTAGAACTCTTTGCTTACCTAATGAAATATCTTGTTTTACAGCTATGTTCTCCCGAACTGCTATTGTTTGTATGGTGGTAGGCTTCATTACATTGTTAGTGATGGCAGCAGTTGCTGTGTATAAATCCAACCAACAAAGGCAGCAATTAATTACTGGTTCCAGAAAATCTATGCTAGGTATGTCTTTGCTTTAGTATTTACTTGCAACATTTGTATCTTCAAATCCTCAAAGTTGGTTTCCTTTCTACCCAGGACCACCCAAGCTTGTGATTCTGCACATGGATATGGCTATTCACACCTTTGATGATATAATGAGAAGCACTGAGAATTTGAGTGAGAAGTATATTGCTGGCTATGGTGCATCTAGTACTGTTTACAAATGTGCACTGAAGAATTCGCGGCCAATAGCAGTTAAGAGACTTTACAATCAGTATCCTCACAACTTGAGAGAGTTTGAGACTGAACTTGAAACCATTGGCAGCATTAGACACAGAAATATTGTGAGCTTGCATGGTTATGCTTTGTCTCCATGTGGAAATCTCCTGTTCTATGACTACATGGTGAATGGTTCTCTGTGGGATCTCCTTCATGGTCAGTTATCTTGCCTGTACCATATATAGTTGTTATTACTAGATGAAGGTTGATGATATGCTCATTTTTCCTATATTGAATTTCATTGTGCAAAATATTTACTTGGGGAATTATTTATCTTACTATATATATATGTATTTATATTTTTGTTTCTGAAGAAGGACAAGTGTTGTATTACAGGACCATCCAAGAAAGTAAAACTTGACTGGGAAACTCGCCTGAAGATTGCAGTTGGAGCTGCACAAGGACTTGCTTATCTTCATCATGATTGCAACCCCCGGATCATTCACAGGGATGTGAAATCGTCAAATATCCTGATAGATGAGAATTTTGAAGCTCATCTCTCTGACTTTGGGATTGCAAGATGCATACCGACTGCAATGCCTCATGCCTCAACTTTTGTTCTAGGAACGATTGGTTACATTGATCCTGAGTATGCCCATACCTCGCGTCTCAATGAAAAATCAGATGTATATAGCTTTGGTATTGTACTTCTTGAAATTCTGACTGGGAAGAAGGCTGTGGATAACGAGTCTAACTTGCATCAACTGGTATGCATCTAATGCCATTACTTATAAGGTCTAATTTTCATTTACCCTGTGAGTTAAAATATGTTGTCCAAGTGGAAAATCCTGGGTGGCTGTGTGGGACATTGACTGTCACTAAATTTAAGCATTTGTTTTACATTAAGTATGCTATTAAGCAATTTAACTCTTGAGTTGAACAGTCTGCATGTGTATTTTGTGTTTTCAGATAATGTCCAAGGCTGATGACAACACAGTGATGGAGGCTGTTGACCCAGAGGTTTCAGTGACATGCGTGGATTTAAGCGCTGTTAGAAAGACCTTCCAGCTTGCTCTGCTCTGCACAAAGCGCTACCCTTCAGAAAGACCAACCATGCAGGAAGTAGCTAGGGTTCTGGTTTCCCTTCTTCCGGCTCCACCAGCAAAACTTTCCCTGGCCGCTCCAAAACCAATCGACTATTACACCAAATTTGTGATCGACAGAGAACGGCAGCAGCATGTTGAGCACGACGACAATTCGTCCGATGCTCGGTGGTTTGTTAGGTTTGGAGAAGTTATATCTAAGAACACCCTTTAAATTGCTAGTCTCCTTTTGTTTCGAATCAACAGCCAGGAAGTTGAAAAATGAGCCCACAAGGATAAAATAGTCTCTGACGTTGTTCCTTGAAGAGAAAAGATGTATAATTGTGGTTATCACTAATTTTTGTACATTCTGGACTGACTAGCTTCGGAATTTACTTCGAAGTACTAGAAATCTTGTTTTGAATGGTTGCTTATGAATGCTTGTGGGTTACAGGCCAAGTTCTCTAGCACTACTAACTCGTATTTGGATCCACTATTACGTTTAAGTTTTTAGTGGGGTGAATTACGTTACCATGGGCCAACCATGAATTTATAGAGAGAATATTTTCGCCTACAAGTTTCAATTTTTCCTCTCCTCATTTATTTCACTGATGAAAGGGCTAATTTCAAATATTAGTATTGTGTGCTTCGTAGTAATATTTTAAGAAGCAACAAATAAACATTTATAAACTCGCAGCTACTAAATAAAAATTAAAGATAAATTAGTTAGATTTAATTGTCTTTTTAAGTAATAGAGGTAAATGACTTTACATTAAATGATTTTATTTTACTCTTTAAAAAAAAAGCATAATATAATATAATTTTAGAAATTCGAAGGAAATATTTATTTTATCCCTATTTAATGGTAGTTTGAATGAAGTGAAAGTTAGCAACAAAAGATTAGGTGGTGTGTTGAAAAAAAAAAGTATTTGTGTATTTTTGAAAAGAAACAAACAAACAGACTTTGAATGAAGTGAAAGTTAGCAACAAAAGTTTAGGTGGAGTGTTGAAAAAAAAAATATTTGTGTATTTAAAAAAAAAATAAAACAATAGGTGGATGGTAGTAAATTTTCCTTTAATTTATTCGTATGTAGTGAAATTATTATAATTTCTTGACTTATATGAAAATATTTGAAATTTTCTCAATATTGTATTTTCTTCTAGCATTCAATTTAAAATTTAATTTCCAACAAAACAAAGAAATTATTTTTTAATACATGTACGACATGATACAGAGTGCCGCTGGCTCACGCATTTTTTACGAAATGTCATCTGATCATTTTGTAATATACGACATGTCATCTGTTTTTCTGCCAAAGCTTTTAAGAAAGCACCTTCTTTGCTATTTTAATATATCTTCTTACGAAATGTCATCCGGCTATTTTGTAATAACACACCTTCATTCAGAGATGCCTAATAGCCCGAATGGCATGTGTCTGTACAGCACGACACGACACGAGTACGTTTTGATGGGACACATGATACAGCACGCACGTGGGTCGGATCAAACTTAGAATTTCAGGCACGAGAGCTTTAAAAGGACGGTATAACTAGAAATGAGATAAGTACGGCATGATAAAAAATCTACAATAAACATGTTTTTATTTTTTAATGAAAATAAGTTTAAAATTTTTTTATTTTACAAATAACTTGAAATTGAAATTTGTAAATTCATCTGTATCTTAGTTTTAAAAAAAACTATAATTGATTTATATTTATAATTTATTAAATAAATAATTGATATCATGATTTTAATGAATAAAATTATGAATATCATAATTTTATAAATATGCATTAATATTATTGTGAATTATGATTTATGACTATATGTAAGTCAAAGTTAATAAGTTAACTCTTAAGAAAATTTTATTATTATTGTTGTTGTTGTTGTTGTTGTTAAATGTTAAAAAAATTCTAATACTATAAGGTCAAACTTAGTAATTAATATTATATTTTCTTATTATTATTAAATATGGACTTGAGTTTTGAATTTTCAATTCTATTAAATTTGCACAAGGGCATAGACCTAAGAAAAATATATAAACTTAAAAAAAATCGCTAACAACTTAGTATGCGCTCTTAATTTTTTTTAAAATAAGAAAAGAAAAAAAATCTATTAAGCTTTTTTTTCTTAGGCACGGTACGTGTGGGCACGCCTAAGCAAAAAAATTTAGGTACAACATGACACGAAACACGTAGTAGGCACGGCAAAACATGGGCATGAGCATGTATTGGCCTTGCTTTGGTGCCAGCTTGGCCCATTGGCCATCTCTACCTTCAGTGCGTTTGAATCCATGACTTCAAATTTTATTCAACGCACTGATGTTATTAATATGCGAAAATGGGGTGGCGTTACTGATGCTACTGGCACGCGATGGAGTTGAGAGATGACTGATGACGATTGGTGGCAGGCTAGCAGTGTGGTGTAGCTAAGAGCTCGGGAGAGTTGTGCTAGAGAGGTTGGGTTTTTTTTGGATAGTGGCGGAGATTTGAGCATTTTGCGCTTCGGTGTATTTATATATTTTTATTTTTTATTCAAAAACTGATCGATTTTGCTATTCGGATTGGCAACAAGAATATATATATATATTATAATCCCTTAAGTTGTTATAGTAAGAAGATATATTAAAACACAAGAAAAACGCACACTTGCATTATGGTATATTTAAAATACAGATTTGAGATTTCACAATAGCATCAAAAATTATTTTACAATGGTATAAAAATACTTGACACAATTGGGAAAATTACAATACTAGCACTCATGCTAAAACAATGACTATATTATTATTATTATTATTATTATTATTATTATTATTTAATAAAAACATCCTCATTTTAATGAAACGAGAATACCACAAAAATACAAGAAAACTAAATTTCAATACTTTAGTTACTATATTTTTTGTTTGTTTGTTAGCATATTGATAGCTTTTACTTTACCATAAATTTTTTTTGTATTTTTGTAGCATTTTTAATTAAAATAATGATATCTTATTATCCTTATTAGAGACTCTCTCTCTCTCTCTCTCTCTCTCTATATATATATATATATATATATATGTATGTATTTATATAAATTCTTAGGTCTCGGTGCTCAGATGTAGATTTCGTACAAATTTATTATTACACCGTATGATTTAATAATTAATTAAATAAAAATACTATGACATTATATAATGTAGCAACAAATCCACATGATATTTGCATTTAAAAATATAGATTTGAGAAAGCAAATTTCTTAATAAATGACTCTCAGATTAAGTGGACCCTCATAATCTAACTAAAATTTGTTTACCTATTTTTAATCTTTATATAAGCTTTACCTAAAAATTTTTACCCTCATGGCTAGGAGTGGGCCAAAAAACGTTGAACCTCCCAAAAATTGAGCCGAACTTATGGTTCAGTTTGCTTTTCAAATTAAGAAGAAAAAAATGATCTATTTAATCAAATGAATAAAAAACAATAGGGGTGTTTAGAATCCAATCAGATCTGTTCATTTCATCTGATCTGTAAAAATTTGATATGTGAATTGATAGATTAAATTGGATTGAAAATTCAAAAATCTAAAGTTGGTGGATTGAACATAAATTTATTTTTATAAATCTGTAAAAATCTGCGAACCCACAAAAAAATAAAAATATATATTTTATTTATTTTAAAAATAAAACTTGTAAATGTGGCATTACTACTAATAAATAAATAAGTTAAAATATAGTTATATTACCATTATACATATCTTATCCGATAATAATATATAATAAACATAATTAAATTATTGAATTATTGAATAAACAAATATAGCTTTCTAAACGGCTAATTTTAGTTAATTTTCATGTATTAATTTAAACAAATGAGATTTTTTTTAAATGTGTTATATTTTGAAACTTTGAATGTATTATTCTAACTGTATTTAAATAATTTATTTATTTAATCTTATTTAATTTTGAATTTGATTGATAGTAAAATTATTTTTATATTAGTTTTTTATTTAATTAGTTCGTACAATGAACATAATTAAAAAATTTGAATCCGCAAACTAATCTACAAAATGGTAGATTGAATATGATTTGGGTCTAATCCACATTTATCTGTAGATGTATAGATTAGATTTGTATTAAATTCGTCAATTTGTAGATTAAATTGAATTGAAAATTTACAATCTACATAATCATGGATTGTATATAAGTTAATGTCCAATCCATAAAATTCAATCCACAAACACTTATAAAAAATTAGAGCAAACCAAAACATTTTGGTTTGGTATATTTTTGCGAACGGAACCGAACTAAACCCACCCCTGAAAATGGTAAAATAGCCTTCTTGGATTGTTTTATGTCTGGCATGAACTTATTACATAATAATTTAAAAATGCTTTTGCAATTTCTATATGTGGAGCATATGCCAACTACTCCAATTTTAAGGAGAAAAGTTACATTTTTTTTATCATAAAATGGTGGGATTCATTTATTTCTACCTTTAAAAAGTCGCTTTTCACTATCCTTCTATTTTCCTCCATTATTACGGTCACCAACTTATACGACGTTTTGATGCAAAATGATATTGTGCCCACAACATTGTGTAACTTCACATGGAAACGTGACACGTGTGAGAATTGTATAAACAAATTTGAACAACTCGCCCTGAAACAGGAGCCATCATACATAAAATGAAATCCTTCAACTAAGAACAAGAAGGTAAAAACTGAATCAAAACTTTTCGCTTAACCTGAACCACCATTACAATTTCCCTGGTATATACAAGAAACAAATGAAAAATGCCAACTATAATTTATACTTATGTACATTGCTGCTCTCCAAAATTTTTGTCCAAAGGACATTTTATTTCCTTTACATTATTGATATAAAACAAAATTTTCTTTTCGCCGTAGATTGTGGTTTTAAGACTAGCTTCATTCGAAAAAATTGTCTCATTTCAAAAAATGAAAGCTTTTCAGCTCTGTTCTCAGCGTATATCCAAATTCCTGTGACAAGAATCATAAAAAATATTCTGTCTTAATGAAATGTATACAAATATATTGTGCCGAAGTTTTAACTTTTAACAGGAAATTGTGGAAATGGAATCAGCAGCTTATTGCAGTATAAATATAATAATTGTTGTACCTGATAATTTTCTTTAATCAAGTTCTTAAGCTAAAAGAAAAGTCAGAATTTGGAGAAAAGGATCAGTTGGCACTTCACATCAAATAAATTCAGAAATAGTGATACCTGTTGATGTTGAACCGTGATCCACCTTCAGTAATTCTACTTTCACTTGATTCACTCCCACATTGATACTGATTCCTACCAAACTTCTGAGATTTCTCTTTGACCAACTTCATCTGCAAAATTGGATGTTATGAGACAGCGATTATCGTGGAAAGAGGACTAACAACAAATCAAAACCTGAACCATGATACTAAAATTATCTAGGATGCAAGTTTTTGCAGTAATTGACCAGGAATTGTTTTACATATTATATCAATAGATGTATGGACCGTAGTAGTTTACCTCATGTTCAAGAAGGAATGATTGTGGTGCATTCTCTTTTGAGTCCTTATTCAATCAATGAAAGCACTAGTATTTTAATAAAAATAAAAAAGATACAAACTTTTATTAAAAGGTTCAAAGCTAAAATTGTCGTTTACACTAACCTTAGAGACCAAAGGCATTTTTGACTGAGATTTTAAGTTGTTATGGACTTCAGATGCCAAGGAGAGCTGGATACCAAGTCATGAAGAGGATCGTGAAAAATATATCCAAACTTAAGTAAGAAAATGAGAAATCACTGGTGTGCTCCAATTTTAGACTCATTACCAACAAGTACAGAAGAACTAGATCGCATCTTACCTTTCTAAATAGGTCAATTGGTGGCTCATTCAAAGACCCCTTATTCATTGGAAAATTGTTATCCTGGCAGGAAATACGAGCATGGGTTAACAGAGAAAATTTTTCCTACAAGGCAATGTGTAACATATCCAAACTGAGAATAAAGGAACCATTGTAAACTACCATTGAGGCAGCAGCTTCTTGTCTGATATTTCGAAAGACACCGGGATCTCCTTTACGAGAAGATACCTGTGTCAAGGAAATAATGTGGCCACACACTGAGAATCTGTGCAAAAACAATCTCAATTATAAGGTCCAAACACAATATTAACAGCACCTTCTTATTGAGAGGGTTTGCTTTAATTTTTTGAACTCCACATTTCTCCTCCTTTAGGGCATCAACAGAGTTTGGCCTGTTCAACAAGAATAACCACATAAGAAAGTAATCATATTCAACAGAATGTAAATTCATTAATTATATGTCAATATATCAAAGGTTACCGGAAATGGTAATGATGAAAAGCACTAAAAATATATGAAAGTTGAGATTTCTCCCTTGCATTTGTGAAAAAGATAAAATGAAAATGCAATGTCTTAATAAAGATGGAGAAGTTGAAAAACAATTGTGTGATTGCATACTACACTAGCAAAAGGAAGTTAAAAGTCCCAGACCAATATGCTAAGTAAGATCAAGCTAAAAACCATAAGCAATGCAGAATGCTCTAGCAACATGAGAGTATTAATTGGTAAAAAGGATCTTTCAATGTTTAACTTCAATGATATGAGAAAAACTCAAGACATCATTACCTTCTGGAGTCTTTAGTTTCATTTTGAGAGATAGCATTGTGGTTATGCATGGTTGCCACCTGTAACAAGGAGAGCGCATTAGCTTTCCACCATCATGCCACATTCTATTCCTACTATTATATGAGCATGGGCACAAGTAAGAAATTGCAAGGTTTATTACTAAAACTGTGCATGAGATTAACAATATGATAATCTGTAAAGTAAACTTTTCATAACCTACATTATTACATGCGTGTTGTCTGGCCCTCTCGGATGTTCGCAGTTGAAACTCCTGCAGAGCAGTGAAGGCAATTTGTGTTAAACCTAAGATATGCAGCAAGCTTATCTCACTAAATCCGTCCAAGAAAACGTTCATATCACAGGATGAACAAGAAGATTCAAACATGTTAAGAATTACTTGAAACTCAGTTGGCTGTGGTGTGCTCTTTTTGGGGGGATGTGGTAAAGGAGCTTCAAGAATCTGTCAAGCCCGAAAAAGTTATTGAAAAAGATAACATACAGTAACTTAAATATAAGGGCAATTTCTTTTTAAGTTCATAGTTTCTATGAAATTCAATAAAACTTGGATCTTATCTATTTAAAGTATGTACTTTTCTGTTCAAGGGGCGTGCTTTAAAGTTGCATCCATTTGATTTTGCATGTTCATCTGACTCTGCATCAACCTTAGCCTTAGCCCTGAAATCCAGAAAATACGACATAAACAACTTAGGCAAAGCCTGGTAACCTTACGGATTTGTGACAATAAATGTCAACATAAAAAGGAGAGGAAGTGAATATTACCTATGTCTTTGAGCCCTATGTGCTGTTTCCAGATTAGGTTCTCTAGGAATAGTAACTTTAGATCCAGCATTCACTGAGTTTATTTCAAGAAGCCCAACCTGCTGCATCAAGTAGTTTAAAAATTTACTACTTTAGCGAAAAGAAAAATTCTGCACCTAACTACCATGTTTATGTGAAATCCACTTCCTAAATAGTACATATTACCTTTACTGGAACTTTGTGTAGAAAATGAGTTTCATGCTTTAGATGAGAAACCTGCTTTCCAAATGCAGAAACACTTTTAAAAACTCCTGTCTGACTTGACAACAAACTACATAAAAGTTACTGTTTTCAAGTAAAACAGCAGTACAAGAACCAGCAATCTATATGAGAACTTGCATGAACCTATAGATCTTAAAAAGAAAGAGTCCACAGAGAAAGTGAACAAAGCCAGCATCTCTAGAGAATGGTACGAGTACAGCAACATATTACAAGTATGTAATCACAATAAAGCCATACAAAAACGATAACGAGAAGTGGTCTTAGGTTTCTTAAATATATCTGATTTGCCGAAATATAGTAGAGTAAATAAAGTTCTTGAAATCCCAACTCTTAAAATCTTATTAGGCATAATGTTCTCCTTTGAATCTTTCATGAAATCTTAAACAGGCATTTGAACCAATACGTACCAATTACAGTCCTAAATCATAGTTTCAGTCAACTTGATGTCTCAGCATATTAGCTCTCAGTTTCAAAGAAAGTCTAATTCACCATTTTATAAGCCCAATTCATTGATTCAAGATATTAAACTTTTGTCAATAATCCACTGAAGAATACTAATAAATTGAAGACCTAAATTAGTGCACCTTCCGTAAGAAACCAGCTTCCAGCTTCTGTCTTTTGGTAGCGAGGTTTTCAATTGTAGACGAATTCAGTGAACTCTTGTCAGATTTGACTATCTTTTGAGACCTAAAGATGTTAAGTATAACCTTAGAGATAAGGAAACAAAGCCAAAATAAATAAAGAAATCAAATTACCAAAAAACTTTCAAAACTATAAAACCTGTCAAATGTGAGTATACTGCATATACGTATACAGAACTTTGCAACTTTTCTTTGTAAGATTAAAACAATCAATACTTCACAGCTCTGTACTAGTACCAAATAATAATAATAATAACTGTTTTTTATTTTTATTTCTTTAATCTTCATGCGAAATCTGCTAGTGTCATCAAACAAAAGGTACTACTTAAAAAATAGTCAACAGTACCTCAAAAATTGGTTGAAATGAAATTCATGAAGTTGATTGTACTTGGCCAAATAACTTGCCGTGGGTTTCATGAAAGTCGAACTCCTCTGTATAGATGACTTCGCAAGAAACTTGGTTTTGGATTTTGAGACATCTTGATCCATGCCACCACATAATTCTGGCCCTGGAGGTAAATGTACACAAAGAAAATAGATATTGAGCAAGATCATGAATCTAAAATGCTGGCTATTGCTTATATTCGGTAAAATCAGATCATTTTGTTTATTGTGACGCAGGTTTAGAGGATGCATACATACATGTGCATAAGGCTGTTAAATAATTTGCTTTCAAAAAAAAAAAAAAAAAAAAAAACCGATGGGCCAATCCTTAATAAACTATTATCAGTCACACGCTGCTACATAGAAATTTAAATATCATAATTTCACAACCGTATCCTTTTACATTATAAAAATAAGCAATAAAAAGCGTCATCTTTGTAAATGTACCTCACTGATTAAAAAAAATAAAATTAAATAAAAAAAAAACCTCTATTAATTTGATAAATGGCAAAAGCTTCAGAATCGGTCTCAAAATCTGAGACCTTACCAACAGAACTCATGCTTCCACCTCTGGAATCACAAGAAACGCTTGCAGTATCCTCACGTAAATCATATCTCCAGCTCAACTTCAAAATAAAGGCTGAAATAAACGCCATTCAGAAAATGAATAATCTAAATAACAAACGAAGCAGCAAAACTGAAACGATAAAATTTGAATACTTTTGCTTTGTTTTGCTTACGCGAAGGTGGATAGCTTGCAGCGGAATCAAACCAGAGCTCGTGTTCTCTAGCCTTAACCGGCGTTTCCGGAAGGGTAAAATCGTAATATTGAGGTGCGTCAAACTCGTAATCAAAATCAACTTCAAATTCTTCCGCCGCCATCGGCTCCGCCGTCAACATGAGCTCCTCCATTTCTTCATCCATTATTAAACCGCAACGTGCCTAACATAATACAAAACCAATTTTTTTTTTTTCCTTGTATCGTGCACTTTCTCTCGCTCGAAGATTTTATCGTAAAAATGAGAGAGAAAGTTGCAAGCGTGCGCTTATAAATTCCATTACTTTTTTTTTCTTTTTCTCCCTTTTCTATTCGAAAGTTGCAACAGATTTGTTATGATTAATTATTTGGATTTTGGAACGCTAATTGCTGGAGACAAAAGAATCAGAAAATGAGAGACAGAAGAGTTGTTTTTAAATTATCGAAGAGATAGGCGAGATTTTCGTGGCAAGACCTGAAAAGGAAAGAATGAAAACGAACGCAGACAGAGCGTTGGAGATGTCCTTTATATAGTTTTGAGGAGAGCAACTCAGCTTTTTCGTTTCAACTGGGGGGTCCCACAACTGATACTATTTTAAATTACGGGCGGATAATTTTTTTTTAATAATTTAAAATAAATGTTGTTTTACTGCTGCTTGGTAAAACAAAAATTTTAATCCTTCTAACACATATTGCCCCACGCTAGTTTGTTTGAATGGATTTGTAAGTCGAATTTATAATAAAGTGTTAAAATAAGTCTGCTATCAGCCGATGGCATGCCTCTAATAACTTTGAGCCCGTGAGTTTGAGTTCCAATAATGGTTGTAGCTCGAAATCTCCTTTTTTTTTCAAGATTTATTTGATTTTTCGCTTTGAGAGTAAAATAATTTTTTTTAATATTAAGTGAGGGTTGTCGGTTTGTACCATACTAGAATCATAAAAAAATATCTTGATTATTATCTAATTATAAATATTAATAAAATTTTAATTGTAATATATCAATATTTAAAAAAATCTACTATTTTAAGAACACAATAATTTGTTCATTGATCAATAATATGTCTCTGTCATAAAAATTATTTCTCTCTTTATCTATTTTTGGATTGATAATTTTTCTAGGTATTTAAGTGTAGAACAAGTGAAAAATTTTATATAATAACTCCAACAACTTCTTTTAAATTATAATAAAATTATGGAAAGTAACAATATTTCAGATTTTTTTAATTTTTGAAGAAAAGTTGCGTTTGAATTATGGAATCACAGGCTGAGAATCAAACAATATTTTGTGTTTCTTCGATGAGATTTAAGCTAGGCCCCTAAAGTCCAATCTAAATAAAATCCGTACGATTTACGGCCAAGTTTGATTTAAAAGGGTCCTCACGGTCATGGATGACAGCAGAGGCTATATGCCAAAACGAAACAATACACATATTTTCGAAATTTAAACCTAATAAGAAAATAGACAAGAGAGTCACGTTGAGTTGCACTTACGGGCCAACACAACACACTTGGTAGTATTAATTTGTCTTTTTCTCTAGAAACTGATCCGCCACTGCAAAAAAAAAAAACGCAGAGGGTTACTTTTGTCAGCTGGCAAAATCCTGCATGACAAGTCCGTGAATCGGCAGGCAGGTACCTTTCTGCTTCACCGGTACTCTTCGTAGGAATTTACGGTGGTATCCTCAGCGAATTCATGCTTTGGTGGTCAAGGGCTTTATTGTCCTTTTGCAAGTACGCTCCTCTTGTGAATTCAAAAATCAAGCGCCAAGGTAGTGGAGTGATGATGGCTGACTGCTCAATGCAATTTGTGATTTCGTGTCATCAGCGAGGCTTATCCATATGTCTTCTTTGGAATCTTCAACAATTTCTGTTCTGAAAAAGATTTAATACTCCAATTATTTGAATCAGTGTCACTTTAAAATATTTTACTAATTGAATTAATTAATACGTTATACGTACAACATGTATAAATAACTTTAAGAAAATCGTTCGTCATTAATTAGACAATTGCATGGCAAACACACTTAATAAATCTCAATTTCTTTTTTTTTTTTTTATAAAATGAAATGGATCTCGATTTATGTCAAACCCTAGTTATTACTTGGGGGATTATTTATAACATTACAGAAACAGTGAATCACCAATTTATCATCTCTTTCTTTGGGACCATAAAGAAAAAAAAAAGTGTCATTATTACCCACTTCTTTCTCATAGTATTTTACCAATCATAGAATCATCATTGTTCTTTTTGCAAAAAATAGCGATAACTAATGTCTATGATTAAACTTAGTATGACTCCACTCTCTACTCTCTTTCTTTATCTATCTTTTCTAAAGAAAATATTAAATTAAGAGGCTGGGGTTAGAACTTTGTAACATAATTATTCCAGATAAAGAAAGTGCCGAGTCCGTCAACGGATGATGCGAATGAAATCGATTTCACAACTTGACTTACTGCTTGTTGTCCTGAACGACAATGGAATTCGCGTATCACAATGGGCCAGTGTATTCATTAGTTGGGCCTAACCCAGAATTCCATGTTATCTCGGTGGGCAATCGGATGGCGTTTATTAATTATTACAGAATTATTGTGCATACAGCGGTTCCAGCTCGTTGAACCAAAAATCTTATCCCCCAAAAAAAAGATAAAAAAAAGTGTGATTGAAAGATAGCTGTGCTCATTATATTTGTGACAATCTTACAGAAATGATAAATTGGGAGCTATTTATAATTTTAGGTAACTTCCATTGTTCCAAAGTTTATAATCTTACGCGTTAGAGGATGGGGTGTCTACTGTAGGTAGCCAGGCGATAATATCATCTAATTTGAGTTCAATATTTAAGTCGTCTAACGTGGCTTAATATTTTATGGAAACATAAATTGAGAGCTTAATAGAAAATATCAAATGGTTTTATACTCTTTTTTTTTAATTATTGTTCATCTCTATAGAAATTATTCTAACTATCATAGTAAATACGTAGTTGTTTTGATACAGGAAAATATCTAAAACAATATAGTGCATTTATTTATCAGGTTGGGAAATCGAAATTATTGACAACTTTTTCTTCACAAAATAAAGGCGAGAATTAAAATTAAAATCTTGGGGCCTACCCTAATTTGGAAATGTGTAAAGATGGCAATGGGTACCGTCTGCAGCGGGTTTGTCATTACCAAATCAAAACCCGCACAAAATTTAAATTACTAAACCCACCCGTAGCAGGTTTCAATTTTTTTAAGAAAACTCACCCGCTGCGAGTTTTGATAATTACCAAACCTGCAATGGTATTTAGCGGATTTTTTTGTTGGTTTGTACATTTAAAATCATAAATGTTCAATAGATAAATTTATAATAATAACCTCAAATTCCACGTAACATACTCAAATTTAAATTTAGCCAATATAAATTAAAAATTAAAATTTCAACATCAATCTAATACAAATTCTCAATTTTAAGTATAAAATGCACAAATCCATTAAAAAAAAACCACAACTAGTTTCTAAAAATAACAATTACATTTCATATTACTGTTCAACACAAGCTCAAAGAGAAGAACTTCATTTCATTCACTATCATTAGCACCCATTCAACATGATGTCTATAATAATTATTAAAATTAATATTTTTCAAAGAATAATATTTTTAAATATTAATCCGAAAAAAAATTATAATAATGAAATAATTCATGCATTAAGTTAAAGAAAAATAGTTCATACAAAAACACTTTGATTATTTGGTATTTTGCATAATTGAAATATTTTTCTTATTTATTTTTGTATTTAATTTTTTAAGTAAAATTAAATTAAAAATATTTAAAAAAATATTTTGGGGTATATTGGGCTAATACCAAACCCACCCGAATCTAAGTGCGGGTTTCAATTTATAATATCAAATCTGCCGATAACCTATAAAATTATCTGCAGCGGACGAATTTAAACAAATTTACGGGCACAATTACCATCCGAATATAAGACTGATTCTCGATACTAACCATCCCCTCCCCGCCCCCCTGTGTAAAATTGTAATATTTCGAAAATGCTCTCATTTGAATTGAAAAATATCAATAGCAAAAATAAAAAAGAAAAGGCAGCAAATCCCTAAGCTAAACTCCTCGCTTTGAACTCCATTTAGCTGCACCATCGCAGCCAAAGGGCACTATCTTTATCACCGTCATCACTACCAAATCAACCATCATCTTCGCCATTGCAGGTCTACGGCTGTGGAGCGGCAGTTGGTTACTAGGTTTGTCTCCCTTGGGCCATCTTGATTTCGTCTCCTTCTTGGTTTAGTCTCTAATGGACACAATTCCGATCTGATGATGATGACAACGCTGACAATGATGATTTGTTGTTGCCATTGTTGTTGACGATGATGATGATTCCAATTTGGATCCCCTAAATTATATATATGTACCTTACAATCCTCTCACATAAATAGTAAATATTACTATTTATGTGAGAGAAGATATAAATGATAATCTGACCACAAACTCTTTCAGACAAATTTATTTTATACAAACCGATACGTATCATTAATTCATTTGGTTGAATGAAAATATAAAATAATAAAACAAATCATCAAAAGGTAAGTGATATTTAATTCAACTACGTCTTATCACGCCACATCGGTTTGTAAAAATAAGTTTGTCTGAAGTTTGTGGTATATTATTACTTTCGGATTAAAAATATTAATGTAACTTAGCATTAACCTTCCGATTTTGATTATTCTTATTTTTTTTTGTGGAAATAGAATATTTCATTGGTGATGATCATGATTTTTTTAATATTATTATTATAATGTTTGAAATGGATTATTATTATGATTGATGATGACGATGATGATAAAAATATTATAATTAATTAATACATTAGTGTTAATAATAATATGATTATTAGGATGAAAGTTTGGTGCAATGGTTGCACCGTACCACTTAATTTTGTCTTTTTCAATTAATTATATCTCAATACCTATATTTTATAAAAAAGTTGAATAGATACTAGAAGTTACAAATTTTTATATATGAGTCATCTTTTGAGATAAAATGGATTTTTAAAAAATTTAACTGTTACTATTATTACTACTTATTAATGTCATTAATATTATATTAATATTATTGTTATTATTGTTAAAATTTATTATTTTAATTATTGTCATGTATTATTATTACCACCATAAGTGTCATCATTAATAATATTAATAATATTATTATTATTATCATTAAAATTTATTAATTTAATTATATGTATTATTATTGCTGTCATTAATTATTATTATTATTATGAAATTAATTAATTTTATTATTTTATGGTTACAATTACTTTAATTAAGTGATTATTATTATTATTATTATTATTATTTATTTTTATTACCATTATTAAAATATATTAACTTTATTATTTTAATCATTTTTTATTATTGTTATTATTATTATTTTATTTATAGTAATATTATTAAATTTAATATTTTAATTATTGTCATGCATTATTATTACTACCATAAATGTCATCATTATTAATATTATTAATAATATTATTATTATCATTAAAATTTATTATTTTATTATTTTAATTATTATGTATTATTATTGTCATTAATTATTATTATTATTATGAAATTAATTAATTTTATTATTTTAATTGTTACAATTACTTTAATTAAGTCATTATTATTTATTAATTTTATTACTATTATTAAAATATTTTAATTTTATTATTTCAATTATTATTAATTATTATTATTATCATTAAAATTTATTAATTTATTATTTTAATTATTATGTATTATTATTGCTGTCATTAATCATCATTATTATTATTATGAAATTAATTAATTTTATTATTTTAATTGTTACAATTACTTTAATTAAGTTATTATTATTATTTATTATTTTTATTACTATTATTAAAATATATTAACTTTATTATTTTAATTATTATTAATTATTACTATTATTATTTTATTAATAGTAATATTATTAAAGTTTATTAAATTTATTATTCTGATTATTATATTATTATTAATGTTGTCAACATCATCATCATCAGCATTATTAAACTTTATAGACTTTTTTTGTTTTAAGTAATACTATTGTATTATTATTATTTTGCCTTAAATAAATATCTAAAAACTTTTAGAGTTTATGATTTTATAGTAAACAGTAGGAACTTAAGTGTTAATAACCAATTGAACACATCTTAGCCGTTGAACACTTTAACCATTAGATCTATTGGCTAAACCAGAAAAGGACAAAGTTTGGATACTGTGCAACCGTTGCATAATAGGCAGACCCTAATTATTAACAATAATTAATAATCATAATTTTTTATATAATAATAATCATAATTATTAAAATATAAAATAATAATTATGACAATAGTTAAATTAGAACTTTTTGGTAATTCGAAATAATGTAACTTATTTCGATTTCGATTTCGATTCCAAAATAGAGTAAACCTATCAATGAAAATAGGATTTGTTTCGATTCCGATTCCCAGCCTCCATTTCCATTCCAACCTATTCTTGTTCGTGTTTATTTAAACCCATTATGGTACCGTATAGTGAACGCACACGGTAAAACCATCTTAACAATTCCCTTATTAAAAAACTATACAAACTTTAATATGGACCGTTGAAATTTAAAAAGAACTTTGGTTTTCCGATTTGAAAAAAAAAGTTGATAATTATTAATTATAACACATTGTGACTGTTATGAAACTTTTTGTATCTATGCTTCACAAGCGTTGATATCATCGACCCAATCAATAATGAGGACAAATGCAGCAAACTCGGCCCGAGAGCCCACCCCTATCTAATCTTCCCATTTCTTCTAGCGACGCGAACGGTTCTAACTAAACACTCTTTCAGTCTCTTCGAAATAAAATATTTATTATTATTATTTTTTTAAACCACGCTGTCTCTCACCAAACCACCAGACCAAAAAATCCGAAACACCAACAGCCACCCTATCTCGTTCATTTCATTCTTCTCTCTCCACGGAGGACGGACCACCCGAGGTGCGTGAAGTTCAATCGGGCCGGACCAGCCCAACACATGACCCAATCCCATCGGACCACGGAACCCGAGCACCGCAAGCCGACCGCTGCCACAGCCATGAGACTGATAGTGCCCTTACAAGGCGTAGTCCAAGGCAGGGGCGGCCTTATATTGGGCTCTTTAATCCCCTGTGCGCTCTTCTACTTCCTCCAGTTTTACTTGAAACGCCACCGTTCTCCAAACCCTCCCTCCCCCTCCACCTCATCCTCCAACCTGGCCGGACTCCCTAGAACTTCCTCGCGGTCTACTTTGTCGTCGCGTGGATCTCTCGGTCCGGTTCGGATATCGGCCCGGGGGAGCTCGATTGCGAAGCCGGACGATTCTCCGTATTATATCGGGTTGAATAAGTTTCGGGACGATCCCTATGATAAAATCAATAATCCGAATGGGATTATTCAGCTTGGATTGTCCGAGAACACAGTTAATTTAAACTTAAGCTATTCGTTTTTATTTTTGTATTTATTTATTTGCATTTGTCGTGTAAATCGTTTATTTATTTATTTTTTTGTTTTATTGGTTTTAGTTGTGTTTGGATTTGATTGAGAAATGGGTGTCGGAGAACTTGAGTGATTCTATAATGGGAAGGGACGGTGATGATTTGAGTATCAGTGGGATTACGACCTACCAGCCGCTTGATGGAATGATGGAGCTTAAAGTGGTAATTCTATTATATCTCTCTATTTTATTTTACATAATTAGTAACTAGTAAGTGCTGTTTACTTTGTGATGCACTTGTGATTGTAAATTGGGAATCTAGTGTACTGCCTTTACAGAGTGTTGAGTTTATTGAGTTAAAGGCAGCTTAGTTTACATGAATAAAGCCATTAAAATTTTAGAGTTTGCTTACTAAACTGTGCAATGCTTCCCCATGAGCCTCCGCATTAGCCTTGCCGTTGCAAGTAGAGTAGAAGATAACAACCATGCATGCAAGACTTAATAGTAAATGGGATAATTAACTCATTTTTGAGCTTTTAGCATACAAATAATGCAAAATGTTGAGATTTTACTTCGAAAAGTTTTATCAATACAGTAACTTTTTGCCTTTTTGAATTACTGATCTTGGTTGTTGTCTCATTGGAGTCCATTGAAATCAAATTGCTTCAACTGCTTCTGATTCTGAAGGATGTCGTATATCCTGTGCTATTATGACTGTTGCATTCAGTTATATGTGCAAAAACAGCCAATTGTCTATAATGATTACATTTTGTCTGTGGTTTCTTAAATATTTATTTCTGCTGCACTGCTGCAGGCTATGTCAGGTTTCATGTCTCAGGTCTTGGGGCAAACTGTCTCGTTTGACCCCTCTCAAATGGTATTAACTGCTGGTGCAACTCCTGCGGTTGAGATACTATGCTTCTGCTTGGCAGATCATGGGAACGCATTGCTTGTTCCCTCACCTTATTATCCTGGGTAATTATCAATCATTTCAAACCTTTGCACTGATGAAATTCATATTGTTTGGGTATCAAAAGTTAATAACAAACAATTTCCAGTTTTGATAGGGATATCAGATTTCGAACGGGAGTGGAGCTAATTCCTGTACACTGTCGCAGCACTGATAACTTCACTTTTAGTATAACTGGCCTTGATCAAGCGTTCAATCAGGCAAGAAAACGTGGGGTGAAAGTTCGTGGAATTCTCATCTGCAACCCAGCGAATCCTGTTGGCAATATAGTACCACGGGAAACACTCTATGAGCTTTTGGACTTTGCGAGAGAGAAGAACATCCATATAATTTCTGATGAAATATATGGAGGGTCCATCTTTGGAAATGAAGAGTTTGTGAGCATGGCAGAAATTCTCGAGGCAGAAGAAGTTGACAAGAATAGAGTTCATATAATATACGGGTTGTCGAAAGACCTCTCTCTTCCAGGATTTAGGACTGGGGTTATCTATTCCTATAATGAGAGTGTTTTGGCTGCTGCCAAAAAGTTAGCAAGATTTTGTTCTATTTCAGCCCCCACTCAGAGGCTTCTAATTTCCATGCTCTCAGATACAAAGTTCATCCAAGAATATTTAGAGACCAATAAAAGGAGGATAAAGAAACTGTATGATTCATTTGTGGCAGGTTTGAAACAATTAGGAATCAGGTTCACAGAGAGCAGTGCTGGCTTATACTGCTGGGCTGATATGAGTGGACTAATCCCCTCTTACGGTGAGAAAGGGGAACTTGAATTATGGGATAAGCTCTTGAACATTGCTAAGATCAACGTTACTCCTGGGTCGGCCTGCCACTGTATAGAACCGGGATGGTTTCGGTGTTGTTTTACTTCTTTAACCCACGAAGATATCCCTTTAGTCATTGAAAGGATCCAAAAAGTTGCTGAAACTTGTAAATAAATGCTGAGAGGAATTTCATATTTAAGATTATTGCCCTCATTAATGTTTTTGGAAAATTATGGGGACATGCACTGCTTCTTAATTGAACAAAGGTCTAGTTCAGTTCTCTTGGAACTCTTGAAGGATTTAGCATTGAGCTTACATTATGGGATTTGTTAAAGCATGTACATCAATGCTGGAAATAGAAAACTAGAATGATTTGGAAGAGTTTAATGGCAGGCATGGATTGCTGGGTGATTTTGAACCACATGGGCGATTGGGCTTTTACTCCTGTAAAAATTTCAGTATCAGCTGTTGTTTCTTCCTTTGCAATCCTTCCAACATTTTGATGCTACTCCCAAAGGCACAGCATCCAAAAGGCCTCTTCTCAAATTCCTGTTATAGTTGCATTCAGGCAAGAATAAAGTTGTTTGTGAGTTTTATTGTGCAAAATATGGTTAGAAATATGAATTTTGTTTCCATGATAGTGTCAAAAGGAAATAAATATGTTATTTTCACTCTCATTTCTACAATGAATAGCTTTTTCTTCTACATACTTCCCAGTTCTCCTGTAGCCTGAATGGAAATGCAGTCCTAGTGATGGTAAAAAAGCTGCAAGAGTTGGGGATTTACCATTGACAGGTTCTGTTTTCTCATTTGAACGGCTTTTCTTTGGTAACTCCTCCTGCGACTCATCATTATCAGTTCTCCAAGTGTTGTTGGCCTCCTAATATCGACAGTACTATTACTTTCGCAGTCAAAATCCTTGCTTTTAACTTCTGGAGTAACAATAACAGAGTCCCTCTCAGTGTACCTCGCCTTTTCAAGGAAACTGGTTTTGGGTGGGAGTAGTGGAAAGAGGCATTCCAAGAAAGAAGCCCCCACAAGGCTTGAAGCGCCGGTTTCATAGCTGCTTGTACTACTTTCTGCTTCCGAAGCTGGTGATGAAGGGATCTCCAGTTCATCACTTGTGGTGTCACTCGAGAGAGATCTCTGCACTGGAACAGCAGAAGAAATAGCTACCGATGGTACAAGGCAGTTTGCAAGGAGAGAGGGAGCGGAGCTGAATGAATCATCTGTATCGAAATCAAACGAACCATTTCGCTCGCCATGATCATCATCGCTGGCCTCATCATTGTTGAAAATGCCATAATAGCCTTGGGAGTACATTGGAGGTGGCGGTGGTAAAGCTAAGAGCTTTTCTGGTGGGTTTGGAAGTACTGCTGGCTGTGAGAAACTGGGTAATGGTGTTCCAGGCTTTTCCTCCCAATCAAAGGGTATGGAGGCAATGAGCTTAACTGGAGGAGTTACTACAATTGGACTACCTGAAGAATCCTCTGGTTTCCAGCCCTTTTTAGGTATTCCTGGCTTCTGCTCCCAAAGAAAAGGGACTGCAGGCGGTTGCCTGACATGCTTTCTTTTTGGCAGTTCGGTGACCTCCTTATCAGCCATTGTGGAATTAAAGCTCTAATTCCTTGTGCATTGTTCTATTACTGTTCTTTCATTTATATAATAGGTTAAGAAAGTGGGTTAGAGGAGTTTGCTAACGACCACCGTTTTTGTGTCTGGGAAAATCAGGCATGCCTACCTGCTCTCCTCCTCTCAAGTCTATTATAGAAACAGAGAGGTTAACACTTTAAGGGCGCGTTGGTTAAGTGGGTTTGGTGAAGCCTTTTCCTGTGCATTAGCCGGACATAAGGCAAGGTAGGTTGTCCCACATCTTTACAAGTGTCAAAATATAACATGGTCAATTCTCAAACGTCATAATTGATCTCTCTCATTTATGTTGATGGAATTTCAATTTCCTAAATGATTTAGGATGTCGAGTCTTTAGTTTTAGAAGCTCTTTTCCTAAACTTTAACCAGAGTTTTAAAAGCTGATATTTCCCACTTCATTTAGGACACGTTGCGTCTTAATCCAACTCGGACTTTAAATGCAATGCAAACACGGTAAAAAAGGGTTCTCTATATATTACCTCTAAGCGTATGATAATAGCCCATCCAAAATCATCTACAGCAACACAGAAAAAACTCTTTTGCTCAGAAAAAAGTTTTGCTCTCTTTAATTCACGAAGCAGAAGAAGAAAGATCGATGGATCGCAACGACGTAACTATGTGCGTAAAGGGTTGTGGGTTTTATGGCTCTAAAGAAAACAAAAACATGTGCTCAAAGTGCTACGATGACTATTTGAAAGCAGGACTCATTGCGAGGTCATTCAAGTTATTGGACGTGGCGAAAAAACCTATCAGCCCAACAAATGCACCAGACCCTTCAGTTCTCGACAAATCTTGGCCGCCGCAGTGGATTGTTTCAGCCGCCAAAACAACTAACAGTAGCAATGCTGTTGATTCTCGTGCTAATCAAACAACGAGTACTGTTGAGTCTGGTGCAGGTTCAGGTGTCAAAAGAAGATGTGAAATCTGCAACAAGAAAGTTGGATTGATGGAGTTTAAATGCCGCTGCGGGCACTTGTATTGCGGGACGCATCGGTACCCTAAAGAGCACGCATGCACGTTTGATTTCAAGAAGTTCGATCGTGAAATCTTGGTTAAGGATAATCCTCTCATCAGGGCTGATAAACTGGACGGCAGAATCTAATCTCAATAGTTTGTACGAAAATGAATTTTCAATAAAATCAATACTTAAGTAAATGGTTTTCAGGCATCAAATGTTACAGTGATATACGTACGTACCATGTTAATTAAATTGTCTGAATCAACTAATAAATCAAAGAAATTTGTGTTTGCATAGTGCTGATCATGCTAGTTTAAGATTGACTCAATACCTTTTCAAGAGAATGATGGATGAAATTTGAGGGGTAAGTTATTACTTTCAGAAGAATAACTTTGGAGAAAACAACATCATGAACACAGAAAGAGCACAAGAAGATTGTTTGTCGTATGTAATTGCAAAGTCTAACTATAATTGTCATGGAGAAATATGCCGTACTGGTATCAAAATCTAATCACACTGATTTAATTTCATAGAAAAACAGAATTTAATGATTGAATAAAAAAAAACATATGAGAAAATTAATGTAATTTCAGAGAATAATAAAATTTAACGATTGAAGAAAACATAAGAAAATTAATCTCCTCCAAACCCCCCTCTGTTGTTTATGGAAGTATATATGGTAAAAGAAAGATGGGGCAAAAGTGTTGTTGTTTCTTTCTTTCTTTCTTTCTTTTTTTTTTTATTTTTATGAGATAAAATTATTCGAATTTTGCCCCAGCAAACAAACCACCAAATGCCTCATTTTGATAGGACAAGTTTTTGGCTTGCCTGTGCAAAATACAGACGATTTTGCTCGGCTAAAGTAATCTAAATATTTGAAAAAAATTTTATTATTAAAGGATAACTCAGTTTAACTCTTGCAATGGAAGCAAGATGTCATTAAGGGTAAAATTATTTGAACTCATAAATTTACTCTCCGAACCCATTAATGAACAAAATTTTTTAATTACTAATTTATCCTTACATAAAATTACTTCCAAAGACAAGAGAATTTAGATAAACAAATAAAAACTATAATTTTGCACCCGTTTTATGATAAAACATATAAACAGTTTGTTTCCTACATATATTTTATCACTTGATCTCTTCTCTTTTACGATCTTACAATTTTCCAATTGGGAACATTTAAATGTCCTAACAAAAAAAAAAAACTCTAAGACTGAAAATTTGAAAAAAGAAAAAGGAAAATTGTAGCGAACTTACAGAGACGAATTTGTTCAGATCCCAAGACAAAGAGAAGTAATTAGTTTTTGATTTACTGGTGTTGCTCTCTTTGTTTCTCTTCTTCTTTACATAAACATCAAATCTCGGCAATCAAAAAATAGGACAAAGAAGAAATATTACATCGGTTGGGTCCTGGTTTGCCGAATTAGGCTTTAATATTACTTGAATTTCAATAGTGGTTTTATTAAAAAAAATAAGTTTAATGAGTGAGGCACAATGCAACTGAAAATGATAATTTTTTGCTTTTTGTTTTTTGAACTTTGCTAACGAATAGATTAATTTCAAAAAAATTTCTTCATTAAAGTAATTATTCATAGCTTAAATTTTCAAGTGTTTGCCTTCAGTTAAAAGTCCGGCCCATTGTTCTTATTTGCCCTAATATAATGTTCTTCAAAATTTCCCTCTCAGATAAGGAAACCAGCCATTGTTTAATTCGGATAAGAAGTCTTCAAAATCTCCCTCTTCATTTAGGGATAATATATGCAATCCTTTGCTTTGGTTCTAGAACTTGTTGTCCTGGTGTGACTGGTACTTTTAATCCTAATCAAGACCAGGCTAAAAAAAATCACTCTATAAATATATTGCACAAACCTCTCATATACCGCGTACGTAACCATCTATCAATTAATTAATCATCATCTTAATCAGACACACGAGTGGCAATTACGTGATCACAACAACCAACATGACTCCACCTCTCTGTGCAAAGGGCTGTGGCTTTTATGGAACTAAAGAGCACAAAAGTATGTGCCCAAAGTGCTACAATGATTTTCTTGAAGAACAAGTCATAGACGGTGTCGTGAAAAGACCTCTGAAGCTAATGCAACCCAACCCTTCAATACTTGTCTTCGATCCTCGGTCACTGCAATCACCTTCATCTTCATCCTCTGAAAGAACAACAATTGATAGCGCTGCTGTCGAATATTCTTCAGGGAAGACAACGAGTGCATTGGAAAAGAGATGCGAAATCTGCAACAAGAAAGTTGGTTTGATAGAGTTGAAGTGCCGCTGCGGGCACTTGTATTGTGGGACGCATAGGTACCCTAAAGAACACGCATGCACGTTCGATTTCAAGAAGTTTGATCGTGAAATCTTGATCAAGGATAATCCTCTCATTGGGGCTGATAAACTGGACGGCAGAATCTGATTTCAATAATTATGAGTGAATTTAATTTGCATGCAGATGGCTTTACACTTGAACGTGCAGTTTCATCCATTGTCAAGTATTAGTCATATACTTGAATGGGTGTGTCTTGTGTTGGTCTTTCCCCTTGTGTGTGTGTGTGTGTGCGCGCATCTATTGGACAATAACTACACCATGACAATTTTAATATTTGTAAATGTATATTTTCCTTCATTTTTATTTTCCCCAGAACGGGATCGAGTATGTGTATTATTAATGTGCTTTTTGAATCCACTTGTATGATTATTGTGTCTCCGGGCTGGATGTGGATGGCACTATTTGAAGCATTAAAAGACTCTAAAGGATGATTTTGCCTTTTGATTCTCGGCTTTTGAAACTTAATTAATTATTTAAGTGGTAATTATTTGAAGGTTCCTGGCTCCAATGGATGTTAATTTTATGAGTCTGATAATCTAAGTTTGTTGATTTTTGTACTTATTTAACAGTGAAATTCCGAAACAAAGTCCGCAATCTTATAATTATTAGTTGATTAGGAGCAAAATGTAATTGCAAAGTCGACACTCAATCTTATCAGGGGATGAAAAAAAACAAAGAAAAATAGTTTGTCTATTGAGGCAGCATTATTTTTGGAATTAAAAAGTTTTGGGGACTTTTGATTCCACCCACAACTACTAATACATCCACTGCATTTCTATAGATTTGATCAATTCGTATCGAATTTTACATGTACTGGAAAGGGTACGGACAGGGCTCGTGTTTGCTATGCCTTTTTCGGCTACTATAAGTCTAAGATGGGGTGTCATCTCTCTCTTCTCTTTAGCTAACAATATTCAGATATTATACGGCATCAATTTGTTTATAGAGAGGATATGTGGTCCTAATTATAAGGGCCCTTAAAAGGAGACAAAAGTGAGAAATATGGGAACATTTACGAGAAATATGTGTCCTAATCAAGCACCCAAGCCATGAGCTGTATTACCCAATTTAAAAATATCAAAAAAAAAAAAATCATAAGCAACTTGAATTATAACTATAATTCCTTGAAGATATGTTAAAAAACTACTAGCCTTTGCATTGTTCTGCTTACAGATCTCCTTATAAAGAGACAACAAATGTTTAATACGATATCTAATTAACATGTGTACACATATAGGTACTGAATAATTTTTTAACACAAATATATATATGTATATATGATTAATTAAAGGCCTGATTAGGCTAATTTATATATCATGAAAATAACAGCTCGACTCCTAGCTTTGTAGCATCTTATTTAGCAAAGGAGTTGAGTGCCGTAGTCTTTTTAGTTGCGATAAATGATTATACTGAAACAATATTCCTTCAGCTAGATTACATATATATATCTTAGGTGGTGGAATTAGGACTTAGGACCCACTTCCAATCTCATTTCGGCTGCTGCTAGTTGTTATAGTTCAAATGGCATTGAGATGGCATAATCAATTGATTTGCTCCAATTCAAACTAACCAAACTGAATCTGGAAAACAATGGTGCCCCTATATAGTTTATTGCATTAAATAATAGCCAAAGTTCAAGAGGAATATTTTCACATGACGATGATGAGTAATATAATGATTGAAAGACAATGCATCAGTTGGAATATTAAGACAAACTTAAATTACCCGATTCATATCATATCATTCACGTACGTACATACAAACTACATACATCTCTATATTATTATCATATACACGTTACGGTGTGTGATGAACCAATAAACAACCCTCTCTCTCAAAGATCTGAAACTTCAGTTCAATCTAAACTCAACCATGATAATAATAATTACCCTTAATTTCAGAAACAAAATTAAAAAAAAAAGTTAAAAAAAAAACAAAAAAGATCGATGATCACCATAACATCTCTTGATATATATATGTATATATATATCCTTAGCTGGAATTTTGGAAATTCAGCAAGCCATTCAAGTTGGCACATTCAAACAAGGCCTTAGCAGTCATCTCTCTTTCAAATCTCCAAATGTAGTTCAGCCCCACCAACAACTCAGTAATGGCAGCTTCAGTCTTCTCTTTATTTGAAAAATGTAGTGTCTGCAAAAGGAGCACATTAGTTTTTGGTAACAAATTTTGCTGCTCAAAGCTCCTCTCACTTTGCCATTTTATCATATTATGCGCCAACGGTGACAACCAACTCAAGATCCTCCCCAAAGCATTCCTCCACTCTCCGGCGAGCTCCGGATCACTCGCCGAGAACCCAACTCCCTTCAGCCTAGCCCTAAGCGAAGATCGTATGCTACGCGGTAGCATTGCGTACAAATCATCCCTAGCATCAACACCAACCAATTGAGGTGACTTGATCATCTTCTCGATTATGATAATCAAATTCGAATAATGCAAAGCCAAAGCCGCGGCACCTAGAGTAGTCGCGGGGGGCTTTAGTATCTTTGAATTCGACTCGAAAAACCCATCAGAGCTCTTGATCATGATGGGGCCAGATACAAAGCCATTGCAAGAATTAGGGTTTTCAGTAGGATGAACCGTGGCCGAGGCTGAGAGGCTCCGGGGCAAATAAGCCGGATACCCATGATGACCAATCCCAAACACAAGCTTGATTCTTGCTAACGCCGTGAAGACGTGCCTTGTAAGAATAGAAACAACAGTATCGAAGCTTCGATTCCATAGGGATCTTTCTTTAAGATACTTCACTTCCTGTCTTTGCCAGATTACCTTCTGCTGAAGATCAAGAACCTTCTGTTCCTTAACAGACGCTTCGTATTCATTGCACTGTAAAGCTTTCTTCAAGGCATTCTCTAAGACTGATAGCTCCTCCATCTCCTTGTACAACGTTGCCGTGACGGTGACGTATCTGTCCATCTTCTTGTTCTTGGCTTCCATGTCCTTGGAGCTCAAAACCCAAGAGAAAGAATCGTGTCCCGAGTTGGCAAACTCTTCGAACGAACGATCAAAGGACCTCAGATTCGAATCCTCACATCGCTTGCTTAAACTGGAGACAGCCTTTGAGACGAGCCTTATAGATTCTGCGAGCTCAGCACATGCAAGGCCGAGAAGAAACGACTCGTCGTTTGAGACGATTTTCCTGACGCCTTCCAGAGATATGGAGTCGTTGCGCAACCGGATGATGTTCTTGTCGGAGAGTGCTTGCCACAGGTGAAGCAACTTGGACATGATGCCGGCGACTTCAAAGGCTAAAACGCCGACGTTTGATTTCTTGTTATTTGATATTACTGAAAGTTTTGGTTTTGGGACAGAATCGAAGCTGCTTGATATTGCGGATTTAACTTTTATTAACCAAGCTTCGAGAGCCATATTGAGTGCGGATCAGTATGTGATGAATGATATTGATGATGGTAAAGTGCAAAAATATGAAGAAATGGGTAGTATTAGGAATCAAGATCTAAAGAGAAATTATAATGAATAATTGAAGAATGGAAATTGCAGAGATAAGGATAGTGGAGGCTCGTGGGATGTTGAGAGCTCAGCATTATATTATACATTTGAGAAAAACACAACCAAAGCTCAAACCCAGAGAGAGAAAATTTGTATTATTAAAATGGAGAATAACACTTAGGTCCTTATTTTTTCTTATTAAATCTCTAATTTTTAAACTGACCCCAATTAGGTTTTTGGTGTTTTATGTAACTCTAATATTCAAACTTTGTCATTAAAGATTACATGTGATTTATGTAGCAAACAAAATCGCAGCAATCTTTTGATAGACAAATGAATATGATGGGTACATGTTTCTTTAGCCTCTAAATTTTGAAGTAATCACCCAATTAGCTATTATATTTATAAAATTATCAAAAATATTTCAGTTTTATATCTGTTCTCATTAAAGTTTAGTTAATTATTCTCTACTTTACATCTGGATAATTAGTTCCCACAATAAAGGAGAATTTAAAAACTGTATTTCTTTTCCCATGTTTTAACACAGGGATGTAATGGAATATTATAAAACCATTAAGAGCCTAAATGGAAAAAATTAGAAAAAATAAGGATCTGTTGATATTTGATACATACACATGCTGTGATGGAGCGTGAAGAATGATTTAAGCAGAAATTTGATTTGTCTTCTCTGGTTGGAGATGCAGACGCCGAAAATGCGATTGGAATCATTGATTTGTGGTAAATCTTTTATTTCTTTTTTTTTTATATATAAATCAATATTATCTCAGTCGGTAAAAGAAAACTTTTCTAGTTGTTTGTTTGGATGCCGAGAAACGCTTTTTCTTAGATGCGGTTTCTTTCAACTGTGACGGCAAGGGGCCATGTCATTATTGGCATGTTCTTTTTGAATTTTGATGTGCAACAATTAGCATCATGTTTGTGATTAGTATGTATATTATTGGTTGGCTTTAGAACTTTAGTATGGGATGTAGTAAAAAAAGACAAGGAGATCTTTTTAATTTTACTGTAGAATTTTGATGAATATATGGTTGAGTTCATGAACTTAATGATTGAGCTTAATAGTACAATTCTAAAAAAAAAAATCTTTAATCCTAATTTAATGGGATTTCTTATGTTGTTTTATACATGATTCAATTAAAAATAATGTTACTTTTGCAAATTCTTTTTATATGTATCCTTTATTATTGAACAATTTATTTGGCTGTTTCTTAATTTTTATTTGATGTAACTATTATTAACATATGTCATTTCAAAAAATACAAATCTTTTTTTTTTTTTTTTCTAAAGATGAGTTTGATATGAGCATCCAAGGTGAAAAGATGGGGATTCCATTTAAGCATTTGCATGGGAATAGGAAAAAGAAAAAGTGAGAGATAATTAGGATTTTTATCATCATAAAGAAAGGTGATTAATAATGAAAATTTTAGAACCTCAAAAGGGGACTTGGTCTTATTTAGATTGGCACATGCAATGCAAGCACTCAGTGACTGAAAATGAGCCCCAAAATGTCAAGGCATGCATGCATATATAATATGCGTGACTTGAAAATTCAAAATAGAAGATCCTTCAATTCCCCAAATATCATATTTTGAGAGCTTAATTATGATAGCAAAATGAATACATTCAAATTAAGTCTACATGAATGCAAACTGTATTTTAAGAATTAACTTGGTTGAATAGCTCCCAAGAGCGTGGTCGGGTTGGTTGCAATGAAGTTGTAGTCTCTACCAAAATTCAGATTCAATTTTTGGGAGTAGTAAGGGGGATAAAAATTGTATTTAGGCTTACCCACCCCTTTATCTTTAAAATACAAGAAAAAAAAAGAAAAAAAACTTGGTTGAATCTATACTCAAGCATATTCATTCAATCATACAGTTTTTCTCAGATTAATTTAAGACCAAAATTAATTTGTTTATTCGTAAAAATATTCATGCAATTTGTCAGCACTACACGCTACAGTGTACCCGAGAATGCACTCAGACCACAACTTTTTTCTAGTGGCTATTTTAAAGGCATTCTCTGCTCTTAGTCAATCTTTGGCAAGTGGTGCATTACAGCATTCAGAACACATTAAATTGAAAATGCGCCGAAGAAAACAAACAAAAAAAAAGATGAGAATATATAAAATAATTAATTTAAAACATTGCCAAAAGAATATATTTAAAAGAAAATGAAATTAAGGAAATCATATCATATGGAAAAAAGTAATCAGATTAAATGGCTACACAATACATTACCATCATGGGTTGGCCCTTCATTCAAAGCGAGCAATGCGGTTTAAGTTGACCATGCAATTGGGTTGACTAAATGGGACACGAGGTGAGTGATGATTGTGGGCAAAGCCTATAAAATCATGCAATTAGAATGAGGGGAAAAAATTAAAAAAAGACTCAAAAACTAAATAGAGATAAAGATAATATTGGTTTTGCGTGTTTGGATGGTGGGAGAATAAAGAAAATGACACAATACTTTACTCATTGACATTCACATGGTTAGTGGGGATGGTGCTGTTGGTTTGGTGAAATTATTTTTGGTCATTGGGGTCATCAAATGCTCAAAAGAGAGAAAATGAGATTTGACATTTATCCGAAATTTGTATGAGAGAGTCACTTATTTAATTATTATTATTATTTTTTAATTTTAATCTTTTTTCTTTATTTTTACATGCATACTGGATCGTGTAAGTTTCTTAATATATATTTTTACCAGCTTTGGGTTAGCTTTTTGCCTGCAAATGGAAGGGCAACGAAGCATATGCTTGTTTAATTGTCGGAAAATGAATAGGCAGCCATCCTCCATCTCCATATGAGTATTGATAAATGTGCACGCCCAACTTTTATTTTAATCCCATATGCGTTTTTACTCATTTACATTTCTTCATCTTTCTCTCTGTCACACTTGTTTTAATTTGTCTGTTTATTCCTCAGGTCTCTCCTGTCTCTCTCTCACACACACACACACCCACACCCACAAACAATAATAAATCTCTACTCTCTGTGTGTTATTCAGTAAATTTTATCTCCTTTGTTTCTTCTTTTTTGGCCCTTTCACATGAGTAAATCAGTAAATGAAAAATAAGCGGCCAAGGCTGTAAAAGGACTCTTCTTATTCCACTTTATTACGGAATCATGATAAACTCTAAATATATAACCATCAAAAAGAAAAAAATAAATAAATAATCACATATGTTACCAATAGAATTTTTTCTTTTTTTAGTAGTATAGGAATTTTGATGAGTTTGAAAGCTTTAGGGGTAAAAGAGCTAAGTTTAACAAACAAAAGAGAGTTTTTATAATTTTCCTATATTAAATGTGGTTCATGTTCCATTACAATGAATGATGTTTGTCTGTCACAATACACACAAAATGAATGTTCCATTACAATGAATGATGTTTATCTGTCACAATACACACAAAATGAAAAATTTTCTGTAATTTTTTAACAAAAACATTTGATAATTAAAACAAATATGTAGTTACCTTTTTGTATGTATCTTGTGCATATGATGTTTACAATTCCCTGAAGCAGTGGGATTTGCAGCACTGAATGATAAGATTAAATCGATCGAATATAAAAAAATGCTTGTTCCAATGAAGAGCTCTTCAAGAATTGGGAAAGGAAGCCAACCACAAAATATTTGACCAAGTTGACATGCTAAAATTTGGAGTAAAACTTGTCGTATTTTGACTGGCCAAATTCCAACATTGCATAGATTTAGTGACATCTAAATAAACGTCTACTTTCGTGATTCTAAGTGGGATTTTGTTGACATTAATGCAGGTGTTGAAGTCAAACAAGTAATAGATAGTGTAAAGAAAGCAAATGCTAGATTGGATTCAGAGAGAAAGAAAAAATTGGATTTGAGATTAAAGAATAAGAATTGAAGATATGGCATTAAAAAATTAAAAAAAAAAAAAGGATTGTTCAATACAATGTACCACCACTACTCATTCCCCTTAACTCTTTAGGTTTACCACCACACCGACCATGTTTTAATTTAGCCATTCTACTTCCTATTGGTCAATTTAAATTATACAAAATTCTGGCATTATCTTGGATTAGTTTATTAGATTAGTGCTACATTGGTAATAGTATAAAGAATCTTTTGTATCTATTGACACTCGATCGGAAAAAAGTAAATAACATATATATTGACATTGCTGTAACGTGGTATGTATACATGCAATATGATTAATGAATTGTGACTGTAAAAGATGAAGAGGCTAGAGGTACTGAGTTTGGTGCAAGAGAAAAAAAAAGGGAAGAAAATGAAATTACTGGAATAATTGAGAAAGTAATTAGATAGAATAAGAGATACAAATCGGTAATTATGTCAAAATTATGTTGTGAAACAAACAGATTCAATACCATCAAATGAATAGTCTTCGGGTGCATGCAGAAACTCCTAATTTATATATATAATATATACATATTTGAGCTGGTTATTAATAACTCGTTAGTAGCTACATGGACTAAAATTCACGAACTCTAATTTGCTCAAATTTCACAATTTATTAAATGCAGATGTCTGTACTTAAAAATCGTTAATCAAATGAATATCGTTAATACATTATTAAGTTGCAGCATACACATCAACTGAAACATATATATATCCCACTATGTACGTACTTCATCTTGTAATAAGTGAACATTAACATATTACAAATTGTTGGGTTAAACGCAGAGTATATATTTCTATTATTAGACTAAAAAGCAAGAGCAAAAAGAGATTTGGGAAAATCATTAATGATGTGTTTGGTCCATGCGGAGCAATTAGCAATCAGCATTCAGCAAATGTCATGCATGTTGGAAATAAAACTCCCAGCTGCCACGAACTCCGGTAACTTAAAAATAAGAAAAAAAAAAGAGAAAAAAAGAAAACTAATCATGATGAAGAAACTACAAGTTCACCTTTAGGGAGGGGAAAAAGGCTACAAAGTTTACAGTAACAAAGTAAGAGGATCACATGCATATAAATTATAATGATGTAATTAGCATGATATATTGCGATGCAATCATCCATTTAAAATTGTGTGCGTGTGTTGCGTTTGTTGGTGATGATGCCTACTGCTTGCTCAACACGGCCTTCTCCACTTTCATCTTTCATCTTCGTAATAGAGAGCAATTTTCAGTGTCAGGGATTCTGTCTATAAAGTGCCATATTACGTGTATCTAAAGCTTTTTTGGTTTTTTCCTTTAATTAGAACATGTTGTAACTTTCTAAAATTTGAAATTGAATGTTATAATTGGATTGTTCAGACTTTTTATATATAGTAGGTTGAGCCATATTGCAAAATTCTTATGTAATTGATTTGGGTATTATTGTTCATATATGAGTTATACTTCTACGCCAGATTATTTCTTAATCATAGTTTTAATTTATTTGAGAGGTGCTTGCTACAGAATCTGACCACTCGTGTAGTTATATACCATGAAATAGACGATGTTGTTCATGAGATCAATTCTATGCATATGTTTATAGATAGATTAATTGTGGAATCTAAGATTAACTTTGTTATAAATGTTATATTGTATATTGCTTGTGTATAACTATATATGTATATTCAAGGCAAGAAAATTAAATGTAGTGAAGACATATGAATGATTTGCGAGCTTAATCATGGATATGGTCTCTGAGGAGAGGTTGCCATCATGTTCTAGAGTCAAACTGATCAATATTTTATGTTAGACCTTCCATTCACCATATGATTTTGGTCAGTCCAACAAGCGCAATAATTATTTTAAGCATTATGTACTCAAAATTGGTAGTATAATATGCTATTCATGACAAAGCAAGAGTTATTACCAAAAATCTTTCCCAACTAAGAAAATTATGTATACAATTTTCTAAGCAAGATTATCATCAATGAAACATTCTGTTGACGACAAAAATGATTTGGAAAACCATGATGAACACTTATACAAATTTTGAACGTTTCCTCTTTAAACCAAAGTCTTCTCATGCCACGATAACAAAATCGATTAAAAATCTGCTTCATTACTTGGTAGATCATTTGAACTATTAAAATCAGAAAACTTCTTACTCAAAGATGACTTAATTACTTTTTGCCCCTTCAAGAACAACTCAAAAAGGGAGTAAACAATTTGTGGTCTAAAAGGTCAAACTCCATCCTTTCAATTGCATTAAAATTTATTTTGCATGCCATCAAAATTCATGCACTATGCATATATATAAACGATAAATAGTCAACTCATTTATGTATCATAAATCATAATTAAGCTCCAGACAATGGCACCCTTTGAATTTGAAGACAGTCACAGAAAAAGGTGTCTCAAGAAAAAACGTACATTCACTATTGAATTAATATATGGGAATGGGCTACCTTAGCTGGGGACACATCCATTGACCTTTTTTCCTTCACTACTCCGTCTTGAAGAAAAAGATCAAGAACAAGAAAACAAAAGAAGAAAATATAGAAGGAAAAAGAATTGAATTTAATTGGTGGGACTAATGACTACTCTAAAACCCAGCACTTGGCCGAAAGAGAAAGTCCTATAAATTGCAAAGTATTGGAACTGAGACATACATTGTTTTTGGACCCCATATGAAGGCTTTGAAAGCAATTGAATTTGAAGAGAAGAAATGAAAGGCTCTCTTTAGTTTTCCTGTCAAAGCATTGAGCACACTCACACGCATACACTCATTTTGCCCTCTTATCTCACCTTGATGGGGACCTTACTTACTAATAAGTGTGCATTACTAAGATCCCACTTAAAACAGTGCTTCTTCAAAAAGGACTTTGATCTACATGCAAATATTAATTTTTTAAAGAAATATTAGGTGATGAAATTGCGCATGAGTGATGAAACAATAGGGTCTTAACATTCATTACAAATGGCGGAGTTATGTTCCACTTTGCCAAGACATACCAAGCGAAAATGGACCCAAAACGAACACTTTAGAAACATCTTAAGATGCTATGCCATGGCCATGCTCATGCCATCCCATTTTGCCCTCATTAATGAACCTATGCGCACGTGTGTCATCATCATTGTACCTTCGTGGTAGACCAAATAATTCATTAACCATGCACGTGTCTTACGCCGAGCCCCAGCCCCAGCCCATCCGCTCTACATGCCTTTTTTGCCCCTTTTCGGCAAAAACAACGAACAAAACAGTAAAAAGTAAACTCACATCACAAGGGGGTCAGGCAAATGGTTTTTCTAACATGCTCATTTTTTCCCCCCTGGTTCGAGCTGTAGCTTTTTGCTCTATTTGAGAAAGGATGTTCCATTTTCACCTCTTGCAACACTTGCTAATAATTTCAGATGAGCGGGATTAAAACAACTTTGCTAACAAGATTTTGATGCTTGGGAGGAAAGAGGAAGAAATATTACCCTTTTTAATGAGCTGAAAAAGTGCATAAAATAATTTCAATTTTAATCTGTAATGAAAAAAGTGTAACCACTTCATCATTGTGATGATTTAAGTCATACAAGGAACACGCAACTCATCAAGAAATGTTGGACAATTATCTAAGATTCTAATCGTTTAATGATATTACATTATCTCCAAAACTTTGCATATCATCATGTCAAGTAATTGGATCCAATTTATCTAGAAAAAGGGGGAAAAAAAAGTAAGTCCTTGAAGCAACTGCTACATGGTTGTTTCTAATTGTTTTTCTATCAAAAATTAGTTTATGAAAGTTGAAAGTAAGATGAGTAGCAAATAGCAAGGTTGATATTGTTTCTTTACAATGTTAATACAACATGCTAAGAAAAATTATGGAAATTGGCAGTCCACTTTACATGAATCAAGTCTTTAGTCCCCAGCACTTCACAAGACTACCTCATTGGCTATAATAGTCAGACTAAAACAGTGAAGCAAACACAAACATTGTGATCGTACAATCATGCACGCGATTGTTAGACCAGAGAGTGGAATTGTAACTTGGCCAAACATTTTGTGCATTTCTTTTCAGAGATCCTCAGAAGCTCCTTTCAGACATAAGCTACGCTCACAAGAAGCTAGTTCCTAGAGCAAGGTCATTTAAATTTGAAAGAATTTGTGAACGAGTTGTTCCAGTCTGGTGAGCAATTTCAAGTTGTTCCTCCAACGGAAGCATCTCATAACTGCAGAGAGGAAAACATGTACATACCATAAGATTGCTTATAACACCAAGAATGCTGCAGCACAAAAAAGTGAATCAGCCCCATGTAAGGGAACATTTTGCATTTATTTGGAACTACGATGCAATAACACAATAAAAAAACAGCAGAATATTTAAAAGCCGATCAGTTGCAGCAAGGCTCAAATTAGAGAATCAGGGGTCCCTCTACTGCCTACATTCAGATCCACGGTAAAGAAGATAAGAGAAACTATAAAAACACTTGGAAATCATAAAGGATCCAGCCACTGAGATCATGAGATCATACAGACATCTAACCAGTATCCTGAAATTTCTTATAAGGTTCTCTAAATATGAAATCCTATCAAATTCATGGCTCTTACCAATATATAATGTATATGATAGGATCTTATGGTGTATCAAGAGTTCAAACCACGTCTCCATGGTTGATAAGGTCTATAAAATGATGCAACTTACTGGCTGAGCAGTTCACAGTCAACGATGCTGTCAGGACCAGGCCGATGAGCCTTTCCATTTGAATGGAACTGGCGGAAAGATCTTGGATTTAAGCCAGCAACATGGGGAACGGAATCGACAAGCTTTTTCTGAAGGGACTGCAACCTACGGAATGTAAGTTCATCAAGAGGTGCAATACAACCAACGCTGCCATCCAGGGTACCAAACAACAAAGCAAAGCGATTTGTTTTATCAGATCCTGGAGCAGCACCAGTTCGATCAGATGAAGTTGCAAGCATCTGCAGCCGCAAGAATTTTGTAACATGAGCACCAACATGAAATTCAGCCCTTGAAAGAAGCTTTTGTCCCTTCCAACTCTCAGACATCTTTGGTGCATAATAGAAAATCTGTCTCAACCACATACAAAGGATTCAAAGATGAGTAAATAAAGAATCAAAACAAATATAATCACATTTTGTAACCGCACCATACTTTCCATCAAAAGCCAAAATGGTTTATGTTAAAGACTTCAACACTACTAAAAGCTTAAGTTATTAATTAAGGGCCCAATCAATATTGTAATATTAAGCACTAACAACCTGCCTCACATTCAACTGTGCAGACCAAGACCAACACCAAAAGGATTTCTTATTTGGACCAAAACGTGAACCAAGCCCAAACAGACGGAAGACAAAGACATGAAACAAAAACAAATATACATGAAATCACATGGGAGGTTCAAACACAAGACCTTACAGAATTAACAAACTTCCTCTTGGTCAAATTGACTCTTGGTAACATGTTAAATTACCGCGTGACCTTAAAGCTTAAACTAGCAGTAACGGTGTAAAGCCGAGCAATAGTATTAAGCTCTATAAATATCAGAACATGTTGGAGTATGAAATTATGAAATTCTATCACAGGTATATAATGTTGTCAACCTAAATCAGGCTGAAAATGAAGTGTGAAAATAATAATAATTCAGGATGAAGCAACTAACCTGAATATTCTTTTGCTCATCTGAAACCACGAGACTCAGTGTGCTTCCATCTATCAAAAACTCTGTTGCAAAACAATCAAGAGAGCCAAAATCTTTGGCCAATAAGTTAAGTTGAGCTCCTTGTTCCTTCCAACTAAGGAAGTATATGCTTTTATGAATGTCACCAAGGAGGATAAAATTCTTGACCTGCGTCAGTGTTTAGGTCAATATTTTAGATGAGATCATAAAAGAAAAGCATTGACAAACACCGTTTATTACATTGAAGCAAGCAAATAAATAAACATCCAGTTAATAAAAAAAATATGCATTTTTATGTGGGGAGATTCCAGAAAGTTTCAAGTACATCTGTAAGCCTGCAGAACATTTCACCCTCCAACCAAGATACATGTCAGGTTGCAATGAGCATACCAGACAACCATGAATTAAATCAAAACAAGGTAATTCATTGCTAGCAAAAGTTCATAACAATAATTAAATATATGACTATCTTAGGCCAACAAGCTTAATGTGGACAAATTAATCAAACATTATAGGAACATTAAACAAATTCCTATTGTACCATGCAAAGTATGTTTACGCAACTGGTTATAGTAAGAATGCCAATATAGTTTAGCATTTTAAAATTGCTAGGAGAACATTTACAACAAGATCAGATCCCAACATGTATATCAAATGTCGTCATCATTTGTGTTTGAGAGAGAATAAACATGCAATGTTTACAGAAAACAGCAGCAGGAAATAAAGGCATTCTTGGACATTCTGAAGGACGACTTATGTTTGCTATCTTGCTTCTCTGATGTGAACTTGCATTTCGCAAACTAACTTGATGCATTGCCCCCTTTACACGGCAACCCAAATTCTTGCCACCATTCAAGCATCTTCAAACTAGAACAGCTAATACAAAGTTCTTCTAACAGGCCCTCATGGAATTTCAGCCGTAACCCAGTACGAACCAAAAAGCTTAAGCTAATGAGTAAGGGCTGAAATGATAGTCAAAAATATGTCTCTTCATGTGCATGACTGGACTTCAACTGACTGGTCAACAGAATTAAGCCCAGACACAAATGAAAACAGGCTATGGCTATGTTGGAGTAGATCTACGGTGGAGCACGAATCTCAGCCACACATACAAAGTGATAAATAATAAAAAACTCATTATAACTTCGATCGTGTGGTTATAAAAGAGTGTTCTACCTTAGAGCAACTCCATCGTAGCCAAACCCATGAAAACAAATGCAGAAACAAAAGCCAATACTAATACAATTGCAATCACATGGGAGCTTTGAACACAAGACCACTTAGTGAAATTACTTCTGATACTGTATCAAGAACGAACTTAATGTGAAAACTTACACTAATAGAAAAAGGCTGAAACAATAGCACTAAGCTCTTGCAAAAACGACATCAACAATGATAAGAATAGTAATAACTGTTAAACCATACAAACATATATTTTTTTTAAAATCAAATAACTCATGCCAGACGAAGAATTAAAAACAATTATGAATTGTCAAGTATTCTCTGTCAACTTGAAACAGACATTTGAGTGAGATGTCAGTGTTAAGGAAACAAAACTTACAATATTTAAGCTCACAACATATAATGGTGGAGCATCATAGAAAGCGATTCCATTCAACTCAGTACCAGTCCACTTGTGTAGAATAATTTTTGGACCAGAAGCTATTAACAGATGACCTTGAAGAGAGGCTAAAGCAGATATAGCACCCTTCAATTCCTTTGAATAAACCTCTGTTACCTGAAAAGCTTATGATTTTATTAATAATGCAACAACTAGACATTACCAATTATAAAGAGGGACCTGAGAAAATGAAAAAAGGAAAAAAGAAAATGAAAACAAAAAAAAAACTGTTCGAGCATATGGCAAAAAAATGTGAAGCAAAATCAATCTGAACTGAAGAAAATAGAGGACCCTATGACCCAGAAAGTACCAAATTCTGAGGATTATCAGCATTTCTTCCAGTAGAAAACAAAAGTACACGTCCTCTTGCAGCAACATCCTCCCCTTGGACATAAGCAGTTCCAATAGCCAACAGTGTTTCATTCTCTTTCGTGGTTGTATTCTGAAACACAACAGAGTATCAGACACTAATCTCAATATCCTCTTTTGAGATTGTATTCTGAAATAAAAGACAAAAAAGTGAATCAATCTCTATTCCCCATTTGTCAAGAATAACCAACTCATACTCCGCATCAATTACAAATTGGCACTTCCCAAACAAACTCTGAATCCACGAGGTACCCACCTAAAGAAAAGGAAAAATCACCACTCACTGGTAAAAGAGAAGAGAGAGAGGACCAATTGAGGGCCCCAGGCCCAGAATGCCAAAGCCTATATGGCTCAAAAACCACAAACTAAATACGACTACTTAAACCATGACAAGACAGGGAAGCGATCAGAAATAATCAAATTCCAATTTTATTTCATTTATATTCTGCTTCAAGCACACTATCACTAAACCCCAAATCTGCTTAGCAAGTTGAAGTCCTTCCGATCAAATGAATCTGACCTAAGTAGGAGCTTGGGCTCCTGTTGCTGACATATAATCATAGGACTAGAATTAAGTAATCCAGAGACAATTTTAAAACCCTAATTTTATGTTTAATAATCCGCTAATTATTCTTCTCGAAGCTATTGTGTCTCCAATATATATATGTATTAATGGAGAAAAATCAAAATAAAGAGTGGACCAGTCGTCCATTAAGCAAGCAAAAAAGATAAGCATTTAGTGCCATACGAAAGTATACACAACCACCGCTATACAATGCTATTCCAACTTTTAAAACCCTAGCTTAAAACCCCCTCCCAATTTAGATGAATGAAGAAAAAGATGAATCCTGGAACTCCTTAGACACTGAAGCCCAAAGCAAAGCATGAAGATGGACTCTATCTCACAATTCTTCAATATTATCCACGCTTTTCCCTTCAAAAATACAAACATTTCTTTCTTTCCTACCACATCACCCAAAACAATGCATCCACGACACTTTTCCAAAGAGATTTAGTCTTTATTCCTTTACCAAAAGCAAAGGAATTCTCCATAAGAAGACAGTCGCAAGAACCAGATATGACCCACAACATATTGGCCTCTTTGCACAACCTATTCCACAACTTTGAAGCCACAAGACAATGAAGAAAAAGATGATTAGAAGTTTCAGCACTTTTCTTGCACAACACGCGCCAAGAAGGGGAGAGACAAGTATTAGGAAACTTTCTTTGAATCACTTCTCCAGTATTCAGTTTTCCTTGTGCCAAAGCCCACAAGAAAACTTGGATTTTAGGTGGCATACCCGCCTTCCAAATCATTTTGAAGGGCGAAACCTCTTCCAACAGATATCACACAACTTCTCAAAATATGATTTGCAAGTATACTATCTCTAGGCTTCTAGCTTGCATATCCTTTTGTCTCTTTCAGTTCATCAATACTGGAATTTTCAATACTCAGCATCAGTGTTGCGAGTTCTTCAGCCTCTTTATCATTAAAATTTCTTTTAAAATTGAACTTCCAATTCCAATTCATGGAAAGTGCGAAAAAGCTATGCTGGAAAAAATTGAAACATTCCTAGAAAGGCATAATATGTACAAATGGGGGAATTTCCCACACAAAATCACCCCTCCATTTGTCCTCCCAAAAACATTATCCTTCCCATCTCCCATTTCTAAGGCAATGTGATTAAGAAAATTAGGGTCCTCTTTCGATATAGCTTTCCAAAGGCTTCTATAGAATGTTTCAATTTTTCGTCACTCTCCATGAATTGGAATATTTACACATTTGAATATTGACAATTTTTCAAGGCCTTTATTGAAAAATATTTCTCACATGTGAAGTTAAAAAATAAAACACTAATATTGGAAAGAACGCACTTCAAATACTACATATGAAAGCAGTTATTACTATTTCTGCAAAATGTTATGTTATATCAATTTCCTCTCTGCCATTCCACCTGTCCTAGAAGCAATAACAAGGAAGGCTAGACTGTAACACAGGAAAATTGATACATAGACAAAAGAGTGAACTTACAAACAGTGTGACCACTCGCACAGTTAGCGCATTTTCAGAACTTTGCATTGGGATTGTAGCCCTTGTTTGCCAAGGGCCACCAGCCCTATCAGGTTCTAGAATTCGAACCTCATACTCCTCTATAGTGTAAGTTCGATGGAGATCAACAGAACTTAAATTGTGATTGTCAATCTGATGGCCAACTTCTTGATCAATCAGTGATGAAAGAACTTGATTTAGGGGCTTAAGTACCTGCAAAAGTCATATACAGCACAGATATCACCACTCCAGATTATTTTGCAGGGGAAAAAATTATCAGGAATCACATGAAGCCTCGTAGCTCCAAGTTGCTAAGTTCTCGGTCATATCCTTTCCACATAAACATCATCTTACCACACTATTGTCCATCGCTTTTACAAGTAATAAAATAGTTTGTTCCACTTTTGAGCTGTAAGGAATGATGTTATCCATCCAAACTAAAAGTTAAAGGTAAAAATTTGACAGATGACAACATATGAACTATGCATATAACTAAACTTCAATCAAAAGAATGCATTAGAGAGTGAGAGAGAGAGAGAGGAGGGGAAAAAATAGCCAAATGCAGTAAATGGTGAATTTAGAAAAATTGCTTAACAACTGCAGCAATTACTAGAAGAAGTCAAGATATTGATGAACTTTATAACCAAAACATCAACAACTCAATTAAAAATGATCTTGGAAAAGAATGGTGTATACAGATTAAGCAAGCAATAAAAGTATTTATTAAATTATGTACAAGTCAAGGAAGACAACTAACTGCACAGCTACGATGCCAAGGAAAATTGTAGATTACAAAGAACAAGTGCGCACATCATATTAGAATCCAAAGCATATAGGTTAACTACATGGATAGACCACTTTTTATTTCAGTTGTCCCTGACTGGATGCTGAAGATTTCGCTAGTTTTATTCAAAAGACAAGAAAGAATAAATTCTGAAGAAGATAGAAGGTACTCACAGGAACTGAAACTATTAGAGGGTACAAATTCTTCTCAGCAAAGTAAGTGATTTGATGTGGAGTGGCTTTCAATGGAATCTAACCAAAACATAAAGTTTCATCAATATTGAAACCATTATTTCTGAATGAATTTGATCCATATAGAACTAGAGCTTTTAAAAATATAAGAAAAAGACCCACTTTTTGCACTGGCCAATAGTTGTCATAAGTTGATCCAGATGGCAATTGGCAGATCTTTAAAATGCCCTGAAAATTTAAAATTTAAAATTCAAAATAATGATAAGCCATAATGCCATAGCCTCATCCCACAACATAGACAAAAACAGCCAAATAAATACATGTTAAAGTCTGACCTGAGATGTAACATATATGAAACCATGATTACAATTCACATTATGAAGAACAGTGAAGGCCACAATAGATCCATCACATAGCTGCAAAAATAAACACACACCCATAGAGAAAATGTAATGAGACAAAAAGCACACTTGCTTGTATGATATGGTAACATATTAAATACCATAAATATTAAACCTCAGCGACCGTTAAGGACAAAATGTTGTTGGGCAAGTCAGAAGCAATTTAATAATGACTTTTGAGTACATGGTCTTCAACAATCATTGCAAGAGAACAGTGAATCTTGACATCAATAATCTTGACAGCATAAAGTACAGAATGGTATATTAACCAAGCATGGTTACAATAGGACTTGAAGAAAAGATGCTGCCAGCCCAAAAAGGGAGAAAATGACAAAAATAAACATCAAAATCCAGAGATACAAGAGTGTATAAAATAAGTAAATCAAGTAGCATCAATTAAGTTGTCACAATATAAAGGAACTACTGTCCGTTCTAAACTACACTAATAACAGAAACCAAGCCACAGTCAAACTTCAAACTTCAAAGCCTTTCCAGGAAGAAACTAGAAATAGGAACATTTTACTGAAAGTGAAAACCACCGCATCCTTCTACAGATGAAAAAGACCTAACAAAGAATAACAAGAAAGAAGATAAAACCAAGATTCAGAAAAATGAAAAAGAAACAAGATCCAGGACAGCTGCAGTGAAGAAAGACTTCATGTAAATGCCTCGTTGTGTATGGCCACATCCAGGCTTAAAAAATGTGAATAAAATGTATAATCAAAGACAATTTTCGGCTAAGAGAAAAAACGAGCATATTGATTAAAAGAAAGAAGTTATGAGTGTCTAATGAAACAAACTAATATTTAGAAGCACTCAAAAATTCACAATCAACCAATATTTATTTTATTAAAACACTAAATTGAAATCACCATTGCAAAGGAGAAATAAAAGAGTCCGACAATATAGGCCACAGAAGAAATTCTGATAAGTCAGAAACTCTATTTCTAACCTGTGGATGAACTCGAAGCCGCTCTCTGAAAACCATACACCAACATGGTCTTGACCCAGAAAGAAAAAATCCTTGATGACCACTAATATTTTTGAAAATGGTAATTCTTTGGCATGGGGCTCCATGAGGTGTCTCCTCCCTTGTGTATGCATCCAGTGGGATGCGAGCAAATCTCAGATTCCTAAGCCTAGAGGCACTAAAATTGCTAACACTGACAGAACGTGAGGTAGAGACAGGATCATCACTCTTAGAAGTATTCTCTGGACCTTCAAACAGGTAAGCTTGGTAACACAGGATTGTCCCATCGGTTAATATGGCAAAAAGAAATGGACGACTATGATGTCCAGACCACCTTTGCATGGCTAATTCAACAACCTTCATGCTATGGATATTTTCTTTCCTTCCTTGGCCAGTTCCCTCTTCAGAACTTCTGCTAATCTCTGTCTCAGAATCTTTCAGAGCTTCCCGGATACAGGTATCAACAATGTGAGTCCTTCCAGACACAAATTTATCCACAGTAAAAACACAATTAAAATTTGGCACGTCGAATATTTCTAAGGCACCACTCTCATAACAAACAACACCGTATATATCTCCCTGATCAAGTGGCCCACCATCAGCACCATCGATGGCCTCCCCAACACCAGTAGAAAGCCATGCATCAGTACTTGTCTTCCGAAGCCATGGTTCTGGTCCTTTGTCATGATACAGTGTACAGGCAGAGACTGGCTTCTTTGAGCTTTCAATGGCTGCAGGAGTCTGTACAGAAACAGTGCAAGTAGAAGGATCTGTAATTCAATGATCACAATGAGTCTGGTTAAAATCCCAGAACAAGAACCAACGGTATACAAACAAAAAAAGAAAAAAGGAAAACAAAAAAACTCAAGAGAGAGTAGCATGTGGGACAATGGTCAATGGACATATTCATCATAGAAACATTTATGCATCATGCATGTTCTCAAATTATATATATATCTACGAATAATGAATTATTCAATGGTGTGTCCTTGAAGTTATCCATAAGCTAGCAACGATCAAAGTGAGTAACTTCTTTTCTTTTGACTTACATTTTCAAAACCTCAACCAGTGCTTAAAACTTTGAAGGAAGAATAGTGTAAAACTGAATCGATACCAAAATTCCAACAAAAATGTACTAAGAATCAAGGTATAGTGCTACTTTAAGGGTTATGACACCAAAAACCTCAACCCTCTAAAACTTAACTCCTATACAAATATTCTGCTAAGTTGCCATGCAAGCCTACTGGTGTCATGTAATTTAATGCAGGTAGATGAGCTATTTACCTAACTTTACAAGGATTAGCTATGAGTAAGAGTAGAAGTGAATGGGTGTGGGGGTATAACTTCCCAAAATAAATCTGGCTACTGACATTTAAGCTATACTTCACACCTATGGGACAAAGTGAAGTTCTAGGCTTCCCTACAGGCATCTATTATGGCTGAATTCAAAGATATCTCTTTCTTTTTTATTTTGCTTAATTGGGAAGCCTCTGTATCCTAAGAAATGTTGTTTTTGGGTTTTGGAGTATTTTTGGTCTTTGTAGTTGGGTGAGTGTTTTGTTTAGAATGGGACACCTCGTTCTTATTTTTGTGGATTTGCAGTCCCAACAATCCTCGTACATATCTCATATAGTTCTTTAATACAATCTTTTGTTTCCTACCCAAAAAAAAAAAAAAAAAAAAGCCATACTGATAGAAACACTACATATATTTTTTCTAGAAAAAAAATTGAGTCACAAAGTCTAGTCTCCATTTAGAATACCAATATTGCATTTTCAAGAATTTTGTGAAATAATAGTGTAAAAAATAAAATAACTGTAAATAGAAAATGTTTATCAACAACACACAAAAAATTATTTGCAGATGCTATCAAGTAGTAAGGAAGAAAGCATACCTCCAACAAGAAGCCGAATACTTCCATCACTCATTCCTAGCAACACATATGGATCAGCAATTGAAACAGACAACACAGTGGAATTCTCTGAACCAGAACCGGATTCAGAGTTCGAAGGACCAAAGCTTAAATCTTGAGTCATATAAGAGCCATCCAAAATGCGGGCACCACGTTCGAAGACCTGAATAACTCGACGCCTAAAAAGAAAAAAGAAGATAAGCTAGAAGCAGATGATTCTGAGTTCTATTCCCTAACAATGAACACTGAATGATTAAATCATGCAGCTATCCTTATTGAAACATGACAGCACCTAAAATAGCCTCCAAACCAATGTAAAAGTTGCTAAGAAACAGATGAAGATCATTTATTAAACCATCCAAGAGAGATACAATATTGAAGGGAAAAAATCCACAAAAACAAGGACGAGAAGTTCCAGAAGAAGGAAACCACAAAACTCTACAAAAGATCAAAAATATCTCAAAAAACCCAACATCTACTGAGTCTTTTGCATCCAATCCCCATTTAGTTAAAGCCAAAACCCCATTTCCCCTTTTTTTCTTTCAGAATAAGAAACTCAAAAATATATCAACGACGATGATTTAAAACAGAGTGGCCAGCTGTCCACTAAGGAAACAAAAAACTAAGACTATTTGTTTATACAAAAGTATACCCAATCAGCCCTATTCAAGGCTAGAAACAGCTATAACCCCCTATCTCAAAACCCCATCCAGTTTAAATGAATGAAGAAAAAAGATGAATCTTGAAGCTCCTTAGACACTAATTAAGCAACAACTAAAATTATAGTTAGGACTAATATCCAGGAGAATAACCCAGGATCAATATGTTAAATCTATTAAACTCATATTCTTCTCCTTAATCTACAGAAATTTCTGGCCAAATGAAATGAAATGAATATGTACAAAAACACACACACACATATATATACATATATATATATATATTAAAAAAATAAAAAAGATGATTAGATGTCCTTGTAGAAATACCAACCACAGCCATGAAAATAAGAAAATTTTGCCAAAGAAAATATTAGATATATGCTCACCTTCCAAACAAATTACCAGCAGCAACTGTTCTGCCTTGCACATAATAGTCCACACTTTCAGTGACTTCTGTTAAAAGATCAGCTGTTTCAAGTACCTAACCACAGAGCAACGGTTACACAAAACGACTAATAAAAAGCCGAAAAGTTTAAGCTAAATAAAAAGGAGACAACAGTAGCACTTAATGCCTTGCCACTTTGCCAGCAAAGTCAAATTTGATAAATGGAATTACAGCTTCCAAACACCTATAAATACCCTGGAAGGCTTATCAAAATTATAAGCAATAGAACTTCAGTCAAACACACTTTAGTACCATGAAGAAACACAATTAATTCCAAAAAGTTAACTCTCAGAGTACCAAAAACACTCTTTAAACTATAACAAAGCAAATTGCACCCCACACCTTTAGAGAGATAGAGATTTGATTTTCAGACTTTTTCTCCCTGCTTCCTCTTGTAAAAATAAACTGAAAAACTGGAATTCATCATTGATAAATTTCCCTATTTAAAAAAATAAAAAATAAAGAGGAATGATGGTTACACACACTAAGATGCTTATTGGGCTTGCCTGTTGTGTGCAAATTTTTAGAAATTTTTTTGCTTGGTTAACCCACCATGGCCTAACTAAAAGTTTATAGACCACTGAAAAGCATCTACTTCTACCAACAAAAAATCTAGAAATTTTTTAGACATATTCATATTCAATTGAACAAAAAGAAAAAAACTAGCTTACCATTGTTCTAGCCTCCAAGCTTATAATTAAATATGCATGATACTCATCATCGTAAGCAGCCATTCTAGAAGAATCAGCATTATGACCCCGAGAACTCTTGTGGTAAACAGTCCAAATTCCTTTGCAACCCGGGAGTTCAACCTGCACAGTGAAAAGGTTATCTCACACAATGATAGATCCATTCAAGCACAATCAGACTCTTACTGCTTTTAAGAGCACTATAGATTTACAATGTGTGGATTTGAAAATCTGTAGGTATATCAACAAATGCCACTAACAAAAGAATTCATACATCTCCATGACCACAAATGGCTAAGGGCAAGTCAGTACAGTTATCCATTTCCTTAAACCACCTCACCAGATAAATGACCCTCAAAATCAGACTAAGTCAATTTAGGACATTGGGGCAGAAGAAAGATAACTTTTTATAAGGGTAGTAAAGTTCCTTGTCAGGGCAGCCTTGTGTGAAAATGTTCTCGCTAAAGAAAATTTTTGTTAAGAAAATATAGAACGCGTATTATCCTTCCTTGACCATTACAACTGACTAGTAATATGTGACAATGTCCAAGGAATGCATGTGATTACCTACATGCAATATGCTAATTGTGTTCAACAGTAAAAGATGGCGTGAAACTGGCTGCTCTGATAGACGCTTACGATTCCCTCCTTAACCCCTCTTTATTATCCTGATCCACACTCCCTCAGTCCCAAAACTAAGTACGCTTAAAAGAGGCATGATGTTCTAGAAAGTCCCACGATTACTACAACCTTCCTATCAAACAAATTTGAGACTTTTTGTTGTGCTTATCTTGCAATTTAACAAAGGGCATAGCAGTGATACTATTAAAAGATTGATTGACTTTTATGCTAATAGTCAAGACTATATGGAGAGCCTATGGACAAACCTCAGTAATCATTTCTGGGCGAATTGACTGCCGAAGTACACACAGAGCACCATTTTTTCCATGGCCAGAGCAGCACACCTGTCAAAATACTCAAGAGACAAAATATCAGTTATTAAGAAAATAGTACCAATGTACCAAAACCAAACCAAAACATAAAAAAAGAAACTGCAGAACATAATCCAAGTTCTTGAACTGTGATATAATGGTCCCATGAACATAAATTGACTAAAATGAAATCCAAAAAGCAGGCCAACAGCAGGTCTAAGCAACAGCAAGCAAGCATATAAAAACCACTAAAACTAGCAAAAAGATGCCAAGGAAACTTTTTCAAGTTGAAGCATGCAGCAGTTCATTCTTCTATGCTCCTTTCCTTTGATTATGCAGATCCAAAAGAGTCAAAACTGGGCTTGCGGAACTAACCAGTTCATAATTACTTTGTTTGGAAATTCCAGTTGCACTAGCATCAGCATTTATTCTCAGGCCATAAGAGAAGTCCTTCAAAGGTCCAATGTTAACCAACGAATCCCTCACAGCAAAAGAGAAAGTTTTCTGTAGTCACGAGGGAAGAAAATAACATAATTGGGGTGAAAATAAACTTCAAAACTATATGGTAGATTAATAGATCAAGTGTCTATTCCAATAAGAAGATTAAAAAAGAAAACACCTCTTCATAATAAATGCCAGCAATAAACATATTTGCAACTTAACCAATTATCATTAAAGATACTTGCAACTTAAATATTAACAATCTACTTAAATTTTTTTGAGAAAGAAGTTTACAATTATGTTTTCTTATCACCCAGTCCTTGGGCAAAATACTAGACAATCATAAAAAAAAGGCCATGAAAAAGCAGCAACTTTTCAAACCAATTAGACAAGCGAATTTCAGAACAATTACTAATCAGTTAGTTTCAGCAAACGATGGAAATATAAAGCAGCAATAAGTGTCAAAGCAGTATATTATCATACATGATTAAAATCATAAAGAGTTAAATAAGCCCTACACAAAGCTATTTAGTTGCAAGAGGCTCAAATACATTAATGTTGCAAGGTTCGGAAGCACAAACCCATGGGCATAACACAGTTAATTAATTGGAACAAAGAATGATGGCATACAGGAGATCACAATTTTAAAAGAGGAAAACAGACTTTTGAGTTTTGAAAATTTCTGCAGCAGCTGATAAGTTGCAAGAACATTCTCCTTGACTAGAATTGTACAGCCACCATTGCTTAATTATAAATATTTCAACTAAAAAATACTAAACAAAAATGTTAATTTTGTTATTGGCATTCCTTTAGCTTTCACAAGTTTCTGGACTGGTATAGTATTTTGGGGTATACATATGCTGATTTGGTTTTGTATAGTTTGTAGGAAGCTAAGGGTTTCTTTTGTTACACTTGTAGACCGCTGGTTCACCTTTCTATCTTCCCTTTCTTTTTTACAGAATTCTTTGTTTCCTACCAAGAAGTTACTGAGAAAAGTTCAAAAATCTTGAGGACAGTAAATAACCTGTGCTGATTCCGTGTTATTTGAAGCTGAACCATATAAAGAAAGCTCTTCACCATTAACCATATCTTGCAAGGCATCAGAAGAAGACCTCCGCAATCTCTTCGTTGAAGGAGCATCGGCTTCAATATCTCCAAACTGATGAAGTGAAAACAGCAGAAATTAGTCCCATATAAATTTTTAAGAATAAACAAAAAAAATATCAAACAAATTAGAAAGAGAATAATGAGCATTTCTTCCAATGAACCATTATTGGTATTAAAGAAATTGTTTTGATGCACAAAGACACATTAACTTTCATAACCTGTCAACTGAAAAATTGAAGGTAGCAAGATGAAATACACAATCAACTCAAATAGCGTAAAAATTAAAATGTCAAAAATATATATTGCAGCTGAAGAAAGATCATAAATTTCTAAAGCCCCATTAACATGAATTCCGTCACAGCAAGTAGCAAACTGAAGTTGACAACTTCCACACACCTCTTCCTTCAGACCTGATGACAACATTGAGGTGCCCGATCCACAAGTAAATTGCACAAGCAGACTGTCTCCCAACCGACTACCCAAAAAGAATAATGAATTTCCAATAGTTGTAATGTCCTGTAGTTCAGTAAATTTTCAAAAAACTTATAGATTAGCACCAAAAGTAAACCAATAGTCTAGACAGATTCAAACCAAAAATAAATTAGTAAGAGGGGAGCAGTGGATGCAACTAACCGAAGTAAGTACAGAAGGATTAGTCTTGGAAAGATCAAGTCTCTGCACAACCCTTCAAAGAGAAAGAAACAAATAATACGAACTATAAAATATGACACATAATTGCTTACATGAATACAATCAGAAGAATATCTGCCTTTTTACATGTTACCAAACAAATATCTTATTACATAATTCCAATGTATAAAAGTATCACGTAATCACAATACCATTACTTGTATTGTAGCTTATAGTAACTTAAAATATGAACCATTTGAATTGAAAAAAGTAAATTCCTACCGGCCGTCATAAACAACGGTCAGAAGTACTAAATCTCCAGTTTTTGTTGACAGCAACGCCACGTCGTTTTGCAACCAAGTAGCATGGGCAGCATCAAGTTCCACACTGAAACTTGATCTTGGCAGCTCTTGACTGAAATGAAATTAAAAAAATAAAAACAACATGAATAGAAATAAGAATGCAACTGCACTAAAGGAGCTCCAAATCAGAATTTAGACAATTAATTCTTCCCATACAAGGGAAATAAAGAATTACAGAATTTTTTTAAAATCCATATATGAAAACAACCCTTGGATCCTGAGTAACAGGTCATAACTAACAAAATTAAAGTACACTAACATGAAGATCCTGCTTTCCTAAGAGTTCCAATCTCAAATAAAAGCACAAGTCGCATGCAAATAGTCTATTATTATAAACCAACAACAAAAATTTTAACTAATTTGTAATGGGGTGGCAAAAAAAGAGGATAGATTCATGACCTGCTATCAAGAGAAACGGCATAATTATTTAAAGCCAATGCACATGAAGCTGACTGCACAAAACAAGAAACTAAAATGTTATTAAGCATATAGATGAATTTGCAAAGACTGCAGCAATACATCAGTCAATGAAAACACTAAAAGAATAACAAAAGAGGAAAACAAATTGAGTATACCTGACTATGATAGTGAATTGTGTTTGCACCAACCACAAGAACACCACCAATTGGAGATGGCACTGCAAGTAGCTTGTAAGCATCATGAGGGAGATTCTGGCAAGTCAAAATGCTGTTAGAATGTAAACGAAAGTACATCTTTTGATTACACCAATGCCATATATTGGCTAATTTGAGGACCATAAGGCATAGCCTAATGTTCATCAATATCTTCAGCACCAAGAATACAATAAATTTCAACATTTCATCACAAGAGAGCTAAAATTGTATTATGGTAGATGTGGAAGGTAGAGGATGAAAAACATTAATGTTTTGAGACAAAATGTGAACATTGTCCGATTCAGCTGCAGTGTTACGAAATAGTTAGATGTGAACTCTTTATGGCGTAGTCTTGTTGCAAAAACTTACTACCGTTTACATTGGAGCAATCTTTATGGGCATTATCAGTCTCAATGTTTTAAAGGCCATTACTAGATATATTATGGATATTAGAGTAACACTAAGTCTCCAGAGATAACAAATATAATTATAACTTCTAAGTTGATTTAGTCCTATTCAGCTGCAGCGTTAAAGAATAGTCAGATCAACCATAGATATTGAAATTGTGACTTTTAAGACATTAAGCATTCTTACAGATAGATGAAATCTAAATCAGAACATACCAAGGCTGACCATATAAGAGGATGCTGCTTTAAAGTTGTACTGATACTTAATGCAGAAATCATACAAGTATGGTGCTTCCATGAGACTCGCCCAGCCCAAGTAAGCTCTCGCTCATGAAGTATGACCATCACAGGCTCAATATAACCTGCAGATTATATAATATCAGAAAGTGGCCAAGCTTCAATTAAGAAGCTGAAAGGCAAGAGCCAATCAGTGTAAACGGTATAGTTTTTACTTTTTGAACTATAAAACTTCATTTAAAATCATTAATTTACAAATTAGAGTAGTGCTACACATCCAAAAATTTTTATCCCAAAAAATTGCCCCAAATGATGTGGCATTCATCAATTGGTTGGTGAGATAATACAATTATTTCACTTGAATCTTGTAAAGAATTACCAACCACTCAATTAATGCCACATCATTTGGGATCAAATTTAAGATTAAAAAACTTGAGATGTCTACCATTACTCCACAAATTAATATGAAAAGCACCCTTCAGCTAGATATATTTTAATTACGCCACCAGGAAAGTGATTAAAATTAAGCACATCGTTCCAAGCACACAAGTCAAAGAATGGAGAACCAAATTCTTCACCCAAATGCTTAAACTTACTGGGAAAGCCCTAAGAATAATGTTTAAAATTAAGCACCAACAACCCCCCCCCCCCCCTCTTTGTGCAAGGCACATAAATAAAACAACGACAACATGAAACATTACAACAACCACAGACCCAACTTATTACGAGTTAATTAAATTAGGGGTTTGAAAACACAACCACTTGATCAAACTGGCTCTAATACTATGTTGAAGGATCATTTGAGGTAAAAGCCAAACTTAAATGTAAAACCCAATAATAATATTCTAGTCACTAACTCAGATAAGTCCTTATATTCTATCACATTAAAATTAAGATGCTCACATCCTCAAATACTTTCAGTTTAAGAACCATAAAGAAGCAGAAATTAACCAGTCCTGATAGATTAACAAACTTATGGCAAATATCTGTAACAGCATCAAACACACAGGAAAATAAGAAGACTGGGTTGTAGATCAGAAAGTTTTATGACTTGGGACAGGTACAGCAACTTGAAACAGAGGAAGAAGAGTCAAAGAGTAGTTTAAAGCAGAAGCTTGAACAGAAAACCCAAAAAGACAAGGCGAGAGAGCTAAAAAGATTAGAACAAGCATCAAGTGATTATAAAGATTAAAACAATACCAATATTATTTGTGAAACAACAAGCATCAAATCAAAAAATGATAAATAACACATCCAAGGAGCTTGTAACAGAATTCAGAAATATTAATTCATTCTTCATTTGCCAAAAAAATGAAATTACATTCTTTTTCAGAATTACCTAGACTAAGAACCAATCAAACTTCCAATCAAATTTACTTGCTAGCCACAACTAGAACAAATTAAGACCGGCTTAAGTTGACCAACAAAACTAACTAAACCTAGTATATAGATTTATACATGACCAAGTGTAACCAGCTAATGACCAAAAAGCCAAAAGAAAAACAAAAAAGGAGGGGAAAAGATCAAAATTTATCTTGGACAGCCAGAATCACTATGTCACTGTCATGTCCAAAAACCTGGACTCTGTATATGTATAGTTTTCATGGAAGACTGGACTTTCTATTTTATTACAACAATAAATTAAGAATCACATAACTTTGAAATGGCTCAAAGCAGATTACCTTTATTTTCAGCTCTCAAATTTGCTATTTGATTTATATTGGATGTTTGCATCGTAAAATTGTAAAGATCATACACTTATATGCAGTTGATATCCTGCATCCACTGTAACTCTCGTACTCGAAACAAAAATCTACAGATAACATATATAAATAACATGTATACATACATATTCATTTATTTCATTATCATATTCATGCGCCATTGTGACACAAATCAATAATATATATAAGTTAGACACACTCACCATGTACAAATATGAAGTCTTTTACATGCTTCATGTCCAAATCTCTTAAGTTGATGACATGAGATGATTCTATGCGAGCAGAAAATCCACCTCCTGAACCAAAAGTATCTTCATCTCCAACCAAACCAGATCCACCCTGACAAACAATTTTTTGAATAGTCAAAATAAATAAATAGACAAAGCCTAAAACCTTTAAGTAATCTACGCATAAAACGTTTAAGCCCAAATAATTAAAAGATTCAATTGTCCATTAAATGAGTGGAGCCTTTGCTGTTTTGGCAATACAAGAGAGGAATATTTGGTGCATCTAGCACATTGACATTTTCTAAAGCTTCTGTGTAATTCATTATCAGATATGTAGGGGTAAGAAACCAGCACTCTGACTTCTATTGCTAAATCTTCAATTGAACAATGCATCTAGCATTAATTTATTAGTAACGAATATGGGTCACTTTATTCTAGCTGCAATCCTGCTTCAGTTATATCCACGCCGGCAGCAGACCAACCCTATGACTGACTAATCAGATACTCGAGATGCAGTAAATTACAATAAGACTATGCATCAGCCAAAAAAATTAGGAATTTTCCTGAAAGAAACAGGCTGCTTCTTAACAGTGAGATTCAATGGGTTCTTCAAGAAAGAATAGAGGATGATCCTCTTGGACAGATAAAGAATAATCTCCTTGAAAAGTTTTTAGCTGCTACAAAGAGGTCAGACCTAAGCCACCTGACAGTATACAAATACTCGTGATGCTCAATTCAGTTCTCTCAACATTCATTATGTTCGCAAAAGTCAATCTCAACTATAATTTTCTAAGAATTGTCTCACAAGCTCTTTAGTGTAATATGATTCATCTAAACAATATATAGGCACATTATGAGATACTTTATTCCTGGAAAAACGTTTGATCAGTTGAGGAAGAAGATTGATGAAAGTGAAGTGAGGATTTTGATATCTGTGTCTGATAGACATTTGTCCTTAAAGAGGTACATAGCTACAACTATTTAAAGATATACAGGAGAAAAAAGAGACCTGAGAAGCCTTTAGAATTATCATTTGCAATCCATAAACAAGAACGCCGCCGCACCTGCCTTGAGGATCAACCTTTACCAACGGGCCTCTTGCAAATGATTCTCTACCTCGTTTCAAATGAAGCCACTCTGGACCATCAAAACAGTGCATAGAGCTGAAAAAGGAGATCAACATCTATGAACAAGTATCATTATTATATTTTTTTTTTTGGGGATAAGAATATAAATAAATATTATCAACCAATACTAGCAAATAAACTATCATTAAAGAGAAAGCAAGAGTATAACAAAAGGGAAATCATATTGCACCATGCACATAATTCTCATGCAGTAAAATAGTTTATAGAGGATAGCCTATCTATTTGAGAAAAGCATCTAGGAAGCATTACTTAGGAAACTAAGTAGTATAGCAACTCAAGACAAACTAACCTTAAAACCAATCGATAAAAAATAGAAATTACTAAGAAATAGGACACACTGAAGCTTGTTCAACATAAATATGCCAAGAAGCCACAGATTTCAGATAATATATGCATTTTAGATTAAAATATCATGTTTCCTATGCTGCAAAAGCAAGAGGCCAAAAAAACAAAAAGAACTCGCACAAATGTCAGCTGCTCCAATTTATTTTTATATAAGTTACCATAAAATATGGTTTAACCTTTGGAATTAAGAATATTTTAGCCTCTTCACATTTCTCACACAATTTACAGCCTGCTTCTCATCTTCTGCCCCTCTCTGAATGCAGAACTGTAAAGCCCACCAATAGAGGCAGTTTGAAAAGTAAATAATATACAGCCGGCCATGAAATACTGTGAATCAACGGAACATTTGTTTTTGTTTATTTAAACATGGCTGAATCTATTGCGTTCTGAAAGAAAAAAAAATCTCAAGCTCAAATTCCTTTTAAGTTCTTGATTTCTGAATATGTGCCAGTATACTTTCTTTCAGTTTTCCAATTCATCCTAGCAATCCAGTCAAGCAGAATTGGTGATAAAGATACCATTTTGGATTGAGCTTTCACAAGTAACAATCAGATAGCTTGCTTCCTGAATGGTAGTAAGAATAATAAACAAATGATTTGAAGTGCAGGTAATAAACAAATGTTCAGCATTTGCAGTTTTGGACTGCCTGATACATGCAGGTGAAAAAGAAAGCGGTAGTCACTCGGACTGGGTCAGGGGATGGTGAAGAATTTGCAAACTGATCAAAGAGTTGAGGTATTTATTGGGCTAAAAGAAAAGGAATGCTACATGTGCAAAAATGGGACACTAGTTTGTCTTTCAACAGATTTGATGATTGACTGACACTCAAACAAAACCACCACATTGATGTAAAATGACAGGTAAAATAATTTCCTAATACATGGTAGCCCATGGTGATGCCTCCTCTACTGCCGCATGAATTAGAAAATTAAACTGATTATATTATTCACCAAGAAATGATACAAGGAAACCATTCAATTTGAAAAACGAATTCCAAACTTGCAATTAGACAACAAAATAATGATCAATGTGAACAAAATTTCTATAATATTATTTCATGTCATATCCTGTACAAGCCGTGAAAGTATACAATGATATTAAGTAATGAAGCAAACCAAAACTATCCTATCAAGAAAGGCCGGTAACGATATCTTTACGTGATACGAAGTCCGTGAATTGAATCGTCAAACTCCAGAACCGAGATTTTTGCATCTTCAAACGCCAAAATAATGGAATCCCTTCTTCTAGAATTGTCAGCCCCTCCTTGGGATAGTATCGCCAGTGATTCCACATTACCATGCAACCTACAAAACAATCCAAAAACAAATTCAAAAGCACGCCCAAATCAACAACAGGTCAAAATAACCAGCAAAATCTAACATACTGCACTTGTAAGTGCTTTTACAGAACAAAGCAGCAAAGCAGCAAAGCCACGAACCTGTAATGGCAAACGAGCTCGAGGGAAGCAGCGGAGACGCCGTCCATTAAAACGCGGCGTTTTGTTTCTCCAGAATTTTTGGACTCTTTACTGCCCTCTTCTTGAACCCTAACTACATAAATTTCAATAACGTTAGCCGCCGTGACGACGAGATTAGGAACGGGGCCGATTCCGCGCTTGGAGGGCAACTCGGAATCGAGTTCTTCGGTTTGAATTAACGGAATTTGGGGCACGTAGTCGGCACGTGAGTGGGTGATGAAACCCGACCCGCAATTGGCTATGCCAGTGGGCCAGTGCATCATTTTGTAGGCCGCGAAGCTCATTTTCTAGGGATTTTGAGGTTCGAATTGAAGAGTGAAATGTGAAAGTGAGTGAGTGTTTTTGAATGTCGAGGGGCTTTGGGTGCGAAGTGAGTGAAAGCTTAAACCTAATTTTTGTGTTTGGCGGGAGGACGCTGATGCTTCTCTTAAACCTTCAGTTGTGTTGATGACTCAATTGATGCAGTGAATGAGGGTGATTTTGTCCTTACGGCAGAAAATATTTACGGGTCTGAAATAAATAAATAAAAATAAATGCCCATTTTTCCAATTATTTTACATTTCTTTATTATTTATATATTTAAAAAGTTAACTCTTTCTGTTCCCAAATTTAATTCTTTTAATTAAGAAGAAAATCTTATTATTTTGACCAATGTAAATGAGTGGATTAATGCTTAATTTAGCATAAATAAAATTACATCATTTATTTGATTTTTTTTCAAGATAAAATAATTAATTGTTACATCTATATTAATTAAGAAGAAAACCTTATTACTTTGACCATTGTAAATGAGTGGAATTAATGCTTAATTTAGCAGAAATAAAAATTACACCATTTATTTGAGATTTTATTTTTATTTTTATTTTTATTTTTTAATGATAAAACAATCAATTATTACATCCATTTTTAAACGTAACATTTTGAATGTAATCCAAATGTCAATTTCTTCCTCTATCCTCGTTGCAACGGCTCTTTCATCCCCATGTAAACATAACATCATCAATTCACTTTTGTATCCCTCAAATTTCAGTTCTCAACAGAGAGAAGCAACTTTCGAGTATCTCCATAATGATTCATGAATTTAAGCATCCGGTACTTGTTTTATTTTGATTCAAGAATGAAAGCATTTGGGTGGTACTTAATTTGAAGAGAGGTAAAGAAATGGGAGCAAGGGAAGGTAAAAGAAACGAGAAAAAAAGAAAGAAAAAAAAAAGGAGAAGAGTAGAGTAGAGTGAAAGCAATTTGATTCAACATATCATTCCTGAAGAACGCTACTGTACTTGTATGTATCAAATACAGGGTTAAAAATCACCATCGGATTAAATACAGTGAATCCAACGGCTGAGATGTGTTTCATTATTAAATAATAAAAAATTTTAACAAACTTGAAACTTGTAAAACAGCCATATTTAGGCCCCGTTTGGGATTGAGGTTGAAACTCAATAAGCTGCTTATGTCATAATTTTTTATAAAAATAGTGTTTGGTAAATTTTATAAAAGCAGCTTATTTCGTAATTTTCTCCATTTCGTCAGCAGCTTTTAAAAGCAGATAGAGGGTTACTTTTAACAAGCAGCTTATTCAATAAGTTATTACGCCTTTTTAAAATACATATTATAACCCTAGTATTTTAATAAAAAGACAATTATATCTTACTTGTCCATAAACCCTAATATATAAATCATTAGATATTATTTTACCGCCACAATTTAGTTACCGCCATAACCAAGTACGTTCTCTCCAATTTTGATCTGGGAAGTTCATATGCTAATTTCATAACTATGCTTTTAAAGTTTAATCTGTATATTTATATTTTTGTTAATTAATTGTTTCAAATTCGTTGGCAATCTATTTTTAATGTAATTTTACATATTTAAGAAAAAAATATGTCTAAACAATTTATTAAATATAAAATAAAAAACAATTAAAATTGAAGTCTATTTTGATCATTATATAATACAACAGTACTTTCGTAATAAGATTTACCAAACGCATGTACTCTACTTTTCAAACTCACAGCAACCGCAACAAGACAGTTACCAAACACCAAGCTACTTTTTTAATCAGCAGCTTATTTTATCTCAGACAAATATAAGTTGTTTACTTATTTCATTAAACTTTTTTGCAATCCCAAACTAGCCTGAGTTTGGGTTAAAAATATGGCTTTTGCTACCATACATGCCTGTGTTTGATACATGCAATGATGCAAAGTAATAAAAAAAAATCGTTAATTGTTGGTTGCCACTTGGCAGTCAAACACCATGAAAAAATAAAAAGTAAATTGGAGCAACCGATTTATGCAACCGGTTGTCCCTTAAATGAATAAATTATTACTATTATTACTTCTACTATTAATATATATATATATATATATATATATATATATTTATAATTAAATTTAATGAAATAGAAAGAATATAAAGTACATAATAGTAAAAAATTAGTTTCATATTTAATGATAGTAATTTTAGGTTTGATGGTATCGCTTTCATGTTCATTATACTTGAATTGACTTAATTAAATTATTACAGGTTTATGATCATATGTTTCATGTTTATTGCAATTAGTCTCAAGTTAGCATTATTTTATGTTTGACGGTCCATACATCAAGATTAATGGTAAGCGTTTTGTATTTATTGTACCATGATTTGCATGATTTTTATGATTGTAAGTTTGTGATCATATATTTCATGTTTATTGCATTAAGTTTCAAGTTAGCATTAATTTCATGTTTAATTATCCGTATGTCAAGATTAATGGGAAGTATTTCATATTTATTGTACCATGATTTGCATAATTTTTATGATTGCAATTTTATGATCCTATATTTCATGTTTATTGCAGTAAGTTTCAAGTTAGCATTGTTTCATATTTAATGGTCCGTACATCAAGATTAATGACAAGTGTTCATATTTATTTTGCCATGATTTGCATAATTTTTATGATTGCAACTTTATGATCCTATATTTCATGTTTATTGCAATAAGTTTGAAGTTAGCATTGTTTCATATTTAATGGTTCGTACATCAAGATTAATGGTTAAATTTTTAGATAATTATAGACAACTCAAGTGTGTAATAAGAGGTTTCATGTCCAATGACAAACATTGTCTTATGTCATAGTAAGTAATTTCATATTATCATTACTTTAACATTTGATGTTCAGATTTCATGTTCATCAGAATGTTATCATAGAGAGGTGATTTAAATATAAATATAGTACTAAATATTGTAATTAGTACAATATCACAATGAATTATATTGGTAATGCATGTGCATATGATGGTCAATCCAAGTAAGTGCAAGGGCTCTCCATGGTAGTATTAAAAGAGAAAATATGACACAATCTAATATATTCTTTAGTGATTTATATTAGTCCTTCACTTAATGCTATAACATGTTTAATAGAGGCTTGTCATTTGTTTTACAATGTACTTATCATTTAAGTTTAATATTATATGAGTCATATTAATAGAGAAGATTAAATAACTAATAATGTTCTAATATTAAGAATTTGAATTATTTACACATAACTTGAAATTCTAACTAAGCAATTGAAAAGAGGGTGAATTGGGTATTTAAAAAATTAGACAATGATATCACAAAACAATTGTAACAAATACTTTAAACAATTCAATAACAATAAATGCAACAATGAATAAACTTAGTGAGATAAAAGAAACGAGAACAAACACAAGATTTTTATATGGTTCAACAAATCCCGCTTACATCCACGCCTACAAGTAAACCAAACTTGAGGATTGCATTATTTAAGCCTTACAATCTAAGGCCTGAAGATGTTTACAATTGACTTCTAAAGTGTCAATAAACTTTTACAAGTTGAGATGAACACACATCTTTTCTCTCAAGTTACAGTTATGACCAAATTTGACAATATTGCGCAAATAGACGACTGCTTTGAATTATCGTTTTACCATTTGAATTTCTAGAAACTCACCCCACCATAGTCAATTTGTGACTTGAAGTTAGCGGTTTGCCGTTTGAATTCTAAAAGCTCAAGTTTGCCAAAAACATTATGAAACTCAATTAGGCCTCATTTTCAAGATTTCAAACAGCACTTGCTAATTTCAAAAATCTTAAAAACATTTTTTATTTTGTCCATAAGCTTCGAAAATAACTCATTGCATGAAATCATATTTTCCTTTTAAATACTGATTTTCTTGAAAATACAATGAAAGTTATTTGAGCTTTTAAGTGCTTAATCATGCATTCATTTTTTCAGGGAGCAATGAAATGTAAATGGTTTACCATTTTCTTCTACCGGTTTGCTGCTTTAACTCCAGGGGGTTTGTTTGCATTCGGTCAACCGTTCTAAGTAGGCGACAAGCTATTTCAAATCTAGAGAGTTAATCTTCAAAAATGGTTAGCTGTTTTGTTGCATAAATTAACAAATATGCTAGTCGGCACAAGTAATGTAATTTAGAGTAGATTATCATCCCACAGAGATTGTACATACTATTAGCTACTGAAATTATTCTAAACGTAATTTTTTTGAACAATCGAATAAGAGAATTTAAATTAAAAATTAAAATAAAATAACTAAAAATCAAATAAAGATAAAAGTATTACAAAAAATAACCAAGAGATTTAGACACTAGGACATTCGATTTCATTATAACCAATCCAGTTTAATCATTTATCTATGCTATCAAAGATTATTACCCGTGTTGATATTAAATTTCCCTAATATATTTTATATCATCTCTTGAGTAATTTCAAAAATACCTTCACATAGTAACATACTACATCTCTATGTTAATTTAAATATGTAAAGATTCATTAAATTTTACGAAAATTCTTAGATAAATTACACGAATCACGTTGGCACATTTATGTCTTTCGTTCAATTCACGACATCTATTACATAGAGCAAAAGCACATAAGCTCTTGTCGATCTCACTAGGGGTGGGCAAAATTGGATTCGGGTCGAGTTCGAGTCAACCCGATCGAATTTCTGGTTATTCGGATTGAGTAAAAATCCATTTGAATGCAACTTTAACTTACAACCTGACTCAAATCTGATCCGATATATATTCAGATTGGATCGAGTCAAAAAATCAGGTTAAATTCGGGTAGGTTCGGGTTTATATTAAAAAATCATAAAAGCTTCAAAATCTAAAACATAAAGGGGAGAAACTCGGGTCGGGTTGGACGCTTGGGTGTTGGAGCAACAGATTGATGGCCACTGCAGCAGATCGATGGCACTAGGTAGCAACAGATAGGCGAACGCAGCAGCAGCTCGCAGGACTTGGATGGCTGGATACGCAGCAGCAGCAGCAGCCCGCGGGACGTGGATGGCTTGGCGCACAGCGACACCAGTAGATCTTGCAGGCTGGCCGAACTCACAGCACGGCAGCAACAGATCACGAGCGACTGGACTCGAGAGAGTGTTTTCTTACTTCTTGAGGGTGAGTTGGGTGTTGTGTGATAAGGATTGAGGACTAAGAAGGGTTGCCAGCTGTGAGTCTTGTGTTTGTGCAACTTTTGTTTTGTAAATATGTGATTTGTGTGCGGTGTGTCACGTGCGTGTGTTTAGCCATTTATTATTTTTTTGTTGCTCGTGCAAAGGAAAGCAAACCAACTTCACTGATATAGAGGTAGCATCCAAAATTAGCCGCCATGGTGAAGTACTCAAAAGGTTTGTTTGTTTTTTTTTTTTTTTTTGGTAACCCGATCGGGTTTTCAGGTCGGATCGGGTTTATAAAATTTTATCCGATCGGATTCTATTCACAACCCGATCCGATCCGAACCCAAAATTTTTTGGGTCTGATTCGGTATTTAACTCACCCCTAAATCTCACTATGTACCTTTAAATCATTCAAATATTAGCCAAATATTTTAAAGTATTAAATATAATAATGAAGATACAATCATAGAATAATAAATTAAAAATACATAAATTTATGAAATTAAATAGTCATAGTTGGATTATAGCAAAATAAATTAGTTCATAGAAATATGAAGAGAATCTATAAACATGATAGAAAATATTTAAGCAAGACAATTGAGAAAAGATGAGAGAAACAATAAACTCTCGAAGTTATTTCTTTCTATCCTCTGCAATTCGGCTTCTTCAAATTATTGTTATCGGTTTTGCGGCTGCTGCATCTCTTTTTTCCTTCTCATTCGGTTTCGCTGTTCTTGGTTTTTCAACTCATCTTCTGCTTGTTCTTCTTTTTACTGCTTCAATGCGTGCGCTTTTATAAGCAAAAGTCCAAGCCGCCTCTTTTGATTCTAAGCTTATAAGGATTTCGATTTGATTAAATAAAAGCAAGATTCTATTTTGTGCACATGCTTGCCACTTAGAGCCACAACTGAATTTACTATATTGAACCAAGGCATTAGTTCAAAATCTTTGCTTCTTTAAATAATCACAAGCTGTTGCCATCGAATAAATTAATAAAATTTTTTCTTTTAAAGCTTCTTACTTTACCTTCAATTTTTTTCATTATTCTTTGATTATTTCCTCTTTAATTTTTTTTTCACTTGAATATTCCTAATATAAGCCAACATAATAAGGAAACCAACATAATAAAATATAATTTAATAAAAAATTAAATTAAAAAAGTATTAAAATAATATATAAATTATAAGCACATCAGATTGTCGCGTTTAATTGGTTCAACCTGGATAGATTTCTATTTGCAATTGGTCAACCGTTCTAAGTAAACAGTTTGCCGCTTCAACTCCAGAGATTAATCTTCAAAAACAGTTAGCCGATTCATTGTCATGGCTAACCGCTACAATTGAGAGGGTTTCTATTTGCAATCGATCAGCCATTGTAAGTAAGCGGCTAGACATTTCAGCTTCAGAGAGTTAAGTCTTCAAAAGCGGTTAGTCATTCCATTGAAGTAGCTAGCCGTTTCACCTAATTCGCGCACCAATAGTCAAAATTATTTAAACTGAGCACAGTAGTCAAAATTGACCCATCAAGTGAAATGAAATGCAGCATGATGTTTCAAAAGAAAGTGATGGTAGTAATGACAACCTCTGAAACTATTGCAAGCACTTACTGCAATTGGTGGCCTCATAATAGCTAGCAAAATTATCATAAACTTCATAAGGGATATTATGGCTGCCGAAGTAAGTTAATATACTTCAAATAAATAATAATTACTTTCTTAAAAGACACGCCAAATCCTCCAGAGATATAACTTCCCTTATAATTTAAGAGTCATGTACATATAAAAAAGGTTAGATGAACAGACATTAATAGTCTACAAATAGACTTTGTTGTACGTATTTCACATCATTTTATAATTACAAGTTTAAGGCATTGAGAATTTTGTATCAGTGACTCTTAGTTATAAGTGACTTCTAATTTAACAATAATTCCTGAGGATTACTTCTTCGGGGGACCAACAATTCTGACAATACAAAAGTCATGCACATAATCATTTGTGCTAAAACTTGCAAACATAAAACAAAACAAAAACAGGGACAATCTGTAACTTGAGGAACATGATTCAGCCCAATTGGTTTTTTTCTAAAGTTCTGATATGATCATATGAACTCAAGACATATTTTCTTTCAGATGATAGTCCTTCAGCAAATTTGCGTAGGAAGTTTGGAAAATTAACAGAAGCAGGACATAACAGTGACACTTCTGGTCTATCGACTAGATTAGTCCTGTCTATCATTGAAAGCCACTACATGGGAAGGGAACCCACCATTTCAAAAATTGGCCAAATGAAAGTTGTTTTCAAAAGTTTCAAACACATACAAGTAGTTGAAAATTCCTTACAATAAACCAACAAAAAACAAATTAGGAAAATAAACAAAAGGGGTTACTAAGTAATCCTCGTGATCAGGCAACAGATTTTCAGGCTTTATATCTCTGCGAATTACTTCTCAACTTGCTCCTTGGATATAATCTTCAAGGCCACTGGATATCTACTCTACAGCCAGCAACAACAAAAATATTAGCAATTAAATTAATAAACAATTGAAAAAAAAAACAAAGAAAAATTAGTTTGGCGAGAAAATGAAAATGAAAATGAGGTGAAACCTTGACTTCTCGGACGAGTAAACGCTGCCGAATTTGCCCTTGCCCGGTTCGGTTCGGAACAACTATTTTTATTGAAAATATAACGTCCTGTTTAATTTTAAAATTTTAAAGTGCCGTAACTTTTAAATTATAGTTACTATAAGAAAAAAATATAATTATAAAATAAAAATTAATAATATATAATAAGTATAAATTTTAAATAATAATTTTAATAAAATTAGTAAAAATATAATAAAATTTTCATCATCTAAGTGAAAAATCATATCAACGTAATTTTCAAACTACAGCAATTAGTGTTTACTAAATATTTTAATATTGTAACTTTTAATCTACAACTACCCAATTTCAATTCTAAATACACTCTAAGTCATACAAATCACTTCATGACTCTTTATTCTTTATATCAAACTCATGACTCTTTACTCTTTATATCAAACTCAAATGCTTATTTACACCCAAAATTAAAAAGGGAAAAAAAATTGCTTACCGGCACCAAGAAGTAAACCAATATGTCAAAAAAAAAAAGCAAAACAAAAAAAAAAAAGATAAGACTGCAAGAACCAAATTTGCATTGATGAGTTTGGATTAATGATTACTTACTATTAAAAACAGAATAATTTTCTTCACAAAATATTATAATAACTGAGAAGAAAATCATATACGACCAATGAAAATGGAGTGGATTAATGCTTGACCGAGCATAAAAATATAATAGACCTTAGATAATTTAGAATTGAAATCAAGATGTCTCTTCACTTTTGCATTCTGTTAATTGATTGTATTAAGTATATAATAAATATTATAAATTAAATAAGAGGTACTTTTTAATTCAGAGTTATGTCATGATAAAAGAATTATAACGTTTATTTAAATTATGTAATACGTCGGGATGAAATCTCAAGATATAATTTGAGATTTTTAGCAGTATTCTTTACAAAAGCGAAAAAGCAACAACTTAATGTTGAAAAGTCATGCACGTGGCATTCAAATTCAAAAAGGCATGCAAAATTTCAAAGGGCTACCAAACATTTGAAGAAAAAATGGAAAGTTAGCAAATTTGTCAAAGTTGCCAAATGGATACCATTGACATATTTGCATGAGTTAGGCGGAATAGTGCTTCGGTTAGGTGGAATAGTACTAGCTTCAAGCCTATAAATTGAGAGCAATTCTTCATTCCAAATCATCCCAAAATTGTTAAGCTTATTAAGTTTTAAGCTTTTGAGAGTTCTGAGAGTGTGAGCAATTGGAGAGTATTTGTGAGAGTACTGGATGTATTTGGGTTCTGGGAAAGTGAGGTTTCTATACTCAAATTTGTACTCAAATAATTGTCAATAATACAATTATTTTTCTCTTGCTCCCGTGGACGTAGGCATATTGCCGAACCACGTAAATTTTTGTGTCCTTTATTTTTCTGTGATTATTCGGTGCGCTTGATTCTGCATTCCGCGCACAACAAGTGGTATCAGAGCCGACGGTTCGTACTTGGGGGGATACGGTACTGTGCACGTATACGGTACTATTCTCGTATATCTGATCTGTTCAGATATCTGATCTTGATTCACATATGGTACTGTTCACGAATACGGTGGAGACGGCCATTTGTACTTGGGAGACAGTCTATTGTAAGTAGTGTGTATTTTTGCATGTCTAGGAAAGTTCTGTCAACAAGGCGATAAGAGCCTAAGGATTTTGGTTTTTAATTGGGACCGAGTTCCCGTCCAGTCTCCTGGGAACTTTCCTGGTGCATTTATTCACGCGAAATTAACATCATAGAGACTGTTTTTCAAGTGGAAATAGTTCGTTGAGAAAATGGTAGAAGGTGAAACTTCCAGAATTGGGGGGAGATCTACTGAGACTATTTCAGGAGACACTTCAGGTGGGAGGCGAGATTTGTCAAATCGCTATTCAGCACCTGTTATAGGAGGCCAGAAGATCGATGTTGAAAAGTTTGATGGGAAAATTAACTTCGGCATGTGGAGGTGCGAAGTTATGGATGCCCTTATTCAAATCGATCTCGATGTTGTTTTGAAAAATAAAAGACACTTGTATGATGAAGAAATTTGGGATCGTATGAACGAGAAAGCTTGTGGTCAGATTAGATCTTGTTTGACCAAGGAGGTGAAATACTTGGTGAAAGATGAGGAGTGTGCGATGACTTTGTGGCGTACATTGGAGGAGAAGTACTTGCTGAAAAGTCCTGAAAATCGCCTTCATGCAATGAGCCAAGTATATGGCTTTCGAATGAAGCCTGGGGTGTCAATGCACGATCATGTCTCAAGATTTGAAAAGTTACTTGCTGATTTGAAGAATCTTGATGAAGATATTAAGGATGAAGTCAAGGCTATGATTCTGTTACACTCATTACCAGAGGAATATAGCCATTTTGTGACTACCTTGATATATGGGAAAAGCGTGATCATCTTCAAAGATGTTTGCACAGCATTGACTAACTTGGAGATTCGGACTAATGATAAAAAGTCTGAACGGGCATCGTCTGAAGCTTTGGTGAGCAAAGATTGGGTGATGGAGAAAAAGAAAAAGCGAGGTGGAAAGAATTCTCGATCCAAATCGAGAAGCAGAAATATAGCTCGAGATGAGTGTGCCTTTTGTCATGAAAATGGTCATTGGAGGAAAGATTGTCCAAAGGCTCAAAAGAGAGATGGGAAGAAACCAGTAGCAGCAAACATGGCACGTAAAGATGAAGACTCTGATTATTCACTAAGTATTACTCCAACAGCATACGTGGCTAGTGCGAGCGAGTGGATACTTGATACTGGAGCAACCTACCATTTGTGTCCTATTAAGGAATGGTTTCTGATTTTTCGTAATTTGGAAACCGGTGCAGTTGTGATGGGGAATGATCAACCTTGTCGCACAATGGGGGTAGGAACAATTCGGCTCAAAATGTTTGATGGAATGATTAGAGAATTGAAAGAGGTTAGATATGTTCCAGCTTTAAAGAAAAATCTAATTTCTGTGGGTGCTCTAGAAGCTAAAGGCTACAAGGTTACCATTGAAGATGGCACAATGAAGTTTACACATGGGGCTATGGTGATTCTGCAAGGGGTTCGGCGTCACAATTTGTACTATTTAAAGGAAGGTACAACTGATGAAACAAATGTTGCTGAGGCGCACAATGACACCACTGAGCTATGGCATGTACGTTTGGGACATGCTGGAGAGAAGTCTTTGCAAATTCTGATGAAGCACGGACTCTTAAAAGGTACCAAAACCTGTAAATTAAAGTTTTGTGAGCATTGTGTAGTAGGCAAGAAAACAAGGGTCAAGTTTGGTACGGCTAATCACGATACTCGTGAGATCCTTGAATATGTTCACAGTGATGTATGGGGACCAACCAAGACTGCATCAATTGGTGGAAGCCATTATTTTGTTACATTTGTTGATGATTTCTCTAGACGTGTGTGGGTGTACACCATGCGAGCAAAGGATGAGGTTCTAGAGATTTTCGTGAAATGGAAGAAACTGGTGGAGACTCAAACTGGCAGAAAGATCAAAGTATTGCGTTCTGACAATGGGGGTGAATATACTTCTGATCCATTCTTGCAAGTATGCCAGAACGAGGGTATTAAAAGACATTTCACGGTGAGACATACTCAAATGTAAGCGGTGTGGCTGAGCGTATGAATCGTACTTTACTGGAGAAGGTACGTTGTATGTTATCTAATGCTGATTTAGATAAAAAGTTTTGGTGTTTGTGAGCTACGCAAGTCACTTGATAAACCGGTTGCCTTCTGCTGCAATTGGAGGTAAAACTCCTATGGAAATATGGTCTGGAAAGCATGCACAAGATTATGATTCCCTTCGTATATTCGGGTGTCCAGCTTATTATCATGTCAAAGATGATAAACTGGATCCTCGTGCTAGAAAAGCTATCTTTGTGGGATTCAAAGGTGGAGTGAAAGGCTTCAAGCTTTGGGATCTCGAAGATAAAAAGATTGTGTGTAGCAGAGATGTCACGTTTGATGAAGCTTCAATGATAAAAGCTTCAAGTTCTCAGCAGATGGAGAACAAGACCACAGAGGTATTGCAGCGGGTGGAGTTTGATGTAACTCCAAATGTACCAGTTAGTTCTACATCAGAGAAAAGTTCAACTATGGAGGTGACACGCAGAGTTGAAGAAGAGATTGTTTCTTCTGATGTCCCACAAAATGAAGAAACAACTGAAGATGTAGATAATGATGATTTTATAGCAACAAGGAGGCCAAGAAGAGAGATAAAGAAACCTGGGTGGCTTACTAAAGACATGGTGGTAGCCTATGCACTTCCAATTATTGATGATGACATCCCCAACACTTTCGGTGAAGCATTACGCAGTAGCGAAAGTGATCAGTGGAAGTTAGCCATGGAGGAAGAGATGAAATCTTTCCATCAAAACCAGACTTGGGAACTTGTAAAGTTACCAAAGGGGAAAAGGGCTATTGGCAATAAATGGGTCTACACCAAGAAGCAAGCATCTCCGAATCAAACAACTCCTCGATACAAGGCAAGGCTCGTGGCAAAAGGTTTTGCTCAGAAGGAAGGTATTGATTATAATGAAGTTTTCTCTCCAGTCGTAAAACATACTTCCATTCGTATCCTACTTGCCTTGGTAGCTGAATATGAGTTAGAGTTGGCTCGGTGGATGTTAAGACAGCGTTCTTACATGGAGATTTGGAGGAGAAATCTACATGACTCACCTTGTGGTTTCAAAGTTCTTTGGAAAGGAGAATCATGTGTGTAGGTTGATTAAATCTTTGTACGGACTGAAGCAATCACCAGCAAGGTGGTACAAAAGATTTGATCAATTTATACAATGGCGAAATTCACCGAAGTGAACACGATCATTGTGTTTACTTTAAAAGACTACTAGATGGAGCTTTCATCTATTTGTTACTCTATGTTGACGATATGCTTATAGCTTGAAGAATAGAGATGAGATCGAGACTAAAAGATTTGGCTTCGAGTTCGAGATGAAAGACTTGGGTGATGCACGAGAGAATACTTGGGATGGAAATTCGTAGAGACAAGAAGAATGGGAGCGTATGGTTGACTCAAAAGTCTTATTTGAAGAAAGTGCTAGAAAGATTCGGTATGGATGACAAAACTAAACCCAGTATGTACACCTCAGCTCCTCATTTCAAATTAAGCTCTTCTTCATGTCCTAGATCTCAAGAGAGCAGGAGTACATGACTCATGTTCCATATGCCGATCTTGTGGGTAGTCGATGTATGCTATGGTGTGTACGAGGCCGATATATCTCAAGCGGTGAGCATGGTTAGTAGATACATGCACAATCAGGGTAAAAATCACTGGCTTGCGGTGAAGTGGATTCTCCGATATCTGTATGGGCCAATTAATGTTGGGTTATTGTTTAAGAAGGATTGTGGTCAACAATTTATTGGGTATTGTGATTCTGATTTCGCTGAAGACCTTGACAAGCGAAGATCAACAACAGGCTACGTATTCACATTGGGTGGAGGTCCAGGTTATTTGGAGCTCGATTTTGCAGTCGATAATTGCTCTGTCCACTACAGAAGTAGACTATATGGCAGCAACTGAAGCTGTTAAGGAAGCTATCTGGTTGAAAAGCTTATTAGGAGATTTAGGAGTAATCCAGGAGAACATTGCGGTCTTCGTGATAATCAAAGTGCGATATTCCTTGTAAAGAATCAAACATATCACGCTCGGACGAAGACGCGTAGATGTGAAATATCATTATGTGAGGGAGGTTATCGAGAGCGGTGTTGTGTTGATGAAGAAGATCGATACCAAAGATAATCCATCAGATATGTTGACAAAGGTAGTTTCTGGAGTTAAGTTTCAACACTGCTTGAAACTAATTCAAATCCTTGGATTGTGTTAAGTTATTTCCTTCGGGAATTTTGAACTACGGATGGCTTGATCCCAAATGTGGAGTACGTGGCGATCACGAGAGATGCAGCCACTTTGGGGATGATGGTTTGTTGGTAGTCGGCTCAAATTTGGACAAATTTTCACCGAGGTGGAGAATTGTTGAAAAGTCATACACGTGGCATTCAAATTCAAAAAGGCATGCAAAATTTCAAAGGGCTACCAAACATTTGAAGAAAAAATGGAAAGTTAGCAAATTTGTCAAAGTTGCCAAATGGATACCATTGACATATTTGCATGAGTTAGGCGGAATAGTGCTTCGGTTAGGTGGAATAGTACTAGCTTCAAGCCTATAAATTGAGAGCAATTCTTCATTCCAAATCATCCCAAAATTGTTAAGCTTATTAAGTTTTAAGCTTTTGAGAGTTACGAGTGTGAAAGAATTGGAAAGTATTTTGTGAAATCTTGGATGTATTTGGGTTCTGGGAAAGTGAGGTTTCTATACTCAAATTTGTACTCAAATAATTGTCAATAATACAATTATTTTTCTCTTGCTCCCGTGGACGTAGGCATATTGCCGAACCACGTAAATTTTTGTGTCCTTTATTTTTCTGTGATTATTCGGTGCGCTTGATTCTGCATTCCGCGCACAACACTTAATTCCCTGCCGCAAACAGCTAACTTGCTTTCGACTCATTTCTACCATCCAAACATCACTACACTCTCAGTTTCACAATCTGAAAAAGTTCAAGCGCAACGATGAAACTCCTTGGAATGCAATTGACAAATTAAGTCTTCTATGAATAAATAACAAGGGCAGTTTGCAATTTCCAAAGCATTTTTAATTTTGGAGAATTGCAAATTAAAAGAAATAACAAAAGGAAAAAAAATCAAAGATATAACCTATTGAAAAAAAAAAAAAAAAAAGATACTTGGACAATGAACTTGATTAAATGACAGAATTTCGTTCCACCGCATAATTAGCTCGAGATATCTAATTCCAGAAAATGCCTCCAACAGAGTGAGAAACAAGTTTTGAATATCTCCAGTTTTGATTCAAGAAAGCATCTGATATTAATGTTTGTAATGTGTTGGAAAGGTTCCTTTGACAAAATCATGCTCCAACAACAAAGCATCTTCTGCAAGCTAAACTGAAGTGACGTTCAAAGTCAACAGAAAGTGCCACATCAGAAAATCTTTGAAATCCCTACTTAAAGCTCAGACTGTTATCTTCATTTATCTGCAGCAACCAAGAACCACATTTCAATGGTGATACTGAAAATGCTGTTATTCAACAATCATACTTACAGATTTGGCGATTTCTTTGGCTTTCTCATCATTAAAACCTAAAATGGCCAGTATCTCGTGACCCGCCGATTCTTTTTCTGACCAAATACCAAGAAGCAAATGATTTGTGGTTATTTCCCCACTCTCACCTGCATTTCAAGTACCCATGTCAACAAGATGTAAAAGGAAGCAGCGGTGGAAAATTACTGTCACACACACTTCCAAGCACAAAGAAGTAATAAGACATCCAAACTGACGGTCTGACACAGTTCTAAATATTTACCAATCAAAAATCAAAGGTTTAGAATGAAAGGCCAAGCGCCAAAGAGTTTGCGAGGTGGTATATGCAGTGTATATCAATCAATGTTTGAATATCTAATTATCAAATATTAGAATTGCAAACATCAAGTATTACCAAAAAAGAAAACTATCAATAAAAAACATATAGAGGATTGAAATATTTACCATTTCTGATACAGTAGACTTGTTAACTATTAATGCAAGAAAAACATGTAATTTATTGGAATGATTCGACGCAAGGGATCAATCAATGTTGTAGATTCCCAGTCAGATGATTGATTAAACACTCGAAAATATTCATCTCGTAATTTCATAGTTGAAATCTATAATTCTAACCAGGCCAAACACATAGGCAAGCATAAGGCAGGGCAGAGATAAAAAAACATATGACTAGGAGAAAATTGGGAGAAGTGTTTCACAGCTTGTGTAGATTGTGCATGCAAGGGAATAACACCAGTCTCAGCACAAGTAGGCTTCAACTGCTATGCATATTAATGTTCTATTTTAAACCGTACTTAGGACAAACCTTTTCTCCACTAGCACTTGGAGATTTACTTTTTGAAAAGATCAAGATCACACTGAACACTGCAATAATATTAAACTTGCAATCATAAGATAAGTTTATGGAACACTTAAAAGGATTTAGATGTTAGTTTCATTCATATCAAGCAGAAACTGTCAAATATTTCCCAGAAAGTATTTCTTGAAGAAGTAGGTGATGTAATCATGTAAACAGGGAGCTGAAAGATAATAGAGCTTAAAGATTAGAAAAACCAGGAATTATGATCTATATTGAATACAGGACCATATAGGATCCCCCATAAGTCAGGCAGGCGACCAGATTCAGTGTTCTTTGCCTAGATAGAAACCTCAATTCTTATATTAAATTTATTACAGGGTGGGCACGCATTTAGTGTCTTGCATCAGTCCAGCTCTTGATTTTGCATTCCCTGCTGCTTGGACCAAATTAACTTGACATCACAGCATCACATGACTGCCCCAGCCACAGATCAAATGTTTTAGCTTTTGTAACGCACCAAGTAACATGGATATTAACCCATTCAACTAATTTAAATTCTTTTTTGGTTATAACATAATCAAAGAATGTAGCATATGTAAAACCATATAGGAAAAGAAAGAAACAATAAATCTAGAAGTTTGGGATATTAAATGCATAAACTACCTGACTTTAGCTTCTCATTGAAGGCCCAATCAAGAGCCCTTTGAGCTTGTTCGGTCAATGGAGGGCGCTCGGGGCTGAAAAAGAACAGATCAGATTTTCCAAGTAAGTTTAAGGTTTCTTCCCGCACCTTGAAAAGTGTTATTCCATTAGTCCTCAAAAACTTAGCCGTTGTACTCGTTCCTGCAAATGACAATGTAAAGTTCATTTAGTATAATACCACTAAGCATTTTGAAAGCAGATGGTTAATAACTACGCAAGACCATCAGTTAAATTCACAGAAAATACTACTTCCTAACAGAAAATTTATTGCAAGCCACTTTTATCTTTTCCTTGTAAATTACATGGCATTGCTTTACCAATAGATCTTTGGGGATTACACAGAAGTAATGATTTTCTTTCACCCATTTTTGACAATACTCCGACCAATGATGCCCATGTATGACAAAATTATTGATATGCCATTTCAACGATGCTGTATTTGAAGCAGATTTTGACATTAAAGCAAATCAGCTGAGAGACTTTTCTTTAGCAAACACCAAGAAGTATTTTATCATAAAATTTTCACTCCAATTTTAGAACTAAGTTTCCACATTTCCCATATAGAACAAACTCTAACGAACTTTCCAAAGACATCAAAATTCCTAATACTCAAAAGAATGCAACAATTCAACGAAACGACATACCCTCAACCAAAATGCCCATTAGAAGCGCTTCAGTCCCAGTGTTAGGATACTTGATCTTCCTCGCCTCCAGCTCCGCCATAGCAAATGACCTTATCGCCCTCGCCGACCACCTATACATGACAATTGTTTAATACACATACAACTCGTCAATCATTCAATCAAGTGCAATTATGAATTATTCATCAATAATTCAACAAATTAATCAGCTCACTAACTTTGGAATTTTATCGGGAGAGGCCGTCTCCGGTTTTCTGAAATTACCAAAAAAGAAAGAAAAATTACAAATCAAACTGAACAGTCTAAACTAATCCAACTCTTAAAAAAAAAAATGCAATTAACACTTGCACTGTTGTTGGTAGACTAAACGACACCGTCGCCGTCGCTGAGCTACGATGATATTTTGTAACAAAACGGCTCGAGTTCAACTGCGGTCGAATTAGGAGCTTGTTACCGAACATAGAACTCGACGGAAGACACGAAGGTGCTGTACAGCGTTTTGCGTCGAAAGACTGAGAGTAACGAAGTAAATTTGCGGGAAATGAGAAAGTATTGGCGGCCATGTCCGTCAAAGAGACGATGCTTCGAGTTCAAGGAAGAAGATTTTTAGTATATTTTTCCGGTGAGTTTTGTTCATTAGGAATGCACGCTTCCGTGGAATGTGGATGTTGAAAGAGCTTGATAAAATGATTTTGAACTTTCTGCAGATAGACGACATGTCGGACATCCCAGATGTGTAAACGACACGTTTGACGTTTAGAGTTTTAGGATCGTGCTTAGTGGGCTAAATCTATTGAACCAGCAAGACTTAAGTAGGTCCAAATACGCCTGTAAGACCAGCCCATCACTAACGTACCCAGCTCCCCCCACGGCTTTTTTGTGTTCTTTTTTTTTTTTTTGAACTTTGTAATAATAATAAATAAATATGATTTTTAATTTAATATAATATTATGATCAGAAGATAAGTAATCACGTGTAGCTCAAATTATGTTTTGTCTCTTTTTTTTTATCTACTAAGATCATTATTAATAAACTTTTTTATCTACTAAATGACATAAAAGTATCAAGAACAATGCTAATTTACGATGCAGTTCTCAATTGAGGTTACTTAGGCACGAGCTTTATTCAAATTATCGCATGATAAAGTGAAAAAAAATAAGATAAGTAATAACTTTGGACTTTGTTTGGCTCTGGCCTTAAAAAGGAACAATAGTTACTAATTGATACATAAAAATATGTGATAATGCCTTCTTATCTGTCGATTCAATTGGGACACAAAATATTTTATGAAAATGCTATAAATAAAACACTATTGAATCAAAATTGTATGAGTAACAGTGCATTTTTTTTTATATATAATGATATATTATAATCAGAACTCTACTGATACTTTTATAACCACTTATTTATAATTCTAAGATGGCATAACTCGAACAATAACTCTGACTTTAATATGGAGAAAAATTTATTTTATCCCAAAATAAGAGTCAAATAAATCTCTATCAAAGGAGATTCGAGTCCCAGCACTGGGACTCGAACTCATGTGTCCAAGGTTATTAGACACATGAGTTACCAATGGGCTTGTAACAGTATACTTCGAACAAGTAATTTTTAAAGAAATTTCATGCAATAACATTTCATGCAAGTGAAACTGTCCGTGTACAAATCTCCTACAGAAAGCATTATAAGTATTACTAAAACTGTAGCAGACGCTTGCAAATAAGGCATTTACTCGTCTCGCACAAATCTCTTTTGATGTGAAGGAAATCTCTCATGTCCTCTGCGCTTTTGCTGTTTGTAATATATATATATATATATATATATATATATATATATATATATATATATATATATATATATATATATATATATATATATATATATATATATATAAAGGTTAATGCTAAGTTACATGCATGTATCTTACAATCCTCCCACATAAATAGTAAATATTTACTATTCATGTGGGAGGGTTGTAAGGTACATGTATATAATTTAGGGAGATCCACACATATATATATATATATATATATAGGCGGATGCAGCACATGACCCCCCACTGGCCAACAAAATTTTTAAAAAATTATTTTTTTAATTAATTTCTATTAAATTTATTAAAATAGTCACTATAAAATATAAACTCCCATAAAATTTAAATTTTAACTTTTAAAAATTTAAATTTTGACTTTTAAGAAATATAAAAATTTATATTTTAATTAAAAATAATGATAGTCCACCACTTCAAATATTTTCTATTCTAAAAAATATGATTAATTCTTCCAGTTTATATAATAATAGTGAAAGGAACATTTTTAGTAATAAAACTCATAAAAAATCATCTTTGGAATCGGATGAAATAAGTGATAGTTTGGTTATTTATATAGGAAACAATAAATTTAATAATATTGATAATGAGTCTATTACATAACATTTTTAAAATATAAAAATGTGTAGAGGCTAATTATACATGTATTAGTAAATATTTCATATATTCAAAATTTTAGTTTTTTATATTTTACTATTATCTAATTTAGCCCCCAGTAAATTATTTTTCTAGATCCGCCACTATATATATATATATATATATATATATATATATATAAAACCATCTCTCTTTCGGTATTTCTCATTTCTTCTATCTTTCTAACAATATATTATATCTCACCATTTCATTCACATTTTAAAGATAAGGTCTAACCAACATAAACTCATAAAAGAATTCATACACACACACACTACTCCATCAAATGTAGTGATTTAAGACTATTTTCTTTGTTTTTTTTTTCATTAGTTTTAGTGACCTAAAAGAATTTAGAAACAAGTCAAGTATAGAGTCGAGTTAGCCAAGTATGAAGTAGAGTATTTAGTCGAGTAACTTGTGTGAATTGAGTATAAAGTTGAGTGAGTCTAATATGAGGTTGAACGAGTCTAGTGAGTTGAGTATAAGGTTTAAAAAGTCAAGTAAGTGTGAGACTAACAAGTTGAGTACAGAGTTAAGTGTGAAGTTGAAAAGGTTGAGTACAAAGTTGAGAAAATTAGTACAAAATTGAGTAATAATATATGATTTAAGAATATTTTAATATTTTCTCAGTATTTATAAGTTTATGTGCATAAAAATTTAAAATTTATAACTTTTTAAATAATAATAAAATTATAATTTAAAATAATTTACCGTCAATTCAAAATAAAAAAAATACATAATTAAATTTAATTTTTATTTCACACTTCAATTCTAATATAAATAAATAATCTACTCGCATTCTCACTTAATACCTCCAATCTCACGATTTTCATTCAATCTCGTGATTCTCACTCTCGATATTGAAAAGTAGACCTTACCGTAGATTGCTTCTGCCGTCTTCCAAGTGGCCGACGCGAATCCAGCCCAATCCAGCTCCATTCCATGTGACCTTGGCGCGTGGACCCACACACGCCGCACTTGAATTTCGAAACCAAATCAAAGCTGCACACTTTTCAGTACGGCGACAAGCCCACGGTACCAGTATGCCGCCAAAGTCCACGCGGTCCTAACCTCAACGAAGTATGTTTTTTCACCCTTTTTTTATTTTTTAAATAATTAATTTTTTACCGCAAGGTAAAATAAGAGTTTTCAAGCACATTGATTGATTCGTTTTTGATTGGCGTTCTTTGTCTTCTGCTTTTCACGCGCCCTTCCATGGCCATACGGTAATATTCTGCTAATAATTAAATTAATTATCCACGTCACTTTCACGGGTAATTAGTAAGTTTAAATTTTGCTTTTTGATTTGTGTGGGAGAGTGCGACCCCGCGCCACTTTTAGGTGGGGTGACGGTGAAGTGCAGACGGAGTACAATTACGTTTTTGTACGCGGGTTTAAATTTCATTACCCTATTTGGCTCCCACTATTTATGTCGGATAATTAATTATTACCATACCATTTATTTCAATTAATTTTATTCCATATATGAAATATTTTAATCACAAACCTACCAAATATTTAAAGCAACTTTTATTACAGTCTCCCATAATATTTATTCATTATCAAATAATAGAAACAAAAATATTTAATTTCTTCCATTTTCTCAGCTAATTTGTAATAATTTTATTTTTTATTATTTTGCACATAATAATGTTCAATACTTCTAAAATAAATTTACTTTTTGAAATATAACACTATTATTTACTTCAACAATAATTAATTACAACCCAATTAAGCAACTGCAACGAATACTATATTTTACAACACGTTATAAAAAAATTGCCAAAATTAAAAAAAAAAAAGTGGATGGAGTCGAGACTCAGACACGCAACCAATTAGAGTGGTTTTTGGTTAAGAATTAATTGTCGTGTTTCTAAGACAAGAAAACCGATTACAGATGTATTGTAATAAATGAGGGGCATTCCGGTAATCTCAGACACACTCATTCTCTCTCCCACACCACACACACTTACTCTGGCCGTCTCTTTCCTTTGTCTCTGAGGATTAAAAGGCCAAATTCTGTGTACAGTCTCTTCTAATCGAAAACTCTCGCCAGTGTAAATCCTAAATCTATCGAAAATATTTATTTATTTATTTAACAAAATTTCCCTCGCCAATTCGCCAATCCCTAACGCCATTAGTCTTATCTAATTTAAATTTATCTCGCGATCCGAGATCCATCATTCCATCCCCCTTCCTTGTATATCACGCATTGTTGTCGCCACTTGCCAATTTCGCGGCGCAAGCTTAAACACTCTTCGTTGACCGAAATCGTAATTCAATTTCACGCCGAACGAACTCGAAACTGAGCAAATTTGAAGATTCTGGAAGCTTCATCTCGGTATCTAATTTTACCTTCATTGCTATTTCTCTTTTTTTTCCCCTGTTATACAATGTTCCTGGATAACAGTGTTCGTATTTTTTTATTATGAAAACTCAAATTAAGTTTTTTAAATTTTTGTATAAAAGGCAATTGAAAAAATTGCGGTAAATTTTCTTCTTTTGCCGCGTCGTTTGTGTGAACGAGTAATTCTTTGGTTTCCCAAATTTGTAATCTTTTTAATGTCTGTCAATTACTTGTAAATTTGTTTATTACACGTGATACTTATTATTATTTTTTTCTTAGGTTTATTGAAGGAGATTGAATAACCTGATCTTAAGTCCAGATAAGGCAACATTGAATTTCTCACTGGAGATGCAATTTTGAAGATAATTTCAAGATTGAAGCTCTGCAGATTAGTGGTTTTGTCCAATTTCTGGAAGAAATTTTGCCGTTTTAGAAATCAATATTTTGTGATTTTTAGTTGTAGCAAGATCTTCTGATATAAGGATGTTTGATTGGTTGTGGTAGATAGTTTAAATTGAGCTATGACTTTAGCGCATTCGCCGAGGGGGCCTTCTCCGATGGCTGCTTTTCCGCGATCACTTTCGTCCATCCTAGTTTCAGTAGGAGGACTGGCCATGTTCTTGATTTTTGCTTCTGTACTTTTAGTTTCAAGCCCAATTGGTTCTACAGTTCGTGTATACTTTACCGGTTTTGATAAAAAGTTAGATTTGCCCATCTCTCCTAATAATCGGAGTTTCATCGATAACGATGTTTTACCATTGGAGTCCAGTTTAAAAGATGCGGAGAAGTCAAATAGCTCTTTGGTTGATTTGTCATCTGGTTCAAGAAAAGAAGAGGAGGCCAGAAATGGTAGCGTCGCCTTCAATTATGCAAAAAATGTTGAAATTGGGAAAGAAGCTCATCTGGGATCATCAGAAAACTCTGGCAGCATATATATAGGACCGAACAATACCAATAACTTAGCAAAATTGGCAATGCCTGCTTTACCTTCTCCACCTCTGCCCAGCAATAACACCCAGATTGATTTTGTTGCATCAGGTATATCTATTGAACTTATTGTGATAATCTTACTTGTTTTTAAGATATGATTATTGTTCCAATTGTGTTTGGATTTGCTTCAATTTTGGAAACTTTCTTTTCTGACAACTTGTATATGAGGATATTGATTCATTATGTTTACCTCTTTAGTAAAGTCTCAAATATGGTAACTTGCCATAACACTTATTATATGTAACAACAATATACTTCTCAAGTGACTAACGAGCACAGTTTTATCATTGCCTTTATATGGGTACAAAATTCTTCCAGTAGAGAGCCAAAAGAGGGAAAAGTTTCCTTGAGATGCTGCATCTGCCTACCATTTTTGTGGCTTATCATCAGCCAAATATGGTTTAGGAGTGTGTAAGTAGCCGAAAGAATGTTCTGCATTTATTGATGATGCAACTTGCTAAGCTGTATAAGATTAGCCTTGATGGTATACTGATGGAAATAAATTAAGTGACTATAACATGCTAAGTAAATAATACATACTGATGGAAATAAATTTAGTGACTATAACATGCTAAGTAAATAATACAGTTAGAAATTGAAAAAGCATTATTAAGATATGGATGCAGTTGATCAGCCATTAATATATCATTTCTGAAGTAGAAGCAGAATTCGTAATTTTGCATACTTATAAATTTCTTTTTAACGTCTAATTCCTATCCTCCATACTCATTTTCTAGAGTCTCTAATCTGTAACTTGATTATGTTTTTTTGTAGGTTGTGATCTATACCACGGAAGTTGGTTTTATGATTCTTCAGGACCAGTGTACACCAACAACACGTGTCCTGTCATAACACAGATGCAGAACTGCCAAGGAAATGGAAGACCCGACAAGGAATATGAAAATTGGCGGTGGAGGCCTGCTGAATGTGACCTCCCTCGATTTGATGGTAAGAAATTTCTGGAGTTGATGAGGGGGAAGACACTAGCTTTCATTGGGGACTCAGTTGCTCGAAATCAGATGGAATCAATGTTGTGCCTTCTCTGGCAGGTATCTAAAATTCTCACTGTGTTATTACTTTGTGTGCAAAATTTTACCCCAAATTTACTCGCATCTTCTTATAATAACAATGTGGTAGATGAAGCTATGTTCTTATATTTTTAGTTACTTCACCGGAGGTTTTTTTTGCACCAATGCTCAGCGGTCGGATTTATACTCTCTTTATTTTTATTTTTTTTTCCTTTGGTGCTTTTGCTTAACAGACTCTAAAACTCAACAATTACATAGAGAGCTGAAATTATCAAACAATATTTTTCCCTAATGATTGCATGCACCTTGACTTATAGACAACCGGTAGTCATCTATGGCAGCAATTCAGATATTAAAGGATGTGGTGTGATTTTCATTGAAAAGGAAATGTTCTCTTTGCTTTTCTATTACTCATTATGTTAATTTGGTATATGGTTAATTCATAAAAAGTGAATAAAGATCATTGGAAATTTTCAGGTAGAAGTACCAAAAAACCGAGGGAACCGAAGAATGCAACGATGGTACTTCAAGTCAACGTCTGTTACGATTGTTCGGATATGGTCATCTTGGCTTGTAAAAAAAATTAATGAACCATTTGATTTTGCTCCAGCGGGTGTTGACAAGCTCCATCTTGATGCGCCAGATGAGAACTTCATGGAATTTGTACCGACTTTTGATGTGATTGTTCTTTCTTCGGGCCACTGGTTTGCCAAGCAGTCAGTCTATATCTTGAACAATGAGATTGTGGGAGGACAGTTATGGTGGCCAGACAAGTCTCGGCCCATGAAGGTTAACAATGTTGATGCATTTGGAATCTCTGTTGAAACAATTATGACTGCTATTGCTACACATCCAAATTACAAAGGTCTGACCATTGTGCGTTCCTATTCACCTGATCATTATGAGGGTGGCACATGGAATACGGGTGGTTCATGCACAGGAAAGGAAAAGCCTCTTGCAGTTGGTGAGTTAGTGAAAAATGGATTTACGGAAGTAATGCATGAAAAGCAAGTGACAGGTTTCAACAATGCAATCAAGAAGGCAGCAAATAAATCAAAGTTGAGGTTGATGGATATCACCGAAGCCTTTGGGTACCGCCATGATGGGCATCCAGGCCCCTATCGAAATCCTGACCCAAACAAGATCACAAAACGTGGCCCAGATGGAAGGCCTCCGCCACAAGATTGCTTGCACTGGTGCATGCCGGGACCAGTTGACACCTGGAACGAACTTGTGCTTGAGATCATAAGGAGAGAGTTCGAAGGCAACCAAAGTTCTTTATCATGAGATTGATCTGTATTGGTTGGAAAATGTCCACTTCATGTGAAGGGTAAGTTGAGTTTATGATTAGCCTGACATGACATGAGCTTATTCTTTTTGTTTATTTAGTATACAGTTTCATAGGAACAGAAAATTTGTAGAGAAAATGTCTGTTGTAAGAGATTGGGGGTGGGGGTATCAGCAGCTAGTAGCTGTAATTCCAGATACGTTCAATATAAAGTAAAATCTACTTTTGAGTTCCAATGCCTTTTTGAAAGAAATGATCTGTTGTTTTCCATCGACTTGTACAGTCTACCAAGTTCTGCTGGTAAATAACCAGCCCCAGGTGATTTATTTCCAAGTAGTGGGTGGAAACTTATATTTGGAGGAATTAAAATGTTCCATTTTCAATTCAATTATCCACCGAGTATAATTGTAATACAAGTAAAGAAAAATAGCTCTATTCCACATGCATTTTAAAATAATTATAAAATCCTATTTATCTATTTCTAATATTTTACAGAAGGGTTAATGCCTATTATTGGAAAGATGAAAGATTGATGCACTTCGACAAATTGATGGATAAAACAAATTAAAAAATTTTGAATTACTTTGAAATATGAGGAAACAATAAGTATAATTTTAAAAATCAATATTCGAACGCCAACGTCACATCACTTTTGAACATAACGCTTCTTACGAAATTGCATTTCCATCAAACGGCCCATGATACACACCACAATTTGCGAAGCTTCCTATTTGACGTACGATAAACGGATGAAGACATAAAAGTGCGTCCATGCACCACAAGAACAAAAGAAAAGGTCCCCAATGGCCCTAAGTGATAACGTGCTTAATTTTGATTGGTGGAGTCAAATGTACCCATACACTCAGTAGTACTTGATAGAAACCCCCTCCTCTAAATCCTAATTAATCAATTCCGGATTTATAGACCGTCCGTACAGTACATATATCAAAATGAACGGCCAGATCGAAGCACAAGCATAGAAACAAATGCACAGGATTTGAGACCTTGCCCCGGTGGAATTTGAAATTCAAGCCCCATATTGGTCCCAGGCGAATCAAATCTCCGCCATCATTTAAAAACACATCCTTAACAAGCGCTGTTTAACGGTCATATTTCCCCAAACGGCTACCTTTCTCTCTCCCCCTTAACTTCTTTTGCATCAAAAAAATTCAAACCTCATTTCTCGCACAGTTCATTACAAAACTCATTTTCCAGGAAAAAGGAAAATAATTTTCAGGAAAACAAACACGAAAAAACAAAATCCCACTTCTGAGTAGGGAACAAAAAAAAAAAGAAGATAATTTGAAAGCAAAATCGCTCAGGCAATTCTCTTTTCTTCAGGTTTGTTGTCAGATCTCCATTTCCACTCTCTCTTTCTTCCTCTTGTTATCTTAATCCCGCGTTTGGCTGGCGAGAAAGTGCAGAAATGAAGTAGCTCATGGTTATTTTTTTTTTTTTTGAATTAAGCTTATAGTTAATTAAAGTGATGAATAAGTAATCACGAATACGACGAAAAGAAGATAAATTTGAACAAATATTTGGGAAATTCATCTTTGCTTAATTTAGTAGTTAGGTTTTCAGGAATTTAGGACTTTTTTTCTAAAAAAAAATTATTTTTATTTTTTAATGTGCCTTACGAAGATAATTGTTATTACAGTTCAGAATAGTTCAACAACATGGCTAATCATAACGATCCGCTGCTGCAAATGGAGACTACATGCGGATCACTTCTTTATGAACTTCAGGTTACTTATTTACTCATGAACCCTTGGACAAAAAGCGCCTTAAATCTTCCTTTTTGGGATAATCTTTTCATTTTTTTTTAAACTGATAATTTGGTTTCCTGTGATGATCAGATAATTTGGGATGAAGTTGGGGAGACAGACACTGACAGGGATAAAATGTTGCTTGAGCTTGAACAAGAGTGCCTTGAAGTATACAGAAGAAAGGTGGATCAAGCCAATCGATGTCGAGCACAGCTGAGGCAGGCAATTGCTGACTCTGAAGCCGAGCTTGCTGCTATCTGCTCTGCTATGGGGGAGCGACCAGTGCATATTAGGCAGGTTAGAATTTAATTATATCTCATCTAGATTGGATCACTTTGCAAATAATAAGCGGTAGTGGCCTCAAATGTTGAGTTGTTATTTAACATGAATTGGTCACATTTTGAAAACCATATCTGGGAGTTCAAGTGAATATCTGTAAAAGTTGTGAAAGCATTATGTAAACCGAAACTAGGATCACTCTGCTATGGGGGAGCGACCAGTGCATATTAGGCAGGTTAGAATTTAATTATATCTCGTCTAGATTGGATCACTTTGCAAATAATAAGCGGTAGTGGTCTCAAATGTTGAGTTGTTATTTAACATGAATTGGTCACATTTTGAAAACCATATCTGGGAGTTCAAGTGAATATCTGTAAAAGTTGCGAAAGCATTATGTAAACCGAAACTAGGAAATGATGTTCACAATGCCAATAATTGTTGGTTTGATTGGAGATCGAAAATGTGGGAATGAATTTTTTGGCTGGATTTTATTTGAATAAATGATAAACCATGGGATTATGTTCGTTTTAATTTTTCAAAAGTTAAGTAAAATTAACTTGCAAAGCAATTTGGGAGAAGAAATTATAAAGGTAGGAGAAACCTGCGAAATCTAAAAGTTTGATTTCAATTTGTAAGCAGTTAAGTTATTGCTTGGATATTTAGATAATTTTCTAGTACCCTTTTCACTATTTTGGTTTTCTAAAATACATTTTTCTGAAGTTTAGCGTGTTTAATATCTACATGAAACTCTTTGCTTATGGGCTATGGCCTATACTTTCAGTCTGATCAAACTGCAGAAAGCTTGAAGGAAGAGCTCAGGAGAATTCTTCCACAAGTGGAGGAAATGCGGAAAAGGAAATCTGACCGAAAAAAACAATTTGTAGATGTATTAGAGCAAATAGAGATGATCAAAAGTGAGATCCTTGGGTCAGCAGTATATATTTCTTCTAAAACAGTCGTGGATGATGCAGATTTGTCTTTCAGAAAGCTTGAAGAATTTCACAGAGAGCTCCATGAACTTCAGAAAGAGAAGGTTGAAATGACTTTCTCTTCAATCTTATTTGTGCTCTTATGTGATTAAACTTCAAATGTCATCTTTCTACGATTTTGAACTTAGTGATTTTCATTCTTTCTATGCAGGGCAATAGGCTGAAGCAGGTTCAGGACCACCTAAACACTTTGGGTTCTCTTTGCTCAGTGCTCGGAATCGATTTCAAGCACACAGTTAGTGATGTTCATCCTAGCTTCTGCGAGAATGAAGGATCAATGAGTATAAGTAATGATGCAATAGAACAGTTGACTATAGTGATACACAAGCTGAGGGAGGTTAAGATACAGAGAATGCAAAAGGTAAATAGCAGTTTTAATTATCTATCCATAAGATGATGGTAATTTTATTCTTATGAGTCCTTAAATTCTCTACTTTCTCTTTGAGCATAATGAACCTTTGGGTCGTGGCAGCTCCAAGACCTCGCAACTACCATGTTAGAGCTATGGAATTTGATGGATACTCCTGTCGAAGACCAGCAAGCATTTCAGAGTGTTACCTGTAATATAGCCGCTTCTGAACATGAAATAACTGAACCCAACACTCTCTCCGTGGACTTCATTAGTTATGTAAGTCATTAGCACATGAAAACTGGTTACTCAGCTTTTCTCAGGCCTTTTGGTTTGTGTAATTTTAAAGTCTGCATGCCTTTGCTTTTGGGGGGGCTAAAGTAGTAAATACATTTTTCAGGTAGAGACAGAAGTGTCTCGGTTGGAAGAGTTGAAGTCAAGCAAAATGAAAGAGCTTGTTCTGAAGAAGAGGTTAGAGCTAGAGGAGATCTGCAGAAATACACATATGGTTCCAGAAAATGATTATTCAATCGAATATGCTATTGAAGGCATCGAGTCTGGTATCTGCTGTGCTTATATATTTTTCATTAGTGAACTTACTTTTATCTCAAATTATCACTGAATATTTGTATATTTCTATGACTGCAGGAACCGTGGACCCAGCTAATGTACTTGAACAGATTGAACTTCAAATAGCTAAGGTTAAAGAGGAAGCTTTTAGCAGGAAAGAAATACTTGAAAGGGTCGAGAAATGGTTGGGAGCATGTGAAGAGGAGTGCTGGCTTGAAGAATATAACAGGGTTGGCAGTTAGACCATCTCTTTATATTTATATTTTCTTAAATAATATCTTAATTTCTTTGCTTAATTTTTCACCTGTGGTGGTTATGCAGGACGACAACCGATACAATGCTGGAAAAGGTGCCCATCTAACTCTCAAGCGTGCTGAGAAAGCTCGTTCACTGGTGAATAAACTTCCAGGGATGGTGGAAGCATTGGCTTCAAAAACCATCGCATGGGAAAAAGAGAGAGGTGTTGAGTTCTTATATGATGGTGTGAGTGCTTTTCTTCTATTTTTGTTGGGTTAGATCCCTGACTGGTTCCAATATCTGTCCTTGTATAAATGGTTGGTTACTTCTCTAAAATGATCTGAACTTTTTCCTTTGCACTTTTCAGGTTCGTCTACTTTCTATGCTTGAAGAATACACTATACTGCGGCAAGAGAAAGAGCAAGAACGCCGTAGGCAGCGAGTATGAATCTTTTCACTCATTCTACACCTAAATACCTAATACCATGTATATTTTTCCACTTATAATGGTTCTTTTCTTTGTTGATATTTTGCAAATTATGATCTGTTTACAATTGTCTTTTTAGGACCAGAAGAAACTTCAAGGTCAACTTATAGCAGAGCAAGAAGCTCTCTATGGATCAAAACCAAGCCCTTCGAAAACCCAGAGTGTGAAGAAAGCCCCTAGAGCTTCGACAGGAGGTGTAAGCCATAGAAGACTTTCTGTAGGAGGAACAATGCTCCAGACTCCTAAACCTGAATTACCTAGCTCCACAAAAGCGAGTCCACATCCACGAACTGTCAAGAAAATTGACCGTATACTCCAAAATGAACATACAAATGTCCGTATGGATGAAGGTTTTGCAGCTTTATCAGCTGGTAATTTCTTGGAACATCACTTCTACAATTTTTATAAATATTACAGGCGCCTACCTTAACCCTCGTACAAACTTGGCAAAGGCATTATCTCTAATTTTATTTCTTTGAAAGAACTATCATACCAGCTTATTGAAGCACACTTTTTATGTTTCTATGTTTTATAACTAGAACAAAAAAGTAGATCTCACTAGCCTTTAGTGGTTTAAAAGAAAAGAAAAAAATTAAAAAAAAAAAAAAAACTCAGGTGGTATTGATATTGGCAGAGTACTGCTCAAATGTTTTTAGTGTAGGGCATTCCTAGAGATCTTCCCAGGTTTCGGGAATCTTGTTTGATTTACTATAAGTAATAAATTGGTTTCTGCCTTTTGTCTTCCTGTTCTTTGGATCACATTATTTTTCTCATTTTTTCCCCCTGTTTTGCAGGTAGGAGAGGTTTGGACATTGCTGGTTTCCCAATAAAAAAACACTCCTTAGGTGCCTGTGAACCACAGTCACCAATGATACGGAAACCCTTTTCTCCCATCTCTTCCACTGCATCATCAAAATCTAATATCATTAATTTGTTGGAAGATTTGAATTCGCATGGAGAGACAACAATGCAGAAAGCAGCTCCACCTATTGAGTCATTTACTACTCCTTCAAAGACAAATGTTTTTGTGGATGAAGAGAACAGGACTCCAAAGGCAATGCCAATTCCAGTTCCCTCAACACCTTCGACAGTGTCGGTGCCAATGCAGACAGCTATCACTCCCGCACATGCATCTGCTCCGATCCCTTGTGGCACTACTCAAGTGGAGGAAACTGTGGAAGAGATTGAGTATTCATTCGAGGAAAGCAGAGCAGGTTTCGTGCTACCGAAAACTCATGTAAAGCCATTGATACAAGTTTGATTGTTTCAGTTTCTTTTGGTCAACTTGAATCAATTGTTAGTTACTGCAGGGCTGAACCCATGTATGATTGATTTTATTTCTCTTGTATCTTGAGTCTGGAATAAGTCAATCATAATTGGCTTTTTTCGATTTGTGAACATTGTCTACGAACTCTGAACGTGGACCAAGTTGTTGACTGCTTAATGTGAAATTTTTCTCTTAAATGTGCTTTAGGGAATCAAAGGATTCTTCCACTGTATTCAATTCAGTTGATGACTTTCCTGCATTGTTAGGTGTGTTTTTGACGTCCTAAATTTCATTCAACAAATGATTATAGGACCGGACAATTTTAGATTCAGAGTCTCAATCTAAGCCAGACAAGTTTGAGTTTTCATTTTTTTTATTTTAAATTAAAAGAAAAAGAATCTCTGATTTCATTCAACAACATTATTGACCAAAATAAAATACACACAAGATGACTTGTAAATTGCAACTTGATATTTTTGTCTTTGAACAACAAATCAATGAAAATCTGAACAAATAAGTCAAGAGTTTCAGACTTTTCAATATTTTCCATTGTGGAATTTGTGTGTTAAGGATGATGTCTTTCAGAACAAGAAAAGCAGAAGCTCCAGAAGTGCTTTTCAGAGAAGTGGATTATTTTTTTTTCTTTTCTTTTAGATATATCAGAGAAGTAGATTTTGGTGCGTTTTGGCTTGTGCTAAATTGGAGAGCTGATCCCCTCTTACAAAAAATGGTAATTGTGGAGCCGATTAAAGTGGCATTAACTGTAGATTCTACAAAATAAAAGGGCATTAATTTAAATTTGTGAATAGTCAACTTTAATTACACTGAAAAGACAAAGATGGTGTCAGTGGTTGGAAAATTGGCATGCTTCTAACGTTAGCTTTACAGCTTTAAATTATTTCTTTTTTGCTTTAAACAAATAAATTGCCAATTTTAAAATAAAAAAAGCTTTTTTCTTTTCCCAAATTTCTATATTTTTTTATTTCAAATTTCTCATCTCTCACATTTATTAATTCACCTTTATTAAATTTCCAAGACGGACGTGAACCATTTTCTTAACCAAAATTCATACTTTGAATTTTGTAATTAAAATATTAATTATAAATTAAATTCCTGAATAATTAATTCATATATGTATATTAATTATTATTATTTTATTTTTCCATTTTTTACTTTATTTATTTCTCCTCCTTTTCCTGCAAAACCCTAAATTCATCTCTCCTGAACAGATTCAGTAATCTCACAAAAAAATTTCTTTATTTCTTGCAAGTTCATTATTTTTTTTGGTCAAATTTTTAGTCAACATTCAAGCTCTGTGCATTCTCTGCAATGGTGGAGATTTAAGCCACAGAATTGTAACTGTATAACTGTATTTTGTGATCTTTCAGTCTCAAACAAGTTTTCTTTTGTATTAATTTCTTTGAAATTTTTTAAGGTGGTTCTCTTAATTTATGTTGTATAATTATTTCAGTTTATATTTCAGCTAATTTTTGCAAAAAAAGTTTAATTTTTTTTGGTTAATTACTGTTGTAAAATAAAACCTTAGTTGTTCTAGTGTTTTGGCTCACAAAAAAGCTTTTTTTTTAATGCTTAGTATTTTATAATTCTTGGGTTTTAAGGGTTTTAGAGCCTGATAATTTTTTTGGGGTTTTTGGTTTTTTGATCTATGAATGGAGGCAAAAGAAGAGAATAATATAACTTCAGGGGTGTCAGTAAAAGGAAATGAAGCTACAGATGGCTTCCAAACGGCTCCTAGAACTGAAAATCCGGTCCCATTTCCGGCGCCGGCTGTAACATCAGCTGCCGAGGTTTCTCCGGCACCGTTAAGCACGGCAGTACCAACCCCGGTTACGGGCTCGGGCCCGGGTACAGGCACAGGCACTGAGGGGAAGAAGAAGAGAGGAAGGCCTAGAAAGTATGGTCCAGATGGGAAATTAACAACGGCATTGTCACCCATGCCGATTTCGGCATCGATTCCACTGACTGGAGAATATTCCGCTTGGAAACGGGGTAGAGGGCGGCCAGTTGATAACACAAAGAAGTCATATAAGTATGAACATGAAAGCCCAGGTAAAGGGATCATTTTTTAATATGTTCATTGAAATATATTCGAGGTTATAGATATTGTTGTCGTTTATATGTGTTTTAGATGCTACTGTTGCATTGGATGTCATGATCTGTTGCTATAACTAAGTTAAGTTAAAGTTTTGTACAATTATTGAAAGTCTCGAGGAGTTGATTATGAAAAGCAAGGGGTGGGTGGTTGTTTAGTTATGTGGGGTGAGGTGTTGGTTCTGATTTTGAGTTTTATGGTTGAATTTTAAGAGGATATTTGTGGGGTTTGATCTTGGAGTGGGACCATTATATCTGATTCTTACCCATATCTTGAATTAATGGTTATTGTGAGAGACAAGAAGATTTGGTGATGATTCTGTAAAATGAGGGAATCTCTCTCTTCTGGCTGAAACACATGTCTTGCTGCCTTTCGCGATGGAAGAATTGCAGAGTCGTTCTAGAAAGGGAGGATTGTTAAAGTTGCCGGTGTTTTATATGCTCATTAGCTGATGTGACTGGTCCAAATCTAACTTAATTTAATTATAATAATTCTTAGACAAGCTGAACATGCTAAGGAATTATTAGAATCATCAATTTGAGTTGCATGAGATATGCTATGAGAAATAAAATGAAAAAAGAACACAGCTATTTATACGTAAAGAAATTGAATGAATTTCAGAAGTCTGTGGTCAAATATTAGAACAGGATCCTGGCAATGGCTGCCTTTGCTGTATTGTTCAAATATAAGAATGGGAAGTTAACTAAGATTTCTTATGTGGAATGGGAATCATGGATCCAGTTGCTGCCCGGAAAAGGAACCTTGTGACAGCATTTCTGTAGTATTAAACTTAATTTTTTAGGACGTTCGTGTGGAATTTCCCTATTTCTCTCCCTCTCACTCTGTAGACTTAGTTTTCTTGGCATGAGAAATGCATACTTGTGTTATCAGAGATTAAACATCAGAACCTAATTGTGTGCTAATGTTCAATTATGTCAAAATTGTGGGGTAGAAAGTTGGGGCAGATAATTTTTCTTGTTATATTATCATAGTGTTTTATTGAATAACCAATTAATCATTTGCTCATTGATGGTCAATTTTTATGTTCTGTTCTGTTTGCTTAGGCATGTCACTGAAACTTGATTGCTTGCTTGCTTTACAGTTAAATTATCTCAGGCATGGCACCTTGAATTTTGATTTGTATGTTTCAAGGATAATAATCATGCAAATGCAAACATGCGGTTCTTCCCTTTTTCTTATACTGATTTATTTTTGCAAATATTATTATGCAGGTGAGAAAATTGCATACTTTGTTGGTGCAAATTTCACACCCCATGTTCTCACTGTTAATGCTGGCGAGGTATGCCTTCAGCTATGTGTCTAGTAAAAGTTGGTGCAATCAGTGGGTTCTTATTGTCATTGTACTGTTGTATCCTGTTTCTTTGTCCTTCTATACTGGAGTTCTTAAGCATACCTTTATTGACTTTTGCTCTCTTATCTTAGTTTAAAAATTCAGCTTAAATAAAAGTAACAGTCTGTCACTTTTTTTAAAGCTTGCATAAAAACCCTGGTTTACTTGCTTGCGTATGATCTACCTATGAAGCAGAGGTGTCATCAGCCCTAAAACATGTTCTCATTTTATTTCAAGTGAGGGCCATGATAGTTAGGCCTTTGCCTGGGAACTCTTTTATCTAGGGAAGAAAAGCTGAAAGCATGAAAAGTAGTGAAACCAGTAGCATAATAGCTGCCGTACGTGCTGTATTTATTTCTATGCAAGGGAAATAAGACCAAACAAAAAGAAAATTGCATTTGCTCCAGTTTTCAAAACAGCAAAAATGTAGATGATGATAGACAAATCAGAAGTTTTTCACTTTTGTTATCCCTTGTGACTTTATTGTAATAACTTTATTTGATTATATATCAATATATATATATATATATATAATCAGACGGGTGCTTTCTTACTTGTATGCCTGCAACAGAGAAATTTCATAGGATTTACTATTTTTTCTTCATAATGTATCATTTCTGGAGTTGGGAAGTTTTATTAATCCTGTGGATTGAGAAATTCCTTTAAAATTTTTGTAGGACTAACTTGTAGCTTCTATTTTAGTTTTCTTTATTCTCTATTTCTGTAGATTTTAATTTTATTATCTTCGTTATATAGGATGTGACAATGAAGGTTATGTCATTTTCCCAACAAGGATCTCGTGCTATATGCATTCTCTCTGCAAACGGTACAATTTCAAATGTTACACTTCGTCAGCCTACCTCTTCTGGGGGGACCCTAACGTATGAGGTGCGGCCCTTTATCATATTATTTTCTTTGAAAATGTTTTGCTATATGAGGGACCAATGCATTCTCTTAAGATACAACACTGGAAATTGTGCTTGGTTAAAATTGGCATGCTAAAGCCCTAAAGAAGATACATTCTAGACTTTATGGTGTCACACATGTGGTCCATGGACTTTGTTTTTGGCCATTGTATAAGTGTTTGTCACTAGTTACTGTATCAAAGCAATATGAAAGTACGAAACATATGTAAAAGAAACAATTAATTGTACTTTATATACACCAGTCAACTATGTGTGTAATATTCTGTGTTTACCGCCAGTGAGTGATACATTTAACAAAAATTAAACAAGGACTTGGAATGTAAAATTATAGCGGCTAACATGCATCATATTCTTAAGTTTGAGCAATAGCATGCTACTTCTGACTTTCTATCTGACCATCCAGCTTTTCATATTTGACTTTTTAAGAGCATAACTGCTGCTCTATTTCATGCCATCATCAATTCTTTTGTTACAACCTTTTTCAGGGTCGTTTTGAGATACTTTCCTTGTCTGGATCTTACATGCCCTCTGATAATGGAGGAACAAAGAGCAGATCTGGTGGGATGAGTGTCTCTTTGGCAGGCCCGGATGGTCGTGTTGTAGGGGGAGGACTGGCTGGCTTTTTGATAGCTGCTGGTCCTGTGCAGGTACCAATATCTCAATTATATGCTGTCAATATTGTTTTGATATTACCTAAGTAAAAATATTAAACAGCCACTACATAGCAATATCATAATAAGTGATTATTTTATATTATGAGTAAATGACAAACAAGACAAACACCTGCCTCTTATACACTCAAGTCATGTTTAGGCCTTTTGCCATTTGTAATTACTTGGTTTACGGGTGTATTCATTTCTGAATTGTTTCGATTATGTCAGGTTGTTGTGGGAAGTTTCCTGCCAGGTCACCAGCTGGAGCAGAAGCACAAGAAGCAGAGGACTGAGCTTGCACCAATTGTCACTCCCATATCTGTCAGCGTACTCTCTGCAGAAGAAATTAAGGGGGGATACAGTGGAATAAAGCCAATTGTTACATCTTCTGCGACTTTCCCTGGAGACAATTCAGCTTCCTTGAACCCCATGCACGGTTCAAGGACCTTGTCTTTTGACAATAAAACATCTTCCCTTGATGATGATTCGAAAGGTCCTGGCCAATCAAACTGCGAAGTCTCCTGTTGATCATATTGCAAATCTGTATGCTTGCTGTGAATTCAGCGTCTTTCTGCTGACACGACTTCGTTTAGGTTCTCTCGACCTTGTCAGAAACCAAATTAAACCCCAACGGCCATCTATTAGGGGCAAATAGGGTTTAGTGTTATGCTGGTTTTAACCTAGAATTGTACCCTTCTTAGGCTTAGGTAGGACTTCTAATTAGTAGGAGCATTCTGAGTCTGGTTGTTGTCATCGCGTATTTCCTAATGTTGTCTTATTGATGTAGCATTTCAAATGCATGTAATTGGTGTGTCATTCGGCTGATTTGATAGTTTGTATTCAAATATTCAGTTTTAAGTGGATGTTTTGGTACTCTGTATCTGAAAAATTGATTTCAACTGGATGTTTTATTCGTGGATGATTTTGAGTCTCGAAGCATTGCACTGTTTTCAAGCATGCTCGAAAAATTGCAGCACTCTTTCCCCAGAATGACCAATCAATCCAGATCGTTTTCAGAATTAACCATTTTGAGAAATTGATAAGAGTTGGATTACCATTTTTGGCATTTTTACTTGCAACTATAATATTTTAGTATCAAAACCGGGGTGATATAAACAATATTAACAATTGCAAGAGGATTGTGGGTGATAATAGATGGATCATTGCAGCTTGCTTTACTCAAAGGTGGATTGAAAAGCATCAGCACGCAGCCAAGAGAAAAAGGAAAACACAGAGCTTGAGAATTGAAAAGTATATCCATCAGCGTGTAGAACAGAAGAACCGTATCCATTGGCTGGAAATAAACAAAACCAAAGCAGAGAATAAAAGCATATACTGCCACTTCCAAGCATGCCCTTTGGACCATTTATTCCACTTGTTTGTTGATTCCATTTGCCTCCTTATCCATGTGACCGAGAATCCAAGTCAACTTTATAACTTTATGCATATCAGACTTATAGCCTTTGTAAAATGTGTTTACATTTTCCACACAACTAACTGCCCTCTAAAATAATATATCATTTGCAGCTTTTGAGAAAGAATATGAAAGATGTTTCACCAGATTAGAAAGCACTTCCAAACCACTTTTGAATAGACTAACAAGAGTACAAGACTTTGACTATATGAAAAAAAAAAATCATAATAAAAAAACTCCTGACTGCAGCAATCATTAGTGAAAATACCCAAATAATTCTCATTAAAGCAACATCATAATCGCATATATACAATAATCTGGGTTGCACAAGTAGCGTAACAGCCAAACAGTCTCTGAAATGGGTGGTCAAAAGTAAAGCCTAGTTGGTAGTGTAAAATATGCATGCTTAGACTAGACCATATGTCCTCAATTTTTCTTCCTTCCATCCTCTGTTAACCTTCTCAATAAACTCTTCAAATCTTCTCCTCAACTCATCATCATCGGCTTCGTTTTCACTATTTTCAAAATTTCTTTTTTCTTCTCCTTGATCATCGGCATGTTCTTCCTCGAGATCATTTGACAATTCGCGGACAGCCATTGACTTTTTGTTGCCATCAAATGAATGTATAGAGACTGTTTCCTGTTTGTTACTGTATGCGTATGAATTGATGGTCAGCGCCGGGGCACGTTCTTCGTTTTCTTGATCAAAGCTCGAGTTGTGTTTGGACCCCTTGATAATCATAACAATGATCAAGTTGCAGAAACAGAAGATGAATATAGAGTTAGAAGCAGCTTCTGTGATCCACTCCACTGCTGAATCCAGCATTTTTTCTGTTAAAAAAAAAATTGCAAAGACAAAATTTGAAGAAAGATTGTAGAATTGAACTCTATGAGCAGAATGTGATGGCCTCTCTGAGCGTTTTATAGAGCCTTGTCTTATTAATATAGTTGAAAAAAGTGTGCATGGGAAGCTCTTTGTGGCAGAAGTTGCAGGGGCTTGAAATTAAAATGACGTGTAATGTGAAAGCTGATGGGTTAATATTTTAATAATATATGATATGCTTTGTTTAATCATTTTGATGCATCATCTGCAACGAAAGAAGCTTCCGGCCAACTGGTTTGGACCTTTCTCTTCATAATTTTAATCAAAAGTCTAATGTACTATACGAAAGCATCACATGTCATCAATTTGCATCAACCATTTCTTAATTAATTTATTTTACTGTTTCTTCGGCCTTTTTTTTAAAAAAAAATGAAAACTTGATTACTATCTTTAGTAGTCTAGATTCTAATGGCTAAGAATAAATCAAGTGAGTAACTTGTTGTCGCTTTTTTCTTTTTTATTTTGTTTCACAATTTGTAAGAAAGAGCTGCTAAAAAATAAATGGCATGTGCGTTTCATCTCGATTTGCTCCAAGTTAGGTTGGAAAAATGTTCTGTCAAATATTATTTGGTTTCATATTTGGACAAAAGAAGGTGCTAAAAGTTTGGTACAACAATAAGAAAATGAAAATTTGAAGCTGCTTGTAGTTGCCTATTAATGATCTGTTCTCACTTCTATAAACAACCATTCACGTAACAATAATTTAAAGCTGGATATTGCTCAGTACTGGAGTTGACATTGAGAAGTGATAATAACTTTATCAATGAAGCACATTATATTGTGTATGGTATCCAATATTAAAAACACACTTATAGTTACAAATTAACAAGCCTCAAATTAAAAACCCACGTTTACAAATTACAGAGTCAACAGGTTAATTACGAAAGGATTCGGTTTTTATTTGATTAATAGATCAGGTTTGTGAAATGGGGTATGTGCATTCATCCAAAATCTAACTCAAGAAAAAAAAAATGTGACCATGCATCTCTATATATATGAATCTGTCCTAATTGTGATAGCTTATTAGGAACAAAAGAAGAATCAGAACACTAATGATAGTTGAAGCCAAGATGAAAAATAATTGCTCCCCCAGCTCAAGTTGACTTTAATGCTGATTATCCAAAGCCAGTATAAGACATGAATCAATTAGAATTGATCCCTGCATCCATCAACAAAATAAAATTTGGCTCATGGGAAGCATTGGCTAATTGCCAATCATTACAGTTTTTGAGCTCTTGGACTTGCAAGGTGTTTAATCTATAGCTAGGACTCCATCTCACAGGCAATGTGAGATCTGGTGGCTCAGACATTGATGTTACCTTCTAAAAGATTTTGCAGTTAAAAGTTACTTTTTAAAAATATACTATAATATCTTGATATTAAGACAAATGTTCGGTAAGTTACTAGTTAATTATAAAAATTTGGAACGCTGAAGCTATGTTATAGTTATACAAATGAAAATGAATGGGACTGTATTGGGTTCATACGGAAGCATCATTTCATATTTGCTCCAGTCGGCTATCGTTGGTCTTCTTCTGGTAAGTGGATTAATTGATTGAAGTGAAGAAAGTTTCATTTATATCGCTATTATCAACACAGTAGCAGCTTTGGTTTTGGCTTATGCTTTGTCCAATATTTTTTGGTTTCTTCATTTGGACAAATAAGATACTACTAGGTTCGGTAGACCAATAAGAAAAAGAACAATGTTAATTTCTAGCTGCCCGTAGTTAGCTAACATGATACGTTCATACTCCTACAATTAATCGTTCATGTCACAATAATTTTTAATTTATTAATTAAAGACGCGCACGCACCCAAGATTTCCGTCTCGTTAAAACTATCCACTAACCAATTTTCATGTATCCCAAGATAAAGGTCTCCGTAAAATTGTAGAACTAGGCCTTGATCTCATGCCACAATGATTTAAAGCCAGACATTTTTCATCAGTTGCAGATGACTTCAAGAAAGAAAATTTAATCAATGGAGCTTATTGTGCAAAATAACTAATAATCTGTGCGTACTAGAATATACAAACAAGCATAAGATCCGATGCTTAGCACATACTGACATACAACAGTTTATGCAGAAGAACAAAACCATGGCCGTATATAGAATTATATGATTGTGCTATAGTATATATGGGAGAATGATTGAAGCCAATTCAACAATAATTGCATTGCTCAAGTAGCTCCAGTTGACTTTCAAAGCTTATTATCTAAATTCAGTAGAACACATGAATGATGAGAAGCGTTCATGCATCCATTGAGCAAAAAATTTATATGTAAAACCAAAAAGAAAGAAGGCTAATCAAAGTTAACTGCTAGTACAGCATTGCATGGCCGAATATAACACCGGATAATTGCTAGCTCCACCTAACAATAATTCTGAAATAAAATGCACGAATAGCCAGCAAGAACAATCAAATGCCAAGTTTAGACTGTCAAAATTGTGACTGGCTAAGATTAATCAAACAGAATAATATTAAGCAACTAGCAATTTTCCTCTTAAGGACAAACACTGCAAGTATCTAGCGCATAAAAGATTACATAGACCAAAAGAACCAAAATTTCCCAATAGGCTACAACAAGCAGAACCTGTATTAACTCTTCCTTCTCTTATTTCCAGCGCTATCACCTTTATTGAAGCCTCTTAAATCATTAGTGGTATCACCTGTGTTTTGTTTCTTCATACCTTTCTTCCCTCCAAAGCCAAACTTGGAATTTCTAAAATCTCTATTCTTCTTCTTTTTTCCCTTTCCACCATCACCACCACCACTTTTTCTTACCTTCCCACCAGACCTATCTCCTGGAGACACCCCTGGCCTCTTCTTATTTGACCTCTCAAATGACTTCCCACCTTCAAAGGCCAAATCCAATTCACCCTTGTTGACTTCCCCAGCAAACCCACTTTGTTGCCTCTGCTTCCTCCACTTCTTAACGGATTCTATTTCCTCTTTTTTCTGCTTCGCTCTCTCCTTTGTCTTTTGGACCTGAATCTCTTTAGCTAGTTTCTTAGCCTCTCTAGCCTTCTTTCTCTCCTCAGCTTCCTCAATCTCTTTCTGCTCAGACAAAAGTCGGCGCTTCACCTTTTCCATGTGAGCATCCGACTTAACCATCTCTGCATAATAATCAGCCGGTCTAAGAAAAGGCAGCCCCATCGATTGAAGCTTCTCAAAGGCCTGCCTTGTCCCCTCTAATGCCTGTGTATAGAAAGAAGCCTCCCTTTTCAGATCATCATTCACATCCACCTCTTGCTCTTGATCAATATCAATGGTAAGCTTATGTATCCACCCAGCATTTTCTGGCCAACTAATATCTTGAAGTTTCTCCCCGAGACCATCCCTGTTGTACATGGCCTGTTTCGAAGGCTCGGCCAATTTCACATCCTCCTCTCCTTCTGAATCTGATTCAAATTCAGAAACTTCCTCATTGAGGTCACTCACATCTTCATCTTCAAATCCATCCTCATCAGAAAAGGTTGATTCTTTATGAGGAAGCTCCATTACAACAAACCTGTCAAAAAGAAAAATTAAAAAGAAAAATTAAAAAGAAACAATATCAACATCCAGACTGTCAAGAACTCACGATAATTCAACTCTAGCATTGCTGCCTTAGGGAAAATTCCGAGAAAAAAATACGTCTATTTATTAGCATGTAATCGATTAAACTCCTAGGATCAACAACTAAGCTAAATAGATAAGCATCATGCACTCACAAATGAGTTAAATTTGTAATCCCAGAAAGAGGGGAAAAAAATTAGCTCTCTATTTGGCTCACGAGAAACGGATTAAAAAAATTGAAACATAATTATCAATAAAATCTCAAGATATTCGTTAACGGTTCTTTAAGGTAGAACTAAATAATGAATTGAATATAATATAAATTAAATTAAGCAGAGATTGCGAAAGAAAAAAAAAAAAAAAAACCTTTTTGTTGCGGCTTTTGAAGACTGAAAACCTCTGTAAAACCCTAGCCAAACTTTGCAAGATGGTTCTATCAAGAGCGTACTTCGGTGAGTAAAATTTAGACTTTTGGCGGGCCGGGTAAGACCAGGCGTGTCATCAGCGAATTAGGCTTAATACGTGGTCCAAGTAGAGCACTAAGCCCAAATAACATGGAACCCAACTCCATCACTAAGTCTTGAAATTGGTAATTAACAAATATGACCCTTGAGTTTTTTTAAAAAAGCAAAGAGAGAAAAAGATTGCTTTTATTAACACACGCATCCTTTTCTAGCTTCTACATTTACGCTCAACCAGCGGCCCAGGAGCATGATGTACATACAAAATAAAGCCAATCAGGCAATCAAAAGCATTCACGTCACCCTCCCAATTCCCAAAATGAACGGTCGAGATTCAATCACTCGGCGACGGACGCTTGCATGATTTTGCCACTAGACCTCGTTAAATGTACGACTCTTCAAACAAAAACGAACCAGTTCCTGGCAAGCCTCGTTGAAGCAGCAAAGAAATAGGAAACAAATGGCCACGATCAACGCCGTCAAAGCTCGTCAGATCTTCGACAGTCTCGGAAATCCCACCGTTGAAGTAAATGTTATTCCTTTTTTCGCCAATGTGATTGTTTATCTATCATAAAATAAGAGAAAAAAAAATAAGTACTCTTTTATTCTTTGATAACGATGATAAAACATATATGTATGAGGCCATTTTTAAACAGGTTGATGTGAGTCTCTCTGATGGAACCTTGGCTAGGGCTGCCGTCCCAAGTGGTGCTTCAACTGGTATTTAAGTAAATGATGATGACGGTTTTGATTGTTCTGTTGTGTTAGTACTGAACAATGAACATGCATGAATCAGTGACCGATTCAGTCACTCATATGACGGCCTTTTTCAGTTTTAGATTTAATAAATTATTGAGTAGAATGCCATACTTATAGCGGAAAGGAGTAATAGGTAATTTTGTAAGTTACAATATTGATCATCCAACAGATGAGTGCCACCACTTGAGATGAAAATATTGAAATATTACTTGGGAAGTCTACTGTTCTTTTACAGATAAATTTATAACTTGCTGTTTTTTTTTTTTTTTTTTTGTTTACGCTTGTCTGATTTAATCATAAAAGGTATCTACGAAGCATTAGAGTTGAGAGATGGACGATGGGATTACCATGGAAAGGGTGTTCTCAAGGTATTTGATTTATGCTAAATGAACTTTTTTGAAAATTAAAAAAAAAAAAAAACTCTCGGTCTTAAGCTCTGTGCAGCCTAAGTAGATTATTTATGTTTGTTTTTTGCAGGCTGTGCAGAATGTGAACTCAATCATTGGTCCTGCCTTGGTCGGCAAGGTATTTTATGGAACTTCTATATTTGATATATTCTTTAAAGAATTCATATTTGAGTGTAGCTAGTGATACTTATGTTAGTTTGTTGCTGTTGTTGTTGCATATACAGGACCCAACAGAGCTGACTCAGGTTGACAATTTCATGGTGCAACAGCTTGACGGTACAGTTAATGAATGGGGCTGGTGCAAACAGAAAGTATGTCATTCTTTCAATATTATTCTCCTGATTATGGCTTTCTGTGATGTTTCAATTTTTTAAGGAATAATGACATGTTCTTCTTCTTTTGATTTATTCAGCTTGGAGCTAATGCTATATTGGCAGTGTCACTTGCTGTTTGCAAAGCAGGTGCTATGGTGAAGAAGATCCCTCTTTACCAGGTATGCAACCGGTTAGCTGATTTGTCTGATTTTATAGACATCCATTAAGCTTTTATCTCTTTACTTGCAGCACATTGCCAATCTTGCTGGAAACAACACTTTGGTCTTGCCTGTTCCTGCTTTTAATGTCATCAATGGAGGTTCACACGCAGGCAATAAGCTGGCAATGCAGGTAATGTTGCTCTAAGAACTTCTGTCACTATGTCAAAATCCCTTTTATAATTGAAGTTTTCACAATTTCCTTTTTTCCCTCATCTTTAGGAGTTTATGATTCTCCCTATCGGGGCATCTACTTTCAAGGAAGCAATGAAGATGGGTGTTGAAGTGTACCATCATCTGAAGGTGTTTGTTCCGCTCTTTTCGCTTCTTCACTTTTGTGCTACTGTTTGAGGTGCATTATCGTCAGGCTTATCATGTGAAAGTTGCAACTTGTATGTTCTTGCAGGCTGTGATCAAGAAGAAGTACGGACAAGATGCCACAAATGTTGGTGATGAAGGGGGCTTTGCTCCGAATATTCAGGTTTATAATTGGTCGTTTAATTTATTTATTTTTTCTTTTTTTTTTGGGTTTACCCAAGTAGTTACAATTACTTTCTAAGTAATTGTTTGTGATAAGTATGGAATTTCCTTTTAATATTATATGTGGGTTAACACCGGACTGAAGGCTTACTATGTCTAATTTTCAGGAAAGCTATGAGGGCTTTGAACTGCTGAAGACTGCCATAGCAAAAGGTGGATACATTGGAAAGGTTAGTGTGATTTCCTCGTTATACCTCTCATATACAGAATCAAATCTTGCATTGCTTGGCCTGTTCTATACATGGTGCTAGCTTGCTATCTGATTCTTGTAGTTGCTTGCAGATTGTAATTGGGATGGATGTTGCTGCTTCAGAATTTTATGATAGCAAGGATAAGACCTATGACTTGAATTTCAAGGAAGAGGCATTGCTCTTACTTTTCTCAATGGTTTATATCTATTTTTTATTGCATGATGATACGCAAATTTTGACATTACTTCTGATTTAAAAAACCAGTTTTTTTCTTTTCTTTTCTTTTAGTGCATGCTGAAATACATGATTTTCTTAGAATAGCTGAGAAAATGACTATTCCTTTATGCAGAACAATGATGGATCACAAAAAGTATCCGGAGACGGTTTGAAGAATGTGTACAGGTCAGTCATATCTGACCATCCAATTGTGTCCATTGAAGATCCATTTGATCAGGATGACTGGGAGCACTATGCAGAGCTGACAGGTAAAATTGGAAGGCATGTGCAGATAGTTGGTGATGACCTCCTTGTCACAAATCCGAAGGTGATGACCTCTTTACTGTGGAACAAATATCTAATTAACTGTCTTGCAAGATCTAACATAAAATATTCTGGTTGCTGCAGCGTGTGGAGAAGGCTATTAAGGAGAAGACTTGTAATGCTCTTTTGTTGAAGGCAGTACCAGCTGCCTTTGCCGTCCTCAAGTGGATCTAGAATTTCTTTCCACATGATGTTTTAGGTCAATTTATCTGTAGCTTTTGGCTCACTGCAATTGACTTCCTATTTCTCACTGGGAAGGTAAACCAAATTGGTTCTGTAACTGAAAGTATTGAAGCTGTGAAAATGTCCAAACGCGCTGGTTGGGGTGTTATGGCAAGCCATAGAAGGTATGGCATGCTTTTGTTTTCTGGTACAAAAGTTAATGGCGTATACCGTTTCATTATTTATGTGATTCTCTTGTTCAATGCAGTGGTGAAACTGAGGATACCTTCATAGCAGACCTTTCTGTTGGGTTGGCAACCGTAAGTGTTCTTTCCAAGTCAAGGGTGTGTTTCTTTGTTTTATCATCGAATTTATTTGGTTGGTTCAGAAACTCCACTTTCAGGATTCGTTGTTCAAGGGTGGACATGTGGGTTACTCTAATATGCTATGTTCATGCTCAAAATTATATTTAAATTTTGCGAAAAGTTTTTTTTTTATTACTATAAATACATTGGATTAATTAAAAGTGAGTCTTCGGACATAACATTCCCTGAAGTAAGCTAATAGATATACAGAGTGTGAAAAGCCTTTACTCTTCTTATAAACTACCTTTTGAAGTGGCTTCAAGGCTTAAAGTTTTTCTGTAGGCATTATAAAGTTTTCTGTTGCCCGAGCTTATTTGTCCCAATATTTGCTGATGTTTGAAACAGGGCCAAATCAAGACGGGAGCTCCTTGCAGATCAGAACGCCTTGCTAAGTACAATCAGGTATAAGCAATGTCTTGCTCTTTGCTCGAGAAGATATTTTTAGAGCTCTATCTCTTCATGTCCATCTTTGCACTTAAAAGCATAGTAATCTAGTCTTGCATTCTATCTATGGGAGCTCAATATCCAGGAGTCATATACTCGACTATCATTTTCTGAATTGCAGCTCCTTAGGATAGAGGAAGAGCTTGGACCTGCAGCCATTTATGCTGGGACAAAGTTCAGGGCACCAGTGGAGCCATACTAAGCCATGACATTTATGTATTTTTGAGTGAGAAGCATAAGGTGGTGTTCAAACCAATTGCCATTGGAAGCACTTATTTAGGGGTAAATGTTGACATCTCATTAAAGTAGGATCCGTTATCTGCCTGGGAACGATGGCATTTCGATGTGTTTTTGGAGGTTGGAATGCTTTATTGGGAACAGTTTTCATAGATGAAATTCTAATATAGACATAGACGTCTATAGCAATGTCCCAACCGTAACATTTCGTTGTATGTATCATCATGTTCGTGAGCCAACTTCAAATATTGGTCGCATTTTTCTGGTACATGGAAAATCAGTACCACATGCTTTCATGGATGATTATCTTTTAAGATGATGAACAGATTATGCTGATAAGAAATGTTAATATTGGAGCCGGATTTGAGCTGAGTTTATGTAAGATCATCAACGGCAACTCAAATTCACAAAAACCCCCGTTCCTCAGAATTCTGTTCATGGCATCACTTTTGCACATTCATGTATCAGAATTCTCATGAAATATTTATCAATGATCCTGCAATTATTCGGTGAAATGAGTATGCCCTTTCTTCAACATCATCTAATACCCACAAGAGTTGAAAAAATGCACTTAAATTTGGCTTTACCAAAATTAGAGTGCCACCATTAGAATCCCAGTTATTCATTATGAGTATTTTTAGAAATGAACACGAATACGAGCAATCTACCTTTAGGTGAGACATATGAAAGTGCAGACTAAAAAGCATGCAACAATGTTTAAGTTGCCAAATTTTTTGTCATTTCTTTCTTTCATCTGAGGGAACATAGCACTATTTCAACACGTTTTTAATTTTTCAATAATAAAACACAATTTTTTCTCACATGGCAAACATCAAACTACTCAATATTGGGACATATGATGACGGTGAACTTGTACAATTGCAAAAAGAAACCGATAATCTCTTTTAACACATCAAAACTCCTGGATCCATCTTGTCCGCTGGCCATTTAGCAGTAAATAATAACTCCAAACCTGATGAGTAACACATAAACAATCCAATCAACGAACATCTATCAACTCCACGTCAAACACAAGCCAGGAGTTTGGCGGTATCTTTCCACCAGCACCTTCAGCCCCATAACTGGAAGTAACCAGAGGAGCAAAAAAAAACACTTAGCCAAATAAGTTGAATAAGTAAAAATAAAAATAAAACCCAGTTTGGCCAGACTGAAAATATCAAGGACAGAGGACAAACAAAAGATTCCTTAAGAAATGCAGTAACTTTTATGATTCACCAAAATAAGGAACAAGGTTGGATGATAAAAAGGATATGATAAATTAAATATGCTGAAATATTGACTTTGCATACCCCATTGATGGAGGAATTGTAAGTCTCCGTTTGTCTCCAACACGCATGCCTGAGGATTTTTTAACAGAAAAGCACATTAATGCATTAAATGAAATTTAAATACAAACAACGAGAAAAGTCTAGATGAAGGGAATACCATTGACCCCAACATCCCATCCCTTTATAACTTCCCCAACACCTGCAAGATTAAAAGAAAATACCTAAATAAACAAATAAACAAGTAAAGTATCCTCCTTCTAGAGTATTGATAAGACATTACCAAGGCGGAACTTAAAGGGTGCTCGTCCCACATTAGAGTCAAATATTTTTCCATTCTTCTTTAGTTTGCCAATATATCGGACACTGACCTGAAAGCAAACAACACATTCAGAAATTAGAAGTGCAATGTACGTCCGCTAATTTCCAATTATTGCAGCGAACCTCGTTAGATTTTATGTATATTGATTCTTCTATTACCCAACAACATATCTGCTTTTAGTGTTCTCATATTGGTTAGCTTGTAAGTACATGATGAAAATAAGAGAACATTTAGAGCCCAGACAAACAAAAGCAAGAACTGAAAAAATATCATCACCGATGGAACAAAATACTTGAGTCATAACATAGGTGGTCAAGTAATCAGAAAATTGATGAACATATAATAACCTGCTTTCCAGGAGAAGCTCTTTTGCCATCAGGTTTGCCCATCGCAACCTCCTCGATAACCAATCCATTTGGAAAGGTTCTCACTTGAGAAGATTTAGCTTCAGATTGCACCTGCTCAGTTGCTGAAGCAGGCTCCTTCTTTTCTTTCACAGCTGAAATAGTTTGATCTGTTCTTGTGTTGCCTTCATTTTCCTGGGCCTTCTTCTTCTTCCTTTTCCTCTTTTTCTTCTCAGAGAGATTGTCACCAGGTGCATCATCTGCTTTATTGTCAAGGTCCCTGCAATGCATAAAGCACTCATGCTCAATTTAATTCCCATTAAATTATGAGCAACAGTAGTAAATAAACATATGTAACATATAAATCTCCAACCAACAATGTGAATGGGCATATCTGAGAGAAAATAATATTGTATGTACCTTAAAGTCCACAATATTTTATTCATGCTATACATTGAAACGTGTTAGTAGGTGAAGTCTAAAAAATCTCATGCAGGAGAAAACAACTCATCCAATCAATTTGGATATCAAATAGTAATGAGAGCAGAAATAGAACTGGAGTCAGAACACATCCCTATTACTCATACATTGCCACGTAAGCGTGAATATACCATACTACAGAATGGAAGGTGGCAAATCTCACATCTGGTTCACATTCTGGCTCTTCAAGTCATGCTTATTTTCACCATCTAAAACAGCATTGGTCTCATCATCAGTAATGCCTTTGTAAACTTGTTCGTCTTCACCCTTTTCCTTTTGTTTCTTCTTCTTCTTCTTCTTTTTCCTGAAATCAATTTTAGAAGCCACTTCAGTATGATTAATCCAGTATTCAGCAAGCATCCCTGCTTACTGAATCCAGAATTACCATGCCTCTGAGTTACCCAAACAGGAAACCCGATGACAAAATTGAAATTCCAATATAATCAGGAATTGATTGCACATATACTCCTCCTCAATGGCCTCTTATCTCACCTTTCTTGCTGCTCATCTTGGCCCGTACTTTTAACTTTTCTCTTTTTGCCTGTATCCTGATCACTGCTTGCTTTCTTCTTCTCAGAGTCTTCACTAGTTTTCTCACCATTCTCTTCATCTGCCATCACTTGGGCCTCTCGAGAAGTTACCTTGCTTTTATGTAAGGTAGATATAGGAAAGCCATCTTCATCTTCACTTTCAAGTTCTGGCACACCAGTAGCATTCTTGACAACAATTTGTCGCTCAGACTCACTTGATACATCCTTCTTCTTTAGACGTTTTGGTTGATCATTTCCATTCGTTGGTTTATCATCATCCTCTATCTCCTCAATTACAACTGCCAAAAAAGAAAGAAAAAAACAAAATGCAAACATCTTAGGGACTTGAGCAATTGCAAATCACAACATTAGAATATTCCACAATATGATAAAAATCCAGTAAACAAACATTAAAAAATGAATACATAAGGCAAAAACATTGACCACGTAATAAACTAAAAATATCACTACAATGGAACAATAGAGAACTGCTAGTACACAAAAGACGGAAAAAAAAAAGCAGCAATGAATTCTGTACTGCCAGTTTAACTTATAATATTTTAGTTAAAGAAGCTCCATAAGTTCCATACATTCAGTAGAGTAACTTAACTCCAGCAATCATCTTGAAGAAATTTGTAAATAGAACATAAACATATTTAGGATCTTATTAACATTTGAAACGTCATTAGATTATGTTGTAAGGCTGAACAACATATCAATAACGACAAAAGGAATCTTGCGGCTCCAATTAGTTAAAATTTACAACGAAAGAAAAGGGAGGGGGAAAAAAGAAAGAGAGAGAGAATGGTAAATTACCTCCACTACTGGGAACAGATGAGTAGAATTCTTCATTGTCGTCATCGTCAATGAAGTCATCCCCATATTCATCCTCAGTATCAAATCCTGATGACTCATCTGTTTCAGTCTCTGCAATGTCCTCCCCATAAGAATCACTTCGTATTAAGGTAATGGATTACAAGAATACCACGGAACGGATGCAAAGTTGAAAACTACAATTAAGTAAACAAATACTTTAATTTTGAGAATTTATTATTCCAATTTAATTAATTAAAAAGGATACGAATCATATTCATCTCGAAGGTGATCTCCACTCTCAGCCTCAAAGTAGCCAGCAAGATGGATGCTTCGTGGACCCTTTACTGAGAAGACCACCACATCATCCTCAGCAAATTCAAGTTTCAAGGAGCAAGACTCATTCTTATTTGGTAATAAAGAACACAAGAAAATTGGGCTTCTATCTCCGACAGAACACTGAAGTATGCTCTTCTCAGTCGATGAACCAAGGCCTAAGGTTGCCTGAATTCAAAACAACATAAAACAAAAAGTTTCCAAATGCAGGTTTTAACATGTTCAAGAAATGTAAGCATTCAAGTGAAACTGTAGAAACAACCGGGGTGTTAATCCAACTTACCAGACTCTCAACGTCTAAATCATTTAATAAAATCTACATAGCCACTAAAACCTGGCACGCATAATGTATCACCTAAGACAAACTAACAAGCCTAAACCTTAACCATGGCCACATAAACCCTCCTACGTCATCCAACTTTATCTCGTGTATTGTTGCACGTTTATCATAAATATCAGAGACCCTGTTATACATATCTTAAGTCCCATCATATGAAAACTGCAGCATGCATATAAACACCAAAATAAAAATTAAAAACAAAAGCTGAAAATGTAACATTCTAACACAAGTGACAAAGTAAACATACCTGAGTTACATGAAGCTTTCCAGGCACATTGTCCGAATGATAAGGGTGAGCTTTTCCTGATTTCACTTCAATCCCTAATTGGGGGAAAAATGTAGGACAAAAGTTGAATTATTTAAATTAAACTTGGGTTTTACAAAATATCCACTATGAATTCTCACAAATCAAACACCTTGAACAGAGAAATCAATATTATAAAAGAATGTATGTTGAAATAAATTAAATTAATTAGAGGGACTTAAAGAGAGAAACTGACCCCAAAAGCCCATTTTTTCTCAGTGAAAATTGGTTCAGGAATGGTGTAAAATTGACAACTTTTCTCTAAAACCCCAAACTACTCCTCGCTTTGGCTGATAAACCCTAACATAAAGTAGGGTTTTATTTGGGTGCTCGTAGCAGCATGGAAAGCGCCTGTTACCACAATGCTACCTTCGAGTGCGGATGCCAATGGGTCGGGTTACGCTCGGGCTTCGCTCGACCCGATCACTCAAACAAAAGCCCGACTCAAAAAAAAAGCCCAGTCATTTAAATTTTGAGTCAGATCTCAAATTGGGTCAGGGTTGGGTCAGGTTTTGTCGAGCCAGACCATGATTTTTTAAAAAGATTTTTTTATATTTAAAAAATTAACATAACCTCTCATATATATTAAAATTTAACATAAATATAAAAATTATTCAAGGTCTCAACCATATAATTAAATAAATCATAAAATAAATATAAATATAAATTATGTATTTTTTTTTTAAGATTTAGAGCTGGGTTGAATCAATTCAAATAAGACTTGAATCTTGATTAGAATTTAATCGATCCCTAATATTTAGGACCAAAGCTGACTCATAATCCTTAAATTCTAGTTGGGTCAATTGGGGTAAAATTTGAGCTGAAATTTTTACTATCCACGCTTTCAGGGAAGAACAGAGTGTCAAGAGTCACACACCTTGACACGTGCAAACTATATAGGGTCATGAACTTTCTAGACAATTCATCTCTTGTTGTAATTTTTCCTTTAAGTTACATTTTAAATGTGTCTGAATAAAATTTGAAAAAAAAATATCGATTGCATAGAGTGATATAATAGGAATAAATAAAAAATAACTTTTTTTTGGTTGTCGTTAATAATTTTTTAATTTAGGGTTAATAAAAAATTAAGAAGGATTAATGAACGGGTGAGTTGACGATCCTATCCTATTGCTGGAATCTATTTGTTTCTCGATTGTCATGCTACTTTGGCAATGAAGGGATGATGCTTTGTCTTTTATTGTTGACAATAATTTCTTTAAAATATTATCTTCACAAGTGTGTTTGAATATTTATTAACGTCAAATGATTTTTTCTTCTTTTTTCTCTTTGGCTAGATATTAGAATTTGAATATGACTAATATGTTTTGTTCTCATTTGGCCATTATCTTATTTAAAATATTTAAGGATTTATTGTTGGGATGATTTCTTTAGTTTTTAGAGAAAGACTTGAGGGAAATTAAAGTCAAAGACATCATCAATTTGACAATTCCGATGGTCAAGTTAGCAGGGAGAGGAAGGTAAGATTCTATGAAACTCTTAAAAAAAATATGGAGAAGAGATGAAAGAGGGAAAAAAAATTTTTTTTTTTTTTTTTTTTTTGGTGATGAGATGGACTTAACCTTTTGTATTAAAGTAATTTTGAGAGCATCTTTTATCCTTTTTAGATACGTGATAAACTGCAATAAACTATACCTCTCCTAAGATACGAGTCTTTAAATAATATAATTTTTTAACTTAAGTCATTAAGTATTTTGGGATTGATATGTATAGAGATATCTATTTTTAGGTCAAGAGATTATCTTTAGCGACAATAAGTGTTATCCTTTAATTGACTAATTTTGAATGAGCGAATTGGGTTTCAAAGTTGTTACCATCTCTACTAATTGCTTTACTTTTGTTTGGGGTGGTCCTTTCTCTCTATATCAAGATGCGTAATCGTTAGGAAGGATTTAGGCTGGTCCTCGTGGGATTCATGCTAACATGCATTAATTCTAATAGGAGTCCTGTCATTGTTAGTATAGCCCCTGTGGGAGATGTCGCCACACTTCGACATTAAGTAGGGGACATCCTCTAAATTTTTCATATATTAAGGCGACTGACACCCTCTCACTTTATTTTTTCCATAATACCCTTGACCTTTGAACTCCCGCTTTAGACACGTAAAGGGCTTTATAGAGAGAACATGCCCCTATACGCGTGGCGTCACTTCATTGGGCTTGTTTAAATCTTACCACCACCAAGTTTGCCTAAAATGGGTTTGCTAAATTGGTGTCTGGTGTAATAATTTTCTACTTGTCCACAAATTACATTGTCCTTGAACGTCATGTGCAGTCTAGCAATATAACAGAAACAACCCCCATAATTTTAATTAATTTCTTTTTTGGTGGACCACAAATATGATATGAGTTAGGTTAATGGGCGCTCTCGTTTTCTTTTTTTTGGTGAAAATTTTGGAATAGGCCTCGCCCATTTGTTACATGAAAGTGAACGCACGTTCATATAATAATTTTCTCTTGGAAACAATTATGAAAATTAAGCTGTAATTTCTTTTCAAGTTCGTGGTGGATCCAAAAATACTGAATCGATAAGGTTAAATTTTTTTATTTTAATAAATATAAGATGGAAAAAAATTTAAACGACAAAATTGTATGCTTTCAATTGGATGTCATCCCCATTGGGGGTATTTAATCGAGATTAAAAATTATAAATAAACTGTTAATTTATTTGAAATAAAAATCCTTGTTTGTCTTAATAGCTCAAACATTAATCATAGGTAACAAAAGTAACAATGAACGCACAATTATTCAAATAAATATCTGATCATTAAATCAAGAAACCACAAGTTAATTTTAGTCACTTAAATTAAAGTAAATTTGGGTGGAGTAAAAGATAATCCAACTATCTAATTTAATTTATTTTTTTTTTTTTTGTTATAATAAATTTGATGGTATGTGACTTGCGTTGGATTCCACCATAACTACTGCGCCGCTAAAGGAATACATATACAACGCACAATTAAAACACGTGCACAAAATACGTATATTATTATTATTATTATTATTACATTGCCTTTTTGTATTCTTTCAGTCTCATCTCATGATGATTATTATTAATGATGATAGAATTTTATTATATTTTGTTACATGTTTGATATTAATTAATATCCCATTACCAACAACCCACCGTTTGCAACAAAATCTATATACTAGCCGAAATTGTTGAATCTTTTTTTACCCAAAAAAAAAAAATCAAATCGATTTTTCTTGAAACTTATACAATCAATCAAAGTTATCAAAATCAGGTTCATGATGGGATCTGGTATAATGTTATTGACAAATTTGAGAGGTTAAGATAGAAATCAATGAAAGATTTTCCGAGAAAATTATGTTGGGGAATCTTTGTCACTATAATGAGAATATAAACCCCGATGGGTCCAATTTTCTCTACCTTTCAAACTTTAAAATCATTACTGAAAATCCCACCTCCAATTAATTAAAGTGAGAATGACCTTGCAGAAATTAATTATAAAGTTTTAGGTGAAAATGCTAATCACCTCTCAATTCTCATCCTCACAGAACCGCCAACTTTTTGACTTTTTATTTTCATTTTCATTTTTATTTTTATTTTATTTTATTTTTCTCACCCCACATATTACCGGCCTGTACTTCATATTTTTGTATAAATTTTTTTCATGTTTTATGAAAATAGATCCTGGATGATTATTGCTTCCGTCATCCTAGTAAATCATCATTAAAATATTTTATTATACGACATGTTTAAAAGGGTGAAAGTATTTGTATTCAAAAAAATATTATGAACATTAATATTTTAATTAAAATTCACAACACTAACATACCCATAATCAAATTTATAAATCATAACTTTCATTATTTTTTTAATTTCATCAAATTATATTCTGAAAAAGAAAAAAGTAATCAAATTATGAAATTCAAGTCCGCGTAATGATTCATTTTTCAATTGTTCATATGGTTCAAAAACTTGATTTACTTGAAATATGTAGTGAAAATTGATATTAAAGTATGCATTACGAGGGAGGGATGAAACCTTATTTGTTAGTTGAGACCCATGCAAGAGATAAAAGAGTTCCAAAGTGGATTGAAAATACATCAAAGTTTGCATTGGAGGGCAGAGGGGTGTTTAAAGACGAAAACTTATTTGTTAAATCAATTGTTATACTCTAATTTTTTTTTAATTACATGAGATTAATACTCAGATTACAACTCATATTATATGAGATTTACAACTGATATTTACAATCAGATAATTATTGAGAGTAGTTTACATTAATTCTTATATAACACTGTCTTGATTTTACCATCTCTAATATTTGAGGGGTGTCTACTCCACTCACATTTTCAAAAAGAAAAAAACTGTCTTTACTTAATCATATATCATAATTAAGGAAGAAAATAAACCCCTACATGCATCGCGGGGGTCCAACCGTTGCCCTCACAGTTGTAAGTGCAGGGTCCTGGCCACTGGGTCAAAGGCCCAGTGGTTAATTGTTATACTCTAAACTTAAGTTAATATTTTGAATAGAAAATGAGTAAGTTTCAATAATCTTTAAATTATCCTCTTAATTATTGTAAACTTCAATTATGTTTTATTTATATTTAAGAAAAAGGAAAAAATGGGGGTGTGTTCCTAAAAGTAAGTTGAGGTTTATTATAATTGAAAGGTATTTTGAAGATTATCATTCTACGAAGAGGTAATGGAAAATTAACTTAATTAAAAATAATGCGATCTGAAATATGAAAGACTTCCTACTCCGATCTTTTTATCTTTTCATTTCAGAATTCTAAACAAAAGGGTGCTCTTGATGCTGATTGAATTCGAAATTAGGTCTCTTAAGTAAAATTATGTTATATTAGATAAATATTTTACATGTCAAAGAGTCTATAATTGAAGATACAATTATTTTCAATTCTTATAAGAATGAGAAACGTCGTATCTCTGGGCGCGGTTTAAATTATTGATTTACGTAATTAAAAATAATCAATTAGATTTATGACGAAACTTGAACCTGCGTGGATTAGTAGATGGTAATGCTCGCACACAATAAAAAATTAAGATACAATAGTCTATGTTGGCAACTACTTCCACCAAACGGGTAGTATGATTTAGCCATCGCCATCACAAAAGAAATAGTAAAGCACTCGTTAAATATGCTTTTAAAATTGCTTATAGTTACACCCAATCATGCTCATGTGTGCCCATCATATCCCTCTGCAAAATAGGAGCAATCATTATTGAACATTTTTATCATGTAGCTAGTGACAATCCACCTAAATGCGTTTCTACTTTCTACATAACCAATGATTTTTATTTTTCGAAATTTAATATTTTTAAAAATTGATTATATTATTATGGTATCCTTATCTTCGTCTTGTCTAATTGGAATTGCTGGAATCCAATTCTTCCTTTTTTTAGCAAACCGTTTGCAAGCTTGTTCAGATTTGGGTTCAAGTAGCACTTAACAACATTGAATTACAAATTTTTTTTTTTTTAGGGCTTTTTTTCTACTCCACATTGAAACATCTCTTTAAAATTGACCATCCAAATGAATCATTTATAGTTGAAATTAATTAACTTTTAAAGAGATATTTATTTATACCCACATTTACGAGGAAAAATATTTGATTCCTTATAAAAGATCAATAATCCAAGTGTCTTTAAGTTATGATTGGTTGCTGGAATAAAGATAGGATTAAATTAATTTTCAGGATAAAAATTTTTAATTTTAGTCCAAGACTAAAGGTTGTTTCTTAAATGTCTGAAGTATGAAATTTTATTAATTTCAAACATTTTTAAAAATATGCTTGTTTGTTTTTTGAAACTTATGTCTTATTTTCAGACATTTACATTTGAATATAAAAAGTAAACTTTTGTAACTTTTATCTGAATGGAAAAAAGTCTGAATGACAAGTAAATATTATATTTCAAAAATATCTCTGTAAAATAATTTATTTCCTAAACTATAAAATCTAATCTTCCTTTTTTGTTTTAATTTACAAGGACATAAATGTTAAATAATTGAATTTAAGATGTTTTTTATTGTAAAAACAAATAAAATACCACTTAAATTCAGATATTTAAAAAAGAAAAACAAACATGTCATTCAAATTTTCATATTCAGACTTATTAAGATTTTAGAAAAATTCAAATCCATTTAGATTTCAGATAAAAAAAAGAAACGCTACCTAAGTTTGGCCGTCTGCATTAAGAAATTAGTCTAACTCTTAGGCCAAAATTTTTGAGATTTCATGGATTTAGATAGAATTAATTATGATATCTTAGTTTAAACCAAACTGGAAATGAATAATTAAAATTTTTATTTAATAATTTATTTTAACTTGCATTTAGTTTAAGATTAAATATAAAAAATTCTACTTCAATAATTTATATAAGCTATTATTTAATGCAAAACATAAAATTATTCATTTTATAATAATTATGTATATTAATTATTAAATTCAGCAACTAGTAGTAAAGCAATTTAATAAAAATAAATAAACTATTTAGATAGTTGTGTTTGCTTCATTGAATTAAATTAAATTAAATTAAATAAAAAATGAAAAGGTTGAGAGTTAAGCTAGCATTTTCAGTGTATAATAAGCAATAATCACGGCACGAGACCTTTATGGCTTTAACACAGTTGACATTGGCGTGAGTTTACTGGCAGTCTAAGCAAGAATCTTTCAATTATAATCAGACATAAGATAGATGATAGATGGATAGATCTAGTCTCGTCTCGTCTCGTCTCGTCTCGTCTCATCTCATCAGGCCCATGTCTTTATAATATTTACTTAATTACAATAAAATGGTAGCGCTACATCAACATGATGCAATCCCCAAACGATTGAAAAAAAAACATTATTATATATACAATAATTAGCCACGAGTTGCACGTATTAGCAAATTACATTCATTCCTTCCTTCCAAAGAAGAAAATAAAAAAAAAAACACACAAACATTAACAAACAAACACCTCCTTGTCACTCTCTCTCTCTCTCTCTCTCTCTCTGTCTTCCCCTCTTCAATGCCAGTCAACTGAAGTTAAACATTTCCACAAACACCTTACAAACGCACTCAACTTCTTACGTCGCGTTTGGCTGATCACATCACATGTAAGAGTATCACGTCCAAACGCTGCCCTTGTGTCTCTTTTTTTATTCTTGGTTAATTAAGATTGTAAACATAAGTACTCAAAAATGGCTTCTGCAAATACGACGCCGTCGCCACTCCTGCCACCACAAACTGACGTGTCATCATCTCTAGCGACAACTGCCACTGCGACCACAGACGACGTCGCATCGAAGGCCGTGAACAAGCGGTACGAAGGCCTGATGATGGTCCGAACCAAAGCCATTAAAGGCAAAGGCGCGTGGTACTGGGTGCACTTAGAACCGATCCTCGTTAAGCACCCCGAAACCAATCTCCCGAAAGCCGTCAAGCTCAAATGCTCCTTGTGCGACGCCGTTTTCTCCGCCTCCAACCCTTCGAGAACCGCCTCCGAACACCTCAAACGCGGCACCTGCCCCAATTTCGCCGCCGTTTTGAAACCGCATTCCCTCTCCCCGTTACCGCTGTCCTCCTTCGCAGCATCCCCGCCGCCAGTCCACGTCACCAATAACGGCAACGGTAACGGTAACAGAAAGCGGAGTAAGAACCAAACACAAGCACGAACAGGCAACATCAACAACAACTCGTTAGCGATAGTTGCGTCAACGCAGTCGCCACATTTGGTTCTGTCTGGCGGGAGAGAAGATTTGGGGGCGCTAGCGATGTTAGAAGATAGTGTGAAGAAGCTTAAGAGTCCTAAAACAAGGCCTGGTCCTGTGTTAAGCAAGGACCAAATCGATTCAGCGGTTGAGTTATTGACTGATTGGTTCTATGACTCATGTGGGTCGGTCTCGTTTTCGAGTTTTGATCATCCTAAGTTTAGAGCCTTTCTTAGCCAAGTGGGGTTGCCAGTTGTGTCGCGTAAGGAGGTTTTAGATGCTAGGCTTGATAGAAAGTTTGTTGAGGCAAAGACTGAGTCGGAGATTAGAATTAGAGAGGCAATGTTTTTTCAAGTTGCTTCTGATGGGTGGAAGATTAGAACTTGTGGTGGTGATGGTGATGATGATAATCTAGTTAAGTTTACGGTTAATTTGCCTAATGGGACTAGTGTGTACCAGAAGGCTTTGATTACTGGAGGGTCAGTTTCGTCTAAGTTCGCGGAGGATGTTTTCTGGGAAACGGTGATGGGAATATGTGGTAATGGTCTTCAAAGGTGCGTTGGGATAGTTGCTGATAAGTATAAAGCAAAGGCGTTGAGGAATTTGGAGACTCAGAATCAGTGGATGGTGAATGTGTCTTGTCAACTCCAAGGGTTTTTGAGTTTACTTAAAGATTTTGGTAAAGAGCTTCCGGTGTTTACGAGTGTTAGGGAGACTTGTTTGAAGATTGGAAATTTTGTAAATAATAAACCGCAGATTAGGAGTAGTTTAAGAAAGCAAAAGATGGTGGGGCTTGAGTATGTTGAGTTGATTCGAGTTCCTTCAAACAAATGTGACTGCAGAAATAGCTTTGTGCATTTTTTTGCAATGTTGGAGGATGTGTGGAGCTCTGCCCGTGTGCTCCAAATGGCCGTGTTGGATGATTCGATGAAGGTAAGTTGTATGGATGATCCGGTTTCTCGGGAAGTTGTTGCAATCATTCAAAGTGAGGTGTTTTGGAATGAATTGGAAGCAGTTTATTCCCTTGTGAAGCTCATAAAAGGGATGACTCAGGAGATTGAAGCCGAGAGACCACTAATTGGACAATGCATTCCTCTTTGGGAGGAGCTGAGATCAAAGGTGAAGAATTGGTGTGCCAAATTCAGTATTCCAGGAGAAAATGTTGAGAAAATAGTTGAAAAGAGATTCAGAAAAAATTATCACCCGGCATGGTCAGCTGCCTTTATACTCGATCCTCTTTACTTGATAAAGGATAACAGTGGAAAATACCTTCCCCCGTTCAAATGCTTGACAGAAGAGCAGGAAAAGGATGTGGATAAGCTCATAACCAGGCTTGTTTCTAGGGAAGAAGCTCCTTTTGCATTGATGGAGCTCATGAAATGGAGATCCGAAGGGCTTGACCCCCTCTATGCTCAGGCTGTTCAGGTCAAACAGAGAGATCCTATAACTGGAAAGATGAGAATTGCAAATCCCCAGAGCAGTAGGCTTGTCTGGGAAACTTGCCTTAGTGAATACAAGTCATTAGGGAAAGTTGCAGTGAGGTTAATTTTCCTTCATGCAACCTCATTTGGATTTAAGTGTAACTGGTCCTTTATGAAGTGGTATTGTGTGCAGAGACACTCTCGGGCAAGCCTTGAAAGGGCTCAGAAGATGATATTTGTTGCAGCTCATGCCAAGCTTGAAAAACGTGATTTTTCTAATGAGGAAGAAAAGGATGCAGAGCTGTTTGCTACATCAGGCTGCGAAGATGACATGCTTAATGAAGTCTTTGCCGATGCGTCATCAATGTAATGTTTTTCTTTTGAACTCCTGTAAACTTTTGAAACTGTAGGATTTACTGAATTCTTTTGCCGCTACTCTTTTCTCTTTGTCCATTTTTGCATAGTCCAAGATTTAGAAAGGTATGCTGGGACATAGATATATAGGGAAGCGATTCAACCGCTCTATACTAGAATCGAAGAACTGCATTATTGGAATGAATGATTGATCTCCTGCAGTATGGTTCGCGGAGGAGAGACCCTTTCTTGTTTATAAACATTAACATCTGCAGGCCCTTGAAACGTAAAGAGGAGCGTTTTAGCTACTTCTAGCATTACTAGAGATGTATTGTATCATGATGTTTTGCTTTTGTGTTTACAAGTTCAAAATGAATATTTATTTGTGAATAGCGACCAGAATGAATCATTTGCTGATGTTTTCTGGCATATCTGCTGCTTTTACGGACTGCTTGTAGATGCCTTCTTCAGAAATTTTTACTGTTTATGATTTATAAATTGATGAATAATTTTTCCTTTGTTGAGACAATTGATGGAATAATGATATAAGCATTTAGCATGGATGTTTGAATTTTGTACTAGCTGCTAACATAGTTTATTCTGAAAAGAATTGAACTTTATTATAACTTCTAATGTCCAAAATGGTCACTGGCAGAAATACATATCCAATTGTTTGGATAAATAAAAAGAGAAAAAGGAAAGGAATGATATAAACCAAAAGGCAACAGTAACTAAATTGGAGCTATAGATGATTGGATGTTGTAGTCATCACGTGGATTGGAATTATTATCCCTAGACAAGGATCTATATATCATTAGCACCGCAAATCCTGATTTAAAGTAGGATTCTAAACTGGTGCCATGACATTTATGGATTAATTTCATAAGTAATTTCTGTGTTTTATGTAACTTGAAGGAAACAACAGTTTTGTTATCGTGACCTGTGAAAGAATTATGTGGATAGGATGCCATTTGTTTTCTTTATTTCTAGAGGATCAAAACATTTTGCAAACATTGATATTCTTCATTGACGGAAGTTTTTAACAAATATAGTCATAACTTCAAGATAATTGCCCATTATTTGAAGTTTATGACCTCCATTTACTCCCACCTAAGTTATTATCAAATATTAACTTGCATCAAATGAGGGCAGAACATCTGGTGATGCTAGTGAACAGTTTGTTACAACGATAAATATTAAGGGCATAGCTGATTATGCCATGACTAAAATCATATTTTTCTTCTTCTCTTGCCATATTTTCTGAAATCTTAGCCAATAGGAAAAGTTACTGTTGTTGTTACCAGTTGTATTAATTCATTCGGTCCTCATTTGTAGCCCAGATTTTGGCTTTTAGTTGTTACAAATCCTATCGAGATGACCAGAAGACAAGATGTATAACTGATTCGCATGTACTGTCCATTGTAAAACTCCTTTATTTTTTGTTGGGAGGATGTGCTATATGCATTTGATGCTTTGTTATTCTCACATTTAAATGGATGAATACTTCTTGGGCACAGAATCACTGCCCATTGGCTTGCCTGACTGTAGAAAGGGTTTTCTGGTTCTTCTAATAGACTCTCTCTGTCGCCTATGGGCTCCCACACTTTAAGTGTGATACACTCATATCTTAGCCCTTGATCAGCCATCTTCTGATATCCATTGCGAATTTGAAGATTTCAGTACCTGTAGACACACCCCATATCTGTTGCAAAAATTAGAACCCATTTAAAAATTCTGGGTCCACCATCCCGCTAAAGAATTACTGCTTGAATGGCTACTGGTTCTGCCTCATGATCAGTGATGTAACAGCGTTAAGTAAGAAATGAAACAGAATCTTTCCATGTTTGGGGAATCCTCGATTTTGTTGTTGAATACTATTGGAAATGCAGAGTATGCCATGCTGCATTTTGATGATTAGATGATAGACCAATTAACTTTTCGACTGGAGTAGCCACTACTATAAGATTCTTGATAGAAGTTGTTGCAAAAAGACAACAAAATAGCAAATATCTGAAAGTATTTATTTATTTATTTATTTTTTGGCTGCAGATTAGGGTTTCTGTGAACTGGTTGGGTAAATGGAAATCAGAGTTGATCGTGAGTCAACCTTGGAAGAACTCGAGAGAAGATCTTTGTTGCAGAAGCAGCACTTCTTGCTATCTAACTCATGAATCACCTAAGGTGTCTGTTTCTTGAATACGTGGAGCCCCACCATAAGGAGTGGATGTCCATCTCAGTGCTTTAATTGTCCCTGTCAAAGAAAAGTAAAAGCAAAGGGGCCTTCTTTCCCCTCAGTTTATCTATTTGTTTTTTGTTTTTGCAAAGCTTATAACCCATCATTTCCAGTGACTTTTTTTAACATTGCAAATTATCAGGATATTTCTACTCTCTTGGTGGGACCTTTTTTCCAAACTTTTGATGTCAAAGTTGAAAATTAAGTATTTGAGAGCTATCGGTTAGGGTACCATGATTACTAAAAGAGCATCAAGCAAATTAAAAGCAACGAGCCTTGTTGGCATGAGGAGGCACATACACAGCTGATATTCATACTGCAACAACCTTGAATTGTTTTGCAGTTTCAACGTTTCAGCAAGTGTTTTTGACCATAACGCAGCAGGTTGGTGGATATAATTTTAAGTTATATTTTCATATGCCTTGCAGTCATGTGTATGTGTTTACAAAGTAAAGCGATTTATCTATGTCCAAGCTCTTTGCCTTTATTTTCTGTAAAATGGATTTAACCCATAACGATAATGTTTTGGTAAATGATGTTGGCTGGTTGCTGAACTATGTTGTGAGCATTGTTGTTTATTCATGCTTAGAATATGTTGTGTAAATGACACAGTGCCATCACCAAAGATAAAAAATACAAGTTAGAAAAACATAGAAAAAAAGAGGTGACACATACATATAACGACTCTTTCCTTTTTCTTTTCCTAACACTTGCAGAACTTTGGAGATGGAATGCATGAGATGCCGTTTCTGACAGGTAAAAACAATCAAATCTACAGTACATGCTACAAAATTAGAGATGCACTAACAATAGTTTGGAGGTAATGGGAGAAAAGGAAAAATGAAATAAAATAAAAAATGCATGACAATATAGCAGCTAGTCACTGTGTCCTTTTCCCATAGTAGCAAGGCTGTGCTCTAGTTTGCTCATCATGATTCATGTCACATCTCTAAATTGTAGTTTAGTAGGGTTTTTTTTTTTTTTTTTAATATTCCTTCCTTAGGAAAACCATATCCTATCATTTCCACTTATCATAGGAAACCCATTGTGATCAGTAAAAGTGAATTTCTTGTGCAGTTGAGTTAAATGTGAAAATCAGTGGGCTCCTCATTTTTTACGGTTCTTTTTGGTAGAGTGAATATAATTTATTTAGGTAAATGTTAAGTTACATAATTTACATTTAATTATCGGAACCACATAAATTGTGTGGCCCCACAATTTATGTGGTTCTCATGGTTGAATGTAAGTTACATTAGTTGTAATTTAGGCTCTCCCGTATTTATCTTTGGTTTACCTTTGCTACTCAATTTGGTGAAGATATGCAGGACTCTGTCAGTTAAGGGCAGTAATGCCGATTGCTCACCAACCAGAAAGGGAAGCTCTTTTACCGGTATGGTATGGCTCATTTCTCACTCCACTCATGTTATTGTTAAAGGGAAGGATGTACAATCATTAGTAAGGACAGGACTCTCTTTCTACAAGAATCTTACCACTTTCAATGATTCCTTATAATTAATGTTCTTTTTCATCATCTCTGTTTTAACTTTCACTTATACATCTCTTGGTAGTACTTGAAATTGGAGTCCTACATGCTGGATCTGCAGGAGTAAGTTGAAAAATTTGAAATAAATTGCTTTGCTTTACTGCTTCTGGCCCTGTTTAGCGTCTGCAATTTTTTTTCTGACTTTCTAATTTGAAATAACAAGCTATCTATCTTTTTCTTTATGTTAAAGATATGTCAGATCATGCACATCATGTACCTAAATCTTTTACATCAGGAATTTCAAAGTAGAATAAAGTATGCATAACAAGATAATGCATATCTGATCACAATTACTATAAGGTTTTGTTTTTTAAATGACAATGATTACTCCAGGGTGAAAAAAAAAAAAAGGAAGTTCTTGTGTGTTTAAATTTTTTTCAGTATATTGGTTAGGGATTATTGTGTGTGGAAATAAAATACTAACCGTTTGACTTTTAATATGTGTATGATAAAGTACTGGGGACTTTCTTTTTCCCTTTTTAATTTCTTTTCTGGGTTGCTGGAGGGGATGACGGGGTCGGGTTGGATGATTGAGTAAAAACAATCAACAGAAAAAAATAAAAAAATAAAAAAGTTACTTTTTGAGAAAGATTATGATTGTGATGAATCATTAGTAAAAATGATATGTGAATATTGCTGCCTGCTATTATTATTATTATTTTTTTGATACCAACCACACACTTCCTTATCTGTTGTTTATCATTTTCCTTTTCTCTAGGCCCACATATATTGACTAGTTCTCTGCTCTCATTTCATTGTTCAGTTTTTGCTTTATTTCTTTTACAGTTTTACTAGTTCTTGGAATGATATGTATTGGCAAGAATGTGCTAAAAATTACGAGAGAAGCTTTAATTTTGATGAAGCTGCAGAAGTGCAAGAGTTAAGAATAGAGAAGTGATGTTTTGAAGAGGCGGCTGAATATAGTAATTTCTTGTTTGTTTTGTGAAATTTCCATTTTATGGCAAATTCTTTTAAGAAATGTCTCCGCGAAGCACCTTAGGAAAAGTTAACGAAGCAATCAATTATTTTCATTGATGAAGAGAAAACTACTTATTAGGTATCAAAAAATTACACCATGATTATGATTTTACCCATTTCAAAAGAAATCCTTATAGGCAGTTATAGCAACGTTACCTAAAGCTTGAATTATCATACCATCTCACCGAAATCACTTTTGTTCACCACGTAATTTTGAAATTTAAAGTACTCCAGGTCCCATAAACTTATTAAAATAATCATGATTTACGATGATTATAGAAGCATCTAATTATGATCCCCTAGTTTTATCTTTTTCTCCTAGTTAATGATGATTGATTTTCTCTGCAAACGCAAGGGAATTGGCAAATTGGAACCGAAAAATATGTCTATTGAAACAGACGGATTTTGCCATTGGCCCACTTTTGCTTTTGACGGGCCATTGTTCGTTTAAAATGACCCCCTTTTGCATTGTCTTTCGGGAACAATCGCGAAAGTGTTTCTACTATAATCTTTCTGCGATCCACCAATTTTTCTCTTTCAACATCACATTACAAATCTATGAGCACTAACGAAAATCCTACTCAATATTTGTCCCCCTCTCTTTCTCAAGACGAAGAAACTGAATAATTATAGTGTAAGCATAACCGAAATCTATCGAGTGAGGTTCTTGTAATGTTACATGCAGAAGATGAAGAAGACGAAGGCAAAATAAAGCCAAGTAAACTATAAACCATCCTCGCAGATTTAGGCAAAAGGAAACAATGGAACATGAAAATGATATTTCCAAATAAAAACATTATAATCCTGTTTATTCGTAGCTCTTGGCAGCAGGGAAAAACAACTATACAATGAAGTATGAATACCATCCTATTTTATCAACATCTCAGTAAACTCAATGTAACTTAAGCAATCGTATGCTGTAGAAACAACGGCAAGAGTATGCTGTAAAAAAACGGCTAGAGTATTGGCAATAGCGGGCAAAATCACTCAACATCTACTTGAGCAGCGGATGCCTCCATCAGCCCGTTGCGTATCTGATCACTGATATCCCGAACATGACCAGGACCATGGGGTAGAAAGACAGTCGTATTATTTGATGAGTTCCCGAGGTCCTTGATCGTGTCAAAGTACTGAGTGATCATGATGAGATCCATCACCTCCTTAGCTGAGGCGCCTTCTACCTTATGAGAGAAGTTCAAAATGTTCTCTCGTAAACCATCTGTTATTGCCTGCCGTTGCCTGGCCACACCTACGCCACCAAGGTACTTGGCTTCGGCTTCAGCTTCTGCTCTTTTAACTTGGAGAATCTTCTCAGCTTCCCCTTTGTATACACTAGCAAGCTGAAGCCTTTGAGCTATAATTAAAAAAAAAAAATAGTTCAGTCGTTGTAAACTACAAGTATGATTGTGACCACTATATCTTCTGTAATTGCTAGTCACTAGCAACAATAGTTACAGAAATCTTGTGTTCAACGACAATCTACGCTAAGTGTCAAGGTTTTAATGATAAATGTACCTGCCTCATTCTGCAAGTGCATGAGGCATACAATTACAGCAAATGGTTGCATAAATTGAGATTTCAAACTGCTCAAATTTTCCTTATAATTCAATTTCACTACTGGACATAACATTAGCCTTTTAAACAACATCCAGTCCCCTGCTCAAATTCAGGGACTGCATGACATGGGCCCTCTGCCACATCCAGTTTACAAATGCACCTAAACCCCCAATTCCCACTAATATCAAAACAAGAAAATACATCTGAATGCAGTTACAACAGCAAGATAGTTTGTATTAGTTCATTACCCGCATTGATCTCATTCATTGCCTTGCGCACAGCAGGATCAGGTATAATGTCTACCATCAATATGTGCTCAATGCTATATCCATATGCACCCATCACCTGATCCATGATTTCATCATAGACTATCAAAAACATTATCCAATAACTGAGGCTCAAAACAGATATTAGTGAGAAGAACGAATAACTATTAGCATATGGAAACAGATGTCTGGAAACCCACTAAAAGTTCAACTCATTCAAGCCATCAAAACAGTATTTTTAAAATCCTGAAAACCGGAGCATCAAAGCCCAACAAAACAGTAAACAAGCAGTTCAATGTAAAGGAAAACAAGAAAACAACAAATTTTCATGGAATGAAAGGTAAAATAGAAGGCAAAAATGGCTACAAATATGCACTTTTTATTAACACGGAGGTAACATTAACAGTAAATACTACACAATAGTAATCCGCTTACCTTCTCAAGTTCCTCCAAAACAGCTTTAGCAACTTCACCTTTTTGTTCAAAGAGCTCATCCAATGTCATTCTTGGAACAAGAGCACGAACCACTAAGAAGAAAAAAAAAGTTGCAGAATTTGAAAGAGGTTAGGCACCAACAAGTAAACAGAATGATTATAGCCTAGAAAAATAATATGAAAATATACCATCAAACACATAAGCCTGGATCTGCTCTTTGGGGTTCTGCAACTCATAAAATGCATCATCAGCGTTTGCTCTGACAATTCGGTATTGAATTGAACATAGCAGTTGCACAAAGACATTGTCCTGAAAGCGGAAGACAAGTATTACTACTCACAAAATCACAAAATCTCAACTCACCGACGTTATATTGAATCATGCATGCTGAAAGAAAAACAGGGTTGGGGCTGCCTTCGTAGGGGAAGGGGTAGAAATATTCCTTAATATTGGAATAACTTCTTTAGCCTTGACATCTTGTATCAGACAAAATAGATAGGAGCACTGGACCTGTTTTGGTTCTGCCAGACCAATTTGTGATATAAGGCTATTCAGGTAAAAAGTGCAAAACATCAAATAAGCTAGCCTTCCACGGTTTACAACTACATCAAATTTATGCACGTAATTTAAATCTTAAGCACACTCCACCTAAGTGATATCCAAATCTCCATTTTCAAACAGCCAACAAAGTCATAATCACCACTTTCCAAGGGGATTTTACCCAGCTAGAAATAATCGATAAACGAATCAAGAAATGGAACGCAAGTGTACATGCTTGCACAACCAAATATACCATTACTCGTCATGCACATCATGGTATCAACACCACCACAAAACTTTCTTTCATATTTAAAGTTTCTATCAACTTTGGGTTAACCTTAATGAACGGTTATCATCAAACACATCTTTCAATTAAACTAAAAAAAAAAAAAAAAAAAATTTACTCACAAAATCCATAGCAAAAATAAAATAACGAAATATCATTAACTAAAATAAAAGTCAAGATCGAAACTTAGGGCTTAAGCAATCGTAAACATGCACAAAATTAAAAAAAAAAATAAAAAACAAAAGTAAATAGAAAAGATACCTTGGTTTTGGTCTCGATACGGACATCGAGGGAATTGATCCTGGTGGAGAGGATACCAGCGAGCCACTGGCCGGCGCAAGGGTTGAAAAAGTGTAGACCTGGTTCAGCCAACTTCTCGAACCGGCCCCACCTCTCGACGATGCCGACACTCGCCTGGTCGATGCACCCACACAACAGGCAAAACGAATTCCCCATGCTTCTCTCACTCTCGTTTGTTCTTCTTCTTTTTGTTTTCGTTTTTCAAGTTATTTTTTTTTTCACTTGTTTTTACATGTACGAATGGATGATGACGGAAGTTAAGGTAAGAATTGGGAGAGTGCGAGCGTAAAGTGGTAACCATGCGGTTTCAGTTTTCTTGGGGTTGAACTGGAAGCAGGAGGTGTTTCGTATGCGTGTATGTTGATGAATACTTGTCAGCTGGTGAGGAGTACGCGTGTTGTGTGTATATGCGAATCACACAATTTGATCTCACTTCTCTGACCGTCTGATCAGTCTAATCTTTTTCCATTGAATCAATCACTATATTTTATTTGGATTTTTACTAGACGAAATCAAAAACTTGGATATTTTCATCTTTTGTTTGCTTTGTTTATGATCAGATTGGAATTAAAGTTGGATAATTGTATTTCAAAAGTTAATATGTTAAAATATTTCGTAAATATTAATTATTGTAATTTTTTTTTAAGAAAAGCTAATTATTGAAACTTGAAAGGTAAGTTTATATGATTTTATATTTGTATAATAAAAAAATTCATCATATTTTCATTAATTTTGTCAAAGTTATTATTTAAAAAATTATATTTATTATAAATTATTAATTTTTATTTTATAGTTACAATTTTATTTCTCTTTCTTTAAGTTTTGGTAAATAACCTTATTAAAAAAAAAAAACACTTAGCAGTGCTTTCAAATTAGATATATAATTATTGGGCAATATGAAATATCTAGTTTATAGAGTGATTTCTTAAAAATGTAGAAATGCAGATATGAAGTGGCGTTATTAGAAAATGATATGAAAATTGTGAGATTTTGTTTGAATCAAAATTGTGATATATATCATTTATTTATTGACTGATAAATATAAAATTAGCTATTACTCTGATTTAGAAGATAATGTAGAAAAGGACAGATTTTTTAAAGGATTTGGAATAATCTCAAGGATCTCGGAGAAACTTTGAGCACAAGGGCTATGGGCCTAATTATTGAAGCAAAAAGGCCCAATTTCAAAATCAAAATTCAAAACCATTGAATGCCATCATGTTCATTTCGAACACGCTGAGCCCAGATGCCTCTGCGGCTCCACTCAGAAAGTCTCAAATGAAGGCCAAGCTGGCTAGTTAGAAGTTACAAAGGAGAGAGAAATAAAGGCGCGTTTGAAATTATTTTTAAGAGGCTTAAAAATAATTTTAAAAATTTAAACATTAATTTTAGTGTTTGGTAAAAAAAAAATTAAAATCAATTTTGTTAAAATCAGCTACTCTTATAGCTGATTTTGAAAAGTAGGGAAAAAATAACTTTTAGATTCTGGTTTTGAAAATTAATTTTATCCTTTAATATAATTTCATAAATATCCTTAAAATTATTACATAAACCCAAAATTATCTATTCAAATTAGAAATAAAATTAATATTTTAATAAATTTTTATTAAAATTCAACAATATAATTTATTAATATCAATTTGTTGGTCGAATTAATATTAAATTTGTTTCACTATATTATAAATTTAATTATCAATTTTTTTAAGATTAAAAAAATAAAATCAATATATTATAGATTTTATTTTGAGTTAAAATTATTATAATACACAATTAAAATATTGTATGTACATGATTTTATATGTGTAAGTAAAATTTATCCTACATTATGTATATTTTAGTCATTTTCCAAACATCCATAATTATTTTTAAAACTCACAGTACTTTTAAAATAAAATTTACCAAACATTTAACCAATTATCTTCATAGCTGATTATTTCTACAGTATAACTAACAACAATTATTTTAAGAGTTACAATATTCCCAAACTGATCCTAGATTGACAGTGACTATGATGCCGTGAGGGTATCATACCCCCACAGTTTGGGCACCATTTAATAATCATATTTTATAAGTTTTTATCATTTAATAATATTCAGATTGTGAGATATGGTATTCCAAAAATACCTTAGACGCATTGCATGTCACTATTGACCGTAGTTTTTATCATTTAACAATATGGACATATTGTTGGTCCACTGCTTCTTTTTTTATTGAATTCTTTATATCGCCATGTAGAATTATGTACTGGAGTTTGTATTCCTATGGTTAATTATTAGGCAGCACTTATGTTACATTTGCTGCAAGTAACATCTCGATAAAATGGATCATTGGATTTGTCAATTTTCCCATCCAACGGATGTAAAGGAATCTAACACAAAACTCGGTATATGTGTAAGTGATAAAATGATTAAAATAAACAAAAGAAGGGCAACCTGCTGCTACGGTTCTGGAATAATACAGTTAAGGGATTATTCGATAATGAAATTTATAGAGGGAAAAGAAGAGTGATGAGCGGGTACCTGGGTATGTGAAAATTTGAAGAGAAAAAAAATACAGTAATTAGGTTTCCAAAGAGGGGAAAACATTATCAATTTACTCATTCAATTTTGCTGATACACAAATTGGGCAAACTAAAAAAATTGCTGCATTCCAAAATCAAAGTTACAAGCGCACGAACATCAGTGAAAAGGTAAATTACTAAAATTTCCAAATTCTTCTTGTTAAGTTGTCTTCACCCAATAATTTCCCTCACATCATTCATTATTATGGGTGGCTCGTTATTATTTTAACACCTTTATTCAGAACACTCTCAGAATCGATCTTGACAAAAGCTAGAGGTTAAGAGCATGGGTTAAGGCTGTAATCGAAACTCATTGAAGAGCACATGTCAAAGGTTAGGAATGGAAAGATGAAAATAGGAAATTCGTTTATTTCTTTCTATGAAAATTGAAAATGAGTTGCAGATGGCAAAAAATGGTAGGGCAAAAGGAATAAGGTTTCTGTGAAAATTGCGTCAATGAATTAACAAGTTCACCAAATTTAAAGTAGATAATTTGTCCTGAAGAGAAGAAAGCGGAGGCTGAAAACAGTACAGATGATAAGAAAAATGAGAGAATTAATTACAATTTTATTTCGTACTTGTGAGTATGATGCTGGTATTCCTTGTAAACAATATATTGGAGGTTATTGTTAATTGATATGATTGCAGTGTTTTAATTTCTATTTAAGTGTTAGGTTAACGGATATATGAGAACAAGTAATAGATTATGGAAATTTAATTGATGGGTGCAATTGATATTTTGAATGTAGTAATTGAAGAATGATAACCATATTTGATAGTTTAGTGGTAAATGCGTGTCATGTAGTTAATGTTCTTTATTCTATGGTTGTTCACATGATGATGATAGGGAAGTATGATCATAAAGGCAAATAAGAAAGATTAAAATAAATGGACATAAATATACACAAAGCAAAGGTTTAGTAGTTTTAATGTATGAGATTGATGCGATGATTTTTTTTTTTTTTACTTCAGTATTTACTTCGGTAAAGAAGCAGTACATAAGATAGAGGAAAATGATGAAAAGACGTGTATACTAAAGAGATTAGTGGATGAAGTTGAAAATTGTGAATGATAAACAAGATTATGTGAATAATGAGAGCTTAGTTTATTTTATTACTACATTGCAGATTATGAAGGAAATTGGAATGGCATTCAAGAATTTGCCGACTGATAAAAGGCGCAAGTACATTGTTGGAAGGCATAGAGGAGTTCGTTTGAATGGAGAAACATCGAAGTTTGTATCAAGGTGTGTGCTAGAGCGATTGGCTTCCGTTGTAGGTAAACTGCGGGTAGCACAAAGAGCGCCTATGTGCTCTATTGGATTTGGGCAATTACTGGATATGAAGTGTGGATGTTTAAAACAAAAACTCTGTGAATGGTTATTACAGAGGGTTGACACGGCAAGGTCGGTATTATGTTTTAACGGTCAGGAGTTATAGCTAAGTGCACAGAGTTTTTGACATATAATGGGTATTTTTAATGGAGGAATGCATGTGGAATTAGATGGCGAAATTAAACAAGTTTCTCGATATGTAGAGAGGTTTGAAGCCACGTCTAGGGGTATAAACATTAAGAAGTTAGTTGAAATGTTAAATAGATCAAGTCATGATGATGATGAATTTAAAGTAGCATTTATAAAAATGTGTTTGGGGCTGTACGTGGCAGCCAAGCTGCTGCATTGCCAATTTGCAATTTACCACAGCTCAGATTTGCTAAACAGAGCTTTAGTATAAATGTCCAAACCCCGAAACCCTGAACACATTTTAAGTGCCGCCACAGGAAAATTGTGATTCGGGGTTGGGACTGCTGCACTGCACAGTACGTGGTAGCAAGGCGCTGCATTGCCACAGCACAACAGTCCTAAACGGAGCCGATATAAATGTCCAAACGCACTGATACTCGGCGGCTGCGTACATGTACAATTTACCTTGCCAACCCCAGTAATAGATCCTGACACATGCGCCTACGTGTACGCACACACGTATGCATGCAATCGTAAATACCATTGAAATTAAAAAAAAATAAAAATAAAAATTGATAGTGTCGACCCATACAGACATTTTCTTCAAAGGATGCATTAGAAATTCTTCAGAATCTTGAGGCCACAACTCGTTTAATTAATTGATATCGTACACTCCCCATTTCTCATCACTTATTTTTGTAATTTTCTGATTCCCATGCACGTTTCCTTTGTTATCTTTCGGCTTTCCTGGAATCCAACTGCAGCCGAAGAAAATGAAAAATAAGTTCATAGAATAGTGAAGAAAATGCTGGATACTGATCATGCTTCAGGCAAGGCCATGGCTATATTAAAGCTTATACAAATTTTGCTGCAAAGGGTTTGTATCGTCTCTTCTGAAGAATCAGGCGAATGGGGCATGTCAGTTTTGCCAGAGAGACAAGCAGACATAAAAGCTTTTTCAATGGGGCTTCATTTGTTGTCTCTGCGATTGGGAAGGAAACAGCTTGATCTTGATTTGGATCTGTGTTTGGCCTTTGGGGTGCACGAAGAAGATTAATTTTATTCAAAGGTATAGCCAGCTCATTTCATTGAAATTTCTTGCATTTAATTATTACATGGCTTAATTATCACTTAATAATTCTTCAAATGCTTCCTTTACATGTTATTTTTGTCTCATTTGAATGCTTAAGTGTAATAAATAATAGAATTGAAAAGATTTGATTGATTTTGTGGAAATTTGGTGAATAATGAAAAAAATTTCTCAGATTTTTCTGGGTATATATGGTTGTACTTGTCACTGTATATGGCTGATTTTGGACAAATACAATGCATCATTCAGTTAGCATAAAAGATAGGGAACTTGTGAAAATAGTCAAAATTTATGAACAATTTGAACAATATTAGATATCTCAACGTAAAATAAACTAAAATGAATTGACAATGAGTGGTCAGTACACTTCATGAGAGGTTAAGATTCCAATTCGATTATATATTTAAAGGAAATTATCATTCCACCACTTTTATTTTGTTTATATTTATCCAACCACCACAAATTTTTAACATGTCCTCTGCACCACTTTTCTTTTTAAATTTTCAGATCGATTAGCCACTTCAGACTAAAGACCGTAGTTAAATAATTAAAATGAAATGATAATTTTACACCTAAATAAATTAAAAGACAATTTCATCTTATAAAAGCATTGAAAAATATAAAAAAATTATAATTATAAAAATACCCCCAAATTTAATAAAAAAATAAATCTCAAAATTAGAATTTTTATTTTTTTAATAAAAAATTATAATTATAAAAAATTTCAAAATTTTGGGATCTTTTAATAAATAAATTTAGTTATTTAAATAAAATTTTACAAAATTATAATTTTTTAATAAATGAATTCATTGTTTTTATTAAAATTACGAAAATTTGTAAATTTTTAATAAAAATAATTATTAAAATTTGCAAAATCAAAATTTAATAAAAATCAACACCTCTATTTGGGATTTATTTTTATTAAATTTAGGAGTATTTTTATCATTATAATTTTTTTTATTTTTCAAAGCTTTTATAAGGTGAAATTGTCTTTTAATTTATTTAGGGATAAAATTATCATTTTGTTTTAATTATTTAGCGGTGTTAGTGCAAAAGTGGCTAATTGATACAAATTTAAAAAGAAATTGATGCAGAAAATATGTTATAATTTTGTGGTGGTTAGATAAATATAAGACAAAATAAAAGTGGTACACTGATAATTTTCCTATATTTAACTTAAATCAAAGCTTTTTTTTTATTACAACTTAAATCAAAGTTAATAATTAAATTTTTGGAGTTCTTGTCCAGCCCGTACACAAAAGGACAGTGAACAAATTGTTCATTTTTTAACCTTAATTTTAATATTAAATCTCAAAACCATATATAATAGCCACAAATTTGTTGCCTTGCTGCCAGAGTTAACATGGACCGTTCACCATTGCTTTGCCTGTCCGTAATATATCAACATAATTTAATGCTTTGCCTTAAGAATCTCATAATTTCTTTTCAATATTTAACATAATGTCTCTCCAGCAAAGGACATCACAGCTAATTCACTGACGAATATTTGGGAAATTGTGTGATGCCTTAATAAATCATGCAAGCCCCTTTAATTATATGAATCATCTGTTGAATTTGATTTAATAATTATTAAGCTTCTATCCAGGAAACTTACTCAAGATTGTTAATTTGTGATCAATTGAAAGATTTGCAGTCCATTTATGTGAAACAAATCTTATTTTTAATCACCTGAGAAATTGGTTAAGATTTGGGAAAGTGTGGGGCGGGGTTGTTGAAATAAAATCTTTTATCACTAAAATCTAAAACATCTAAGGTTAAAAAGATGAAAATTGGAGGAGTATTACAGACGATGTTTATGAATTATTTTACGTTTTTACTTCTTTTTTTTTCTCCCCAATTTGTAAAAGCTGAAAATTGAGTGAAAACCTGGTGCATTGGAAAATAAAAACTATGGAAACATGGAATTATTTTGTTAGATTCGTGCAATAATTTAGAATTGATTAAAAATGGGCCACCCAAATGAAACAATTGAAGTCTTTTTATTGAACTTGCATTATTATTATTTTTTTAATTTTAGCCACTTGTTATGACATGGCCTCTCTTCAATAATTAATCTCCCTAGGTTGTTGGTATATATAAGCTCCATCAGCCTAGACCAAAGGCATCAATTCATTTGCCATAAGCTTGAAATTTGAAAGAAAAAGACTCTGCTTCTTATCCCAAAATCAAATTCAATACAAGAAAAAAAAAAATGGCTTTCTGGTCTGCTGAAAATGCCACAAAAGCCTACCTCAAAACCCTCAAAATGGTAAGCACCATATAGTTCACATCTTCATAATAATTAACATTAATATTTCACATCTATGTTTCAATTTTTTCCTGACTTGTTTTATGTAATCTTTGTGCAGGGCCAAAAGGCAAAGGAACCAAATGAAGCAGAGTTCATATCAGCACTGGCTGCTGGCAACAATGCACAGCTGATGGTTGTGGCATGTGCCAATGTAGCCAATGCCACAACACTAGCCCTGGCAGCTGCTGCTCATCAAACTGGTGGCCGCGTAGTTTGCATTCTTCGCGGTGTCGAAGAGTACAAAATTTCCAAAAAAATCCTGGGCCTTGATGCATCCCGTGTCGAGTTTGTCATCGGTGATTCTCAAAGTTTAATGTTAAGCCACTTCAGGGAAGCAGATTTTGTGCTTATCGATTGTAACCTCGAGAACCATGAAGGTGTCCTGAGAGCCGTGCAAGCAGGGAACAAGCCAAACGGTGCTGCTGTTGTTGGCTACAATGCATTTTGCAAAGGGTCATGGCGGTCCAGCGGATCGAAATCTCAGCTCTTGCCTATAGGTGAAGGGCTGCTAGTGACAAGAATGGCAGCAGCCAGTGCTAATAAGAAGAGTCACTGGATAGTTAAAGTTGATAAATGCACTGGTGAAGAGCATGTGTTCAGAGTCAGGTTTCCACAAGGGAAACAAATTCAAGCTTAGATTGATTAATTTCTACAAAAAGCAAGCTAATGCTCCTTTTTCTTGCTGGCTGAAAGGAGCAAATGGGGTTAGTACTACTAATATAGATCACTAGAAGGTATTCAGATTTAAAGCCGTAATTTTGGAGTCTTAAATGTAAATAGCAAGCTATATATACACTATAATATTGTAATGATTTAAATTTTTTGAGTGATAATATGTATTGTGTTCAAGTATATGAGCAAATTGCAAAATCAAGACAAAACAAAATATTAATGGATTGAGTTCATCCACTTCTGTTTTCTTGATGGATTGAGTTTTCTGTGAGATTTTCAATATCTTGGAATGCCTAGACGAGAGAGAAGACACAATCTAACTGCATAATGTTTTAATGATATTAAAACAGCTCAAAATAAAAGGGCCAAGTAGATTTTACACATTACCAATTATGCAATATGTAAAATTAAATGTCAATTATAAGCAATTTAGTTTCTGTGCGGTGAGAACTTGGAGTTAGCAGAACTAACGTAACTGTATCAGATTTTTATTCATAATTTCATATCATTACAAGTTAATGCCCTTCAAATTGAGGACAAAACAGCCAATTGATCACTATCTAGGAAATGGCTCAAAACATGGACTTATGAATCAAGTTTCTTCAAAATAGAGACTTGAGTCACAAATCTTTCAATAATTCCGTTGTAACATATAGATTATTATACATGCACGCGCGCGCGCGCACACAAATATGCTTTGGCCGGCCGGCAATAATGCACCACTACTGGTTTTTGCATGTGCAAAGTACTGGCTTGCAGACGATTCTGCACCCTGTGCATTGTCATGTCTAACAAACTGTTTTGTAACTTTGAACAAATTCTTTATTACCAAGATCTCTCTTTATGGTGTATCCGCTAAGGAAGGATTTGTGAGTATTGTGACAAACCATATACCAAAATGGAAATTTCATTCATTTGGGTGCAAAAAGTCAACGTAGATGGTGGACAATAACCAAATATACAGTCCTTGCACCCTTCAGGCCCAGAACATCGTTGGGTTGGGTCTTCACAAGCAAATATGGGGCCGCACCTGCAGCTAGTCTACGTTGCGTGCACCACTTCCAAACAGTACACACACAAGCATATTTTGGAATGATTTAACCTGACAGTGCCTTTTACCAACCTAGTCATTTTCGTAGTAATTAGGTTACAACTTGGGTACTGAAACCTGACTCAACTTGGTGCCCTAGGTGAGAACAGAAACGCATGCCAGCTAAGAATTTAATCATTGTTATCACATCTCACAGTGATCAGTGCTCAAGGGCTAGAATGAGACTATGACAGAATCCAAGGTATAGAAATGAATCCAGCTTAGAGATCATTGATTAGAAGCCTAATCATAAATACTTAGTGTGACAGAATGGATCACATTAGTAGAAAGATCCATTTGGATTTGTGTTAACATAATTGTGTCTCCAAACTGGCTTAGGCTCGTGTGCAACAAACTGAACGTGTCCATTTTACCTGAAGTGATGTGATCAAAAGGAGCCTAAATCATCTAACAGCAAACGAGTATAATAATTTATGTTTCCATCATATTGTTGCTAAATACTCCTGAGGCATTCATGTAGTCAACGCACGGGAAATATAAAATAGTGCCAGTAGGTACAGGTTCGTAAGATTTGCAGAGATAAACATAATGGAAGTCTACAACTACTTCAACAGTGGAGATTAGTTTATCAAGTTGACAAACATTGATAAAAACACAGAGAAAACCCACTTCCCTGCATAAAATATTCATCGAATATCAGTGATTACAGAGGATAAGCCCCCATGAAAACCTCATTCTGAGGGTACAGAAAACTTGTGTTTCGATGACATTAACTACAAAGCTTAGTCCTCGGCCAAAGGACAAAAGCACATAACATGTTAATACAATAAATTATAAATGGTCCATCATTAGTAAGTAGTTAGTGCCACACTCATCCCTGGCTTGTCATTGCCCACATGAAAACTCTTCAGGTAATGGTGCTGATGAAGTGAAGTACGGGAAATTAGAGACAACTACTACAGTTACCAAGCTCTTGGACAATTGCTTCCATGGATGGTCTCTCCGTAGGAGACTCATGAGTGCAAAGTGAAGCAATATTAGCAAGTTTAGCTGCTTCGTATTCAAAGAACCTGCCATGGAGGTTTAGGTCAATAAATTCTTGGAACCTGTTTGACTCTGCTCCAAGTCGGACCAAGTTAGTGACTTTCCGCTTCCCCGAGAGGACTTGTAAAACCAGCACCCCAAAAGCATAAACATCACTTTTCTCTGTGAATCGACCAGTGGTGGTGTATTCAGGAGCTAGGTAACCCATGGCAGCACTAGCCTTCAGTGCTGAGAAGACAATGTCGTTGGTAAGGAGGTTTTGCAAGCCAGAATCTAAGAGCAAGGGATTGTAGCGCTGGTCAGTGAGAACATTCTCAGCTGAAATGTTCTGGTGAACTAGAGCTGGCTTATTTGCTGTGTGCTTGTGAAGATAAGCTATACCTGCTCAGGAATAGTTGAAAAGAAGAAAATAATTAATTCACCTGAACGCAACTGAATGTTAAGGTATCATTGTTATTACGAACAAAATTTAAATACATAAAATTTCCTTGCAATCAGAAGCCTTAATCAAAAAAGGAAGTCTTAAATGACAATAATTAGAAGGCTAAACTGACCTTTGGCAATTCCCTTGACAATAGAAACTCTGGTTGACCATTCAAGGACAGGGCCATCACCATCCTTCAAATCAAGATAGTGAAGCAGATTTCCATTGGGGACAAAATCATAAACAAGGAAGCACTCGCCCCTGCCCTTGGAACAGCAAAATCCTCTTAACCTAACTATGTTCTCATGCATCAAGGAGGTCAAGACATTCAGTCCCTTCAAAAACTCTGATTCATCTGACTTGCAGCTAGTTTTACTGATGCTCTTTATTGCAACAACAGACCCATCTCTTAAAACCCCTTTGTAGGTAGCTGAAAAGTTACTCTTGCCCAACAAGTTAACCTCTGAGAAGTACTGAGTGGCAGTCTCGACCTCTTCAAGATTGAACCTAAAGCTCTGGAAGACTTCTTGGGCAAACACATTGAGGTTCCTACCATCCGCCAATGGATCCCATCCATTGGCATACTCAAGGCTGATAAGAGGAGATCCATTTTTCCGATAAACCCCCCCGGCCTGATCAGTACTAAGACGACTATCCTTGGCCTGATCAGTACTAAGACGACTATCAGCAGCATTAAATGAGCTCACAAGTTTCTGCTTTCGGCGACGATATTGAGCGAAGGCCAGGATTCCTATAGCTGACAATGCTATGACAACCACAATTATGCCGGCAACAACAGATGCTTGATGGGATTTTGACGAACTTGAACACCGAGTTTGGTTGCAAGGCAAATTCACATTTGCTGTCTCAGGGATGTTTCTTGTGGAATGAGTTGTGGCTCCTCCATACGGTTCAGGTCTACTGTGGTTGATGTTACTCGACGCACTGCAAGTTTTCAATGTGGAAAACCCAACTCCACATAACTCCAAATTGTTTTCATACAGGAATCCCTCATTCAGTCTCTTCAAAGCTTTAACCAAAAAATTAAAGATAACAAATCAAAATGACTAATAACCAAGATAGAACTAAAAAAATAAAGAAATTTAAGTTGTAGAAACATGATTACCTGGGGGCACACTGCCGGACAGAGTATTGTTTCGAATGTCTAGAACTTCCAGTAGAGGAGCATCGGCTAACTTTCTGGGGATTGAACCAAATAGGTGATTGAAGCTCAAATCTAACCTCATTAACTTCCCCAAATCCCCTAAATTCGCAGGGATTGCACCGGTCAGTTGATTAGATTGCAGCGCAAGAACACTGAGCTTTCTCAAAGAACCCAGCTGCGTGGGGATGCTTCCTGTTAACTGGTTATAGCAAAGCTGCAACACTACAAAACATATGAAACACCCCAAATAAGCACAGCCTGGTTTCATAGTACTAAAGACAAGAAAACAAATTAAAATTATAAAGTAAAATCCCAAGCAAATTTCAATCCGGCTGCAGAAAACAAAAATGAGCAAATTAGTGCAGGAATTAAAAAATGAGTCGCAAAATGCAGAGCATATAAATTTCTACAACTTTCACACCCAACCTGGAGACCTAACACTATCAAGTCATATTTTCTCAGTATCTAAACAGCAATATTTAAGACCGTGCAAAGACAAGAAACAAGTAACCCAGTTCAGAACTTTTTGCACGCATTCCACTTTCAACACAAGAAGTAATTAAAAAATCTGAAATAATTATTCAACAAAATCAGGACAAACCTTGCAAGCTACCCATGTAACCGATCTCAGGAGGAATATCGCCAGAAAGATTGTTCACATTCAAGTAGAGATCACTAAGCTCAGTCAAGTTAGCTATTTCTCTTGGTATCTGCCCATACAAAGAGTTGTAATGCAAGTACAACCCAGTCAAATGCTTGAGCCCAGCAATGGCTGGAGATACCTTCCCATTCAAACCCTTCCCTTGCAAAGAAATATTAGCCACCTGCCCTTTCTCATTGCATGCTACTCCTTCAAATGAACCATCACATGGGTCACCATTGATGGTCCATGAAGACAGGTACCTCTCTTCTGGGTCTAAAGCTGCTTTCATGTCCAGGAGTGCCCTTAGCTCTGTATCTGCATTAGCCCAAGTGAATAATACAAGCAAAGAGAAGGGGAAAAACTTGAAACCCATGTTTCGTTTTTGTATCGAGAATGATACCAGTTGCTGTTTCTTGCTATTGCTTTTATTTGTCTTAGGGCTGAGAAGGAGACAAAGATGCAGAGATGTTCATGATTCTTCTCTTTTCAGTGGGAGTGTGCAAGTACTTAGCCAGCTTCATGGAAAAGCTCAAAAAGAGAAGAAATTTGATATAATTTTTGTTTTGCTTTGTTGGTACGTGTTACTAGGGTTTCTGACCGTTGGATTTGATGACTTTTTGTGAATCAGCGTGGGGTTTGATGTAGGCTAGATGCATGCTAGTGGGTGGTTTAGTTCCGGAGGCGGCGAAGTGGATACTGTTGTTTAAGTTTGACCATTAATGGTTTCACTCCACGTCAGCTCGTACCTTCTGATGAAGAAAGTTGGGTGAGGGCAACTCAAGACGATACAAAAATTTAAAACCATTTTCTCAGTACTGTTAAAATTCAAAGTGTTTTTAATATTAAATTAAATATGAATATAATTCTATACTAAGTTCAGAATAAGGTTTTAATTTAAAAAAAAATTAGAGTCTATAAGTAGAACTCTTTACTTATAATTTTAGTAAAAAATTAAAAAATAAATAGTTGGAGCTATACTGTGGTTTTGAGTCTATAAAACTAGATTAGACCATTCATATAAAGGGTTTAATAAATTTTCATTAAAAATATAAAAAAAGATTCTAATTACTTATTAAGAAAAACTAACCAGAAACATTAGCTATAATGATGAGGATGAGATCTAACTTAAGCTTTTCAATTGTAATGTGGCATTTACCTATTAAATAATAAATTTTATAACAGATAAAATTAATATTTTATTATCTACTAAATAAATATTACATTAGTTAAAATTCAATTATTGAGATCCCTTACATTACTTTATTTTCACAATCCTCGTATTATTTTTTATTTCTCTGACCTTTTGCATTTTCGCTTCTTTACCATCCTACTAGTTGATTTATAAACTATCATTATATAAATTTAGTTTCATTCAAGTTTTAAAGGATAAAATTAAGGGCCTAATTATATTGAAATCGTTCTAAGATAGAATATTTTTTAATAACTACATAATTAAAATTATAATAAATTTTTTTACTATTTATTATTTTACGTGTATAGTTATGATTCATACTCTACTTTAAAATAGTTTTAAGATAGCTATTTCCTAAAATTAAATATAAATCTTATTAATTTGTTACTCACAGCTCAAGTTGCGAGGTAAGATACCACAAGTACTGTATTACAACCCTAAAATGAATGGAGAAAATTGTTGTAATAATTCCCCCAAAATTTGAGGAGAAATAATCAGCCAATTAACCGTTTCAAACTTCAAATAAATCTGTTAAAGGAGCCACGTGGTGTATTATGAATAGTCAACTTCCGCTACATAAACATCAAGGCGCGTGGTTCTGGCCTTCCTCAAACCGAGACGCATAGGAAAATAGGTCGAATTCAAACGGGGGCATGATCATATGCATACAGTCTCATTCTACACCGAAGCCGATCACAGACACGTACGTTGTAACTCTACAAGTTGTTTATCAGAAGCCGTCGATTTTTTGGGCAAGGATGGCTGCCCGTGGACTTCGAGTGTATGTAATGGAGACAAATTTGAAACAGAAAATAAAAAAAAAAATCAACGAGACCTTTGAAATTGATTTTGATTGGCAAACAGTTGGACTATTTACGGCTTTTATTTAAATAAAAGCTGGGTCCAACCCAGCCCCAAGCTGCCGAGCTTGTGCTGTGGCAGGCCTGACACTGCCGACTGCCTGCCTCCACTCTACTGTTCTCGCCCTGATGTGCTTTTAGAATTCCTTTATTCTATTTTTGAATTTGCGTTTGATGTCTTCCATTTTAAAATAATAATAATAATTTCAGATTAGAAACTAGTATTTCTTTTCTTTTTCATGATCTGAGTTATTTTTTTTTTAATTTTATGTAGTGGAGATTGAATATTTTATATTTTAATGTATTAATTACTCGTGTGTATTTATTTAAAAAAAAATTAAAATGATGAGTTAATTTTTCTCCATCTTTTTAATATCTAAATTTAATGAAGATAGTGTTTATATATATCCATCCAATACACTTAAGAGAGAAAATCATTGAGTCTCTAAAAAAATCGAATCGTATCCGTGGTTAATATTTGAAAGAATGTTAATTAGCTTCACTAATACAATAATATGTGCCAACAACTATTTATAAGAATGTAAAGGAAAATAGTTTACCGTTAAATTAAGAATCCTTACTAACAACAAGTGAGAATTGAAGTAATTTAATTAGCATTTCAATATTGGGTTCTTCCCAAGAACTGATTGTTATTATTTTCTTGAAACAAGAATGAAAAATAGTATTGAACTGCTGTATACATAACTTGTTTTCTTTTTCTAAATTTTGTTACTTCTCCGATCTCAATATCTCATCAGAAGTTGAAATTAAATCAAGAAGGAAAGAAAAAGAAAGTGGGCCTTGTATTTCACAAACGCGGGGTACCCTCTGATCGGGACACTCAAATTGTCAAATCATATGAAAAATGGATTCACTGTTGATTTGATTCAATTATATACAAGCAATCTAATCCATCGACATCCTTCTGGTTGACACAATGACCTAAGTTGAATAATTAATGTATATACATTACATAGGACAAAAGAAAGATTACTGTTACCTATGCATTGATGACTTGATGCTATTTGTCCTTTAGGGTTTGTGAATGACAAATATAAACAGAAGACAATGGTGGTATCTAACATTGTAACTTGTCTTTTTTTGTTTGTATAAAACTTTGATTGCAACTTAACACAACAATGGGTAAAAAATATACCTTCTAGTGGAGGACCACTCCTTAACATTACCGTATAGAAATTAATAATGAACGTCCCATGCCATCAACTATAAGTTAAATCAACTGCTGATAATGCGATCCAAAAATTATAAAAACAAAAAAAAAAAAATCTCCACTAATAAACGCTGCTCAATTAAGTAACAATGCATATAAAAAATATTTGGATGGGGATGAATCCACCTCCAAATATTTATAAGAAAACTTATCTACAAATATTCGAAACTCGAACTAGAGCGCAACCCGAAGACTTCAATTAATTATTCTATTGCAAAGTAGTTGCATAGAAGGATTAGATTCCTCTACAAGGACAAGTCTCAGCTTTGACATGTAAAATGTGCTTTCAAGATCACTTGAGAATATCTAGGGTTTCACAACTACGTGGCTGTAACTCACAGCAAATTTTGGGAGAAAAGAGAAGCCATCACTCGTTGTTGGTTTAACTAAACAACGCAGATAAATTAACCAGAATCACCCAAAAAGAAGTTTTAATGAAACATTTTATATGAATCCAAGAAAAAAAAAATGAAACATTTTATAATTCTGCTTGTGATGCTTTTTAGGTGCTTATAGATCTTGGTCCGCTAATAAGTCGGTCGGTCCTATCCATTATATAGACCACGCACCTAGCTACCGGTGCTGCATTTTAAACATGATAGTGATCAGATTTAGTGGGGCTGTGCGAAAAATTTTAATCTCCTAGCCAACATGGTGTTACAATAAGGCTTACTATATATTAATTTTCAGATTATTTTTTTTTCTATATGCAAAGTGCTTTGGAGGATCAATTCAATGCATGCTTCAACCCTTTATGAAAGCAACTTTTTTCCAGTGACTTTGCTGAGGGACAAGGCATCTCTTCTTTGGAAAATGCCATGCATGGTGGTGCATGACTCACTTTTCAATCACTGAGCAAAATTATATAAACAACTCATTATTCTAATTAGTATATATAATCCATTGCGATAATAATTCATAATTGGGTCTTCGTTTGTAGTACTTATAGAAATTCGATTCACCAATCTGAATGTTTCTCTCTTTCACCAAACTATTGCCAGAAATGCAAATTTATGCAATATTGTTGACTTCATTTTCTAAATGAACAATGCATAATGCTTTAGATTCCAAAGTTATTCCAACATGTGTATTCAAATGAGATGTTGTGTGTTATGTTATTACTTTTTTTTAAAAAAAGGGAGTTATGTGATTAGCATTCATTGAGTGAATGATGATTTTTGAATTAATAAATTTTGTATAAGTTGAGATTACTAGGTTATTCGTGCGAACTCTTATATACTTTTTAGTTTTTTAGGAGAGAAAATAAAATTAATTTTGAATTTAAAATTTTATTATAAAAATCCACCATATTTAGTGATTATTTGATTAAATCTATCTATTGAGAAATAAGTTTCACCAACAAATCTCTTACAACATACAAGAAATCTTAAGTTAAAACCTCACAATCTATATATATGCAAGGGAGAAAATTTAAGTACTCTTATGCTACGCGCAAAAGTGGGAAACGTAAGTGTTGACAGTTAGTTGGATTTATTAGCTGAAAGCTATAGTACTGGGGACGGCTCTTTAATTTATAATGAAGGCTAAACAGGGCCAGGGGTCAACATCGAAAAGAAGAGCATCTCTTTTGTAAGGAGAGAATTAAAGAAAGGCTTACAAAAGCATATGGGTGGCTGGAATACGATCTAGGAAAAAGAAGAAGGGGGAAAAACAAAAAAGAAATTGATAAAGGGACTATCCCCATCATGGAGCATAAAGTTAGTAATGATGCCAATCAGACACCCATGTATGAAAAATTGTAGTGCCCACACTTTAGAAGTCTCCTTTTAATCAAGTATATCAATTTGAGGCGAAATTAGTACAAATTAAACCAGTGACACAATGCCAGTTATGTAGCTAAGTGCATTTGACTCTGGTTTTAAACTTCCTTAAGAAGCAAAAATGCACCCAAATTTAGGGTTCGTTTTGTTTCTGCTGTTTGACAGTTGTGCTGCTACAGAAATATAGTTATCAACATGTTTAAATAAACGAACGGCTTCTAGCTATATGCTTGGAAGTAGTAATTGATTTTTTATTTTTAAAATTTTTTTTACGAATTTTTTATTTAAGAAAAATTATCCACCGTCCACCTGTTTGTTTTACCTTTTTTAAAAATACACAAACACTTTTCTTTTTCAGTGCGCCACCTGAAATTTACCTTTTATTGTAGTTATCCACTTCTGTCTAACCGCTGTTAGAAAGTTACTGGCGTCAGAGGGGTAAAATGGATATTTTATTCAAATATATAAAATTATGCTAAATTTTTTTTAAAAAGAGTAAAATAATGCCATTTAACGCGGTTTGAAAATTAAAAAAAAAAGAAAACTGATGTTGTTTAACTCAATTGAAAGAGAAAAAATAAATACAAATTTTCTAAATCTAGCAAGCAACAAACACTATTTTCCTCCAAAAAAATAAATACAAATGTTCTAAATTTAGCAAGCAACAAACACCATTTTCCTCAAATTTCTAGCATTCACCTTAAAAAAACTTAAATCTAGTTAATTTATCTCCAATTTCTATTTATTTTGGGTTAAATTATAATTTTGAGGGGTAAAAATGTCATTCCATTAACATTTTGTTAAATCCACTAACGGAGATCATACGGAAGTGGACGAATGTAATAAAAGGTAAATTTCAAGTGGCGCGTTGAAAAAAAAATTTGTTTATTTTTTAAAAAGGAAAAATAAACATGTGAAGAGTGGTAAATTTCCTTTTAATTAAAGATACATAAGCTTCAAAATGATACTAAACAACTTTCACTTGAGGTCTAATGGTATTTAAACATCCATCAATTTTCACTTTATAGTTAGTTATTAAAGCTTCATTTGAAAAGCACCTGTGAATTAGAATAATCGAGTTAATTAATCAATCTATGTAGCTAGGGAACGACTAATTGCTTTTAATAAAAAGGAGAGGAAAAAAAAAAGAAGAAGGATATGGGTGGCTGTGGAATTTTAATTAAGGGTCCGAGTTCCTTTATAGCTTACCTTTTAAGACTCCTTTACCACAACATTATAAATAGCTTTGCATCTTTTTGTTGGATCTTCCAATTCAAGGAAGTAATTAAAGTGGTCAAAGACATCACTTTCAGCATGCATGCATGCATGCTTAATTATTATATGCTGAGCAATAACAGTAAAAAGCTGAGCCTAATTAGCAATAATAACTAATGAATTGTGCTAAATTTAACAGTTCCATAATCTCTCAGCCGGCGCATTGTTTGCCCCTCGGATAGAAAGCTAGCTAGCAAATAGCTGTGGCTATAATATTTGAGTGAGCATCTGATTTGTAAAGAATAATTTTCTTTTTTGGTTCATTGCCGAGATGCCCAATACAGCTAGGAGGAAGCAGCTGGTAAGCATAAGAGTGAGTGAGCCCTACTGAAGAGAGTGCAGGTCACGTAAAAGGAAACTCATGAATCATCATTCCGGATTGGTGGGGTAATATATTAATTCATGCATAATGTTGGAAAATTACTAAGAAAAGGTGCACTTCTTTCTATGTTGGAAAATTACTAAGAAAAGGTGCACTTCTTTCTGACTGTTAAAATATTGCATTTTCGACACACATTGTTAGCCAGCGATCAATCAAATTATTTTTGTTTATCAATCTAAAGAGTTGTGATAGAGTCAAAACAATCAATCAAACGATTGACAGTCTCCATCTTAACTGTGGCTATAATATTTAAGTGAGCATTTGATTTATAAAGAATAATTCTCTTTTTTGGTTCATCGCCGAGATGCCCAATACAGCTAGGAGGAAGCAGCTGGTAAGCATAAGAGTGAGTGAGCCCTACTGAAGAGAGTGCAGGTCACGTAAAAGGAAACTCATGAATCATCATTCCGGATTGGTGGGGTAATATATTAATTCATGCATAATGTTGGAAAATTACTAAGAAAAGGTGCACTTCTTTCTGACCGTTAAAATATTGCATTTTCAACACACATTGTTAGCCAGCGATCAATCAAATTATTTTTGTTTATCAATCTAAAGAGTTGTGATAGAGTCAAAACAATCAATCAAACGATTGACTTTCTCCATCTTAGCTGTGGCTATAATATTTGAGTGAGCATCTGATTTGTGAAGAATAATTTTCTTTTTTGGTTCATCGCCGAGATGCCCAATACAGCTAGGAGGAAGCAACTGGTAACCATAAGAGTGAGTGAGCCTTACTGAAGAGAGTGCAGGTCACGTAAAAGGAAACTCATGAATTATCATTCCGGATTGGTGGGGTAATATATTAATTCATGCATAATGTTGGAAAATTACTAAGAAAAGGTGCACTTCTTTCTGACTGTTAAAATATTGCATTTTCGACACACATTGTTAGCCAGCGATCAATCAAATTATTTTTGTTTATCAATCTAAAGAGTTGTGATAGAGTCAAAACAATCAATCAAACGATTGACTTTCTCCATCTTAGCTGTGGCTATAATATTTGAGTGAGCATCTGATTTGTGAAGAATAATTTTCTTTTTTGGTTCATCGCCGAGATGCCCAATACAGCTAGGAGGAAGCAACTGGTAACCATAAGAGTGAGTGAGCCTTACTGAAGAGAGTGCAGGTCACGTAAAAGGAAACTCATGAATTATCATTCCGGATTGGTGGGGTAATATATTAATTCATGCATAATGTTGGAAAATTACTAAGAAAAGGTGCACTTCTTTCTAACTGTTAAAATATTGCATTTTCGACACACATTGTTAGCTAGCGATCAATCAAATTATTTTTGTTTATCAATCTAAAGAGTTGTGATAGAGTCAAAACAATCAATCAAACGATTGACTGTCTCCATCTTAATTAGCGATTAAGAAAGATAGATTGTCAATCAATATAAAAGTTAATTAACTCAATCTTTACTCATCAATCTTGTTCTCAAATTCCGTTATTTGAGAAATTGAATTAGGGAACGTTAAAAACAAGCGATTTATTGCAAAGAAATTGAATTAGGGGTGGTTTTAGTAAAAGTGAAGGTGTTCTCATATGTAACAAATTCTTTTAATTAATTAATGCGCTTTTTTCAAAATGGGCGTTTTTATCAGGACTTGAGGGGGTAACCAATAGTTCAACTGCAAAAGAACGTTAAATGCTTGACCCAAAATGAGCCCAATTGAAGATGCATCGATGGGCTAGAGCCCTATCATTGTTAAGAACCCAGTATGCTATTTTTGGGCTTGTACTACAGCCTTATCATTAACCACGCATCCAACGGTCAACACAAGCCGAATATAATTTAATCAAATCACATCCAGACAAAAGCCAAAGAAGTCCATAGAGTCAAATATCAAAGAACAAAAATGATTAAGAAGAGATCATGCAATTAACATACCAACCATTAATCGCTTCAAATAAATAACATTAATGCTACGTTTAGTCCATTAATGCTACGATGGTTCAATTTTTGTTATTTGTCCATAGCTATAAACAACTATAAACTTACTTCATTGAAACAATTAATTCTAATTCCCATTTCGTATTTTGATTTCAATCTATTCTAATTATAATTTATTTCGATTCCAGCTCATTTAGATTACTTATTAGTAAACGCACAATAATTGATATTTTTCACTAAAGTTAGAGGTCGGACAAAAATTCAGCTGATGAGAAAATGTACATTAAGAGAACTTAAGAATTTTTATTAAATATAGCTAAAGTTGACACAATTAATAAGTTACAAAAAAGTTTTTCACTCCCACATTGTTTGAAGCTTGTCTTATTTTCAATGACTATTTATTAAAAAGCCGTAAGATTTCTTCAATAAAAGGTTTTTATATTTCATTCAAGACATTTAGTAAGAAAAGATTAAAGGTATGACATATTCACAATGAATTAGTTTTCAATTTTCAATTCCCATCCTCTTTTATTTTTGTAATATAGCTTAAACATTGGAATCTTAAAAAGGTTGTAGCTTGGAGCTTTTTTAAAAAAAAAAAAAGAAAAAAAATCTTGTAACATAGTATTTAATTGATGAAATTTTGATAAAGTGATGTATTTGAGAGATATTTCTGATTATATTTATCAAATATGATGTATTGTATTTTATTTGGATGTAAATGACCTGTCATACATAGTATCCGCCGACTCATACTATGAATATATTATTGTTCATTTTTACTTCAAGATGACTTGTCTTCTATATATTGTCTATATGTTTGTTATGTAATCATAATGTCATTCGTTTATGCAATTTACAATTATATATGAAGAGTAAAAGAGCCCTTACATACGCTTATCGAATAAGTAAAACCGACTTGAGTTAATTAGTTATTTGAATTTTATTAAAATTTGAACGCATTTACTTATCCGGGTTGGGATTCAAATCAGAATAATATTATTAATTTATTATCTTTTAATATTTCGATATTTAATTTTTAATAAAAATCCTCTTTTTATTTTTCTGCTAGATTATTTATCTTTGTATGGTCTAGAATTAAGATAAATTCTTAAGGATTTAACAATCCAAAACTAAACTCTAAAGACAAGTCATCGAATTTTATTATTAAGTAATGCTACACTTACTGTCCCAACTAATGCGTCATTTGTAAAATTTACCATTTATTATATTTAAATCTCGAGGAGAGAATAACTGCTTGGCCTTGGTGGCTTTAAGTTATGCTTATTCTTATTGAACAAGTGACTGATTACTTTAGTTTATAAGTTTATAATTATATACACAAATATATAATAATATATAAAGTCTTTAGATTTCTTTTATTTTAAGTTAGATATTTTAGTTTCACTACAATTTGAACTCATTTACTTATATCTAGATCTGAATAAAACTATAGTCTCAAAGAGATTTTGATAATTTTAATAAAATTCTTTTGTTAATTTTATTTCTCTACAAGAGTTCACACAATCAAGTCATATTATTAATCAAGTGATCGACTTATCCAATGGGACAAGTTACATGATCATAATTTATTGTTATAATCCAATACTAGTACTCCTTACTACATACGAGAGGCATTTTAAAAACTCAGGTGCATCAAATCAAAGAGATCAGGGCTTGCCCTTGGGTAAAGGCCAACATTCCATGAAAAATTATGATTAGTTGAAATTTGATGCAATAGTGCTAAAAGAAAAAGTAAGACTAATATCATATCAATTAAACCTGCCGTTAGTTGTTTGTTTAATCAAACAACTGATACAAGCTGCTAATGATGAATTCACGAGTGTTCATCACTTAAGGAATTATAAGTATATGAATTTTTTTTTATGTTCCATTCATATATAGATGTAACATTTATTTATTTATTTATTCTTTTGAGCTTAAATCTTAATTAACATATATTTTCGTGATAATTATTAAGTTATGTTAGGAAATTAAGCTTCCTCCCAAGATCTCTTCAAGTAATTTTTCAAGCAACAACTTAATAGAAAAATTAAATGAAGAATAATATTAATCCCACAACACAAGATTTACGTGGAAAACTACAAATTCGGATAAAAACTACGCCCGTTGTCAAGAGACAACCAGAGAAAAATATTCACTATGTGAAAAATTATTATAACCACACTCTTAGAAATAATTTTCGCTCACCCAAGCCCTAAATACACTCAAAAAAATACTATCTAAATGAAGAAGAGAAACTGAGGATTGAATGCTTACAAATGAGGTGAAGCGCCTTATTTTATAGCCAAAACTTGGCTATTGTTTATGCTTTATTTTAATATTTATTTTTATTTTATTTATTTTTTTCTTTTCCTTCTTCGGTGCGGCACCCATTTTCTTCCTCTCTTTCTTCTTTTTCTTCTTCCTCTTTTGTTTCTTTCTTTTTTGCTTTTGCGGTGGGGCATTGAGTAGTGCCCCACCGCTTACCTTGTTGATATTCTCCCGCTTGGAGATTTGATTGAGAACCAATCAATCTCCACACCATTTTTATCGTCTTCACCTATAGTTATAATCCTCAACATAGAGAATTATCATACTCCACCATAAAATAGTATACCATTTAGAATTAATTGCCAATTTTAATAATTTTACATTGGCACATGTCGAAATATTCTGCCGAAATTTATGGTGCAACTTCCATGTTGGTTTTCTTGGGAGTTCGTCAGCCATCGACATAAATTACACCACACACTCTGCATCAATGCCAACCATGCCTTGTGTAAAAATCTTGTGGACCTGCTAGCAGTAACACATCCCCTTTCATGGCACTAGCGGTATACCATGAGGATGTTATCATCATCCATTTTACAAGGGACCATCGTCTTCCACGATGATGAGAGACTTACCACTAGCAATGCTATCAGTATCTGATCTGGAGCCACTTGCCGATCCTACTCCATTTCTACTATGACAATCTCTTTTTAGGTGCCCCGATTGTCTACACCCCCGGTAGACTCCCTTTTTCTTATCATTATTTTTCTTCCAATTCCCCACAACTGCCAAAGCCGAGACATCTGTAGTTTCAGTACTTCCCCACTCGGTCTTCTTTCTTATAAGAGTAAAGAACTAGTAACTTCTTCGAGATTTACTGTCTCCTTTTCGTACATCAAAGTAGGTAATAAGTGTTTATAAGAAGTTGGAAGTGACTACAGTAACCTAAGCTCCTTGTCCTCATCTTCAATTCCAATAGCTTCTAGTTCTGACACAATACCATTGAGAACACTGAGGTGATCAGAAATTTTTGTACCTTCAGCTATTTGCAGTGTGTGAAATTGCTCCTTCAAGTACAATCGATTTGAGATGCTCTTTGTCTGATACAACTTTTCTAGCTTCTCCCAAAATTCTTTCGTTGTAGAAATATTTCCTACATTTGCAAGAACATTCTTTGCCAGACACAGTCGTATGACACTTACAACTATCCAACTCTTTCCAATCTTCACCACTTATACTAACTTTTCCAGAGTCACTACTGGAAGTAAGGGATGGCTTCCCCTTCAATACCTTGTGTAACTCAGATTGAATCAACACATCATTGACTTGAATTTGCCACAAGCCAAAGTTAATTTTCCCATCAAATTTTTTCTATTTCAAATTTCACCGGACTTGAAAATTTTAATCCTGACATATTTGCTTTACAGATCAGCCTTTACTCTTCACCACAGACTGTTTGAATTGGCTCCCACTGCTTCAAGTGAATAGTATTGTATACGTGAACAATAACGTATATGTGAACAGTGCCTCGATACCGAAACTTTAATCAATGGCTCTGATATCACTATTAGGAAATTGAGCTTCCTCCTAAGATCTCTCTAAGTAATTTGTCAAGCAACAAATTACTAGAAAAATTAAATGAAGAATAATATCAATCCCATAACACAAGATTTACGTGGAAAACTCCAAATCTAGAGAAAAACCACGGCCGTTGTCAAGAGACAACAGGAGAAAAATATTTACTATATAGAAATTATTTCAACCACACTCTCAGAAATAATTTTCTCTCACCCAAGCCCTAAATACATAAAAAAAAACTCTCTAAATGAAGAAGATAAACTAAGGATTGGATACTTACAAATGAGGTGAAACGCCTTCTTTTATAGCCAAAACTTGGCTACTGTTCGTGCTTTATTTTAATATTTATTTTTATTTTATTAATTTTTTTCTTCTTCAGTGCGGCAACCCATTTTCTTCCCCTCTTTCTTCTTTTTCTTCTTTCTTTTTTGTTTCTTTTTTTTTTTGCTTTTGCGTAGGGGTGGCAATATGGGTCAGGATTCGTTTATTCGATTCGATTCGATGCGAATTAAATGGGTTTGGGGTTGAAAAAATTAATTCGTTTAATAAATGGGTGAATTCGATTCGATTCGTTAATTAAACGAATCGAATGCGGGTTTAAAAATTTTGATTCGTTTATTCGTTTAGAATTCGTTTAATAAATGGGTCATAAACAAATCAAATACGGGTCGATTCGTTTAAAATTCGTTTATTATTTATTTAATAAATTTGTATTAAAAAATATATTAATTTTTAATTATATTATTAATTTAATAAATTTATATTAAAAAATATATAAGTTAAAATTGAAAAAAAAAACAACAGATCCAGTAGCCTGTAGCCCTAATTCTCTAAAGTCTAAACCATTCACGCGAATCACGCCTCCCCTGTTCTCCCCCCCCTCAAAGCGACTGAAATCGAAGGCCACCCAAATCCCTAACCGTTGAACGCCGTCCGCCTCGCAATCGCAGTTATCGAACGCTGGATGCCTCGCCTGAGTTGAGTATGTGTTGCTGTCGTCGAACGCCGACTGCCCTGCTTCGCCTTGCTCAGTGCACTTCGCTGTCATCGAACGCTGACAACCTGCTGACTGCCTTGTCTATTCATTCTATCTTTGGCCACTGTTAATACAAAGGGTGAGCACGCTTTCCAGCAAATCAATTTCAGATTCTAGATGTGATTGAAAATTCAAAGTAGTTAAAAAGCTTCTCAGAAGTCAAAAGCTGTATATGTTTTACACAATTTTTTAAGGAGAATAATGGTCCCCCAAGGGTAATCCTAAAATGATCATCGACCAGTTCAAAAACAATTTCTATTTTTCAATTTTTTTCTTGGTTGAGGCCTAATAGGTCTGTGTATCGCCACTCAATTTTCAAACATGTTCGTTTCACTACAATTATAACTCTGTTTAGTTGTATGAACTAACTGCACAATACACATACATAAACTTTGGCTAGAAATGGCGAATGTTATCAATTTGAGCGCAACTGAAAGTTTGTGAAAATAAAATTTTGAATATTGATTGTTATCGATTTGGTTAAAGGACTTATCAGTACTGATCATGACTTCTTATTCAGCGAGCAAGGTGAGGCCTTTTTGGTGTCGTTTTGTGCTTTATGAATTGCGTTTACAGAACCATAAATGTAGGTTGTGATCTTCCTTAACTTTATGAATTACTTTAATTCGGATTTACTTCAATTATTTTAATTAGGTTTTTGGTTTAATTACTTAAATTAAATGTATTAATTTTATTTGTGAATTTTAATAATGGTGTAATTGAATTTATGTTATTTTTTAATTTTTATGTTTGATTTATGTTGTGGTATTTTAATTTGTAGATTTATGATGTTGTATCTTGTACATGTTGATTAATTGTTAGGTTATAGTTGATTTTTATTTAATATTGTTATTTAAATAAATTTCTTTGATTAATCAAGGCCCTTAAAATAATTTTGAATTATTTTGTTTTTAGGAGAATGGACACAAGCCGAAGTAATTCAGCCTACACAATTAACGATTCTAGTGTTGGAGATGATGATGTAAATGACATAATCGAACAGGAAGAAGAGATTGAAAAAGGTTTAAGGCCAGTGAAACAAAAGGCACCACGGCAAAGGAAACTAACTTCGCAAGTTTGGTCATTGTTCCGTAAGGTTTCGGGGGATAAGTATCCGGACAACAAGCCGAGAGCGGTGTGTAAAAAATGCAGCATTGAGTACGTGGCTGTACGCAATTCTGGTACAGGTAATCTAAAAAGACATTATGAAACTTGTGCAAAATTTAAAAAGCGTGATCCTGTACAAATGATATTAGATCGTAGTGATGGATCCTTAACTCGTGTTCCCAAGTTTGAAGGTCATGTGTTTCGTGAATTATTGTCTTGTGCCATTGTTATGCATGATTTGCCATTTCAATTTGTTGAATATGAGGGAATTAGAAGAATTTGGAATTATTTGTGTGATGAAGTGCCCAACATTTGCAGGAACACTGCGAAAGCCGATGTGTTAAAAATGCATAATAGGGAAAAGACAAAAATTAGAAGCATGTTAGAAGAAGCTCCTAGTAGAATATGTCTTACTCTTGATTTATGGACTTCTATAACTACAGATGGTTATTTGTGTCTCACTTTGCACATTTCATTGATAAGGGATGGAATTTACAGAAAAAAGTGCTGAATTTTTGTGAAATGCCAACTCCACACACTGGGGTTGCTTTGGCTGAAAAAATATTGTCATTGTTGTGTGAATGGGGTATTGAGAAAAGGATTTTTTCATTGACTGTGGATAATGCTTCAAGTAATGATGTTTGTGTTGCAATGTTAAAAAGTCAATTGAGATTGAGGAATGCTTTGGTGTGTGATGGAGATTTCTTTCATATTCGATGTTGTGCTCATATTATTAATTTAATTGTTCAACAAGGATTGAAAGAAATTGAGAAAGAAATAGAAAAAGCCCGTGAGAGTGTGAAATATGTCAAAGGGTCACAAGTGAGAAAAAGAAAATTTTTAGAGTGTGTTAAGCAAGTATCTCTAGATGACAAGAAAGGATTAAGACAAGATGTTCCTACAAGATGGAATTCAACTTTTCTTATGCTTGATAGTATTTTGTATTACAAAAATGCTTTCCGTCATTTACAATTGAGTGATTCCAATTACAAGAATTGTCCTTCTGAAGAAGAATGGGCGAAAATAGAAAAGATTGGCAAATTCTTGTCTATGTTTTATGAGATCACATGCATTTTTTCTGGTTCAAAATACCCCACTTCAAATTTGTATTTTCCGAAGGTGTTTGCGGCTAAGGTTGCTTTGGATCAATTATTTTGTAGTGAGGATGTGTACATGAAAACTATGGCACAAAAAATGATCGAAAAATTTGAGAAGTATTGGTCTGATTTTTGTACTATTTTGGCCATAGCGGTCATCTTGGATCCTAGATACAAGATGGCATTTATTGAGTTTGCTTATAGCAAGGCTTATGGTCAAAATTCAGAGGAGTTGAAACATGTTCGAGATAAGTTGTTTTCAATTTTTGGTGAGTATAATTTGATCACACCATCTTCCTCCACTACATCTGTATTCACTCAAATGAGTGATGTTGGTTCAAGTGCGAGACATAATGACAATAGTCAAAGCACACTTAACCAAAAGACCATAGATATGTTCAAGGTATATTTACAATTTTCTTATTTGTTTATTGTAAGACTTATTATTTCCATGCTTGTTTTGAATTTTGACTATTCTTATTTCTTAATTATTTTGTAGGAGTTTGATGATTTTGATAACATGGATTGTAGTGCTTATGTTAGAAAATCTGAATTGGAGCTTTATTTAGATGAGCCAAGAATTGATAGAAAGATTGATTTGGACATTCTAAGTTTTTGGAAAGGAAATGGATTTGGTTATCCTAACCTTTCTTCCATGGCTCGTGATATCTTGAGCATTCCTATATCCACTGTTGCATCTGAATCAGCTTTCAGTGTTGGCGGTCGAGTTCTTGATCAATTTCAAAGTGTATTGAAGCCAGAGACAGTCCAAGCAATTATTACTACTAGAGATTGGAAGTTTGGAGAGATTGGTAAAACTTGCTTATAAAATTTATTTACTTTTCTTTTATAATATTATGTGCAATTGTTTCAAATTAAGATTTATTTTTATAAAATTATTGTAGAAAATTTGGATGTCACTGTGGACCAACTTACTCAAAACATTATAAACATGAGCACTAATTGTGCTCCATCTGCACAGAGTGACAATGATCCAAATGAATGACAGTGTGTGTGAGTGTGGTAGGTAAAGTTTTTATCTTGTTTAATTATTATTTCCTTGAAAATGCTACAAATTTGCTATATATTTTGATTTTTGAAATTTTACAATGACTATTATCAATATTGCAGCATGTTAATAACATTTTATTTACTTTTTGGTGTAGGATTTTTGTTTTCAAGGTGACAAAGACAAATGAAGAGAATTAAAGAAATTACATTTCTTTATAATTTGAATTTGAATTATTGTTATTTTTAATATTAAGGATTTGATATTTGGTATTTGGATGACTGTATAATATGATTTCAATTATTTGTATTTTGTTGTGGGATATTAAATTTGTGTTTTTTTTGCTTAATTTTGTTTATTAATTATATTTTTCTAAACGAATTGTAAACGAATCCAGATTCGATTCGATTTGTTATGAATTCGTAAAGGATAAACGAATAATAAACGAATCCGGATTCGATTCGATTCGCTTATCAATTCTATTAAACGAATTAAACGAATCGAACCGAATATTCATTTAATAAACGAATCGAATCCGAATCCTGAAATTTCAATTCGTTTAATAAACGAATCGAATCCGAATCCATAAAATTTTGACCCAATTCGTTTACGATTCGATTCGAATTCGATTCGTTTATTCGTTTTGCCACCCCTACTTTTGCGGTGGGGCATTAAGCAGTGCCCCACCGCTCACCTTTTTGACAAGTTATTCGGTATACAACTATATTAACATTCATTTGATCTTTGAAGGTCGTTTGAATGTTTTTCTTATATGATTCATTGAATTTTATTTAAGAATTTCAACTTCTACGAGCCTATTTTCCTTTTTAGTTTCAATTAATTAATGAAATCAATACATCCTTATGAAATTAAATAATGAAATATGAGGAAGGCAATAATTTTTAGGTATTTATGGAAGGACTTTATTACAGCAGTTGTTGAGCAAACGTATAACTAGTTTAAATTGTATTTACCTTGGAGGATTGTTTATTACAAAGAGGAGCATTGTCACCAATTATTGCTTTTCGGAACCCAACAAAGAAGAAAATGATTTTCAATAAGTTCTCTAAAATATTATTATCTTCTCAGTTTTTTTTTTTCACTCATGTAAATTTCACTTTCCACTATCCCTAAACAAAGAATGAATGAAAGAATTAAATAGTTCAACCGTTAAGCACCTTCATTGTGTTCATACAATTTCCTCCTATCCTCTCCATCTTGCAATTTAATTTTGATTTTATTTTTACTTTTTAACTATAGATGGTATGATTATTTATTTTGTAATAAAAATAATTCATTTAAGATATTGGAGAAAACTGATACAGTACATACATTTTAAAACTTTTACATATATAATCATATATAATGGATAAGGGAAGAGAGAGTGTGAGACTTGTAATAAGGTATGTATGGACAAAACTACCCTAGAGAAAATGAATGAATATTCTTTCTAATATAAAAAATTACATATGAAAGTTGATAAAAGAAAGTTGTAATGATAAGCAATTTTTTCGATCACCAAATACTTTTTTTCCCATTAATTCAATTTAATTTAATGTGAAGATTTGAGTATCAATCTTTAAAATTTAATCGATTTTGATTCTACTCTCAATATATAAAATATTTTCTGTTTTTGAAGAAATGTTCATAAGAGTTCCAACAAAGTCTTATGGACCCATTTGAAAATAATTAGATGGTGGCAAAATTATGAAAAAATGGCATTGGGTAAAAGTTTGTTTAGTCTCTAGATTTTGAGCAAAATGCCTGTTTAGTTCTTTTTTTTTAAAAAAAAATCTCAAAAGATCTAAATTATTGACACATTTGTCATTACTTTTTGTTCGTGTTGGTTTGCTTTTACAATATTACTCTCTTATAATAATCTTTATTTTTTTAGTAAATTAATAAAAAAATTAAATTACCAATTTAACCCAAAAAATAGAAACAAAAAGAATATACATATAAATTTTTATGGAACACTCTGTTGAGCAGTTAATATATTAGTGTTGAAAAAAGTGGTAATTTGATTTTTTTACAATATTAATTTTTTTACATACGTGGGATTCCACTAAAATTAATATAAATTATTTTTATTTTATTTTATTTTTTGGGGGTTAAATTGGTAATTTAATTTTTTGTTTTGTCAAAAAAAGAAACATTATTATAAGAGAATAATATTGTAAAAACAAGTAAAAATGAACAAAAAGTAACAACAAGTGTGTCAATAATTTAACGTTAAAAATGTTTTGAGATATTTTAAAAAATACAGAGATTGAAACGGCACTAAAGTCATACTATAGGAACTAAACGAGCTTTTAGCCTTTCTTATTATTCTGCATTCTCATCTTTATTTGAAGACAATTTGTTGAGAAGACTATTATATAGCCGCAGTGAAAAACATTTTTTTATTTAGGATTAATAGTATAATGCATTAGTCAATAAATTCAAATCAAATATATTTATTAGTCTTGAAAAGCTTGGTGGTGCATTGGACTTATAATTTTAATGTTTTAAGCACTGATTATGCATTTTTCTATGGAGAATTGCATGTGATTATGGTGGGAGTAATCAATAATAACATAACACAAAAAAGCACGATTTCTTATAACACCATCAGATTTTTCAGGCCTATATATAATTTAATAAATTAAAATTACATGCTCATTGAAAAATAAAGAAAAAAAAAACCAAAAAAAAATGCTGATTATACAACTACCCTTGTCAATGACATATCACATAAGTATTTCGACATTCCAAATAATCAAACTTGCCAACCACATTTAAAAGCCCTGTAAGCATTGGGAACACGCAGTAAGAAAGATGTTGGTTGGCACTGATAATCAACCGCAAACGCAAGTTCGTCGCCTAACGGCCCCAGAGATTGCACATTGGTACAGCCTCAATATATGGTGTTGTTGATAATTTGGGCAATTTGCCTGCATGTATATGGAGTGATTATAAAGATTACATCCAGTTAATATATGTATGACACGTGTACATTAATTAAATATTCTTATAAATTACACGATAATTTTTTTAAAACAAATGCATATATATCATGTATGCATTAAGCGAGTTTAGACCAATAGAGGTACATTAAAATCTCTCATTGTATGAAGCATTTTTTTTATTTAAAAAGTTAATTTACTCGCACTAATTCAAAAATTGCCTTGCATTTGGCCCCAAGTGGACTTACAAAACGGGCATTAATGCCACACAGAACAGACCCAGGAACCTCATAGTGTACGAAAGTGTTAACTCTAACTATGTATAAACATTGTGATCTCAAGCTCTTTTCTAGCTACCGGAAAACTCCGTGCATGCATACATATATTTGTCGAATTTTAGTTGGCCGGGCACTGCTGTCTTCTCACCTGCTATCCAAGCTCTCAAATTTTAGTTGATCACATATCTCATCTCTTTTGTCATCGTTCTTTTGTAATTAATTTGATTTTTTTTTTTTTTGCAACACAGTACACGGTACAGTTTCTGTAAAAGAAAAATTATTGGAGAATTTTGGTATTAAGAGGAAATATTAAAAATCAAGAATATGTTAGATATTTAAATGGTTTGAAAAAATACCAAAAAAAAGAAGAAAAAAAAGGAAAAAAAAACTGTTTCTTTTAGGTTAAAGATCAGAGTTCCAATATCATGATCACCCAATTATGAATTTCCTAACAAAAATTGCAAATGAGATAAATAAAACATCTCTTATGCTCAATGGATCTAACCATGTATCGGGCCTTACATGACAAGATCGTCATTGCCATTTGCCTCCTGTCTTCCCCTTTGTGTCTTTGCTCAATTTTAATGTTTGCTTTTTTCCTCTCCTTCTCCACGGCTACAGTCCTTTTATGATTTTTTCTGTCTAAATTACGATGAAGATGACTTAAGCTTAGGACATCATCAATAAGTTTTTGTTACAACCAAGATAACTTTTAAGGACAGTTAGAGTATTACACTAGGATAACTCTTATTTAGTTGAATTATATATAGGTGTAGTGGCACAAAAATTGTGATGTTAGCTTTTAGCTATTACAATTTTCTCTTGGCTAGTTGATTGACAATATGCATGTCTTCAATTTGATTATGTGATTGAAGTAGCAAGGTGTCTATAGAAACCTTCTGTTGAAAGTAGGTTGGATTGCTTGCATGTCTCGATGAAATTTATGATACAGCCTTCATGTTTAAGCCTTAGCTTGTCAGTTCATCACGCTATCTTATGTCTTTCCGTGATTTGGTCTCCGAGCTTTGATATTTATGTGCAAGGTCTCTACGGACTTTGGGCTACTCATCATAAAATTATTAGGCTTGTCTTTTTCATTTAGAAAATTAGGACAATATAATTAAATATCTTAACGATCTAAGGTCAAATGCACATTATTTCGACCCTCATCTTTTTAATTCATTTATCGTCCTTCATTGAGTCTATCAACTTAGGCTTTAGGTTAAGTGATTTCCCTAACAGTTTTCAAAGAAAGAAAGGACTTCATTGGATCTGATTAATGCCATAAGTTAATTATAATTATAGATAATAACTGTTGTCGCATAATGTCACAGGCTGACCTAGTTAGTTTGTTTTACCTTCCAATAGAAATTCTCACGAGTGGTTCTTTAATGTCTTGAGCCTCTTGAGCAGCACAAGCAATTGACTTGTTTATTTACCAAACTGAATAACGCTTTACTCCCGTTACGGAAATTATTGCACTTTAATTTTGACAGAGTTTCAAACGTAAATTTGCTTTAATTTCCAAAGAAAAATTCTTGTTCTTTTTCTTTTAATGAACAAAACAAATATATTTTTTTATGTTCCAAAAAAAATCTACATTTTTAATTTAATTATTTGAGCAATTATCATCCAAGCTTTCTATAAGTGGCTATTCCCCATTTTTGTAGCATTCAGCTTGCAAAAGCAAATCCGGAGACTTCATAATCTTGTCGTGGCAGTTTTTCTGTCCTTGTTTTGCGATGCCATCGAGATTTCAGAACTCCTTTTATGCCAAAACTTTTGCTATTATTTTAGCCATTGAAGCTAGCTAGGCTTGAAGCTGCTTAATTCTCAAAATGGTTAATTAATTGGCTGGAAAGTGATTCATGTGCAGCTGCAACGTTCGCTTGATTATCATATAATCATATAATTAGATGGCGCAATTCTCTCCTCTTAATCTCTAGCATGACATTTCATCAGGAGATGTACCATGCGTAGTTCGATCAAGTAGCGAATTTATTAACTACAGAACGACAAGACAGTATATGAAGTAATAGTAAATTAAAGTACCTGAAGCAAAGCATTATACGTTTGCTGAGCCTTCTTAAACCTTGGAATATCATCTTCATAACTGTGTAGCTTATGCATGCACAGGATATTTTATATTAAGCTGAAGCAGTCACAGGGCAACTCTCCTTTGGCATATCAGTGGGATTGATATAGAATTAACCAATATAATGCTGATTATTGCACCAATAAATCACCGTTGCATGCCAAGTAAGAGGTGCCCTAAAACTGCTTTGCTTATGATAACAGTATCAGAATATATTATAACAATTAAGTTTCTCTAATTGCTTCTGAGTCTTACCGTCAATCTTTGGACGAGCTTTATAAGCACTGCAATTAGCTAGGGTTTTTGCAGCAGGCAGAATAAACCAGTAATTGGCATATGCTAGGGATATCCTGTAGAAGCTGCTGCTTTTTTATTTTTTTGGTTCGGGGGTTGGGGGGTCTACACCTCTTGATTTTCTTTATCCTTTCCGAAGCCAAATGGTCGAAAAAATTTCAAAGCAAACATGATGATTAGATTCTCTTGGCTTTCTTTGTCCATGCTCAAGAGGTATAAGATGCAGAAAAAAGGCAGCCTAGAGGAGATGCTCTTGGCAGATGTAGCCCTTCATATGGTGAATTTAAATAAGATTATTGTATAGCATATTTCATATCATATTCCCTCACTCTTCTCTTTTGCTTTTTATTGCTTACTTCACTGTTAGCATGTTGAAAGACACACTTTGCTATGATACATACCACTCCTTAGTTAGATTTTCAAAGTACAAAGAAGATCACACTTTTATTAAAGATCACACTTTCATTATGAGTTATAATGACTAACAATCACTAAAAATTTCCCAAGTAAATTTGATTTGGTGTCCGTTGCTGTGTCTTTGATGATTAAAATCACAACTCATTGTCATTTTCTTTTCTTATTATATTTTGAGCTTTCAAACTTTCTTTAATGTGACATCACACGTTAAATGAAGTTTTGATCACACGTATTTAGAAAACAAAGGAAAAATTTAAACATAATTTAAAAGTAACATGATAACTTGTGGACAAATCAGAAGTGGTCAAGAGGACAAACGTGATTTTTTAACTGAAGATATTTACTCTAGAATATTGGAGGCAAACAATTAATAGAGGGCTAAAAATTAAAAAAAAGAAAAAGAAAATGGAATCTTTGATTTAAGTTTAGTTTTAGTAACATTTTTGTTACGAAGGAATAGCGAAATTTCTAATATTATATTACAAAATACATATTGATAGATGTATTAAAAATCCTACCAAAATTTATATCAATGTATTACGGTTAAAACTCAACTCAAAAGGCTCGGCTTAAAACAACGTATAAATGAAGGAAAAAATTTACTCCCATCACTGGAGGGGTGGTTGTCAATCACCTTTCAAGTGTTGGTCCAAAAAACTTCAAAACGGACTAAATCCGATTTTTTTGGTAAACTAGAAATGGCCCATAAAATTTCCATTTTTGGATTTTCTGACGGGCCAAGGAAGATCCCTAACCAACCCATTAAAGTAATACATGGGCTTTTCTAAACCTAAAAAGCCCGAGGGAGAGAGGACATCTTGGTCATTTAAACAAAAGAAAAGTGGTAAACGGAAGACTCGTGAGCAAAATGTGGTATATTATATAAACCCTAAAATTATCATCATCTGATAAAGAAGCTAGGGTTTGGTGCGGCTTGTTGCAGTACAAAGTTGAACACAAAGCTCACCGCTTCACCTCCGTCGCCATCACCATGGGTCGTATGCATAGTCGCGGGTGGGTCTCTTTATTCACTATTCCTCTACGTTCACAAACATATGAATACGTAACCATTTGCAGAATCTGATCTTGTGATACTTTTTTTTTTTTTTTTCTGTTCGTTTCAGTAAGGGTATTTCTGCTTCAGCTTTACCTTACAAGAGAACACCACCAAGTTGGCTCAAGATTTCCAGCCAGGATGTGAGTTTTATTTAGATTCAATTGAACTGGGATTATTTTATTTTACTTTTTTGTGTGTGGGATTTTGAAATTTTGTTATGATGATGATGATGGTCTTTGTATATTAGGTTGAGGATAACATCTGTAAGTTTGCAAAGAAGGGTTTGACTCCATCACAGATTGGTGTTATTCTTCGTGACTCTCACGGTATTGCCCAGGTTAAGAGCGTTACTGGAAGCAAGATTTTGCGTATCCTCAAGGCTCATGGTAAATAAAAATAAACCTACTTGTTTTATGATTTTGTGTGTGCTTTTAATCCGAGAAAAGTTGCTACTATCACTTTCACTTTCTCAGATTAGAGTTCTGCTTGGATTATTATTTCCGTGATTTCAAAATGGGAATGTTAATAATTTCTGTCTCTAAATTGTTTCATTAATTGATTAACAGTTGTCATTTTTTTTGCCTGGAAATTTGCTTTGAAATGATTTTGGTTGTTGATTTTTAGGACTCGCACCTGAAATTCCTGAGGATCTGTACCACCTCATCAAGAAGGCTGTTGCTATTAGGAAGCATTTGGAAAGGAACAGGAAGGACAAGGATTCCAAGTTCCGCTTGATTCTTGTTGAGAGCAGGATTCACAGGCTTGCTCGCTACTACAAGAAAACCAAGAAGCTTCCTCCTGTCTGGAAATAGTAAGCCAAATATTCTGTTACTGTGACACTGCATTTTTCAAATTTTTGTAAATTGATATGTTTAGAATTATGTGATTTGGCTTCCTCTCTACAGCATTATATATTGTTTCTAATTGGTTTTGCTTGTGAGTATATATATCTGAATGTTTCTCGTTTGCTTAATTTGTTGGAATTGATGCTTTGATTAGAAGATGTAATTAAGCTGTTGTTAATAATCTAATTAGGTATTTGGTTTCTGAAGCTTGTTACTTCTTGTTATGTTTTTATTTCTTGTACTGTGCATTGGAACATGTTGATACTTTTGCAGAGCAATGATGTTAAATTCTATGACACACTTACTTTAGATGAGCATTGGTATCCTATTGTGTTGGAGCTAGTGCAAAAGGATTTCTCATAACCTGATTGAATTTTGAACTTCTTTACGAATATTGTTTTGGCCTATGTTTTCCTTCAAAACGTGTCGTGTGTGGGGAAGGAATGATGTAGTGGTTGAGTTATTACTGTATGGAATCTTCATGTATGGCTGAGTGTATATGCGTATGCCTGTACGCAAATGCTAATGTTATCGGTCTTATTGAAGGGTGCTTCCTGATCCACATAACTGTAACAAACGTAGCATGCGTGTTTTGATAACTTCATGGCTGTATGTAACAATGTTTCTTTTCAAAAATTGACCTTTGGCTTTCAATTAAGCTATGAAGCCTGCAGGGTTCCTCGTGATTGGTTCACTTTATGATAAGTAAATATGCTGACCTAGCTATTCTGATTTTAACTTTTATCATCAACTTACTGGTTCTACCTTTGTCTTGCAGCGAATCTACTACCGCCAGCACACTTGTGGCTTAGGCTAAGCAAGATGCTAGGCGTTGTTTGTGATACCCTTTGTCGGTATCACAACACTCTTTAAGGAGCCCGATGATTTTATGGTGGATTAGTATAAGTTCAGATGTAAGACCTTTATTCATAGTTTTTTGGAAAGATATTGTCTTGGAGGAACAGAAATTCACAACTTGTTTTTGATTTCGTTCCTTAACGTTTTTGTTTCTTTTTGAACTTTTGTATTTTTGATGCACTTTTATGTTCGCTAAGAGATGTTCGGTTTTGAGAGGAATATTTGCTGTTGCGCATGAAATAGGTTATTACTTGTTAGTGGTGTTATCAAATTAGAAGACATAATTTAGTACTTAGATAACCTATACCAGCCAATACGGTACTAATTCAGATGTTTGTGAATTTTCAAAAGAGTGATGATATAGCCATAAAGTCATATATAAATTTTAGTATAAACATATTTTTGTATCAATTGATTGGGCGTTAATTAATTTCTTTGTTTTTTGAATTCATTAATTTGTTGGATGAATGCAAATATAAAGTAATGAAAATAATTTACGTAAAAAAATATGATTAAAAAATAATAATAATAGAAATTAGATAATTCAAATTTATTTAATAGAATTCTGATAAAGATAATATAATTATCGAATAATTAATAGAAATATATATTTTTAATAGAATTATTAATAGAAAAATCTTTTTATATTATAAATAAATAATAATATAATAATTAATAGAGATAAAATATTGAAAACTATTCAATAAGGAATATTAATTAATTTTCATTGATGGTCGGACGAGTGGGGAATGTTGAGGCAAATCATAAAAGTTTGGGTAGAGATGGATTTAAATGTTGGCTAGGGAAGCGTCCTGTGTAGTAAGAGGAGTAGTTATGAGTCCTGTGTAGTAAGAGGAGTAGTTATGAATCCTGTGGATCACTCCCATGGGGGTGGAAGTTTGGGTAGAGACGGATCTAAATGTTGGCTAAGGAAGTGTCCTGTAGTAAGAGAAGTAGTTATGAATCCTGTAAATCACTTCCATGGGGGTGGTGAAGGAAGGGTTTTGCATTAATTTTTATAAAATAAATTTATACGAGAATTTATAGTTAGATTATTACTCTTAAAAAATTGAACACATTGCTAACAAGGATCCGTTACTGGTTGTCTCCTCTGTATCAACGCCTCAAATTTTGAAATACATTCTAGCAAGAAAATAAGTAATCACGAAGCATGAAAATAGAGGATGAATGGAAATAAAAATAAATATAGCCATTTGAAAAGCCAGTCAGTCCACCTATTTGAGGGAGAACTCTTCTCGTTTGAAAGTAAATGTATAATTGCGCCATTGAAAGGTTTAAGACAATTTGAATATAAAAAAATATTGTCAGATCAAATAGAAGGTTGATATTAATCAGATTCTTACATCGTTGCACTAGAATAGAATTGGCTTTGGACAATTTTATCTTTTTTTAAAAGGCCAAAAATGAATGAGCGGTGCGGTTAGGACTTGAGCCGTGGGCCTTCTTCAAGCCCACAGCTACCACAAAGGCGCGCACATTTTGACAAAGCGCAATTAGAGTAAAACAAATTAAAATTAAATTAAAAAAAAGGCCAAAAGCCTGGGCAACGGAATTGAAGAGAAATTAGGGTTTAAGTGAAAATGGTGGTAGGGCTCAGACAATTTACTCAGAGAACGGGCGACGGTGCCGGAGAGCCGATTCTTGATACCGAAAACGGCGAGGAGCTGATACGCGTGCAGCCCTCCGTCTCCATCGTCGTTGGAACGCGCGCTCCGGAGTCTCCCGGCACTCTCTATATCACTTCTAAGTACTCTCTCTTTCACTCTTCTTATGAATTATTATTATTATTTTTTAATAGAAAAAATAAAGATTCTCTAGTTCATTATTTAATATACAGAGGGTACCATTTTGCCATGTTGTGCTGAGCTTTTAGTTAAAAAAGGAAAATAGAGTTTGCAATTTATGGTCTGTTCGGTAAAGTTTTAGGAAGTTGCTTCAAAAAATGCAGACAAGAAATCAGTTTTTTAATCTTTTTTATTATATTTTTAATATTTTAAATTGTGTGTGTCTGATAGCTTGGTTAAATGATTTTTCGTTTTAATTCTCCAAATGCTGTTTTTGAAATTGTATAATAATAGACAGAACTGTGGTGATTGGCTTTTGCAGGCAGGTTGTGTGGTTGAGTGATGTTGATAGAGCTAAAGGTTATGCGGTTGATTTCTTGTCTCTTTCTCTTCATGCTGTGTCGAGGGATCCGGAGGCCTATCCCTCTCCTTGTATTTACACTCAGGTTTTCCTGTTATTTCTTTTTTTGTTATTATTTGTGTCAATGTACATTGGAATGCCCTATTGCATGAATTATTGTTTACTTGTTTATCTTTCTGTCGAAACTAATTTGCATTTTATATTTGTATTCTATTGTTATTTTACTCCGGAAAATGATTGGACACCTTTAATTTATTTTTTTAAGTTAGTGTGAAAAATTTCTTTGCTTTCGGTGCTGCTATTTCTGATCAATGTTTTGCCTTTTTTTTTTTCAAAGATTGAGACTGAAGATGATGATGAAGATGTGGATGAGGGGTCAGATAACGAATCTGTTGAAGCTTTAGACTTATCGAAGGTCACAGAGATGAGACTTGTTCCTTCAGATGCTAGCCAATGTAATTTTTCAATCTTGTCATTGGCAGATGAATTCTTTTTGTGGTCTTTATGCTGCTATCTCTATGTTTTCTGGATGCATCTTGCTTGCTGTTTAATGTAAAGTATTAACCATAGACCATCGTCTTCATTGGTGTGTTGTAGTGGATAATCTGTTTGAGATTTTTTGCGAGTGTGCCGAGCTCAATCCTGAACCTATAGAAGGTGAGTTTACTCTCATATAAATATTACAATTGTCGAGTAGCAAATTTGATTTATTATGTATGTTCATTAGTCGCACACTAATTTCGGCATCTTCATATGCCTTCATCAGAGGAAGAAGAAGGGCACAATTGGGTTTTTAGTGCTGACCAGCTGGAAAACGAGGGTACAGGTATGTAGTGACAAACATGGTTCCCTTTTGAAATATTATGTTCCTTCCTGTTATTCTTACCAATGTTTTGTTCTTTAATAATTGTTATGTCCGTTAGGGGAAGATCCTGGGTGGCATTTTTTTCAGGATCCAACAAACCCAATTGGTCATTCAAACGGTGATAATGACCTAGCTAACAATGTGCTTCAGGTAATGCCTTAACGCATCCATTTTTCTTGTTGTTCATTCTTGGCCCTCAGATTTAGTGTCTTATTTTGTTGTTTGAATTCCAATTCATTTCTGGTTTTCACCTCATAATCTATGACTTACGCAGCCAATTGAATTTGTCTGGAAATTTATATTAGACCTCAACTATGCCTTCCTCATTGATACCATTATTTAAATTGCCTGCAGCTTCAAATTAATGATCAACGCTTTGAGGATGCAGAGGAGATGGAGCAGGAGAATGAGAGTGACCGTCAGTGAGCCTTCAACCATCATAGAATTCACAGAGTGGCAAATTTGCGTCAGGTGTTCCCTCTTAATCCATGTCCATTCTCTTGCTGTATACTGAGCGAACAACTTCTGATGTAAACATGAGTGGCATTAGGTAGTCACCTGTTAACATTCTAATGTTTTGTTGTATTAAATGATTAACATTATCAGTAGCAAAAGTTCGGATCAATATGCAATTAGATTGTGTTTTCACCTTGCATTAATGTGGCACTTTCTACCTTTATGAGGAGGCAGGAAAAATAAACAGATATTCCTCTATCATTTAATACAACAAAACATTAGAATGTTAACAACTTAGAATGCCAATTGTAATTATCTTTAAGGTACAGTATTTCAGTGTATTAAAGTTTTGTCTATATGTTTTTAAAATGAGTGATGATATAAAATAATAGAAATAAATCATGTGGATTAAGAGATATTTTATTCAACTAATAAATTAACGCCACGTCAGTTTGTATAAAATAAATTTGTACAAAAGTTTCTGATGATATCATTACTCTTTTAAAATAAAATAATGATAGAGCCACAAATTTTTGTACAAACTTATTTTGTACAAACTAATGTGGCATGATAAAATTAGTTAAATTAAATATCTCTTGGCTCACATGATTTATTTTTATTATTTTGTATTTTCATTCAACCAATAAATTGATGCCATATCAGTTTGTACAAAATAAATTTGTACAAGAGTTTGTGGCTGTATCATCACTCATAAGGAAACACAACAGACCTACCACGTCGGATCATCCAATTATAGAACGACATATGCTAGGATTCAGTATGTTCGAATGGATCATCTCCAAGTCATGCGGTTAACAGCTGCATTTCCTGCTACTGATATCAAATTTTATTCAAGAATGGATAATTTATTTATTTGTGGAATGTGTGTTGCGAAGCGTAATAACAACGTTATTAATAACAAAAAAAAGGGGGTTAATAATTCTAAGAGAAGCGGATGGAATTGACCAAAGGACTACCCGTACCCGTAATAAAATTTGTTTATTGTCTCTATTTTTTTATTACGGTTTTTAGGTTTGGCGTCCAGCTAGCCATTTATTGACACTGAGATTCAACCAAGCAAATCAAGTTAAAAAATCTAGGCAACTTCACCATTTGGTGCATTCTTGAAGTTGCAAAATATATTAGGATATGCAAATATATTTAAACGGACGGCAAACGGACATGTAAAGAGTGATGATAACCACAATACAAAGACTTGGCTGTTTACATGTCCGTTTGCCGTCCGTTTAAATATATCTGCATATCCTAATATATTTTGTAGCTTTAAGAATGCACCAAATGGTGAAGTTGCATAGATTTTTTAACTTGATTTGTTTGGTTGAATCTCAGTGTCAATAAATGGCTAGTTACACGCCAAACCTAAGAACCATAATAAAAAAATGGAGACAATAAATAAATTTTATTACGGGTACGGGTAGTCTTTTGGTCAATTCCATCCGCTTCTCTTAGAATTATTAACCCCTTTTTTTTTTGTTATTAATAACGTTGTTATTACGCTTCGCAACACACATTTCACAAATAAATAAATTATCCATTCTTGAATAAAATTATTACTACGGAAAGTTGATATTAGTAGCAGGAAATGCAGTTGTTGACCGCATGACTTGGAGATGATCCATTCGAACATACTGGATCCTAGCATATGTCATTCTATAATTGGATGATTCGAAGTGGTAGGTCTGTTGTGTTTCCTTATTAGTAAAATTTTTATAAATGGAGTTTTTATCTAAAAAACTTTAATTATTTGGTTGTCAATAAGAATTTTTGTTAAAAATTTATGAAATTATTTTAATAGATAATTTTTTTAAAGTTATATTATGAAAAAAATAAAATAAAATTACTAAATAAGTAGAGGGTATTTTAGATATTTTAATATTTAAAAATAACTTTTCAACCTCTACTCTCAAGAATTCAAAATTTGAGATTTTTCTAGTAGAGTCAAAATAACTTATTTAAGCTTAAAAAACTTTATTAGAAAAGTAACTAAATAATAATAAAAATTATGATAAAAACTTATGAGATGAAATATACTTATAGTTATTCAATAAACTGTAGCAAATAGGCACTAAGAATTGTTTCTCTATATCCCAAGAATATTTGACAACTAAATTATAATAGCCTTATTTGGAACAACTGTTGGGTGAATGTAAATTACATTATTTTGATCCCTATATTCTTTGTATTTTGAGCCAGTCAATTGATCCTACATCTCTGTCTTTTAAGTTAGTTCCTATGACGTGATAGTATTAATAACGGGTGAAAGCAGAGATTTGAACAGTATTAATAAACTTTATAAGCATGTAACGTACTTATACTACATGAGTGGGGCGGGGAGCAAGATCAAAACCTCAAAATAGCCAAGCAGACACCTCAGAGCGATTTTCGTTTTAAGAAAATTTTTAGTTCCAGGTTACAGACAAAACAAATCTTTCAGATTTGATGAGCTTGTCCTGCTCAGATAGATGTCCCCATTAGGGCTTCATGAAGAGTGGTGAAACGAGGCAAACCCACAATAACATAAGAGTACATTAAATCTTGAAATCACGTACAAGCACAACAAACGTCGTTTATGGTAGACAGCAATTTATTAGCGGTCTATAAAACAAAGTTTTTGCTTTCTTCCAGTACAAACGCATGAACATGGCACAATACTTGTTTGAAATCTAGAACAACATTGATTAATTGCAATGCTCTAAAGCAGAGACTGATCTTGGAGTTGGGATGACCACAAGTGGCTCTGCCTTTTTCAGTGCCAGTAAAAGCTTATCGGAAAGATCTAACTTTGTTCCCTCAGGCAAACTCCACTCAAAAAGATGCAATAGGTTGGCTAATACATGAGGGACAATCTTCTCTACTAGAGGAATTCCAGGACAAATCCTTCTACCGGAACCAAATGGAAGATAATTGAAATTGTTCCCTCGTAAATCACCTATTTTGACATCTTCCAAGAACCTATCAGGTTGAAAATCCTGGGGATTTTCCCATACCTCAGGATTCCTCTGTATCGCCCACGCGTTGATGAAAATTGTTGAGCCCTTGGGAATTGTATACCCAGACAAGTTGCTAGTTGCACTAGGCCTTCGCGAGGTTAGTAGCGGCGCGGGTGAATGCAATCGCAATGTCTCTTTTACAATTGCTTCCAAGAAAGGCAATTTGGCAAGATGAAACTCTTCCACAACACTGTCAAGTGCCACCACTTGCTCCAGTTCGTTGCGGGCTTTTCTCATTACCTCCGGTTTCTGCAGCAGCTCTGACATCGCCCACTCTACAGTGCTTGATGTTGTATGCGTACTCCCAACAGCAACATCCTGTTGAGTGTTGACAATTCAATTCAAATTCGAAAAATGAAAACGCTTAAAATAGTTCAAAGCAAGTTGATAAGATATTTACCATAAACAAGGCCTTAATTTGGTCCATGGATAAGGAATAATCTCCTTGCTGCTGAAGCTCCAACAAGGTTTGCAGAAAATCTTTGCTCGACTTCCCCTCATTCCCGTCCTGTCCACCCTGACCAGCTCTCAATAATGACTCCAAAATCTTATCCAACCGAACTGTAAGCTTTTTTGCTTTGGATTCAAGTCCCTGTAAGTCAAAGCGAGCAAGAAGAGGAAAAAGATCAGAAATGTTTCCCGAACCCAGCACTTGAAACATCTCCTCGAGTACTTCCCTAAATTGAACCGCGACAGCGTCCCAATCCTCTCCGCGCAGTGAAGCCCCCCATAAAATTCTTGTTGCTACATCTACCGAAGTTAAGAACATCAGCTCACCTAATTTAATAGGTGAACCAACCCGTCCACTGACATCCTTCATTGATCTTAAAACGGCTTGTCTACGTCTTGCAGAAGAAGCATTAAGGCTCGTGTTACTCATAGTTTCACGAACAAGAACTTGACGCAACTTGGGCCATTCAGGACTCGCACCTATAGACTTCCCTCCGTATGTTAAAACTGATGCAGCCGCAGATGGATCACGGTTGGCAAATACCACATCATGCTCTTTGAGGACTTGTTTGGCAAGTGAAGGTGAGCTGATCACAATGCACAATTTTCTGCCCAGATACAATTTGAAGATTGGACCGTAAATTTGGGACAATTTGCCAAAGTAATGATGCAAATTTGGTTCAAGAGAAAGGAAGTTTCCGACTAAGGGCAGGGGTCTTGGACCGGGTGGCAGTGGCGGTGTGCTTCTAGTTGGTTTCTTAATGAGCCATGCATAGCAAGAAATTGCAAATGTTGCCGCCAAAAGAATTTGTATCACTCTGGAGCTGGTGATTGTGCGCTCATTGAATTCAAAGAATAAACCAACGAAATTATGGATAAGTTTTGATAACATGTTTGGTAACTATCAAGCCTGGAAAACAAATGAAGAGGAAGCAATGGACTTGTTTCACTAAAAAGGAGTGCCAGTGTGAGGCAAGAAATAATTGCTCAAATGACTGGTATAAATAAGTGAGGAGTGATATCGAAAAATTAAATAATTCAAGTCCTTATCTGACTTTAAGAAAAAAAAAATCGACAATTCTTCTTCTTTTAAGTTAATTTAAGTTAATGAGAATGGACACTGAAAGGGATGGAAATTTGTTAATGGTTATGTCGGCATCTTAATTGCCTGGCTTGTGTAGTATCTTAAAATTTTGACATTTTCTTTTCCGTGATTCATGTTTAATCACCCAAACTCGCATTCCCTCTTCACGATTGTTCCCTTATTACCTTTGGTTGTGCAATTAATTTCCATCCGTCCGATTTAATTAGTTTAATTTGACGAATCATATCTGCTTCATGTAAGTAACTCTATTATGTAAGGTAACAAGGCCCAATTGTGCGGCTATGATTTTTTTTTCTTTCTTGTCAATTTCGTACGAACTAAAACAATTCTTCTTCTTCCTTCATCTTCTTCTACTACTACGGTACTATTATTATAAAGCCCGGTACTTTTTCGAGACCCTCTTATAATTGTTTATGACAATTAAAAAACAAAATGAAATTTTAGTCATTCAGCTTTATTAATACCAATCAAAGGATTTATAGATGAGAATTAAAATTAAGCGTGTAGAAAATGGAAGGCTTAATGGACGAATAAGAGTTGGGAGCATAGGGTAATTCAAATTTCTAAATAAATAAAAGAAAGTTGTCTCTACGAAAAAAAAAAAAAAGAATGAAGGTTGATGCTAGTAAGGAAAGTTTGAGAGTAAAAGCTTATTTAGTTTTTATGTTATGAGATTAGTAACCATTTAGTCCCTTATTTTTATTTTTAAAATATCTCAAAACATCCTTATTAAATTATTGACATTTCTGCCATTATTTTTTATTTGTTTTGGTTTGTTTTTACAATAAAATCCTCTTGCAATAATGTTTCTTTTTTTTGGATATTAATAAAAAAAATTACCAATTAATGTATATTCTTTTTGTTTCTATTTTATTTTTTGAGGTGAAATTGGTAATTTAATCTTTTTATTAATGTCCAAAAAATAGAGACATGATTGTAAGAGAATATTATTCTAAAAGAAAATCAAAAGTAATAAAAAGTAATGGTAGAAGTTAGGGATGTTTTGAGCTAATTTAAAAAATACATAAATTAAAGGGCCCTAACCTTATAATACAGAGACTAAATGAACTTTCACCTTGTGAAAACCATTTAGATCAATAAGGGATAAAGAAATGAGTTAAATCTTAAAAGTAAAAAGAATCGAGAAACAAATCTTAGCCACAGAACCTAAGAAATAGCAAGTGTAAATAGATCTTAAAAAAACTAAATAAAATAGAGTTCGCTCTAGTGACCACGTATAAGCAGTGAACGCCTTGTTGCATAAGGCTTGTCCCATATAATAGTTGGAATTGGGTTTCACTAGTCTCTTAGCACAGGATTGAATTTTCTTCACATCCACTCCTTGCAAATATTTCTCTCCACCGACTATCCAACGCCTTTCAGTCTATGAGAAGGTTTAGTCAGGCAGTGCCAGTCGCTTTTGCTGAAAGGGGAAGAGGAGCATATAACCACATTGGGTAAGGTTGTTTGTTAGACCAATGAAAACTTATGTTAGGCACAAATATAAAGAGGCAGGGACAGTTTAGTAATTTTATTAATTATGGTTCAGCTATAAATAAGAGATTATGGAGTCATTTAGGGTTTATGTTGAGTTTTTTCTGATATTAGGAACCATTAGGGGTTTTGGGAGAGATTGACCTACCTCTTAAATTGTAAGTCAGGATTGTTTGTTTTCTTTTGATATAATCAATAAAAGTCAGCCCTGTGATTTTATTTTTGTCTTCGAAGCACATGAAGGAAAGGTACTCTTAAATCAAGTGGATCCCGGGATAGTTAATGAATTGCTTCTTAAATGGCCAAAGAATGCATTGAAGCCTTCACTAGAGTAATCTATACCTGGTAGTCACCAGAAAACAAAATATAGGTGATGGTGGGGTACCTTTACAACACCTTCTACCCATACTTGGTGGTTCATCCTCAAAAGCAGATGAAAAGTTTGATTCAATCAGCTCCGCCCTCTTCAACTTGTCCAAATTGACAACCATTTTTCAGTAAATAAGAGAGGGAGCCCATCTTTCATTTTTGGGTTCTCAGGGTACCCCTAGAGGGCGCGTCTATTCAGCTGCCGATGGAGCTAAACTTTATATCGCCACGTGTTGCTCCTATTTTTTATTTAAGTTTCTTTTGCCTCCAAGTACGTCTCACCAAAAAGAAACTAGAGAGGTTGTTGTTTGGGAAAAAACAGGAAAGATAGCAGAACACCACGTGTCGACGAATGGAATAAGTTCAGTATAATCAAGGGTACCCCACATAACTCGAAGAGTAACTTGAGGTACCCTTCATAACTCGAGAGTAACTCGAGGTACCCCGCCTGACTCACGGTACCCTTTATAACTCGAGAGTAACTCAAGGTACCTTGCTTGACTCAAGGTATCCCACCTGACTCAAGGTATTCTCCATAACTCGAGAGTAACTTGAGGTACCCTGTATGAACCGAAGTATCCTCTATAACTTGAGAATAACTCGAGGCACCCTGCATGACCTAAGGTACCATGTCTGACTCAAGGTACCCTCTATAACTCGAGAGTAACTCGAGGTACCCCGCATAGATTGGGGTACCCCATATAACTTGGGGTACCAGACAGATCCGACTTAGGGGAATCCTCTAAAAAAGTCTGCTATGAGAAATGTCTTCGCCTCTTAAAAGATAATATTCGATTTTGTCAGAATTAGGAATCAGAAATGCCGTAGTAAAAGGGGGGACAGCCGCCTGCCACCTCTGCCAAAAGTGAAAGACACTGTTCCAAGGACAGTGGTTCTCAACCGCCTACCCTACAGCTATTGCAGAGGTACCCTGGACCACTCTCTAGCACGCGCCACATTTCCAAAGGATGAGATACACCGCGAACATGCACATAACGGTCCAAAAATCATAAAAAGGTAAAAAGATGTTAGCCAAAAAGGATACGCCACGTGGCAACTGAAGTACTCCATATATAAAGGTGTATAGGTTTCATTCTCTATCATGTTCTCATTCACCATCAACACTCACGCTCCACAAAAATAAGCTTTTTTCAACCTTAAATTTTAATTTACAGAGGGCTGGCAAGCTTTCTTTACAATAAAAGCTTGAGTTGCTAACTTGAACGTCGAAGTGTGAACGCCGAGGCACCCCGTCTTCACCTCTAACCTTGGTTTTACTGTTTTGCAGGCGTGAAGCTCATTTCGAGGGATATTTTTCTTGGTTCGAACCTTTCACCATTGTTACCACTTCCACCATCACTTATCACCTTCTCCGGACTTCTAAAAACACCACACACACAACAAACTAGTGAGGTATCCCGTCTCCTCTAAAAATACAAATTCATTGTTCTAGATAGGTTTACTTTTTTTTTACCCCAAAATCTGTCTAAAACAGTTGCCCAGTCAAAATCTCAGAGTTTAGTCCAGCCCATTCGCCACACGTCCAACAAGATAAGCCGTATGCTATGCCCCAGCCTTGTTTGGTCTCAACCCAAGTCATCGATAATTCTCAATCCAAATTCGGGAGTGCTAGTCGCCATGCACACAGACGGTGGAAATTACTAGCCCGTAAGCAAGCATGCTTCACGAACTCAACAACTTCTGTTTCCGCTGGCCAGGAATATCTGAAAAGACATAGCGAGGAGATGGCGATAGATGGCCCAGGAAAAAGAGCAGTTAAAAGTACAAAAGATGTTTCCTCTTATGTTTCAACAGTGGTAGCTACATTCCAGCCGTGCCTAACACAATGAGGGCCTTATGTTGAAATGTTCGAGGCTTGGGGAACCCTCGAACATTCCATGATTTGCAACAAGTTCTCCACCAGTATAAACCAAATTTTGTTTTCTTAAGTGAAACTAAACGTAACTCCTATCAAATGGAAATTATTCGAGTTAAGTTAAATTATGATTCCTGTTTTTCGGTGGGTTGTTCGGGTTATAGTGAGGGGGGAGGGGGGTTAGCTTTACTCTGGAATTCTAATATTAATATCAATATATTGTCTTATAATTTGCACCATATTGATATGTTGATTTTGCCAAATGATAACCTCACTTGGCGATTTACAGGATTTTATGGCCACTCTGAATAATGCAGAAAAGAAATATTCCTAGAGTTTATTCCAAAGGTTATCCGGGCTTTCAATAGTCCTTTAGTTATATGGAGGGGATTTTAACGAGATTTTGAAGGTTGATGAGAAAAAAAGAGGTACCCCAAAAAATATAAACTTCCTGCATGATTTCAAAGATGCTTTACAAGATTGTCACTTATGTGACCTTGGATGCCAAGGTTATCCATTCACCAGGTCAAATAAAAGATATGGAGATGGGGATGTGTTAATTGAAGAGCGGCTCGATCGGTTTTTATGTACTAAAGACTGGAATGACATCTTTAATAGCGTTGTGGTGTCTGATATTCAAGCATTCGGGTCAGATCACCTTCCAATCATGATTGACATTTTTTTAAAAAAAAGGAACTTAAGAGAAAAATGAGCCAAGCGAGGTAGACGGTTCCACTATGAGAATTATTGGAGTTGATATGATGACAACAAGCATTTAATAGGTGGAGTCTGGTGTAACAAGCATGTCGATAATATCTTTAACCTGCTCGACAACTTCCTCAATATAATAGAAATAACTAGAGCGACCGACCTTGTAGAAGTGGAGCTCCCAGCGTTTTGATATGATAACATCAAACATTTAATAGGTGGAGTCTGGTGTAACAAGCATGTCACTGATATCCTTAACTTGCTCGACAACTTCCTTAACATAATAGAAATAATAGGCAAAAATTGCTAAAAAGGCTCAATGATCAGCTTATGGCCATCAAAAAATGGGCACACATACATCCAGTGATCGACTGATATTTAAAACCTGGAAAGGTATATTGAAGACTTAATGAGGAATGATGAGCTATATTGGTATCAGAGGTCTAGAATCTCTTGGCTACAGGCGATAGGAATACAAGATTTTTTTCATGCGAAAGCAAATTCAAGAAGACAACGAACGAAATCTGATTGAAGGCATCCTAGATGGATATAATATATAGAAAGAGGAGCCTAAAGAAGTTGAGGTAGAATTTATAAATTACTTCTAGTCTGTTTCAATCCTCTAATCCAAGACCAGATAGTATAAATGATGCTCTTGTTTTTTTACAGCTGAAAGTTATGAATGTGATGAATGAAATGCTTACTCAAGTGTTCACAAAGGAAGAGGTTCGGGATGTTTTGTTTCAGATGAATACGAATAAAGCTCCAGGCCCTGATGGTTTTCCCATCTCATTTTTTCACTCTTACTGGAGCTTCATTGGTGATTCAGTGGCTAATGCATGCCTGAGCTTTCTCAATGAAGGTGGAGATTTGCGCAAGATTAATCATGCCCATGTTGTATTAATTCCCAAGGCTAAAGTTCCGCGTAGAGTGGGTGATTTTCGACCAATAAGCCTGTGCAATGTCATTTACAAAATTATTGCTAGGGTTTTATCAAATTGGTTAAAGCTTATTTTGCAAGAGATTATCTCCTCAAACCAATGTGCCTTTGTCCTTGGCAGGCTAATTACAAATAAAATTATTATTGGTTATGAATGGCGGCATAAAATTTAGAACCAGAGGCGAGCGAAACAATGTTCAGTAGCCTTAATACTGGATGTTCGTAAAGCCTATGACAGAATTGAATGGGCTTTTCTCAAAGCAGTCATGTTAAAGCTGGGCTTCTCCTCACAGTAGCTACATATTATTTATTGATGTGTCTAGGCTTGGCAATTTAAGGGCCTGGGCTGGGCTTTGCCAAGCCCAGGTCCAGGTCCTCTCAAAGCCCATCTAATTCGGGCGGGCCTAGGCCAGGCTTGGGCCTTGAAAGGTCAAGGCCGGGCCGGGCTTGGGCTTTTTCGAATTTTCAAATAATTTAAAAAAAAAAATAAAACTACAAATTTTCAAAACATAATTATCCAATACATAATACTACAATATGCTAAACTTAAACATAATTCTCTAATACATGATTAGCCAACACACAAAATATGAAAATACTAACATCACAAGTACCGTACACAACATAAAAATCAATCGTTAATATAAAAAACAAACTAATCCAATATTTGCGGGCCATCCTCGTCCTCATCCTTCAATTCCTCGCCAGTAAAAATTTCTTTTTCAGGAACTCCACTTAACAAAAAAAAGTTTTAAAATAAATAATAAATTAAAATATTAGTAATTAATTTTGTAAAGAATGTTTTTATACCTCTACTGCTAGTAGCCTATAACCAATGCTGAGAGCACATGATAGCTTCCAATGTGTCTGGATGTAGTCTACTCCGATGTGGACTCAATGTTCTACCTCCCATACTAAAAGCTGACTCCAAGGCAACAATTGTCACAGGTATGGCTAACATATCCTTTGCTATCTCCGCCAAAATAGGATATTTGTCTTTGTTTATCTTTCACCATTGTAAAACATCAAAATCCAGAGTTCTTTTGACTAAAGGATCCTCCAAATACCTATCTAAGTCGGACTTCGAACTAATAGGTTGACTATTTTAGGTTGCATATGCATCAATATCACCCATATCATCTATATCATCAAAATCAATATGAGATTGGTCAGAAGGAGCAACAAGAGCGGTAGAAGACTCACCAACAACACCATATCTCGTAGTTGCGGATTTGGCCTCATAATAATTCATCATTTCATCACAAAGCTCTCGCACTCTCTTAAGCTGATTTTCAAGGTCGACTGCATAAATCTTCGAATAATAGTAATTAATCAACATCATCTTGTATCTCAAATCAAGAATAACGACCATGACCAATACCCCACTAATCTCATTGAAATACTTCAAAAATTTTTCAATCATGTTATCCGCCATATTCTTAACTGCAGGAACATATGATGTTTGCCACCCCTTCAATGCAATCCTCATCTTACAAACCAATGGAAAAAATAGATGAGCAGTGGGGTATGTTGTACCCGAAAACATCTCAGTCAACCTTGAAAAAGGCCTCAAATAATCTAGCATTTGCTTAGCCAACTCCCATTCCTCACTACTAGGCAAACACTTGTATTGAGGCTCAAGTGTATGTGCCGAGAAAAAACACTTTTGTACTTTACTGCAAGTTCAAGCATCGCAAAAGTCGAATTCCATCTAGTTGGACAATCAAGCCCTAACTTTTTCACATCCATTTGCATTTGATGACATGCCAACTCAAACTTTTCCACCCGTTTTGGTGATGAACTTCAATAAGACACACTGTCTCTAACACGTGTAATACTACTTTCAATCACCGACAACCCATCCTTCATAATTAAATTCAAAATATGAGCCGCACACCTCATATGAAAAAAATTACCGCTCAATATCATTGACTCAGTTGACAACAATCCTTTTAATTTTTCAACAATCGCATAATTAGTTGAACAATTATCCAAAGTAACCGTGGATAGCTTTCTATCTAGATTCCAATCCATCAAGCACTTCACCAAAATTTGTGAAAGGCAATCAGCTGTATGTGGGGCTTGCACATATATAAATCTGTTTATTCAAAAAAATAATAAAAATTAAATAAAGTACCTATACCATACAAATTTAAATAAAAAATTTAATAAAGTACCTATACTATACAAATTTAAATAATAAAAATTTAATAAAGTACCTATACTATACAAATTTAAATACAAAATTTTAATATTTAATATAGTAAAAATACTTTAGGATTCGACTTTGCAAATGCCAAGAGTTGTCAATGAAATGTCCCGTGACAACCATATAACCTTTCTTTTGATTACAAGTCGTCCATATGTTCGTAGTAATTGTCACTCTACTATTATTAATCTCCACCAAATTCATTGCCTTCCCCCTTTCAACATTATATCTATTAAATATCTCACTCTTTAAAGTATTTCTAGACATATGCTTCACCAATGGATTGCAATAATTAACAAAATCTCTAATCGCTTCATACTCCACAAATCTAAGAGGAAGCTCATGTTTAACAACAGCTGCTGTAAGTTTTTGACGGGCAACCAATGGATCAAATTTTTGAACTCCAAGCTCACCACTTTCGGTTTTCACCAATTGTTGCTTATTCTCAAGAACTTCTTCAATTGTCGGTTGATTAAAACCGTGCATTTGTCTAGTATGTCTATTCAAATGACTAGTTCCCGATCCACAAGAAAGAACCATTCCACAATGATTGCATTTTGCCTTTATTACAGCACCAGCATTTATTTTTGTGAAATGGTCCCAACAATTTGAAACAACCCTTTGTTTTCTTTTTTTATCACTTCGCATTTCTTCTTGAACATTTTCCGACTCCACAGATTGATTTGAAGGCAATTTAGAAGATTCAGAAGCATTATCCATTATAAACCTATACAAAATTAAAGGCGTTAAAATATTTATTTATTTAATTAAGCTGAGTGTAAATATAGTAAACGCATACTGCATTTACAAGCACAGGACAGCAATCAGCAAATTTATAATTTCTAGAACTCCATACAGTAGCTATATAATGGATATTAGAAATACTTCAATCCAAAAATACCAACAAAACTAACAACAGAGCTCAAAATCATTAACTAACAACCCAATATTCTTCAACATTTTCTAAATTACCCAATAACCAAACTACATTCTTCAAAGCTGAAAATCACAAAATTATTCACAAAATTTTTCAACGAATTAACTAATTACATATATTTAGGCCTTAGATAATACAATAAAAAAATTTGAAGCACAATTGACATGGATTACCGGAGTTAGATGGCTTGCTGCTGCTAGTGTGATTAAATAGCGTACAGAGACTGCTGCTGCCTCGCGCGTGTTCTAATAATTGCTGTAACTTCGCGTGGTTGTGCTGATGGGTGAGGGGTGCTGTTGGGTTGCTGGGTTACGCGAGAGATGCTCGCTGTGCTATGGGTGGCTTGGTTACGTGAGACGGCGAAAGATGCTCATTTATTCTTCTGCTTCTTCTTGGATCACAACTATGGGTGAGGGTGTCTTTCTTTGGGTTGCTAGGTTACGCGAGAGATGCTCGCTGTGCTGATGGGTGGCTGGGTTATACGAGACTGCGAGAGATGCTCATTCTTTATTCTTTCCGGGCTGCTCTTTGGGATCATCAACGGTGGGTCGCTGATGTTGGCTGGACGCTGCTGGAATCTGGATGCGCTGTTGGCTGCCGACGGCAAGAACAATAGACACTGGCACGGTGATGTCGCGATGAGGGTGCTCACTGGCTCACTGCTCACGAAAAGAGGGATTTTAGGGATTTGACGATTTTGCTCACGAAAAGAGAGCTCACTGGCTCACTGCTCACGAAAATAAAATGCATTTACTTTTTTTTTCAGTTTTTTTAATTTTAATTTTATAATATATTAATATTATATAATTTTTCTTTTTAAAATATTTTTATATATTATTTATTATAAAGCGCAGGATTAAGTCAGCTTTTACTTGCGCTGATGGTTCTTATATGTTATGGGCTTTACTAATTGCAAGCCCTCATCCATAATTTGAATTCGTGGGCTGGGTTTGAAGCCAGCGGGCCTGGGCCTGCCCGGGCCAACCCTAGATGTGTCCCATCCTCTTCCTTTTTCTGTCCTGGTTAGTGGGGAAGTTACAGGCCATATAATTCTTCAAAGAGGGCTAAAGTAATATTGTCTTTTGTCTCCATATCTTTTCATTCTATGCACAAAGGCCCTCTTATCCATGCTCCGATATGCAGAGGCTAGCAATTTAATTCATGGTATTCAATTTGGCTGAGCAAGTTTGTCAATTTTGCATCTACTTTTTACTGATGATAGCTTAATTTTTACCCAGGCAGCTATTACAGAGTGTGCACACTTGAAAAGCCTCCTTGAAAAATATTCTGTGGCATCAGGTCAGGTGATTAATTTTGGCAAATCTTCTATTTTAATTAGTCCTAATGCTTCATCAGCCACTGCCAGTTTGATTCAAAGTATTTTTAATTTGACTGTTGTCTCCTGCCACGATATGTACCTTGGGCTTCCCTTAATAATTGGTAGAAAAAAGTCTCAGCCATTTTCCAAGTTGAAGGAGAGGATTAGATTTAAAATTTTAGGTTGGAAATCGAAGTTATTTTCTTGTGGTGGAAAAGAAGTCTTGTTAAAGGCTGTGGCACAGGCAATTCCCACATATTCTGTGAGTGTTTTTAAACTGCCTTTTGGTTTTTGTTCTGACTTGCAGCATATGGTGACTAATTATTGGTGGAGTCATTCTTCCTCATCGGAGGGTATTTATTGGCTTATATGGAGGTTCCTTTGCCAACCAAAAAGTGAAGGTGGCATAGGTTTTCAAGATCTGATTGCCTTTAACTAAGATCTTTTGGCCAAGCAGTGCTGGCGGATCCTTCTTCAACCATTTTCTTTGGTGGCTCAAGTTTTAAAAGCCAGATATTTAGAGAGTAAGCCGAGAAGTAATTCGTCTTACATTTGGAAGAGTTTGCCTTGGGGCAGGAAGATAATTAAGAGTGGTTCGAAATGAAGAGTACGTAATGGGAAGGATATTCTTGTATATTATCACAATTGGATCCCTCGACCTTATACATTCAGACCTTTCTCTCCTCACACTCTATCTGCAGACGCTATTGTAGCCAACAAACGTAGAGGATGGAATGTTGAGCTCATTCGACAACATTTTCTCCCAGTTGATTCTACTGAAATCCTCAAGATTCCACTACCTAATGTGCTTACGAAAGATAATTTACTTGACACTTTAACCGAAATGGTGTTTATTAGGTAAGAGTGGGTACCAAGTTGCATTGAGATTGAGATTCCCTGACTTTTCTTCTAGTTCGACGAGTCTTGCTAGTTGGTGAAAATTTATATGGCACCTCCCAGTTCTATTCCTAAAATGAAAATCCTTTTTGAAGAGCCTTAAAAAACATTCTCCCCACACAATATAATTTGGCAAAAAGGAAATCCTTGAATAATGAATTTTGTCTAAGATGTCATGCCTGCGTAGAGGATGCCTATCATAGTCTTGTTGCTTGTAACTATACGAGGAAAGTTTGGAAGCTCAAGCCTTATTTTTCTTGGCTTGCCAGCTCAGCTAATATGTCATTCTCTTGTTTGGCAAAAAAGGGGTTGAAATTACCAACAAAGTGTTGGTCCACTGGCATTTGTGAGAGTCTCTAAGTGACATTTGGGTTTCTCGCCCGGTTCGAGTTGCGCAAGTCACTTTGTTAGGAGAACTCGCGCCTCCTGTTCGAGTGGGGACATAGTGGGGGGCCACAGACGCTAAAGGTGTCTTCCATAGTTAAGGCCCTTCCCAAAATACCTCGTGGTTAAGACAAAAAAAAAAAGGGTGGAAATTTTATCAAAGGAAGAGTTTTTTTTTTTTTTTTTTTTTTTTTTTTTGTAGGAATGGCTTGTTCAATTTGGAAAGCATGAAATAAGGCTTTATATGGTAGTTCAAGAGACGATTGCTACCAAGTTTTAAATAGGGCTGAAATTTTGCTGGAATCTAGCCAAGCTGGGCTACTTGGTCAATATATCGCATGCCAAAATGTTCCTCCTCACAGTGGCGGACCTGCAGCAAGGCTACAGCCCGGTCAAACTTAAGATAAAATCATTTATACCCCTTATTTTACCATCAATTATATACAATAATAGAAATTTTATTTTGTTTTCATACATATCCCTAATGCAATTATCCTTATATTTTCATTCATTTTATACTATAATAGAGTTTTTATTTTATTTTCAAATATGCCCTTAATTCAATTATATTTTTTTCCAATTGAAATTAGTGACTTATTTTATAAAATCAGTAAATTATATATTTATTACATAGATTAAAAACATTAGGGGTTAAAATGTTATTACTTTAATTTATTTTAAAAAATTCTAATTGAAAAAAAGTATGTCAATCTAATATAAAATTGTCACTAGTATTAAACTACTTAAAAAAACAACATATAGTAACAAATATAAACATTTTCATAAACTTTTTATGTGAATTTTGAGATTTTATTTATTAGTTACATTAACTAAGATAAGATTTGAATATTTTGAAGAGCTTTAATTTGATAGAAAAAACATCAACAACTGGTTCTTTAAAGAGTCAGAGCGCCCGACAAAGAAACAATGACATCCAAATACATTTTTGTTGGGTTGAGTTTAGTTTATTATTGAAACTTTTGACTAATAATATTTTTATAATTTAAAAAGAGGAATAAATTTGAATTGTTTAATTTATTGAAACCTGGTAATTAAGTACTTTACTTCAAACATTAAAATTTCACTTGCAATTTTTAATTAATTGTAATTACATGTATTCATTTATTTCAACTTAAAATCTTTAATTAATATATTAATCCTTGTATAATCCTTGTATAATTACATTTTATTAGAGTCAGATTCCATAATTGTAAAATAGTATTTTTATTTTTTAAATGCCTTTGTTTTCTACTCTTTTTATATAACTATTTTTGTTTAAAATACGTACTTATAGGAATAAGATTTTTCGTGTCCCCCTTATTTGATGTATTTTTTTCTACTTATAAATTTTTATGCTCACTTTAAAATATAATTTTTTTAATTTAGCCCGGCGTAATACAAATTCCTGAGTCCGCCCCTGCCTCCTCAACCTTATATTTGGTACCCTCCAGATCCTCCTTGTTGAAAATCAGTACAAGGCTTTTAGAAATTTTTGAAAATCAATGCAAGACTTTTGACCTTTTGATTTTGTAATTGCCGACCATGGACAAATGAAACGAAGGTGGTTGAGTTAGGTGCCTGCCAAACCTAACTTGTGGAATTTATTAGCCAACAATTGGCTATAAAAAGGAGAGTTCCCCATTGGCTTAGTGCATTCCATTTTTTAAGTTTCTCTTCTCTATTTTGAAAAGAGAAAGAAAAAGTGAGAGTATTTTAAGAGTTTTAACAAACTCTTGAGTGTTTAGTGTTTTGAGAGTTTGGGTGTATTGCGGTTTTGGGAAGTGAGTTAAAATACCACAATACTTGTAATTCCTTTTCACTAGTGAAATATTTTCTTTCTATCTTCGCCCATGGACGTAAGCTAAAAGTCGAACCACGTAATTTTCTGATGTCCTTTCTTGTGCTTGCTCTTTATTTTCTTCCAATTTCATTTTAGCTGCGTGTCTGCTACACCCATCAATTTTCTAACAGTGGTATCAGAGCTATTGGTTGTATTTTTTAGAGTTGGGTATTGTTCACGTATATCGTACTATTCACGTATACGATACTATTCACGAGAAATGGTGGGAGCGATCTAAGAATTTTACGGTGCAAAATAAGGAGTAGTAGTGTGAGTAAAGCAACTGTGTGGTTTTGTACATGTCTAGGAAAGTTCTGTCATAAAGACGATAAGAGCTTAAGGAGTTTGAGTTTTAAATGGGACCATTTGTGACCCCTCCAGTCTTTCTTGGGAACTTTCTTGGTGTGCATTCTCACACATACTCACAATTATTCAGGGTGGTACACTAGCTTGTATGCGGTATTTATCAACAAAATGACGGTAAAGTATGAAATTGAGAAGTTCAACGGGAACAATTTCTCGTTGTGGAAAATGAAGATGAGGGCAATTCTGAGGAAAAAATAATTGCTTAGCAGCAATTGGAGAAAAGCCCATTGAGATAACTAATGATAACAAGTGGAATGAGATGGACGACAATGCAATTACTAATCTACACCTGGCATTTGCAGACGGAATGTTATCCACTGTGGAGGAGAAAAATACAGCGAAGGAAATATACGATACTCTCACAAAATTATACGAGGCCAAGTCACTACACAATAGAATCTTCTTGAAGAGGAAACTCTATATTCTTCGAATGGCTGAATCTACAACGGTGACCAATCATATCAACACCTTGAAGACTCTATTTTCACAACTCACAACGTTGGGTCATAAAATAGAGGAAAATGAACGTGCAGAGCTTTTACTTCAAAGTTTATCAGATTTGTATGATCAACTCATCATCAATCTGACGAACAATAATCCAGCAGACAGTCTAATTTTTGACGATGTTGCAGCCTTCGTATTAAATGAGGAGAGCAGGCGGAAAAGTAAGGAAGACAGACAAGTAAGTTCGTAACAAGCAGAAGCGCTATCGGTGACGAGAAAGAGATCAACAGAACGTGGCCCCAGTGGGGAGTCACACTCATGTTAGATCAAAATCCAAAAGTAAGAAGAATATTAAATGCTACAATTGTGGCAAAAAATGGCACGTCAAAAAAGAGTGTTGGAACAACCAGAAGAGAAGAGAGGGCAAAGAACCTGAGTCATCAAATGCTCAGGGGTGTGTAACAAGTACCTCAAATGATGGCGGAATTCTCTACAATGAGACATTAACTGTTTCAGAAAGTAGAAAACGGTTATCTGGCGTCTGGCTTATAGACTTAAGAGCCACTTGGCACATGACCTCTCGGAGGGAGTGGTTCCACACATATGAACCTATCTCAGGAGGATCTGTATACATAGGAGAGGATCATGCCTTGGAGATCGCTGGTATTGGTACTATCAAAATCAAAATGTTTGACGGTACGGTTCGCACAATTGAGGAGGTACGATATGTCAAAGGCTTGAAGAAAAATCTATTGTTTCTAGGACAAATAGATAGTCATGGATGCAAAACTCATGTTGAAAATGGGATCATAAAGATTGTTAGAGGCGTGCTTGTATTGATGAAAGCAGATAAGATCGGTGTTAATTTATTCATGCTTAAAGGGGAAACATTACAGGAAGCAGATGCGTATGTTGCATCAAACGAAGAAGAGTCAACGATGATGTGGCATCTCAAACTCAGTCACATGTCGGAACAAGGTTTGAAAATTCTCTCTGAAAGAAAATTGCTTCCAGGACTCAAATCGGTAAGCTTACCATTTTGCGAGCATGATGTTACAAGTAAACAACATAGATTAAAGTTCAGTAGATCTATTGCAAGAAGTAAATGCATTCTAGACTTAGTTTACTCTGATGTTTGAGAATCACCAGATATATCCATGGGAGGTACAAAGTATATGATGACTTTCATTGATGATTATTCCAGAAGATGTTGAGTGTATCTAATTAAAAAAAAAGTCAGATATATTTCTAGTGTTTAAACAGTACAAAGTGCGGGTTGAACTTGAATTTGGGAAAAAGATCAAATGTTTGAGAACATATAATGGTGGAGAGTATACAGACGGTGAGTTTCTTACTTTCTGTAAGCTAGAAGGTATTCAGAGGCAGCTTACAGTGGCATACACTCCTCAATAAAATGGGGTGGTAGAGTGAATGAACAAAACTCTTACAGAAAGGATAAGAGCTATTTTAAGGACTGTAGGTCTACCTAATTCATTTTGGACAGAAGCATCCAAAACTGCCTGTTATATAGTAAATCAATCGCCATCCACAGCAATTGGGCTGAAGACAGCGATGGAGATGTGGACTGAAAAGTCAGCAAATTACCCTCACCTACATGCATTCGGATGTCCTGTGTATGTAATGTACAATGCCCAAGAAAGAACAAAACTGGATCTAAAATCTAGAAGGTGTATCTTCTTAGGGTTTGTCGATGGAGTAAAGGGGTATCATCTGTGGGATCCCACTGCCCACAAGATCGTCATCAGCAAAGATATTATCTTTGTAGAAGATCAACTGCAAAGGAGAGATGAGGATGATAACATTGCAAAGGAAAAGTCAGAGACTGTATCGGTATATGTGGAAAATAATCCAGAAGATTCAGATTCTTCGGAAGCAGCACCAGAGCACGAGAAACAAGAACCAGTTGAGTCTGAGGCTCAAGAAGTTCGCCGGTCAACTCATGAGAGACGACCGCCAACGTGGCACTCGGAGTATGTCACAGAGATCAATGTTGCGTACTGTCTTCTAACAGAGGATGAAAAACCATCAACTTTTCATAAAGCTTTAAACATCTCAGATGTTGCTTTGTGAATGACAGCAATGCAGGAAGAAATTGAGGCTCTACACAAGAACAAGATATGGGAACTTGTACCACTACCACGCGAAAGAAAAGTCATTAGAAACAAATGGGTCTACAAGATCAAACGTGATGGTAATGACCAAGTAGAGCAGTATCGTGCAAGATTGGTAGTGAAAGAATATGCTTAGAAAGAAGGTATTGACTTCAACGAGATATTTTCTCTGGTGGTTCGACTCTTTACAGTCAAAGTAGTCTTGGCGATGTGTGCTACATTTGACCTACATCTAGAGCAATTAGATGTGAAAACTGCATTTCTTCATGGAGAACTTGAAGAAGAAATTTATATGCTCCAACCAGAAGGTTTTGCAGAAACAGGAAAGGAAAACTTAGTTTGCAAGTTGAACAAATCTTTATATGGTCTCAAACAGGCACTGAAGTGTTGGTATAAGAGATTTGATTCCTTCATTATGAGCCTTGGATACAACAGACTCAGTACAGACCATTGTGCATATTACAAGAGGTTTGAAGATAATGATTTCATCATTTTGCTGTTGTACGTGGATGACATGCTGGTAGAAGTCCCCAACAAAGATCAAATCCAAGAATTGAAGGCACAATTAGGTAGGGAGTTTGAAATGAAGGATTTGGGACCAGCAAACAAGATTCTAGGGATGCAAATTCATCGAGACAGAAATAACAGGAAGATTTGGCTTTCTTAGAAGAACTATTTAAAGAAAATCTTGCGACGTTTCAACATACACGATTGTAAGCCAATCTCTACCCTACTTCCTATTAATTTTAAATTATCCTCAAGTATGTGTCCTAGCAATGAAGCAGAGAGGAAGAAAATGTTTCGAGTACCGTATGCATCAGCAGTGGGAAGTTTGATGTTCGCTATGATATGTACTAGAACAGACATTTCACAAGCAACGGGAGCAATTAGTTGATACATGGTGGATTCTAGTGGAGATCATTGGATAGCTGTGAAGAGGATTCTCAGATACATCAAAAGAACCTCAGATGTTGTATTATGTTATGAAGGATCAAAGTTTACTATCAGGGGCTATGTGGATTCAGATTTTACAGGAGACCTTGATAAAAGGAAATCCACTATTGGCTATGTGTTTACACTTGCAGGAGCAACTGTAAGCTGGGTTTCGAAACTGCAGACCATTGTGTCTTTATCTACAACAGAAGCAGAATACATGACAGCTACGCAAGCTTGCAAAGAAGCTATCTGGATACAAAGATTATTGAAGGAGCTCGAGCACAAACAACAGAAAATTCCTGTGTTTTGTGACAGTTAGAGTGCCTTGCATATTGCAAGGAATCTAGCCTTTCATTCCAGGACAAAGCACATAAGGGTACAATATCACTTTGTTCGAGAAGTTGTGGAAGACGAAAATGTGGATTTACAGAAAATCTATACGAAAGAGAACGTAACAGATGTTTTGACCAAGCCGATCAATGCTAACAAGTTTATCTGGAGTAGATCCTCTTATGGCCTAGCAGAAACGTAGGCAACATGACTATGGTGAAGCAGAAAGGATGGTGTAGAGATTAATTGATTCCCAATCTAATCTCCAAGTGGGAGAATTGTTGAAAATCAGTACAAGGCTTCTAGAAATTGTTGAAAATCAATGCAAGACTTTTGATATTTTGATTTTTTAATTGCCGACCATGGACAAATGAAAAGATGGTTGAGTTAGGTGCTTGCCAACCCTAACTTGTGGAATTTGTTAGTCAACAATTGGCTATAAAAAGGGGAGTTCCCCATCGGCTTAATGCATTCCATTCTTTAAGTTTCTCTTTTCTATTTTGAAAAGAGAAAGAGAAAGAGAGAGTATTTGAAGAGTTTTAACAAACTCTTGAGTATTTAGTGTTTTGAAAGTTTAGGTGTATTGGGGTTTTGGGAAGTGAGCTAAAATACCACAATACTTGTAATTCCTTTTCACTAGTGAAATATTTTCCTTTTGTCTTTGCTCGTGAACGTAGGTTAAAAGCCGAACCACGTAATTTCCTGATGTCCTTTTTTGTGCTTCTTCTTTATTTTCTTCCAATTTCATTTTAGCTGCGTGTCTGCTACACCCATCAATTTCTTAACACTCATCAATTTCCTAACACTCCTTTGGTATAAGCTTAATATTGATGTAGCTGTGGAAAAGGAAAGATGTTTTGCTAGCCTAGGATGTAATAGCTGCGACAATATCAAAAAAACCTTGCTTAGGAGATCCGAAAATTGCTGAAGCTCTAGCTCTATTAGAAGGTTTAAAGATGACTGCAAATGTTGTTTTGGCTCCTCTAATTATAGAGTCTGATTCAAAGAATGTTGTAAACTTTATTCTCAGGTATTTCTAGTATAGTAGAGTTGGATAGGGTGGTTTATACTCCGAGATCCTGTAACTTCGTGGCTCATGGTTTAGCAAAAATGGCCTTGTCTAGTTTGGAATCTCGGGTATGGCTTGAGGAGGTTCCGAAAGAAATTGACTTTTTACTGCAATTGTTTTGTTCTTTTGGAAATGAAATCATTTAGTTTTACCATAAAATTAAAAAAATAAATAAAATGGTGGGATTATTTGAACTCATCTAAAAAAAAATATTTGTTATTAAATTTGAAATTTTTTAAAATTTCAAAGTTACCCTCACTAATTTCTTCCTTCTTCAATCTCACTGTAGCAAAATTCTCCTACTATGGTTGCCTCTAAACAACACTCTCTTAACTTTAGATAGAAATTAACATGGAAATATTTGTTTATTTATATTATTACCTTTAACTATAAATTAAGAGGTGTTAGTTTTTCTTTTTGAAAATTTAGACAAAAAATTTATTTATTCTTTATGGCATGTGAAGATTGCATATAGATAGTGGGTTTTGTTCCCCTTTATTCTTGATAGATTATAACAATATCTATTTGAATTTGGAGTTGTTTGTCTCATCTATCAAAATTACTTGCTATCTATCACTAAAAAGATATGTAAAAATTTGTAAGAAACTAAAGGTGCAGGAGAAAGAGAATATGAGTTAGAGAAAGAGAAAATATGGTTATTAGGAATTTTCATCAAAAGAATATATTAATAATAAAAGATTAATTAAAAAGAGGGTGCAGGGAATAAATCGGTTGGTTCAAATAATTGCAACCTAAATAAAAAGTAAAATTAGTAAAAAATCTTGTTGAAAAAAATCATAAAGTGGAAGTGATCCGTGATATTGAAATAAAGCTAAAGAACAAAATAAATATGTGATACTGGATACGGAATATAATAATCTACTCTAAGATTTCTCATTATCAAGAAGAATTCTAAGATATATTAAAAATAATACAATTAATGAATATATATAAATGACGTGTAATTAAATTTAAGATAATTATTCTTTATATAATAATTTTTTAAAATAATTATACACTTACTATAATATTATTTATTTATTGCCTTGTTAACCTGGTACTTCTCTATTTCTCCATAATCTGGACATTCTCAAACTCCTGAATCAGCATTTAACGGTCCCACCACTAATGCACCATTATATTATGTGCATGGCCATGATTATGTTACCCCAAGGGTTAAAATATTGCTGTCACAGTTCTATAATGAGGAAGTGTCCGAACTCCCACTTGGTTATGTAAAACTAGAAACTTTTATTTGTGATAACAAAAATTTCAGTATAACACCCGAAGTTGAAAAAAAAAAAAAAGAGAGAAAAGACATTTTAAGCCTTGCAATAATTGTCCTTTTCTAAAAGAGTAAAAATTCATTTAATCCCTATATTTTGATGTTAGTGTCTATTTAGTCTTTATATTTTTTAAAAAAATTTTAAATATCACTGCCGTCAAATTATGGACACCCCTGCTGCTACTTTGTATTCTTTTTATCTTATTTTTATAATATTATCCTTTTTGTCATATTATTTCTTTTTTTAGACATTAATAAAAAAATAAAATTAACAATTTAACCTCAAAAATAAAATAAAAACAAAGACAATATATATTAATCTTTGTGGAAGCTATGTCAAAAAATTAAATATTGTAGAAAAAATTAATTACTAATTTTTTGGACATTAATAAAAAATAATATATTAACTTCTTGTGGAGTATTCAAAAAATTAATATAAATTTTTTGTTTCTGTTTTACTTTTTTAGTTTAAATTGATAATTTAATTTTTTTTATTAATATCTAATAAAGAACAAATATTATTGTACGAGAGTAGTATTGTAAAAGTAAATAAAAAAGAATAAAAAGTAATAATAAGAGTGTCAATACTTAACGATAAGGATGTTTTGAGATATTTTTAAAAATATAGAAACTAAATAGAACTAATCTCAAAATATAGAGGTTAAATAAAATTTTACTAAAAAAAGATATGTTAGGGTACATCGTCATTATGTTACCTCCACGACCACGTCAGAACTTAAAATGTATTTTATGGGTTTTCCGTATCCACGACCGCATCACAGTCATGTAAGTTTTTCAACAGTTGGGATTTAGTTAACTTTTAGTTTTTCCTTTTAAAAATTATAAAATACATAACAGAAATTAACTGCAAATTTCAGCTTGTTTCTCTGTCCACGTTTGTAATGCACTCTTACGTCCTTTTCCTTTCTTTACTTCTTCAAAACGTCAGGATTTCGTAATCATCAATTTAATCGAAAATTATGACCAATAGGTTGGCTAATACATAAGGGACAATCTTCTCTGCCAGAGGAATTGCAGGACAAATCCTCCTTCCGGAACCAAATGGAAGATAATTGAAATTGTTTTCTCGAAAATCACCTATTTTGACATCTTTCAAGAACCTATCAGGTTGAAAATCTTGGGGATTTTCCCATAACTCAGGATTCCTCTGTATCGCCCGCGCATTGATGAAAATTGTTGAGCCCTTGGGAATTGTATACCTAGACAAGTTGCTAGTGCACTAGGCCTTCGCGAAGTTAAAGCGGCGCGGGTGGGTGCGATCGCAATTTCTCTTTTACAATTGCTTCCAACAAAGGCAATTTGGCAAGATGAAACTCTTCCACAACACTGTCAAGTGCCACCACTTGCTCCAGTTCGTTGCAGGCTTTTCTCATAACCTCCGGTTTCTGTAGCAGCTCTGACATCGTCCACTCTACAGTGATTGATATTGTATCCGTACTTCCAATAACAAGATCCGGTTGAGTGTTGACAATTCAATTCAAATTCAAAAAATGATAACTCTTAAAATAGTTCAAAGCAAGTTGATAAGATATTTACCATAAACAAGGCCTTAATTTGGTCCATGGATAAGGAATAATCTCCTTGCTGCTGAAGCTCCAACAAGGTTTGCAGAAAATCTTTGCTCGACTTCCCCTCATTCCTGTCCTGTCCACTCTGACCAGCTCTCAATAATGACTCGAAAATCTTTGCAGAAAATTTTCTACCCAGATAAAATTTGAAGATTGGACCGTAAATTTGGGACAATTTGGCAAAGTAAAGATGCAAATTTGGTTCAACAGAAAGAATGTTTCCAGCTAAGGGCAGGGTTCGCGGACCTGGTGGCAGTGGTGGTGAGCTTCTAGTTGGTTTCTTAATGAACCATGCATAGCAAGAAATGGCAAATGTTCCTGCCAAAAGAATTGGTATCACTCTGCAGCTGGTGATTGTGTGCTCGTTGAATTCAAAGGACAGACCAACGAAACTATGGATAAGTTTTGATAACATGTTTGACACTTGGGCAGGAAAGAGAAGCCTGTGAAACAAATGAAGCGGAAGCAACGGACTTGTTTCAATAAAAAGGAGGACAATTCGTTTTTAATAGCTAACGGACATAATCTTTCAATCTTAAGGACATAATTTTTCAATCTTGTCTGTGACAGATGAATTCTTTTTGTGGTCTTTTATGCTGCTATCTCTATGTTTTCTGGATGTATCTTGCTTGCTGTTTAATGCAAAGTATTAACCATAGACCATCGTCTTCACTGGTGTGTTGTAGTGGATAATCTGTTTGAGATTTTTTGCGAGTGCGCCGAGCTCAATCCTGAACCTATAGAAGGTGAGTTACTGAGTTTACTCTCATATAAATATTACAATGGTCGAGTAGCAAATTTATTTATTATGTATGTTCATTAGTCGAATACTAATTTCTGCAACTTCATATGCCTTCATCAGAGGAAGAAGAAGGGCACAATTGGGTTTTAGTAATGACCAGCTGGAAAACGAGGGTACAGGCATGGAGTGACAAACATGATTCCATTCCCTTTTAAAACATTACGTCCCTTCCTGTTATTCTTACCAATGTTTTGTTCTTTAATAATTGGTATATCCGTTAGGGGAAGATCCTGGGTGGCATTTTTTTTAGGATCCAACAAACCCAATTGGTCATTCAAATGGCCTAGCTAACAATGTGCTTCAGGTATGCCTTAACACATCCATTTTTCTTGTTGTTCATTCTTGGCCCTCAGATTTAGTGTCTTATTTTGTTGTTTGAATTCCAATTCATCACCGGTTTTCACCCCATAATCTATGACCTATGCAGCCAATTGAATTTGTCTGGAAATTTATACTAGACCTTAACTATGCCTTTCTCATTGATACCATTATTTAAATTGCCTGCAGCTTCAAATTAATGATCAACGCTTTGAGGATGCAGAGGAGATGGAGCAGGAGAATGAGAGTGGCCATCAGTGAGCCTTTAACCATCATAGAATTCACAGAATGGCAAATTTGAGTCAGGTGTTCCCTCTTAATCCATGTCCATTCTCTTGCTGTATACTGAGTGAACAACTTCTGATATAAACATGAGTGGCATGGGATAGTCACCTGTTAACATTCAAATGTTTTGTTGTATTAAATGATTAACGTTATAAGTAGCAAAAGTTCGGATCAATATGCAATCAGATTGTGTTTTCACCTTGCATTAATGTGCACTTTCTACCTTTATGGGGAGGGAGGAAAAATGAGGAGGGGGGCTTGTCTTTTGTGTCTTTTAGGATGCCTCAGAAGTTTGGCCAAAACACAGCTTGATCTCAGCATGTTTAACCCTCAAATGCATATACCCCCTCTGAATTTTGGAAAATAAGCAGATATCCCTGAATGCTAATCGTAATTATATTCAACTCACAATCCTTTAGTGTACTAAAGTTTTGTCCATATGCTTTTAAAATACGATAGCCCCAGTACAAAGACTTGGCTGTTTACATGCCCGTTTGCTGTCCTATAAATATATCTGCTAATGTATTTTGCAACTTTAAGAATGCACCAAACGGTGAAGTTGTCTAAATCTTTTAACTTGATTTGCTTGGTTGAATTTCAGTGTCAATAAATGGCTAAATAGACACCAAATCTAGGAACCGTAATCAACAAATGCAGAAAACAAAGAAATTTTATTATGGGTACAGATAGTCTTTGCTCAATTCCATTCACTTCTCTTAGAAATTTGGCATTTTGAGATGTACGTCAACTCCACTTATAGCAGCATTTCATTTCGGAGGAAAGAGATTTACAAGTGTCTTGTTCACATAGCTTTAGAAATCTCTTTAAACCTCGCCCCGGTGTAGAAAATGAATCCCTAAGGCGGTATTATTTTCTAAATGTTGTTTTCATGAAACAAAAATAAAATTATTATTTTCAATTTTATTTTTAAAATTTAAAAATATATTTAGTATCATTTTCAAAAATAATCTTAAAAATGGAAAAAAGTAAAATATGTTCGTCAGGAATATTTTAAAGAATTATTATTGAAATAATTTCCATAAAATCAAAATTAAGTAATGAATAATTATTTTTATATTTAATTAGTATGATTATTTTAATTTTAAGAATAAATTAGGTGATCTTGTTAATTTTTTTTGTTTAAAGAAAGATGATAAACTCTACATATTTAATTTCATTAATATATAAAAACATAAATATTATAATGTATATAAAAATAAAAGATTATTGTGAGGGAAATTGATTTTTTGGCTATAATAATAATAATAATAATAATAATAATGTTGAAATTATTATTATTTTGTGAGATGGTGAAAGAAAATTGTTCATTTTAAAACTTAATATTGTATTACAAAATATGAAAAACAAGAAAAACTTATTTTCTTTTTCTTTTTTGATTAAAAGTGTAGAATGAATTTTACATTTAAAAAATATTTAGTGTTTTCTAAATTAAAAAAATAAAAAATAAAATTTGAAAACAATATCGAACCAGCATGATATCCCTTGTTGATGCCAAAATTTGGAAAGAAAATTGAATTTATTGAGCGGGGAAATTGATAGGACTCACTGCGGGTCGGTTCATCTGTAACAAGCATTAAATTAGAAAACATTATAAGTATTAACTTTTTTTTTGTTATTAATAATGTTTTTATTACATTTCGGAGCACGCATTCCACAGTTAAATAAATTATACATTCTTAAATATAATTATTATTATGGGAAAGTTGATACAGGAAATGCAACTGATCATGACTGATATGACTTAAGAGATGGTCCATTCCAACATAATGCGTCCCAGCATATGGTTGTTCTATAATTGGATCCTACATGAGTGCTTCTTTCTTTTCCCTTTTTCTTTTTCAAGTTAATCATCATGATAAGAACACAAGATTCCTTAACTGTGGTTAAGTTAATTATTACATAACTAAGATTCCTTAGCTGTGGTTAAGTTACATTATTACATAACTTCCATTCACCTAATAATTGTTCTTTATAACCCAAAAATATTTCATAATTAAATTATGCTTGGCTTATTTGGAACAACTGTCAGGTGAATGTAAGTTACATTATTTTGATCCCTACATCTCTGCGTTTTGTGTTAGTCAATTGATCCTTCATCTTTGTCTTTTAAGTTAGTTCAAGTTACTTCGTATGACGTGATAATATTAACAAGGGATGAGTTTTGAATACTATTAATAAACTACACAAGTGTATAATGCATTTATACTACATGAGTGGGAAGGGAAGCAGGATCGAAACCTAAAATAGCCAAGCAGACACCCCAAAGCAATTTTGGTTTAAGAAAATTCTTGGTTCGACGTTACCAGACAAAACGAATCTTTCAGATTTCATGAGCTTGTCCTGCTCACGTAGATGTCCCCATTAGGGCTTCATGAAGAGTGGTGAAACGAGGCAAAGCCAAAATAACATAAGAGCACATTAAATCTTGAAATTATGTACAAGCACAACAAACGTCGTTTATGGTAGACAGCAATTTATTAGCGGTCTATAAAACAAAGTTTTTGCTTTCTTCCAGTACAAAAGCATGAACATGGCACAACACTTGTTTAAAATCTAAAACAACATTGATTAATTGCAATGCTCTAAAGCAGAGACTGATCTTGGAGTTGGGATGACCAAGAGTGGCTCTGCCTTTTTCAGTGCCAGTAAAAGCTTATCGGAAAGATCAAACTTTGTTCCCTCAGGCAAACTCCACTCAAAAAGATGCAATAGGTTGGCTAATACATGAGGGACAATCTTCTCTACTAGAGGAATTCCAGGACAAATCCTCCTCCCGGAGCCAAATGGAAGATAATTGAAATTGTTTCCTCGTAAATCACCTATTTTGACATCTTCCAAGAACCTATCAGGTTGAAAATCTTGAGGATTTTCCCATACCTCAGGATTCCTCTGTATCTCCCACGCGTTGATGAAAATTGTTGAGCCCTGGGGAATTGTATACCCAGACAAGTTGCTAGTTGCACTAGGCCTTCGCGAGGTTAGTAGCGGCGCGGGTGAATGCAATCGCAATGTCTCTTTTACAATTGCTTCCAAGTAAGGCAATTTGGCAAGATGAAACTCTTCCACAACACTGTCAAGTGCCACCACTTGCTCCAGTTCGTTGCGGGCTTTTCTCATTACCTCCGGTTTCTGCAGCAGCTCTGACATCGCCCACTCTACAGTGCTTGATGTTGTATGCGTACTCCCAACAGCAACATCCTGTTGAGTGTTGACAATTCAATTCAAATTCGAAAAATGAAAACGCTTAAAATAGTTCAAAGCAAGTTGATAAGATATTTACCATAAACAAGGCCTTAATTTGGTCCATGGATAAGGAATAATCTCCTTGCTGCTGAAGCTCCAACAAGGTTTGCAGAAAATCTTTGCTCGACTTCCCCTCATTCCCGTCCTGTCCACTCTGACCAGCTCTCAATAATGACTCGAAAATCTTATCCAACCGAACTGTAAGCTTTTTTGCTTTGGATGCAAGTCCCTGTAAGTCAAAGCGAGTAAGAAGAGGAAAAAAATCAGAAATGTTTCCCGAACCCAACACTTGAAACATCTCCTCGAGTACTTCCCTAAATTGAACCGCGACAGTGTCCCAATCCTCTCCGCGCAGTGAAGCCCCCCATAACATTCTTGTTGCTACGTCTACCGAAGTTAAGAACATCAGCTCACCTAATTTAATAGGTGAACCAACCCGTCCACTGACATCCTTCATTGATCTTAAAACGGCTTGTCTACGTCTTGCAGAAGAAGCATTAAGGCTCGTGTTACTCATAGTTTCACGAACAAGAACTTGACGCAACTTGGGCCATTCAGGACTCGCACCTATAGACTTCCCTCCGTATGTTAAAACTGATGCAGCCGCAGATGGATCACGGTTGGCAAATACCACATCATGCTCTTTGAGGACTTGTTTGGCAAGTGAAGGTGAGCTGATCACAATGCACAATTTTCTACCCAGATAAAATTTGAAGATTGGACCGTAAATTTGGGACAATTTGGCAAAGTAACGATGCAAATTTGGTTCAACAGAAAGAATGTTTCCGACTAAGGGCAGGGCTCGCGGACCTGGTGGCAGTGGTGGTGTGCTTCTAGTTGGTTTCTTAATGAACCATGCATAGCAAGAAATGGCAAATGTTGCTGCCAAAAGAATTGGTATCACTCTGCCGCTGGCGATTGTGTGCTCATTGAATTCAAAGCACAGACCAACGAAACTATGGATAAGTTTTGATAACATGTTTGACACTTGGGCAGGAAAGAGAAGCCTGTGAAACAAATGAAGGGGAAGCAACGGACTTGTTTCAATAAAAAGGAGGACAAATAGCTTAAGGACAAAATAAATACGTAATATTGGACACGTTGAGATTTTAGAGTAATTAAAAGCATAAAAATCATATAATTAATACTTATATTTAATTAAATTATACAGTGTGTGGTGAGTGAAAAGTGGGAGCACGACTAAATATTTCTTCCGCACAAAATCGGGCTCCCTTTGGTATTTAATATGGGAAAATAGTATGAAGTCTCCTCGAGTAAGTCCAGCCCGTATTCGCGAGGGACTTCCCTAAGTTACGAAGACGCGAGCAGACAACTCTTCGAGGATGTTCGAGCAGGGATCTTGTGAAGAGAGACTTAAATTAATCCAACCCGCTAAAGATCATGATTAGACGAGCGGGAAAATAATGTATTTGAGGGCATGTAAAGTTTCAAAAGCTCAAAACCGCCCTAGAGGTAAAGTATAAAACCTGCAACTTGCTCAAATTTCTTGCCCATGGCGAGATTAATTTTGGCAATATCGAGGGGGCCGAGCTGACGCATGAAATACCGAAAGGACCAATGAAAGGCTGACATGTGCTGAGGGCTCACATAAAAGAAGGCGCAAGAGCCCTCGAACAAACCTTTTGGAATAATCAAGAAGAAGGCCTTTAAAAGGCTTTATGGGGGATTTGCTCACCTCGAGGTCACTCCAAACTTTATAATTTCCACGACCGTTTACGATAAAAATGAGAAGAAGAGGGAAAGTGGCGGGACCAGGCGCGAGAAGATAAAGGAGACGAAAAAGGACAGTAGAGGGGCCGGGCGTGAGTTAAAAAAAAAAAGTAGAAGAAAAAGGGCAGTGGAGGGGACAGCAAAGATGGTTTCGTTGGCATTATACGCAAAAGGAGGACTGCAAGGTACAACAGTTTTGTCTTTTTGTAACTTTTGCTCTTCACCGTCCGATTTAATGGAAAAGCAGCGCCCGTGGTAGATGTGGCTATTTCGTAATTAACACTACAGTCCCTATTTTTTTTTAAAATTCAACAAAGTTAAAGAGTTACAACTTTTAATGCATAAGTCCGAATTGTTTCAAAATTGTAAATAATTAGACAATTAAAATTAGGAGAAATTTCATTAACATGATCATTATTAAAAATACAAAATAAATAAAAAATATTAATTTTAATTTTTGAATAAAATTAAAATTAAAATTAAGAATATGAAAAATTAATTCAAAAATAATTTCAATTTCTTCATCTCATCCATATTATGTACCATAAACTAGAACCGAAAGTAATTAAAAGAAAGAATAAAAAAAATAATCATAGAATGAAATAATAGATATTGTCAGTTTAAGTTAGAAAAGCATTAGCCAATTACTCATTTCATTAGTATAAGCCAGTAATTTGGTTTAGTACCTAGAGGTTAGAACTTCAACGTAAAATAATTAAAAAATATATATAATTTCAGATTATTAATTTAAATTTCAACCTAAATTGTAGTGAAATTTCCCCATTACTACTATTTTTTATGACGTTGTATTAGTATGTCAATGTTTAATATTCAAAATAGTAAGAATATGTTTAACATATTAACATTTGCAAAAGAGTAGAAGAATAAAATTCATAATTATGATACTTCGATGCTAATGAAATTATATTGATATGAATTAATTCAATAAGTCTATACACCCAAATAAGATAAATACTGGGAGCTTTGTTATTCCTAACATATACATTGTAGATTATTATAACAATCATAGATTATTATAACTTTATTAATTAGCATAACATTGTAAAAAAAAAAAACTAATTAAAACTCTTTTGCCAATTAAAGTTGGTAGAAAAAATCGAATCCCAAATCTCATACCAAATGGTACATGATACAGTATATGACTTAAATAATAATTGAAACAAATAGGAATTTGAGGTTAAATTAATTCTCATTAAAATTCGGGACTAGTCAGGACTTCAATTGGGGGATCCCGATGGAATCCTAATTATACCAAATTATTTTTATTTTCTAATTTAATTAAAATGTTCAAAAAAATTTATAAAATTTGGCGAAAGCCCAAACTCAATTCTGACTTTTGTACTTCTTCAGGCTAATCATTAATAGCTTATGGTTTATATTTTTTTGATTCATTAGGTTATTTTAATTAAAATGACAATTAAGCAAATAATAATAATAATAATAATAATTAGAACATAATTCTCAAATAATGTCAAGTTAGATCTTGTTGATTTTAATTTATTGATTAATGATTTAAAAATGAAAAAAATGTGATTACCTATGGAGTGGAGGGAAAAAATAATAGAGGAAAATAAAATTATAGTTAAACATAATTTAAAAATAAAAAAAATTAAGGGATCAAATGAAATTTAACACACAAAAAGACGTGGTAACTTGCAACTGTTTTTAAAGTCCTAAAAGACAATTGAACTTTTCTTTTCTTTGTTACCCATTATTGCAGAGCTTTGAAAACTTTAAATGAAGGGTGATAATGGAAAAGAGTGCTTTGCCATTACATGAACTCTGCTGGGGTTGCTGTCAATCGCTGTCAGCAAAGATTGTTTAGCTGGCATTATACTTATAAGAAGACAATCGAACTTTTCTTTCTCGAGTAATGCTAGGGAGCGAGAGGAACGAGAGAATCACGAGAGAAACGGCAGCAGTTGCTGCCGTTTTGTTTCTCATTCCTCTGCCCGTTAAAATAATAAAATAATAAAAAAGTTGAATAAAAAAATGGCGCGTGCAGAGTAAAATCCAAAACTTATTCCTCCAAACCTTATCTCCTCACGCAGGCTTTCCTCTTCCACTTTCCTCTCTCCTCCCGCAAATCACCATCGTCGTTCACTGCAGCATCCGCTCAAGGCTTTATCTCCATTCAGCCTTTCCTCTTCCACTCTCCTCTATCCTCACTCAAATAACCATCATCGTTCACGGCAGCAACTGCTCACGGCGACGCACCATCATTGTTCACGGCAAAACACGCTTCCTCATCTACTCGTCTCTCCTCACGAAAAATTACCATCATCATTCATAGAAAGCAGTACTGTTTCCCCTTCTCTCTCAGCAACATTAAGTAAGCAAAATGGTGCCTTTTTTCAACTTGTTAGTGAAGCTAAAGTTTTGTATTTAGAAATTTAGGCTATTCCTTACTTTTCTGGATGTTAAAGGATCAGCTCCAATTGTTGATGGATGGCTACAGTTAGCTGTGGAAAATGGGGTTAGAGAGTTAGATTTTGAGAACATAACGGATGAAAACTGAGTGTACACGTTGCCTCAGGCAATCTTTTCTACTAATTCTGTGACGAATTTAAGGCTAGTTTGGTGTTGGTTGGAGCAGCCCTTTGATTCTATAAGGTTGCGTTCCCTCACAAAGCTAACTCTAGAGTGAGTTTGTTTAGATGAACAGATGGTTCAAAAGCTTGCTACTGAATTTCTGTATATTTGATGTGGTTAGGTCTCCTCATCTGAGAAAGTTATATTTAATTTCTGTATATTTTGCTGACAATGAGTTTAATCACCTTATCTCAAAATTTCCTTCGCTTGAGGATCTGTTTGTGAGGCGCTGTTGTTTGTCCGAAAAGTTAAAGCTCTCGAGTAATCAACTTAAGAACTTACTGTTTCGTAGCCGCAAATATTTGAAGGCAATTGATGTTGATACTCCTAATTTACGTTTGTTTACTTACGAGTTTAATCCAATTCCCATTATATCAATAAATATTCCTTGTCCATGGAAAGTCAGCTTTGTGTGTAAAAGTGTTCTCAACACTCATTGGTACCCCAAACTAAAGAAATTTCTTGAAGTATCCAAGCAAATTGATAGTTTAAAGCTATTTTTGTATTCGAGCAAGGTATGCTATAAAATTCATATCCTAGATTTTTAACATTTCACTTTATGTTGTCACTATTGTTTATGGTTACTAATTTTCTTTTTCTCTTCCCGTCTTTGTTAATTTAGATGAACTCAGTGAATGTTCCCCTTCACTTCCTTTACAAGTTGAGAATCTGGAGCTGCATACAAATGTGCCATTATCGGATTATGAAACTTTAATGGATTGTGGTTTCCGGATTTGTCAAAATATGATGACGGCACATTTGGCATAGGTAATAATCATGTGAAATAAGTTAAGAAGATTAATAAATTTTCTCCAACAAACTTTTTTTTTCAAAGGTTTGTTGAATAAAGATGAAAAATCCCAGTCATAAACACCAAATCTTATCCTCTACTACTACTTGAATTCAAGTGATCGCAAGCACATATCTCCTTTATGATAAATTGAGCTGCACTCAGGTGGCACATTTTCTACAGCAAACTAGTAAAGCAAAAATGAAGACAAACATGGACTTTTCACTTGTCACAGTATAATCATCTTATATGTATTCAACTAATGGTTCTAGTTCCAGACAAAAATAATCCAACAACCGTTTAACATATGTATTAAAATTGAATTTAAAGTTGCACAGCCATCGGCAGAAGGCATGAAATTGAAAAGCAATCGAACTTGGGAATGATACTTGGATAAGATAGGTAAAAAAAAAAAAGAGAAATAAAATAAGAGCGCGAAGCGCGGATCTCACTACAGGGGCATATGGATGGGCTGGCAACTAAAATTTACAAGGGCTGAGGGATTGCAAATTTGCTGCAGGTGAGAACATGGTCGATGCTGATTCCTCTTATGAATAATAAATTGGACTGTGGTCCAATTACCAACAATTATAAAAAAGGCACCATTTTGCTTACTTAATGTTGCCGAGAGGGAGGGGGGGGGAAACAGTGCTGCTTTCCGCGAACGATGATGGTAATTTTTCGTGCGGAGAGATGAGTGGATGAGGAAGCGTGCTTTGCCGTGAACGATGATGGTGCGTCGCCATGAGCAGTTGCTGCCGTGAACGATGATGGTGATTTGCGTGAGGATAGAGGAGAGTGGAAGAGGAAAGGCTGGATGGAGATAAAGCCGTGAGCGGATGCTGCAGTGAACGATGATGGTGATTTGCGGGAGGAGAGAGGAAAGTGAAAGAGAAAAGCCTGCGTGAGGAGATAAGGTTTGGAGGGATAAGTTTTGGATTTTACCCTGCACGCGCCATTTTTTTATTCAACTTTTTTATTATTTTATTGTTTTACCGGGCAGAGGAATGAGAAGCAAAACGGCAGCAACTGCTGCCGTTTCTCTCGTGATTCTCTCGTCCCTCTCGCTCCCAAGCATTACTCTTCTTTCTCACCCATTATTGCGGGGGGAGAGCTGCTAGGCAGCGAGAATGCTGAGAGAATGCCGAGAGAAACGGCATTCAGTAATGTCGTTTCTCTCCTCCACTTATTAAATATTAAAAAAATAAAATAATAAAATAAAAAAAAGGTACGCATGCTTTCACTTTGGAAAATGCTTCTCAGCGAGAATGCTGAGAGAATGACGAGAGAAACGGCATTACTGTATGCCGTTTCTCCCGGGCCCCCCTTCCGCCCCCACCACGTGAACTTTTGCTCCCTTTACTTTTTTTCATATTTTTTTTCTCTTTCTCCCCACGTTTGATTCCAGCTGAAAATATACCACATTTTTTACTTTAATTACCTCAAAAAAAAGTATTGCCAACAAAAATAATTCCCAAAAAAATAATCACTAACAAAATAATTAACAAACAAAATTATCAAAAATTATCAAAATTTAATTATTAAAATAATTATCAAAAAATAATTATCAACAATACAATTACCAAAATAATTCCCAACAAAATAATCACTCAACAAAATTACCAGCAATTATAAACCCATCAAAAAATGCATTCATACTTTCACTTCGCTGAGTTGATGGGTTTGTTAACTCAAAAACCAATTTAAAGCAATTTGTGAAGCAATATGAAAATGCATTGCGAAGGAAAGCTGAATTGGAATAGCAAGCAGATGCCAAGTGTTTCAGTAAAAACACTCCGTGTGTAACAAGATATGAGATGGAAAAGCAAGTTGAGAAGCTGTACACAATTGCTAAGTTTAAAGAATTCCAGCAAGAATTAACTGCACTGATGTATTGTGATACAGTGGATTCTGTTGGGTCAATATATGAAATCAGTGAATCACTTGGACAAGGAAAGAAAAAAAACTTTGAGGTTGTTTTTAATGAAACTGAATGTGAAGTTAGCTGTATCTGCTCAAAGTTTCAGTTTAGGGGAATTCTTTGTAGACATGCCCTTTCAGTACTGATACGGTACGGTATTGAAATACTTCCAGAGATGTACATTTTATCAAGGTGGAGGAAAGATGTGAGGAGATGTTATAGTAAGGTGAAAGTTAGTTATAGTATGCAAAATTTATCCATTCAGCAAGAGAGATATGACAAAATGTGCACTGATTTCACTGAGGTTGCAAACATAGCTGCTGATAATGAGAGTAGTTATAAATCTGTGTTGGATTGGATTAATAAAACAATGAAGGATCTACCCAAGCAAATTCGGTGTGCAAGTGTGGAAACAACTGCTATTGGTGAAGTAAGTTGTAGCAGCAACAACATCGAACATGTAATTAATGATCCAGTAGCGGCACGTCGTAAAGGGCGACCTCCTTGTTTGAGGAAACAATCTTCAGTTCGGAAAAAACCTGCCCAAAAGAACAAGACAGCAGAAAAAAATAAGGTTTTTTTGAATCCATATATATGTTTTATAATTTCATTTTATCTTTTATCTTAATTTTTTCTTAATTATATTGTATATTATTATTTTACAGAATTTGCAAGAAAATGCTTCAGCATCTTTTGAAATGGCTAATGAAATCTCCACACAGCAGAGCAACATGGCAATGGTAAAACTTTTTGAGTTTTTATTATTAATGTTAGTTAACTATTTTGAACATATGTAACTAAATATGTTGTTGAGTATATGTAGACGTTTCACGAAGGAAGCACTGTAAATGCAAATGTCAATCAGCACGGGAGTTTAGGCTATTATAATGTAAGAAACAAATTTAGAAGTAAATATTAATTTTACATTTTTAATATGAATTTAACAAATTTTTTTTTAGGTACCTGTATACCCATTTCAAGTTGGTGGAAATAATATTTACCAACCAATTCCTTATAGTTGGCACACGGTAAGTATACTTATATTTATAAATTTAAATGTATAATGATATTTTTTACAATGTATAATGATATTTTACTTTCTTGTGTATTATAGCAACCAGTCCCACCGTATGCTTTGCAGTCGCATTATTCTTCTCCTTCGATGACGTATGAAGGATCTGCAAGTGGAAATTTTCAACAATTGTTACATCAACAGTGTAATGAAGACAACAATCGCCGCAATTGATGTTTGCTTGTATTTGTTTTGATTATTTTCATTATCATTTCAATTACATTTGGCTTGAGACGACAAATTTATGTTTGACTTTAACTTGTTTAGATTATTTTTACTTACATTTGTGTTAATGTTTACAACTATTTTCACTACAGAATGAATTTCCTTTCAAAACTGATTCAATTTCAAAACTGTTGCAATTTCCTCATCATATACGGGTACAAGGTTCAATTTCAAAAAAATATATATAAAAATCTCAAAACTGTTCTGTGATTATTTTGTTGGGAATTATTTTGGTAATTGTATTGTTGATAATTAATTTTTTATAATTATTTTAATAATTAATTTTTTATAATTGCTGGTAATTTTGTTGAGTGATTATTTTGTTGGGAATTATTTTGGTAATTGTATTGTTGATAATTATTTTTTGATAATTATTTTAATAATTAAATTATGATAATTTTTGATAATTTTGTTTGTTAATTATTTTGTTAGTGATTATTTTGTTGGGAATTATTTTTGTTGGCAATACTTTTTTTTGAGGTAATTAAAGTAAAAAATGTGGTATATTTTCAGCTGAAATCAAACGTGGGGAGAAAGAGAAAAAAAATATGAAAAAAGTAAAGGGAGCAAAAGTTCACGTGGTGGGGGCGGAAGGGGGGCCCGGGAGAAACGGCATTACTGTATGCCGTTTCTCTCGTCATTCTCTCAGCATTCTCGCTGAGAAGCATTTTCCTTGCGGGGGAGGATTCCATAAAATAAATTAAGGTTAACACCACCAAAGCGGGACCATTCGTGGGTTCCACTCAAGGGCGGAGCAACTTGTACAGGCGGTCCAAAATTATGCAGAATTTATAAAAACACCATTGTACAAAATTTATAAGATTGTCATTATTTTATACTTTTATTTACAATTTTACCATCTATTAGTTTACAATTTTAGCATTCATATGAATAAATAAAAAAGTGAATATTTACTTTATTCTTCCATAAAGTGGTCTCTTTGTTTCTTGGCTTTTTCATGCTGACGTGCTCTTCTTTTTCTTTAGTTATTTGTCTTTTTTTGGTGAGAATATATAAAAGATTTATTTTTTATTTAATCATTTACAATATATTTATTAATTATAAGATAGTAAAGACTAAAAATCATATTCTTTAGTTAGCTTTTGTTCTATTTTGATTGTGTAAGATTAAATTATTACTAGGTCATATAATTAAATTCTAGTAATCAAATTTTTAAATTAATTATTGATAAATTATAAATTAGAGATAGTTATCACCGTAAAAGCGAAGAAGCAATGCCAGGAGCTAAACCAAATTGATTTGGTTTAGTGGGTTTTCCCATTTTATGCGCATAATGCATTGCCGTTGCTGGCTTGCAACTATTGCCGTTGCTGGCTTGCAACTATGGCACTTAAAAACATTCTTTGAGAAAAAGAAGCTTATTTACTATGTTTTCAAATTGATGTGTTTCGTCTTGTTGAGTTCAGTGTATTTTTACTTTCTGAATTATATTGATAATTAGTTGAGATAAAAAAGTCTCAAATTTACTTTTTGATGTACAAATTGATTCGTTTAGTGTTGATTATTTCTATTTCGATTGCAACGACCGAGCAAACATTTTCAGCTATAAAACTTATCAAGACACCACTTCGAAATAAGATGGAAAAAGAGTTTATATCAGATTATATGGTTATCTACATAGAAAGAGAATTTGTAAACACTATCGATTTAAATTCGATAATAGATTAATTTAATTCTTAAAAATATTACAAGATATAAATAATACTTAATTATAATTGAATTATTTTTTAGATTTAATACATTTTCTTATGTATTAATAAAAATTTTATTAAAATTTATATTTTTTTAATTGCGATAATATTTAGACTTGGAAAAAAATCCAGCCCACCCAGAAAAGTTTTTATGGCTTCGCCCTTGGGTTGGCTCAAGGAGTCGCTGCTCTTGCACACAACATAAATCACCGTTTGTCTTGATGAAGCAAACACAAAAGATCTTATGTGACGGCCAAAATAGCAGTTCCATAGATCACTTCATTTTTTCCATTTATTTTGGTAGTCTGTTAAAATTACTAGATACCACCAAAAAAGTTAAATTGAAGGGTAATGTTAAAATCCCCACGTGATATACACGGGGCGGTAAAAAAATTCAGATTTATATTTGTAATTGCGATAATATTTTGATTTGGAAAAAAATTCAACCCACCCAAAAAAGTTTTTCTGACTTCGCCCCTGTCTTCAGCTATTCATCATCTTCTGTTGGTAAGAATATATAATAAATTTTTTTATTTAATCATTTACAATATATTTATAAATTATAAGGTAGTAAAGACTTATAGTTAGTGCTTCTTCTAATTTTATTGTGTAAGATTAAATTATTGTTAGGTCAAATCATTGAATTCTAACAATTAAATTTTTAAATTGATTATTGACAGATCATAGATTAGAGATAGTTATTTCCATGAAAGAAAAAGAAGAAAAGCAAGAGCTGAATCAAATGACCTGATTTATTGGGCTTTCCTGTTTATATATGTATAATGCTCGAAAACATCAGAAGGCACAAATTAAATAATATTTAATTGTAATTAAATTGTTTTTGGATTTGATGTATTTTCTTATATATTAATGAAAATTTCATTAAGTTTTATATTTTTAATTGCGATAATACTTGGAAAAAATTTAGCTGGCTTCGCCCCTCCCTTCAGGTATTGTAGCACTGCTTGTGTTAAAAAGGGATAGGCCATAATGCTATTTTGACAGAAGAAATGTTCCAAAACTTTGACAAAACGCTTAAAATGCAGCGTTTCAACATGGAGCAAACTAGCCAAGTTTTACGAATATAATGATCCACCATATTCAGAAAGCTTGTATGTTCACCCATCAAACTGTCCATGAACAACATAAATATGAGTAATACACATTACACCAATATTTGTAGTTTTTACGATTACACTTCAGGTTTTTTTACAAGCTTTGCACTCCTGTCATCAAACATGTTAGCAAAGTTTCTTCATGAGTATGCTGCTTTAATTAGTCTTGGAAATATGGTTGCGAAGGTGGGATGTACTCAATAAGCACACTACCCTTGTGGCAGCTGCAATATTTGCTGTTTCTCGGTAGGCATTGTGGATTAAGAAATCATCTGGAAGAATTCAACCAGATGTTACATGTTTACGTTGCAAAACTGTGTCAACGGTCCACTCTTCAAACTTTAACTGGCAGAAAAGTTTGCATTGTGATAAAGCTCATTCCATTGGCAGAACAGGTCCATTCTTCAAACATTAACTGGTAGAAAAGTATGCGTCGTGATAAGCTCATTTCCGTTGGCAGAACAGGTCCTGAAAGACCATGATGTGGTATTTTCCAACACCTTGCAGCAGCAATTCACGTCCCATGAAGAAGTGCCAGAACTGTTGAATTTAAGAACTAATACGGAAGTTCACCCAGACAACGAAGATTGTTATAAACAAACATGCCAGAATGCGAGTGCGTGCAAGAGGGCCTCCAAGCTTAAATTTTTGTCCATCATTCATGAGTTCTCTTTCCCGAGTTCCATGTGCGTAATCGGAGCGACAAGTTCTCAATCAATCAAGCATCATTTTGAGCTTATAGATATACAAATCCAAAGCACTCACGAAAGAGTGTCTGAAACACCTTTGATCTTTCACTTACACCGAGTGAATCTCACTTAAAATCATGCCTCAAAACGGCCGTTCGTACACTAATTTTCTAACAAAGAATCCCGGGGTATGGAAAAACCCTCAGCATTATCAATATGGCAGGTTCCTGAAAGATGGTGAAATTGGTGTTTTTCAAGGAAATAATTTCGATTATCTTCCATTAGGAAAGATCGGGTATATAGTCATTTTGCTGGTTTCATGATATTGGTTCAGGAAACACGACTTTGGAAGTAACAATTTTTGGAAATGCAATAATCAACTTTGATTGATCACGTTAATATTGTTGAATTAAGGTAAGAATTAACTAATCCTGCAAATTTTAGATTCTGTCTCATTTAAATACTTTGCTTCCGGTTGATTTTCTTTTATCACAAGTTTCGTTCATCTGGTATCAATCATTGCGTCAAAACTCAACAACAAAGTTGGTGGTTTAGTCGTCTTGGGGATGGGATGTTCTCAATATATGAGTAAAGTACTTAACATTGAAATGGAAATAAAAAGAAGAGTAATTTTTCATTTTATGCTTTGGTTTTGGGCTGATTACCGAGTTAATCCCTATATTTTCAATTAAAAAATTAGTTAAAAGCAAAACTACAGAAATGTGAATACTCTTGCAACCTACCTAATGATAGCAGGGTATTAATGCACTGATTTCAAAATAAAACTAAAATCAATCTTCACTAATTTTCTTTTTACCTTGGATACAATTAAAACAAGAATACCAATCTGGCCCGGCATTGCTGAAACTCTCAAACGGCGTCGTTTAATAAGAACAAACTTCTTCTTAAGATACGTTTTCTTCATGCTGTTTAATACCTACAAAAGCTTGGCAGGTTATATGTCCGTTCATAGACCTATAAATAGACGTACATTTCGTAATGTAATACTTCTCTCATTTTTTTTATGTTCTTACAAATTCAGAACTTTCCATTATTGATATTTTGCAACTTTAAGAATACACCAAAATAGTGGAGTTGTCAAGATTTTTCAACTTGATTGGCCAAATTCCTAAAACAAGTGAATGAAATTGACACCAAATCTGCAAAAACAGTGATCAACTGGGATAAGATCAAAATGCAGACAAAAACAAGTCATATTGTTGGCAAATGTGGTCTTTTAGCCAATTTATTCACTTCTATTAGGAATTTGGCAAATTATAATTTTGTTATCTCTGCTCCACAATAGAGAAATTTCGGCAAATCCCGCCCTCCAATCCATGTGCTAACATTTGACATTTATGACTAATTACTTGTTCAGCAACATTTAGTTGCTTGTCTCACTGATTGGCTTACCTTGTGCAGTCTATAATTACAATGCTTCCACTTTATTTCTTTTACAAGCTGACTTTATTCTACTGTTGTCAAGCATGATACTAGAACTTCTCAATGAGTTTGTTTACTGCTTGGTTTACTATTTCTTGAAATCTGGTCATGGCGGTGAGATGTAGTCAATGAAAAAAAGAAAATTCCGAAATTTTTTTGGATTTTGATCAATAATTAATAAAAGTAAAATTGGATGAATATATGTTCTATTTCTTTTCACTGATATTGTGATGTTATGCAGTTTTAACATCAGTAAAAGTACTGTGATGTTACGTACTTGTAACATCTCTGAATCACAAATACAATAGAATAAAGATTACACAAAAAAAGAAACACTTTTTTAACACGCAACAGTCTAATTCTAGAGGTGTGTTTTTAACGGTTAGAAATGGGCTCGTATGTAGATTGAAAAAAGACCAACCATCAGATCCAAATTTCAAAATTATGGACGCTACCAGATTAGCTGCTGCGGCAAGCTACAGCTTGGGAATCATTATCTCAAGGAGTGCTGAAGATTGATGCATATCAAACAAAGCTAGCATATATAGCCAACAAACATAGCCGCATTGAGTTACACAGTATGAAGCCAAAAACAGCAAAGGCACAGCCTTTGCTTACAATTACGCTTTACCAGACGTGTAAAACTGTAAACCAAGTGTTAAAAAGATAAAAAGCCACATTTGTAAAGCCTGGTTCACCGAACAGTCAATAGGACTATATATTCACCGCTTGTAGTTTGTACCAATAATCTAGTACTAACTACCACATTGCCTCCTCTTCAGGTTTTCTGCAAAGCTTTATGTTTTCGGTTATCAACATGTTTCCGAAGTTTCTCTCCGGGTTATTTGGGTTAGTCTCAGAAATCTGGTCACGGTGGTGGGATTTACTCGATAAGCACACTACCGTTTTGGCAGCAGCAATATTTGCTGTTTCTTGGTACGCATGGTGGATTAAGAAATCAACTAGAAGAATTCAGCCACTGCCACCAGGACCTCGAGGCTTGCCCTTCGTAGGAAATCTTCCATTTATTGAACTCGATTTGCATAGTTTCTTTGCAAAACTGACTCAAATTTACGGTCCAATCTTCAAACTTCAACTGGGGAGAAAAGTTTGCATTGTGATCAGCTCAGCTCCATTGGCAAAACAGGTCCTGAAAGGCCATGATGCGATATTTTCCAACCGCGGTGACCCACCTGCCCCAGCATTTCAAGCCACATACGGTGCAATAGACATAGCATTTAGCCCAAATTGCCCGAATGGCGTACGTTACGCAAAGTTTTCATTAGAGAAATGATGAGTAACTCAGCCCTGGATGCTTGTTATGCAATTCGTTAGGAAGAAGTGAAAGAATTGTTAAAGGAAGTGTACGGGAAAATCGGTTCCCCCATTAATATAGGTGAGCTAATTTTCCTAACTACACTAAATGTGACCACAAGAATGTTATGGGGGACTTCGCTTCATGAAAAGGATAGGGACATCGGTGATGTTCAAATCAGGCATGTAGTGAGGGAGATTATCAACTTGATAGGAGCACCAAACATTTCTGATCTTTTTCCCGCACTTGCTCGATTTGATGTACAAGGAGTTGACTCGAAAGCAAAGAAGCATATTGTCACGGGATGAGTGTTTTGCGCAACGAACCCGTGCGGCACTTAGACAACATTTGCCGAATGTTGCTAAGTAAGCCTTTGAGCTTCTCGACTAGCTAAGCCTAGAAGGTTTTCAAAGAGGTAGAGAGAAGAGAGCAATGGAGCCGAATAAGAGAAATTGTATTACTCAAAAGAAAGATTACAAGAGAGAGTTTACAATGCTTGAGTTGCTTGCTCTAAGCTTGTTGCTCAAATGCTAAGTGCCATGCCCTTTTTATAGGGGAGGCTTGCCAAGCTCTAGAGATTCTAGAGAAATCTACCACCTATCTAGAATTTACATGTGCTGGAAATGTATAGAGAATTCTAGAATATTTACAAGCTCAAATGTGCTAGAGTTGCCTAGAACTTTCCGGAATTGGGCCAAGCTAGCACTCTTTGCCTTATCTTGGCTCTCTAGCCCGAAATGGTGGGCAATTGGGCTAGTAACTTGGGCGGTCCGTGACATCCTCCCCCACCTAAGCTCGCGGCGTCCTCGTCGCGCTTTCGTGCTTAAAATTCTGGATGTGCTCAGCGAATTGCCACAGATCATCTTCACGTTCCCAAGTGACTTCGCTCACGGGGAGGTTTTTCCACTTCACCAAGTACTCGTTGTATGGTGGCACGCCTCTCCTCCGAATCACGCGATCCGCAATGATGTAATCCACATCTTTGTCGAACGCGGTGACAACGGCGGTTGGTGCACGCCTTGATTCTCCTCGACTTAGGTCCCCCACGTCTCCGTGATATGGCTTGAGAAGGCTCACATAGAAGACCGGATGGATCTTGAGTTTTGGTGGAAGTTGGAGTTGATATGAGACGTTGCCCACACGTCGTACAACTCAGAAGGGTCCCTCGTAGCGCCTCACTAACCCCTTGTGCACTTTTCGCAAAGTCTTGAATTGTTGGGGTAGGAGCTTGATCATGACTTGATCACCTTCGTTGTACTCAACATGCCGTCTCCTTGTATCCGCCCACTTTTTCATCTTCCTCGCGGCTTTGTCGAGGTAGGCTCGCGTGATGTCTGCTTCCTCATGCCATTCACGGGCGAGCTTGTGTGCCGCGGGGCTTTTCCCTCCGTAAGTTGAGGCTATGGCGTTGGGGGTCATAGGTTGAAACCCCATGATGATTTCGAATGGACTCTTGCCCGTAGCCTCACTTCGCTGCAAGTTATAAGAAAATTGGGCGATGTCGAGTAGCTTCGCCCAATCCCGTTGATGGGCGCTCACATAATGCCTCAAGTATATCTCGAGAAGGCCATTGATGCGCTCGGTCTGCCCATCCGTTTGTGAGTGGAAGCTTGTTGAGAACTTGAGATCTGTCTCCAACATCTTGAAGAGCTCCGTCCAAAAACGCCCAGTGAACCGAGGGTCTCGGTCGCTCACAATGCTCTTCGGGACTCCCCAAAGCTTCACAATGTGCTTGACGAAGAGTCGGGCTGCCTCGTCAACCTTGCAATCTGCTGGTGCGGCAATGAAGGTTGCATACTTGCTGTAGCGGTCGACAATGACCATGATGCTGCCGCACCCTTCGGATTTGGGCAGTGATGTGATGAAGTCCATGGAGACACTTTCCCATGGCCTTGTTGCGAGTGGTAGCGGCTCCAATAATCTCGATGGGAGTTGATGATCCACCTTGTCTTGTTGGCACACAAGACAAGTTCGCACATATGCCTCGATGTCATCCCTCATGTGCGGCCAGAAAAACGAGGCTTGGACTAGTGCGGTAGTGCGTTCCATTCCGGGGTGACCAACCCACTTAGAGTCGTGGCACTCCTTGATGACTTCCTTCCGTAAATTTCCCCACCTTGGCACGAACAGCCGATCTCCCTTGGTGAGGAGGATGCCTTCTTCTTGCCAAAATCGCCTTGTCTTTCCCTCGAGCATCTTCTCCAACAAGTCCTTTGCTAGCGGATCTTGTTGGAGACCTTCCTTGATGTGTACGACAAGGTCGGACTTCGGTTGGCTCATGCTAAGTGTTGCCAATTCGGCCTTGTGACTTAGAGCATCCGCAACGACATTGGCTTTACCCGGTTTGTACTCGAGCCGATAGTCGAATTCCGCTAGAAAATCTTGCCACCTTGCTTGCTTCGGACTCAACTTCTTTTGTGTTTGAAAGTAGCTTGTTGCTACGTTGTCCGTCACGATTGTGAAGTGTGAGCCAAGCAAGTAATGTCGCCACACTCTCAAGCAATGGATGATGGCTGTCATCTCTTTTTCTTGCACCGTGTAGCGGCGTTCCGTATCGTTTAGCTTTCGACTCTCGAACGCTATGGGGTGGCCTTCTTGCATAAGGACTCCACCAATGGCGAAGTCAGAGGCATCCGTTTGGACTTCGAAGGGCTTGTTGTGGTCTGGAAGAGCGAAGATGGGTTCCTCCGAGATTGCCTTCTTCAACTCCTCGAATGTGCGCTGGCATTCTTCGGACCAATGCCACGTTCTGTTTTTCTTGAGCAAATCGGTCAAGGGTGCCGCTTTGGCTGAGTAACCCTTGATGAAGCGGCGATAGTAGTTCACCAACCCAAGGAATGAGCGAAGTTCGGGCACTTTTGTGGGAGGTTTCCACTCGAGGATGGCCTTCACCTTGGTGCTTTCCATCATTAGCTTCCCGCCCGCAATCTTGTGGCCAAGGAACTCCACTTCTTGTTGGGCAAATGAGCACTTTTTCATTTTGAGAAAGAGCTCGTTGTCTCGGAGTACTTGGAGGGCTTGTTGCAAATGTTGGGCATGCTCCTCAAGTGTGGTGCTATATACCACGATGTCGTCCAAGTACACGACCACAAAGCGGTCGAGGAATGGTTGGAGCACCTTGTTCATGAGCGTGCAAAATGTGGCGGGTGCATTGGTGAGACCAAAAGGCATAACAAGGAATTCGAAAGATCCGTACCTTGTTGTGCACGCTGTCTTCGGTTCATCTCCCTTGGCTATGCGCACTTGGTAGTACCCGGAGCTCAAGTAGAGTTTGGTGAAGTACCGCGCCTTGCCAAGCTGGTCGAACAAGTCCGCGATCAACGGAATCGGATACTTGTTCTTGATGGTGATTTTGTTGAGTGTTCTATAATCGATGCACATCCGCAGTGATCCATCCTTTTTCTTTTGGAAGAGGACTGGTGCACCGAATGAGGCCTTTGAGGGGCGAACATAGTCTGCGTCCAGCAAGTTTTTGAGTTGTCTCTGCAACTCCTCAAGTTCGGGCGGCGCCATGAGGTAGGGCGCCAAGGCTGGTGGCTTCACGCCTTATTTCAGCTCGATTGCATGATCTACCTCTCGTCGAGGTGGGAGCTTCTTCGGAAGTTCGGGAGGCATCACGTCCTTGAACTCATTGAGGACGGCTTGTATGCGTGGAGAGACTTGGCTTGGCTTGGCTTGTTTCCGCAATCTTCTTGCTCATTTAGTTCTCAGATGGAGACCAAGAAGCTTGGGTCCTTCTTGAAAGCCCTCTTGAATTGCATGGCCGAGAGTGTCTTTTCTTCGGACTTACCTCTCTCCGTGGGTACCATGCATGCCTTGCTCCCGTCGAGGATGCTTAGGGAGTTTGTAGCGGGCAGCGGGAAGGCATGGACTTGGTCGAAGAATTCCATGTCGAGGACCATCTTGAAGACGTCCATGGGCACGATGGAGAAATCAAGCTTTCCGCTCCATGTACCGAGGGTTATGTGCACACCTTGTGCAATTCCCGCAATTGGCTTGGCGGGTGAGTTCACTGCCTTCATTGTGCCTTCTTCCTTGGTGGCCTTGAGGCCTAGGCGCTTGGCCTCATCTACGGACACAAAGTTGTGTGTTGCTCCTGTGTCTAGTAGCGCGCGCACGGACTGGCCGTTGATTGTCGCGCTCACATACATAAGCCTTTTCTTCGTGAGTGCGGGCTGTTGGCGGTTGAGTGCGGGCTGTTGGCGGTTGAGTGCGCCAAGACGTTGGAGGGAACTCATGCTGAGTTGGGGTTCTTCCGTGATCATAGTGGGGTTGCTCTTGAGTTGGGCAGCAAGAGCATTGAGCGACTTCTTCTCCGGACAGTCACGTACCCAATGGGGACCGTTGCATATGAAGCATGGACTTCGCGGCTTCGGTGCCTCCTTATTGCCCTCCGATTTGCCTTGCCCGCTTTTGTTGCTAGGAGGCTTTTTCTACCCCCAATCCTTGCGGTTGGGGTTGTTGCCCTTATCCTTGCGACTCTCTCCCCCACCTTTGCCTTGGCTAGACTTCTTATCTTTAGATTGGGTGGAGTATTCCGTGAGCGACTCCGCAACGGCGATGGCATCGTCAAGTGTTTGAACGCCACGCCTATCAAGCTCGGTCTTGGCCCAATCCTTGAGGCCATCTTGGAAGTAGAAGAGGGAATCCTTGTCGGACATGTCGCTTATCTCGAGCATGAGGGTAGTGAACTCGTTGATATAGTCACGAATGCTACCCGATTGCTTGAGGCGACGTAGGCGCGCTCGCGCTTCCTTTTCCTCATTGCTTGGGGCAAATTGCTTTCGGAGTTCTTGCTTGAAGTCGGCCCAAGTGTCGATGGTGCAAATGCCCTTGCCCATCTCGCCATGCTTCCGACGCCACCATAGTTGTGCAGCGCCTCTAAAATAGGTGGGTGTTGTACCCACTTTTGACGCCTCATCTCGCACACCCATGGCATCGAAGTATTGGCATAGCCCGAAAAGGAAGTTGTCCACGACAGTGGCATTGCGTGTGCCATCATAAGTGTCAGGCTTCGGCACGTCAATGCATTGCGCATCACTCGTACATGCGGAAGCTGGATTAGCGGAGAGTGTGCACCTGTGCCATGCCCAATCCGAGCAGACTCCCTCCACTTCCGCACGGACAGCTCGTAGTTCATCTTGAACAAAGCTACGAAGTTTAAGCAACTCATCATGAAAAGATCGAAACTCACCTCGAAGAGTGTTCGCTTGATCTTGGATGAGGGCCTTTGTTGCCACCGTGAACTCGGCGTACTCGCCCTCGAGACCGTCCACTCTTTCCTCTAGTCCCTCGAGGCTGTCTTGAGCGGCGGACAATGCAACTTCGAGAGTGCCTATACGAGGCTCCAACGCGTCCATGGATGGGGCCTTGGACTTGCCACGTTTGCCTTGGGCGCGTTCCCCCTCACGACCGCGGCTTGGTTCCGGTGGAACATCTACACTAACAACACCCTCCTGAGTTGAAGGATTGGCCATTGCTCGTGAGCTAAGTTGCGTGGGTGCAAACCTTTGCTCTGATACCACTTGTCACGGGATGAGTGTTTTGCGCAACAAATCCGTGCGGCACTTAGACAACCTTTGCCGAATGTTGCTAAGTAAGCCTTTGAGCTTCTCGACTAGCTAAGCCTAGAAGGTTTTCAAAGAGCTAGAGAGAAGAGAGCAATGAAGCCGAATAAGAGAAATTGTATTACTCAAAAGAAAGATTACAAGAGAGAGTTTACAATGCTTGAGTTGCTTACTCTAAGCTTGTTGCTCAAATGCTAAGTGCCATGCCCTTTTTATAGGGGAGGCTTGCCAAGCTCTAGAGATTCTAGAGAAATCTACCACCTATTTAGAATTTACATGTGCTGGAAATGTATAGAGAATTCTAGAATATTTACAAGCTCAAATGTGCTAGAGTTGCCTAGAACTTTCCAGAATTGGGCCAAGCTAGCACTCTTGGCCTTATCTTGGCTCTCTAGCCCGAAATGGTGGGCAATTGGGCTAGTAACTTGGGCGGTCCGTGACAATATGCCGTTGTTCGATAAGCTTTTCGAGTCCTCAATAGGCAGCTGGATGAAAGATGAATTAGCCTCTGGAGAGGAAAAGACAGATGGGAAAGTGAGCAAGGACTTTCTTCAGTCTCTGTTGGAGCAATCTTCCTCATCCATAAGCCAAATTAAGGCTTTGTTTGTGGTAAATATCTATCTATGCCTCTGTTTCATAGGTTATACTAATACAATTAATGCCGATTTTTTTTCTTATGATTTTGAGTTGTAAACAGGATGTCATTTCCGGAAGTACGGATACATCGTCAACCACAGTAGAGTGGGCAATGGCAGAACTGCTACAGCATCCGGAGATAATGAGAAAAGCATACAAAGAGTTGGAGCAAGTGGTAGGCAATGACAACATGGTAGAAGAAGTTCATACTGCTAAGCTGCATTATTTAAATGCAATACTTAAAGAAACATTGCGGTTGCGTCCGCCATTGCCACTCCTATTACAGCACAGCCCTGTTGAAACCTTGAATCCTCATAAAATTCCAGATTAAATTATTGAGAAATACGAAAGCGGAAGCATACCTGAATCCATGGTGATTCGTAGTGATTCTTGAGTGTAGGAGATGGACTTCCAATCTTCTCTTCTCTCTTGAATTTAGAATTCTCCCTGAGAGGATTTGAGAATTACAGAGGATTCAGAGAGATTGGGGACCATAACCCTTTGTTATTAAATAACGTGACTGTTGGTTTTCTAATGAAAACCGTTCAGTTACTTATGTAATTATCACTTCAGCCCCTCATTAAAGTGATAATTAAATTCTCAGTATCTATGCATTTAATCCACAACAATTATACCCTTAGCCATTTAATTAACTTCAACTTAGATCACTTAATTCTTGGCTTATTAAATAATAGCACACACATTTTATTTATTTCATGTGTGTCTCCAAATATTAGATTAATATAAAATTAATCTAACAATCTCCCACTGAGGCACAAATGAAAATTAAAATGTGTTTAACTTAATGAGCTCATAAAATTGCTATTATGTCCTTAGAGTATATCTAAACAATCTCGTCCATTAACTACATCAATATAGGATCATAGCGGTTTTTGTTACATCAATCGTAACTCAACCTATCCATGGTCACAAATATCAATATAGTTGAATGACATAGATCAATTGTGGATGCATAGCATGGAAATTACATGCAATGTGATCTAAGCATGTCTATTCCCAACTGGTCCTAATTTACTTTATTGAGATCAAAACTTAAATTATTTTAACAGAGTGTAAGGAACTAAAATACTTTATTTCTGCAGAAAATAATCCTAAAATAAAATCCAAAAGCCACACATAGTAATAAACTAAAATAATACAAACTCCCACTAAATCTGAATATCCTCAACTAAAATCACACCCATATGAGCAGTGTGCTCATGAAAGACCTTAGGTGGTAATCCTTTAGTAAGCGGATCCGCTATCATGGAGTTTGTCCCTATGTGTTCTATAGATATATGTCCACTCTGCACTCTTTCCTTAACAACAAGGAACTTGATATCAATATGCTTTGACTTTGTAGAGCTCTGTTGTTATTGGAATATAAAAAACCGACTTATTGTCACAAAATATTTTGAGTGGTCTTTCAACACTCTCTAGAATGCGCAGCCCAGTGACAAAATTTCGCAGCCATATTCCTTGATTGGATGCCTCATAACATGCTACAAACTCTGCTGCCATAGTCGATGAAGCTACGAGTGTCTGCTTGGCAGATCTCCAAAAAATTGCTCCACCAGCTAACAAGAAAATATATACGATGTGGATCTTTTCTGTCTTTGCATCAAAGCAAAATCAGAGTCGGAATACCCAATGATCTCTAATTGATCCGATCTCCTATATGTGAGCATGTACTCTTTTGTCCTCTGTAAGTACCTCATAACCCGCTTGGCTGCTTTCCAATGATCCATGCCAGGATTGCTCAAATATTCGCCTAACATGCCAACTATGAACGCAATATCGGACGCGCGTACATACTTGAGCATACATAAGACTTCCTATAGCTGAAGAATAAGGAATCTTTTGCATTTCCTTAATTTCAAGATTGGTCTTAGGGCATTGACTTAGGCTGAATTTATCTCCTTTGGCGACAGGGGTGTCACCTAGTTTACTGTTTTGCATGCCAAACCTTTTTAAAACTTTATCGATATAGTTCCTTTGTGACAATCCCAGAATACCCCGAGAACGATCCCGATGTATCTTGATTCCTAAAACAAAGGAGGCATCACCAAGATCTTTCATCTCAAAATGTTTTGATAGAAAACTCTTGGTCTCGTGCAGTAAGCCTATATCATTTGTGGCAAGCAATATATCATCGACATATAAAACCAGGAATATATGTTTACTCCCACTGAACTTGTGATACACACATTCATCAATAACATTTGCCTCAAAACCATATGAGATAATTATTTGATGAAACTTAAAGTACCACTGACGAGAAGCTTGTTTGAGCCCATAGATGGATTTGGTTAGCTTACAAACCATATTCTTTGGATCTCCTGATACAAAGTTTTCTGGTTGTACCATATAAATTGTTTCATCAATATCACTATTGAGGAAAGCTGTCTTAACATCCATCTGATGTAACTCAAGATCAAAATGTGCAACAAGTGCCATAATTGTCCTAAAAGAGTCTTTCGTTGAAACCGGAGAGAAAGTCTCTTTATAGTCAATTCCTTCCTTTTGAGTAAAGCCTTTAGCTACAAGACGTGCTTTATACCTTTCCACATTACCATTTGAATCCCTTTTAGTTTTAAATATCCATTTACAACCAATGGGCTTCGCACCGGAAGGTAATGAGACAAGTTCCCAAACTTTATTATCTTGCATCGACTTGTACTCTTCATTCATGGCTTCAATCCATTTGTGAGAGTTGGAACCTTGCATAGCTTGATGGAAATTGATTGGATCATCTTCCATCACTCCAGTTTCATCCTCATGTTCCTGAAGAAATACTATATAATCATCCGGAATAGCATTTCTCTTTTCTCTTGTGGATCGTCTTAATTGCACTGGCACTTGAGGTTGTTGAGTTTGTTCCTCAGGAACAATCATCTCATGTTCATTCTGGGGTTGAATAATATTGTCAGATGGTTGATGATCCGAATTTACTTCATGATCAATGACAGGTATTAAAACTTGTACATTGTCCAAAGCAACAGTGGATCCCTCGTCCTCTTCAAAGACAATATTTCTAATTGGATTTCTCCCCCCAAACTCAACATCCTCAAAGAACGTAGCAGTTCCCGTCTCAAAAATTGACCTTGTACTGGGATCATAAAACTTAAAGCCCCTTGATCGCTCTGCATAGCCAACAAAGTAGCTGCTTACAATTTTGGAGTCCAATTTCTTTTCATGAGGCCTATAAGGCCTCGCCTCAGCTGGACATCCCCAAACATGTAAATGCTTTAGACTGGGTTTTCGACCTGTCCAAAGCTCATAAGGCGTTTTAGTAGTCGCTTTAGTTGGTACTCGATTTAGGATATAAGCTGCTGTTTTGAGTGCTTCACCCCAGAGTGATTCTGGTAAAGTAGAATGACTAATCATACTCCTTACCATATCTTTAAGAGTGCGGTTTCGTCTCTCAGATACACCATTCATGCTAGGCGATCCTGGCATAGTATATTGAGGGACAATTCCACATTCTTCTAGGTATTTAGCAAATGGTCCTGGACGTTGTTCACCTGATCCGTCATATCTACCATAGTATTCACCACCACGGTCAGACCTAACACTTTTAATCCTTTTGTTGAGTTGTAACTCAACTTCGGCTTTAAACGTTTTGAACACATCCAAAGACTGTGATTTTTCATGAATCAGGAATATATAACCATATCTGGAATAGTCGTCTATGAATGTAATGAAATACTGTTGACCATTCCAAGTAGCTGTAGGGAATGGTCCACAAATATCTGTATGAATTAATTCTAAGACGTCTGAAGTTTCAGAGGTACCTAATTTCTTAGTTTTGGTTTGTTTTCCCTTGATACACTCAATACAAACATCAAGATCTGTAAAATCAAGTGATTCTAAAATCCCATCAGACACTAATCGCTCAATTCTAGCTTTAGAGATGTGACCTAAGCGTTTGTGCCATAATGAGGCTGAATTTTCTTTCTCTAATTTACGCTTTGTACCTCTGGAACTAAAATGCAGGTTTTCATTATAACTTGAAACAATTTCTAGCAAATATAGATTGTCATAAGCATTAAGCAAACCGGTTCCAATAACATTAGAATTGATAGATAAACTAAACTGTCTGTTTACAAATGAACAAGAATAACCAGATTTGTCCAAAACAGAAACTGAAATCAAATTCCGTCTAAAAGACGGAACAACAAAAGTATCTAACAAATCCAAATAACAACCAGTTTTCATAAGCAATTTAAAATGCCCAATTGCTTCAACTTCTACCGTTTTGCCATCTCCTACATAAATGCATCTTTCAGCATCACTTGGCGGCCGGTAGCTCAGGCAACCCTGCAGTGAAACACAAATGTGAGTAGTAGCACCCAAATCTATCCACCATGTGTTTCTTGGTACTGAAGCTAAATTAGTTTCAGAACAAACCAAAGTAAGAAATGTACCTTTCTTGACACGCCATGCGTGATATTTTTGACATTCCTTCTTCACATGTCCAGGCTTACCGCAGAAGAAACAACCATGCTCGGCCTTTGGTTTCTTTGGCTCTGGACCCTGTATGCCACTTCACCCTTTTTCTTTCTTTTGCCCTTATCTTTAGAAGTGCTTACCACATGTGCATATTCGGTTTTCTCTTGCTTCAGTCTCTCTTCTTCTTGGACACAAAAGGAAATCATTTCATTGAGATTCCACTTCTCTTCTCGACGCTTATAATCGACTTTGAACTCGATTAAATTATCTTTGGGAGAGAGATAAGAACCAAATGCACGACCAAATCATCGATAGGTCGAGCCCTAATGCCTTAAGCTTAGAAGCAAGATGAGACATCTCCATGATGTACTCCCGAACGTTTCCCTTGCCTTTATACTTCATCGAAATCAAGCTTGCTAAATGTGTGCTTGTTTCAGCCTTATCGTTTTTTGTAAAACGTTTTTGAATTTCGGCAAGAAACTCACTAGCACTAGTAACCTCATCGGTTATAGCACTCCTAAATACTCGAACGCCGCGCTTCATGATCATGAGACTCATCCTATTGGATCGATCCCACTTCTCATAGTACAACACATCCTCAGATGTACTATCATCAGTGAGTTCGTCCGGCTTAGGGTGTCTGAATGATAAGTCTAGATCCATGCAGTCTAAGAGAATCATCATATTCTCTTTCCAGTCCTTAAAATTAGTCCCATTCAGAACTGGGACACTATTCATATTTGCAAATATAGAAGCGTGCCAGATAGAAAAGCTGAATCGAGAACAAAATAAATAATAAATAAATAAACAAATAATGCTCACATGAAAAATCTGAATTAATAATCTTTAAAACTTTAAAAGCAAATAATAACATTTCAAGATACCTAGCACAACATTAGTAACAAGTCTTTGGACAATAATACTAATTGTAAATGGTACTCTTGTTGCAATGATCAAATTTTGACAATAAGTTATGTCAAGTAATGAACCTATCTTTGGATTAGTACATTACCCACATTAAGTTATCCTAATAATCGTCACAAATTTACCATCACAAGTGTGTGTGCAATTAAGCCAAATATTAACCTTCCTTTGGGTCGATTAACATCCGCAGGAATTACACAAACACAAACATCTAACACCGCAAATAAACTAATCTACACAAGAGATATCACTTTGGTGACTTCTCGCTTTAATTAGTATATTTTCAATATTAGACCAATAATTAACATAAATGTTACAAAAGCATTTTAATTTAAAGATTATAAAACCGAATGTGCAAATCAAATTGATTTGATTTCATTCGCATATTATATATTTTTGATTTGAAACCAATTATAATGCACAAGACTATATAACCGCATGTTACATTAAATATTTTATAAGATAAAGCCACAATGCAAAGTCGAATTAAATGGAAATATTATTAAGACCAAAACTGTAACATTGAAACATGCGAGTGAAATCAATTAATGTGATTTAATTAAAAATCACTATTAAACCCGAATCCAAAACATACATGGCCACTGCAACTTAATTCGATTGATTTAAATTATAACTAATCACGAAAACCGAAACCGTGGCCACTGCAAAATCTATTTAAATAATCATGCTTCGGTTTCGGGTTTCAGAAAATTAGCATACGTTTTTTCAATTATTCTCGCTAATCTACTCATGCATTAACAGTTTGATTCGGCTTTAACCATTAATAAAAAATTAATAACTCAATAATCTAATCATGGATGGGCTCTGATACCACTTGTTGAAACCTTGAATCCTCATAAAATTCCAGATTAAATTATTGAGAAATACGAAAGCGGAAGCATACCTGAATCCATGGTGATTCGTAGTGATTCTTGAGTGTAGGAGATGGACTTCCAATCTTCTCTTCTCTCTTGAATTTAGAATTCTCCCTGAGAGGATATGAGAATTACAGAGGATTCAGAGAGATTGGGGACCATAACCCTTTGTTATTAAATAACGTGACTGTTGGTTTTCTAATGAAAACCGTTCGATTTTATGTAATTATCACTTCAAATTTTCATTAAAGTGATAATTAAATTCTGGTATCTATGCATTTAATCCACAACAATTATACCCTTAGCCATTTAATTAACTTCAACTTAGATCACTTAATTCTTGGCTTATTAAATAATAGCACACACATTTTATTTATTTCATGTGTGTCTCCAAATATTAGATTAATATAAAATTAATCTAACAAGCCCAAGTACAACTTGCAACTTGTCTGGGTATACCATTCCCAAGGGGTCAATAGTTTATGTTAACGTGTGGGCCATACTTAGGAATCCTGAGGCTTGGAAAAACCCCCTGGAGTTTCAACCGGACAGATTCCTAAAAGATGGTAAATTAGGTGATTTTCGTGGAAACAATTTCAATTATCTTCCATTTGGTTCAGGAAGGAGGGTCTGTGTTGGAATTCCTCTAGCAGAAAAAATGGTACTTCATGTGTTGGCTAACCTATTGCATCATTTTAAGTGGAATCTGCCAGAGGGAATGAAGATTGATTTATCCGAGAGAAGTTTGGAATTGTGTTGAAAAAATCAGAACCCCTCATGGCCATTCCAACTGCAAGATTATCCATTTCATAGCTTTACCACTAATGGTTTTCAAATAAATCTTGCATCATGCTTTGGCTCTGGAAGGAACTTGTTTTCTAGACTACTAATAAGTTGCTTTCTGCAGTCAACTTCATCTGTTGTACGAGCTTTCTAGATTTCCATCAAGAAATAAAAAGTCGTGTACATTTTCAGTTTCTATTCCCTGTTTTTTGCTGTTTGGCTATGCCTAGTTTCACCATTTAAGCTCCATACAGCTCTAGCAGGGAAGAAGGAAAATCTACATGCACAAACTCATCAATCCTGACAAATTTGTTCAGTTAAAATAGAGAATGCAAGATTAAAAGAACTACACCTCTGCAAAGAAAATACGAAAGCAATAAGCACAGAACAGCAAAATTCATTTCATTCTTCAGCAAGTAATTTATAAAGAAAAGCAGAGCATAGTACAATAACTGTAAATAAATCCCAGAGTTTAAAACAAGCTTGTTCCAGTGGCCGCTGTGCATTATCCAGCTGCATTTGTCTTGATTTCAATCTTCCGACTTATTTTCAAGGGATCTAGAGCACTCTTGATCATGTGCCGAGCCACTTTACATGTCACCAACATTTGCTAAGTCACACCATGTCACGGCCTGAAGCACAGAGTAAAGTATAAAGCTACAGAAGCTTTGTACGGTTCAATACAAACTCCAAGAGTTTGGTATACATGATTACTTAAAAAATGACTACATACTCGTTGGCTCCCTATATGTAGATAATCAGCATCTCATCTACGAGATGTTAAAAGATTTCAAAACAATTAACGCATTATTTTTCTTACGATTGAAATAAATCAAGAAAATTACGACTTTCACATCACAGAAGAAAATACATTGAATCACTCTCCTGCAAAATCAACATAAACGAAAACCTAAAAATTGCTATGCCACTTGTTGTGAATGAAAAATTAAGAAAATAAGATGGATAAAAAGTGAGGATGCTTCATGTTACATAAACCTCATTGAAAGTCAGCTTTATTTGTTTGACTTGCAGACAAATATCATGTATGCCAGTTGCCACTAGTTATTGTCGAGATTGCTGTAGAACCCCAACATAAATTCACTATTATATAAAACTGCAAAACAAATTCTAAGATGCAGAGATATGTGGAATCTGTATGCACACTTTTGGAACTGTGTTGAGGAAATCAGACTCACTCCTGGCCGTTCCAGCTGCAAGATTATCTGGTTCTGACTTCAGAGCATTGGTAATTTAGTGTTAATTTTGTTTTAGATTTGCAAACATTGTGTAATAGCCGTGCACTCAGTTTTTTTAGCAAATAAATCATGAATCATATGCTAGATTACCGAGAAACTGCAATGCTTTCTAGCTTCTAGAATTAACTCCATTTGTTGGATTCATACATTATCTGCAGAATTCCATCAACAATCATATGTAAAGTGCATTATTGCAGTTTCTATTCTTCGTGCTGATGTGGCTTTTTGTAGTTCCGCTAATCAAGCCCCATACAACCTTACCAGGGAACATCTAAATGCACAATTACCTCGTTCTTGAGAGATTTTGGCTCTGCAGGTAGTTTTTAACTCTGAATTTAAGTTTAGTTTAGTACAATTTTTCAAGTAAAACTTATTTAAGTAGAATTTTTGAATTTTTGACAGTAGAATTTTTACAAAATAAATTTTTACTTAAAAAATTTTAATTGTTTGACTGTTAATATGAATTTTTATTAAAAATTTATTAAATTACTTAATATGTAAGTTTTTAAAGTTATGTTAAAAAAAATAAAATAAAATTATTAAATAAGTAAAAAATATTTTAAATATTTTAACATTAAAAAAAATTCAACCTCTACTCCTAAAAATCCAAAATTTAAACTTTTATTAATAGAAACAAAATAACTTATTTAAGCTCTAAAAACTCTATTAAAAAAAACCAAATAACAAAAATTATTATAAAAACTTAAGAAATTAAACAAATATTTATGACAACTAAATAAATCATATCAAACATGAAGGTATATCATGCGGCTTCTAGTTTGGACACATTACTTCCAGTAAATATTTCCTCTGGCATAAAAGTGGGGGAGAAACTGAAGCTCAAAAACAAGTACTCAAATGGGGCATTGCCAATAGACCTGTTAACAAAGGAAACCTGTGCTTATATCCAAGATTATCCAATATTCTAAAAAGAATAATAAAGACATCAACCCATCCATTGAGTTTCATCACAAACTATTGTTGTTCAGTTAACAAGGCATTCCGGGGAAGATTCCTAATCTGCTATTACAATAGTCTCAAGACAAAATCATTTCAGCGTGAGATAACATAATAACTAAAATTTGGCTCAAAGTTGATGCAAAATTAAAACTAGTTCAGTTCATCCTAAAATCATTATGATGCATCTTCAAGCAAATGCATGCGGCATGCACCCCCATACTAACAGGACTTTTTGTTCTCGAAGCAACGGGCAGACGCAACCACAGTTACATATATCCATAGAATCCAAGTAATATCTCAATAGGAATGATCTTGTGGGAAAACATATGATATTTAACATCTATTAGAGATTCAAAACAAATATCCAAACGTTGCTTAATATAAAATGAACAGTAAACAAAATCCCTCTCCACAACCCAAAACATAATTTTTAACTTGCAAAATAGTATGACAGAAAAACAAACTAAAATCAACCCTACAACAATTGTTCAGTCTTAAATTCTTGACAAATTCTTCCAAGCAAACAGTGTCATGAGGGAAGATTACTTCTGATTCACTAAAAGCTAAATGGACACAAAAATAAAGTGCCAGACATTTAAGAGTCGGCAATGGTAACCTCCACTTCCACACCAGGTTCAATAGTAATGGAAGTGATCTGCTTCACCACATCAGGGGAGCTGAAGAGATCAATAACTCTCTTGTGAACACGGAGCTCAAATCTGTCCCAAGTGTTGGTTCCTGCAAACAGAGTACAAATGCTTTTCATGACTGAATAACTCAGCATCACAGTTTTCATACAGCATTCCGAGTACATGTTAAAGGACAGTAGTTCAAATACCCTATTGATCAAAAACAGAATATTTAAGAAACACAGGAAAGAACCATTCTTGAAATTTAATCAATAAGTCACTGTACATAATTCAAGTGTCAATTCTATAAACAAATAATCAGATTATGCAATCCCACAAATGTTAACGAGAGAAACAAGAATAAGAGATATAGTGATCAAAACTGTCAAACAGCACATCTGTACATCAAGAAAGTTTTTGGCAGCATTTGACGATTTTTTTTTTTTTTACAAACAAGAAAAAAAACATAGAAAGCAGATATGAAGAGTACAGTTTCAAGAATTAAATAAAATAAATAAGGAATTCAAATGATGCAATAAAATGCTAGTTAATTAGACTTCAGGTCATTACCTTCACCACAAGGGGACTTCCTAGTGGTGATGTGAAGAACCTTGGTAGGCATCCTCACTGGACCCTTGACCCTCAATCTCTTGTCCTTGGCACCACGAACTAAATCCGCACAGACTAAATAAACAAAAACATAACTGTCAGCATAACAAAACAAAGACACAATGCAAACATGAAATTATATGAAATGAATCCAGGCTTAAGCAACAATTAGAAAGACCATTCTGTGACAGCAATCACCCTTCATTGAGTGATAACGATAAACAATGGCAACTAGTACAAAATAAAAATCTAAAATCATTTTCCCAACTAACAATTTAATATGCCCAGCAGAAGCAAACTACAATTATAAGACCAAAATTATAACAGTACAATACTTAAATGTGGGCAAACTGAGAAAATCATCAAAATTATAACAAACATAACCATTCTTAGTATACAATTACAATTATGTCAAATATAAAAACCAACATAAGTGTATTATCTAATGATGAATAAGAGATAAATGATAAACCTTTCTCAAGATTTTTAACGTTCTTGGAGGAAAGTGTGATTCTAATCTTATGAATCTGCTCCTGGGCCTCCTCCAAACCCGGTTTGGTAGGCTTCATTGCTGCATACGCCATTGTTTCTTGCTTCTACTAGATTTTCCTGAAAAACAATAACCCAATTTTTTTTTTTTGAGAACATATTAAAAAAAGACATTTTTATCACCCAAAACCCTAGATTTCAACATCTTAAGAAAAAAAAAACAACTAGGAAGCACCAGAAACCAAACCGTAAACTAAATTAAATCAAATGTGCTAGTGCTTTTTATACTTCGGTTTTATTATCCACGTATTTCACAGCAATTGATATGAAGAATTAAGCATGCCACGGAAACAAAAGCAGAACGACCCAAATATTCAGTTATGAGCAAATAGAGATTGAGAGCGATAAGGAGACCTTAAAGGATTTCGAAAGACCGGAAGAGTGGGAGGAGCTGCTGCTGTTGCTGCTCTGCTGCCTCTTCTATGAAACAATGGCTTGTTTCGATCAATTGTTGGGAGTGTTATATATGTGTCGAGCGTTTAGGGTTTGGTTTCAATCTCAATTGGCTTCAGCTGAATAATGGGCCGTTTCGGGTCGGCTTCAAACATTTGAGAATTTGGGCCGGATTTTGAGCTTACCCCAAGTTTAGCGGACATAAAATATGAATGTCACGTAAATTGCATGAAAAAAAAAAAATTAATAATAACATATGTTAACATGTTTACTACTTTTTTGATGAAAGGAATGTGTAATACTATGAATAATAATATACACCCTTTCTAGTACATAACACTTTAAGTGGCGTCGTTGGTGTACACATATTTCATGTTAAGAAATAACTTGAATCACATACATAATACATGAAATATGTAACTTTTGTGTCTAATTTTTTTATTGGTTGCTTTGTACTAAGTCGTGATGATATTGTCATTGAGATTTCCACTAAGTTTCCAAAACCTTTAAATAACACTCTTACCATTAAATCATAAATATTTTGTAGTATAGAAAATGTGCTTAAATTCTTTTTATTCAACTCTTTTAGTAAAGACTTAATAATGGGTCCGCCCATATAGGTGGGTGCTATCTGTAGGTTTCTTTTGCTATTGTTTGTAAGTAATGCAATTTTGATATATAAGACTCTTCAACAAGAGTTGGACTATCAGCACCCCTCCAAAATCCTATCGAAATCCTTTTTTTAATTATATTCCATTTAATACAAAAAATACTCTTTTTTAATGAACACTCTTTTTATTTATGAATTTTTCAGTTTCTAATAATTTTCTCACTCTTTCAGTCTTAATATTTATATTCTTCTCTTCAATCTTTCTTTATTATTTAATTTCTAAAGAAAAAAATCTAAAAGAAAAAGTAAGAAAAATATTATACTTAGAAAATAATAAATATTTTATGGGTTTAATACAATTTTATCCTACCAATAAATTTTGAGTTCATTGGGTTCAACTATTAGTTTGAAAATCCTTAAAAAATTAGTTGCAATGGAATAAAATTTTATTTAATTTATTTTTCCTTTATGTTGTATCTTAATTAAGTTATTATGTTTATTACAAGAATTTTGTTTTGGCTTAGAAGATTACTTCTTAAATTCAAATTATTTTAATGATAATAAAAAAGTTTATATTGTGTAAGCAAAATAAAAATGAGAAGAGAAAGAAAATATAAATGGTTTAATTCTATTTATATTTGTCCTTAAAAATAATTGTAATATATTAGAGGTTTTATGAGATTAATCAAGGGGTGCCAATAATCCAACTCTTTCAACAATGATATCATCTTCCAACTCTTGATCCAATTCTTTTTAAACTTTTTGCATTACCTCAGGATGTTGAGCATTTCTGTCATTGCCCATTCCAATGTAGTGGATGGTGGATCTGCTCCATCAATGATTGTGTCCTATCAATATAAATGAGTCCAATTCAATTTTAATAATAATAAATAAAAATTATTCCCAATAAGAAAAGGTATAAATAATAAATTTTAATTTACAAATTACTGATTTAAGTTTTCAGATTGACATGAACATATCAACCAATACTAGTTGAAACACACACTAACACTATCAATTTGTTGTACTGAATATTGATTTGGTTAGAAGTTTTTCAGTACAGTTGTGATATATATTAATATATTTAGAGCTATTGAATGATCAGTTGAATGCACCATTTACAGTAGAGGAGGATCGAAAGCCCTTTCCCAAATGTGCCCTCCAAAAGCACTTGGCCCTGATGGTTTGCATGTTGTCTTCTTTAAAAAACATTCGCAGTATGTAGGCAAAGGAGTGACACAAACTTGCTTACACATCTTGAATGAACAAGGTAACATCATCCTCTTAAATCATACATTCATTACTTTAATTCCTAAAGTTGCCAAGCCTAGAAAGGTCACTGAGTATAGACCCATTAGCCTATATAATGTTGTTTGCAGAATTGTGGCAAAAGTTATTGTAAATATGCTTAAGCAAATTCTTTACCACATCATTTCCTCAGCCTAAGTGCTTTCATACCTAATAGGCTTATTACTGACAATATCATTATTAAGTATGAATGTCTTCATAAAATAAGACATAGCAAAGAGAAAAGAAATGGCTTAGTAGCACTAAAGCTTGACATTAGCAAAGCCTATGATAAGGTATGAGTACGGTTTCCTTGAACATCTCATGAGTATATTAGGATTCTTTGAAAAATGGGTGTAGTTAATTATGAATTCTATTATGACACCTTTTTCGGTGATCATCAATGGGGCTGCAAAAGGATTGCTCCAACCTTAAAGGGAATTGAGGTAGGGGTGTCCACTCTCACCTTACTTATTCATTATGTGCGCAGAAGCATTCTCTGATCTCTTAATGCAAGTAGAAAGGTAGAAAATTATTCATGGACTCAAGTTTGAAAGCAAGTGATGATCTCACACTTGCAGTTTGCTAATGATAGTTTTATTTTCACCAAGGCATATGTCAGAGACTGTAGAAACCTAAAGGCAAATTTTGACTACTATTTAGCCGCCTCAGGATAGATCTTCAACTATGAAAAGTCTTCCATGTTTTTCAGTAGAAAGCTTCAAGCTGAGCAAATCATAACCGTAAAAAATATCTTCTAATTCAATATGGTATCTAAATATGAAAAGTATTTAGGATTACCATCTATAATTGGAAGAAAAAAAAAATGAGCTTCTTTAGTGAGGTGAAGCTTAAAGTTTTGAGTAAAATCTCAAATTGGCAACATAAGTTATTCTTAAGTGGCGACAAAGAACTATTGATAAAGGCTGTGACTTAGGCTGTCCCTGCAGATACAATGAGTGTCTTCAAAGTCTCATTGATATCCTATGAAAACATTCAAAAAGCAATCGCCGAGTTTAGTGGGGCACTAAAAAAGATAAGCACGACATTCATTAGATAAGATGGGAAAGAATGAGTTGTTAACATTTATCTATCCATAATGTTGATGTTGATGATAACGAACAAAATTAAGAATGATTAAGTTTTTAAAAGCTCATATTATTTTTTATACATTTTAAATAAATCATTATTTTCACATTATAAATGTTTTATATTTAATGGAAAAATGATTTTATAAAATTAGTTGTTTTTCAAGTTTATGGTCTAATTGAAAGAGTTTTGAAAACTTTGAAATCAACAAGTTTGCTTTAAATTCTGGAGGATGACTTATTTGAAAAGTGTCATAGCATTTTGGGCCATATCATAATTTCATAAAGTTTTGGGAATAGCAAGCATTATTTAGTAATTCTAAAATTGGATTTATTAATAAAATTTATAACGTTTTGAGTCATAATACAGTTATACAAAGTTTTGAGATAAAATTATAATTTTAAAAAATAGTTCACTATAGCAGTCATTGTAGCAAGCGGCTAATCGGATTTTGACAAGCGGTAGACCAAATTTGGGCAGTAGCTTACTAAAAGAAAAGCGGTTATTCGGATTTCGAAAGTGGCATACCGGATCTTCAAAAATTCAAATATTGGCTGTAACGGTAACATAAAAGCGGCTAACTGGATTCCAAAAGCGGCAAGTCGGTTATTATGAGAAAACATATAACGGCTAGTTTTTTAGCTCAAACTATATAAACTCAAATCCAATTCATTTTTAGCAATCTTGGTAAGCATAAACAAGTGCACACAACATATATTGAGCTTAAATTTCGTAAATCATCATAGATTAAATCTTTATTGAGCTATCATTTGTATATCCACTCTAAAAAAGAGTTGTTTGTTATAATTTTCATTTCTCATCAAATTGTGAGTGTACAAATGTGAGAAACACTTGGGGTAAAGAGATTGAGGAGATAATCTCTTGATTGTAAAGGTCCATTGACACTTTGGAAGTCAATTATAAAGAACTTAAAGCATTGGGAGGCTTGGATAGTGAAATTCTCAAGCCAAGTGAGCTTGGAGGCGTGGACGTAGGTGGAGATTATAGAACCACGTAAAAATCATTGTGTTTGTTTTCTCTTCCCTTACTCTATTATTATTGTGCTTTATTGAATTTATTTTTTTTTATTCCATTAAGGTATTAGATTAAATTGTTGTGTAGTTTGCTTAGCTTAAATTTTAAAATCCCAATTCACCCCCTTCTTGGGTCGCCTAATTAGTATTTCATGAGTTATACCAAGCATATAGGAGGTTTGGTCTTTAGAGACATATCTAGTTTTATTTAAGCTTGGGTGGCTAAACATAGCTAGAGAATATTTCAAAATCCAGATTCATTAATGGTAATAGTCCTCAAGGCAAGATATTTCAAACATGCTGACTTCCTCAACGCCTAAGGTAAGAGCAAACCCATCTTTCATATAAAGAAGCATCCTTTAGGGTAGAAAAATCATTCAAAAAGGGACTAGGTGGAAAATTGGCTCGGGGAAAATGTGCAAGTATATAAAAATAATTGGTTGCCATGGCCGACTACTTTCAAACCAATATCTCTAAAAACTCTAACTTCTGATGTCAAAGTGAAAGATCTAATAAACTCTGAAAGGATGTGGAAGACAAATCAATTCAACAACATTTTTATCCAAGATGATGCTAATATTATTTTGAAGATTCCTTTACCAAGAAAATTATCGACAGATGAGCTTTGTTGATATTATGATAATCTTAGGAAGTACTCTATTAAAAGTGGTTATCAGATAGCTTTGAAAGTAAAATTTCCAAATGCCTCAAGCAACTCAAGCCCAGATCCTGGACAATAGAATGCCATTTAGAAGTTGGACTTGCCAGAGAAAATAAAGATATTCATGTGGAGAGCTATTAAGAACCTACTAGCAACTGTAGAAAACTTGTAAAAAAGGAAGGTGGTGCTAGCTCCAATCTGTCAAATATGTAATTAGGGAGTGGAAACAATTAATTATGCATTGATTGAGTGTAAAGTTGCTCAAAAGATTTGGCAGTATTCTCCCTTACCTGATTTGAAAATTCCAACCACCCCAGGCTGGAATGTGTTAGATGTGATACTTAAAACAACAAGGCAATTGACCAAAGGTGAAAGTGAACTTTATATTGCTTATTGGTGGGCAACGTGGTATGCAAGAAACCACTTTCTGTTTAAAGGCAAAAAACTAGACCTTTAATTCTAACAGCTAAAGCTGAAGTTGTAGTAGAAGTTTTTAGAAAAATAAAGTGACTAGAGCAACAACAAGTGGAGAGAACAAAAATAGGGAAACCAAAGCAATGGAATCCTCAACCCAGCAATTGGTGCAAACCAAATGTGGATGCAGCCATTGACAAAGAGAATTATAATGTAATGCCAAAAATCTCATAATATTAAATTATGAAAATTGAGCTTTCATTATGAATCATGCGTGGCCTTATAACCTTTATTAGAAAGGGATATTAAATTATAAATAGGGGTTATTTATAAGATAATTTTGGAAAAAGGTTATTTTTCCAAATTCAATAGGGTTTCTTAAGACTCCCTATAAATTCATATTTTTTCCCTTCCATAACCCTAAATCCACAATGTTTCTTCTTCTTCTCTATTGTTCATTATGCTCTTACTCAAACCTTAGGATTCAAACCTTTGCTTAGGAGAGAATCAAAGCGATTGGTAAGTTTATTCTCCTTATTCTCCACAAGATTTCCAATCACTCTATCTACGGTTTATATTGGCATGATTTTAGATTGTTATAGATTATAATGTATAGTTTAGGATGTGTTTAGGCATTGTTCAGGGTTCTGATTTATTATGAGTTTATTTAATCAATCCTTGATGCATTAAACACACAGGACAATTCTGGACAGCATGAGTATCTCGAATTTAAACCTATATTTTCTGAACCATTTTTTCTTAAGAAACTTATATTTCTGGAAACTAGACATGTAAGGATTCTTGAATAAATTTTATTTCATTAAATTCGACCTCGTTTTCAATTTTATATGTATTTTCGAAATAGACACTGCACTGGAAAACTGCGATTCCAGCAATGCGATCAAATTCACAAATTTATTTTTACTATCAAATGAACTCGAAAAATTCTGAAATTTTATATGAAAGTTAATGTATTTTTCTAGTATTCCCAGTTTTAATTTCATAATTTTCTAATTAGTATTTTATTTTATAAAAATCTCAAACACATTCTGTTCGGTTAAGGTACTGTGAAAACAGTTTCGAAGTTGTCAAGTATTAAATAGTTTTGAAAATGTTTTTGGTATCGGATCCTCTTGAAAATTTTACATGAGGTACCCATGGATGTCCATAATAGCCTTGTAGAATATTATGTCATTCTGAGTTTTAGATTAAGAGTTAAAATTCTGAAAATCAGACTTGTACTAGTATGAATTAGAAAATCAGATTCTTAGATTGAGTTATTGATAGTCATATTTTGTATTTGTTTAAGGTGTTTGAGGTGTTTGAGACTCTTAGAGACTTAGAAGTGTGTAGTTTAAATTCTCTTATCGAGGTAAGTAACTTCATTTTTAATGTACTGGATATGTATAAGTATTTTGATATTATTATAAGAGTTTTTAACAACGTAGAAGATTAATGGATTTTCATAACAAAATCGGTTTATGAAAATGTTTTCAAATTTAAATTCTTTTAACAAATTATTTTATAAATGCTTTAAATATGTAAATTATTTTATGACATGACTGTCTTTTATAATTTTGTCTATGAAATATTTTGCAAGCCTAAATTGTTACTATGGACTTTCATGAAACCGATACGAATGTTTTGTGCCTATGTCTGTTCAATTACTTATGATTGTATGGGGACCACCGCTTGAGACTATATGTGGGCCACCTCTTGAGGGTCAAAGTGTCGTAAAGTGCCACATATAGTGCAAAGTGCCACATATAGTGCAAAGTGCCACGCATAAGTCATTATATTTTGGCTCATTGTCCATAGTTATTCTGATTATGATTCTGATCATATCATACGATATATATGTTCTGGACCAGTACTGGGTTTCTTTTCTAAGTATGCACATGATATTTTGATTTTGATTATATTTCTGGCCGGGTCACCAGGACTACAGGTGACACTATGTGACATGAGCTAACCATTTTGTTTTCTATATATGTGTTATCTGATTTGCTTTTGTAAGTAACTATTCTTTTAATATTCTAAATTACTATGAATTTATGTAATTTTATTAAAATATGTTGTTTTATGAAATTTATGAATTATGATATATGTTTTTAAATAAAGAAGGCTTGCAACATTTTTAGGTATTGATAGGCCTAATGTGATAGGAATGGTTTTACTTACCGAGTTGACGACTCACCCATCGTCATTACTTTTTACAAATTAAATTCCTTTTGAGAAGTGTACTTAACTTTGGAGTTAGAGATTTCATTTCTGTTTGCTATTTAAATAAGAAGAGGAATAGACTCATGTTTCTTTTTAATTTATTTCTATTATGAACTTGTAATTTGGAGTTTTGAGACTTTTGTTATTTTTTTATGTTTCTGGAGAGATTATTTAGTATTAGACATATGAATTGTGGATTTATTTGAATAAAAATTTGAGGTATTTTAGTTTGGAGTTTGTAAGTAAAGATTACGATTTGTAAGTAACCTCTTTCTTCAAGTACTCCGCATGTGTTAGATTTGAGGTGTTACATATAGAGTTGGATTAAGAATAATAATAAGAAATGCTAAAGAAGATGTTGTAGATGCAGCCATTAAATTTTCAAATTTCAATGGAAATGTTTCCTTTGCAAAAGCAGAAGCAATTAAATGGGGAATGCGGGTGGCAACAAGTACATGTCTATCAGTTGTCATTTTTTAATCGAATTGCCAAGTGGTTGTTGACTTGGCAAACAACAGAAAGGGTAGCAAAACTGAGATCTTTTGAGTGATATTAGAGATTGAAGAAAAAAGAAAAGATTTTCAATCAGTCAAATTTCAGCACACTCATAGGTCTTGTAATGCTAATGCCCATACCTTAACTAAGTTAGCCTTAAAAAGTCTAGAATCTATTGTATGGCTTGATAGTTTACCAGCACAAACCATGTGTTTACTCTCATTTTCTTAATGAAGGATTTATTCCCTTATAAAAAAAAAGTAATTCTGGAGGTCCGGGTAGCAATAGTGGGGTTCTTGATTTCTTGATCAGCCTTGAACACCTAAATATGACAAGAATTGCATTTGAAATAGTAGCTATCACTCTGATAACTTTGCAAAGTTAAGCTAAAAATCTTAGTGAGAACGTTTGATATCATGATTAGTGGAAAATGATGGTGGATTTATGACTCAAAAAGACTAATTGATGAAAATTGAAAGTTTAATGAATTTAGTACTATTTGTTTGCTAAAACCTAAAACAATAGTTAAAGAGCACTAGCACAAAGATGAATTATTGAGAACAAATCAATACTTTTCTTTTCTTGTAGAGCAAAAGAAATTATTGGATTTGTGATTGATTGATTTTATTATGGGAGACTATTAAAGGTGGTGGGACTAATAGATATTCTTCTAGTAAACACATCTACAATTGATGGACAATATTCTCATAATAGTCAATGAAATTGGTTTATTATATTGTCTATTATTTAGTGAACATTGTGGTTGAATCTAGTTTTGATAAACTGAAATGTCATTAGTAATAGATAAATTGATTAATTAATTAATTAATAATTAGTCATGGCTAGTAGTCAGTCACGTTCTATAATTTCCCAATGGAAAATGGTTTAACTAGATCAGAACCAACCATGTCAAAGACCTTGCTGTCATTTACAATAAATTTTCATTAACAGAACTAATGTATGCCCCGAGTCAAACCCTGAAACTAATTCAAGTGACACCGTTTCATCTTTTTTTTTTCGTTCTCCTTAAAACGATGTCATTTGGTTTAGTTAACATCAGCCCCAATTGCTCTCTCTTCATCTTTGTTTCAAAAAAGATCCCAAGCGACAAAACCCAATTGTAAAACCCTTAAGCTTTTATCTTCCTTCTAGGTGATAGGATTTGGCTTAGATAAGATAAAAAGGAAAGCTTGAACAAGGATGAGTGTCGACATTGTCCCTGAAAGATGAGCTTCAACATTTACAGTAGCTGCAAAAATGTTTTGACAGAAGATTAAGTTTCGGCATTTACCCTTGAAAGTTGAGTTTTGATTCTACATGGCTTTCCCATTAGCTAAGATACTCTCTTCTTTGGCAGCAGCTTATATTTCGAAGCTTGAATTTTACTTGAATTTGGCAAAATCAATGTTTCTTATATATATTAGGGAAATTAGTTAGCTGTATATTCTTGATCAATTATTCATTTCTGTTCTCACGTTTGTATGAAACTTTATTTTGGGTTTATTGGTGAATTATATGCTCACGTGCAATTGTTAATTTTGGCTATCGTGCAATTTGTTGGACTAACTGTTAATTACATCTCTAGATGCCTTGTATCACGCATGCAAGCTAAGATTTCTTCATTAACTGTTTGAATTTGTCAAGTTTATAAGAAAGCCGTTTGTTTGATTCACATATGCCATACAAATGACCTTTGGGATTAAAATTTAAAAAGCTAGCATTTTTTTGTATTAAGATAAGATGGAAATATACATCTAATGAATAATTTACAAATTTAGAATAAATCAAGTATCAGGGCTGAATCTTGCCAGAATTTGCAAAGAATTCATTAAATTTATGGGATTGCATTGTACTTTCCTTGGTTGCAGAATTTACAAAGAATTTGTTGTTTCACAGGTGCCATAAAAATGACCTTTGGGATTAAAATTTAAAAAGCTAGCATTTTTTAGTATTAAGATAAGATGGAAATACACCTAATGAATTATGGATAATTTGCAAATTTAGAATAAATCAAGTATCAAGGCTGAATCTTGCTAGAATTTGCAAAGAATTCATTAAATTTATGAGACTGCATTGTACTTCACTTGGTGGCAGAATTTGCAAAGAATTTGTTGTTTTATTTTGTGAAGCGATATTATCATTGATGTTAAATTAAAGTTAACATCAAGGGTAACAAGCTGAGCATTTGTTTCAATATTTGTGAATCTTGAGTTGTTTCATTTTGTTTCTATATTATAGTTTCCAAATTTAATTAATTTGCAATTATTAATTTATAATATATTGAATTATTTTAATTTACAGCAGTGAATGAACAATTTGGAACAAGTGGAGGAGGTTGATCAAGTGGAGGAATTGCAAAATTTACAGGGGGCTAATTTTGAAGAAAATAATAAGAAATTAGTGGAAAAAATTGTTGAGCTTGAGGTTGGGATGTCTTTTAATAGTTGTGATGAAATGTTTGAATATTACAAAGCTTATGGCCTATAAGAGAGGTTTCCAGTGATGCAGAGATTTGTAGAAAGGGGGATGATAAAAGTCTAAGATATGTGACATTTACTTGTGAGCGAAACGGCAAGTCAAAAGCCAAATCCAGTCATGCTTTGCGGCTTCAACCTAACTAAAAAATTAGATGCAATGCTAAAATTGAAGGACGTTTGGATTGTGTTAGTGGAAAATGGGTAATTGGAAATTTATACCTTGAACACAACCATTCTGTAAGTCCGAGCAAGAGTAGGTATTATTTATGCAACCGTACCATTAGTCTTTTTGTTAAAAAAACAACTTGAAATAAATGAAGAAGCATGAATTAAAATGGCTTAAAGTTTCAAGTCGATTGTTATTGAGGCTAGTGGCTTCGAAAATGTCTCATTCTTAGAAAGAGATGCTAGAAATCATGTTGACAACATGAGGCGATTAAGGCTCGAAGAAGGGGATGCTGCTGCAATTCAGAGATATTTTAAAAAAAATGCAAATAGAAAATGATGGATTTTTTTCAGCCTTGACTTGGATGAAGAGGGTCGGTTAAAAAATATGTTTTGGGCAGATCCAAGAAGCAGGGCATCCTATAAAGACGCTAAAGATGTTATTACATTTGACACTACAAAATGTTATTATATTTGACACTACAAAGCGACTATTTCTATAGATATACCATATCCACATCTACATGAAAGGGTGAGGGCTGCCAAACCTTAAAGAAACAATGTAGTCCTAATGTAATTGATAGAGCATATCCACTCACGGGTTCAAGTTTCGGGAAAGCTGGAACTTTACACAAATTATCTACCACAATAGTAACAAATACGAAAAAAGCATGCACAATACTGACATTAGCTAATGAGTATGACCTAAGTTGATTTTATTTTTGGATAGTCTTCCTAGTGTAATTGACATCAACTCAATTAATTGTAATTCGTTACCTTCGCCTAACATTTATGCAGCTTGGCAGGATAACAAACACATACAATCATTTCCACAACAGTTAATAATGAACTAAAAATTTACCCAAAATAACTGCAATTTGCAAAGCTATACAATCACTCCCACAACAGTTAATAATGAACTAAAAATTTACCCAAAAAAACTGCAATTTCCATTGGGAAATTAAAGAACGTAGTTTATTAACCACTTGGGCTTAGCCCAAGTGGCTAGAACCCTTCCCTCACAAGTGTGAGGGAATTGGTTCGAGCCCCTGCAAAAGCATTGCGGGGGTTTAATTTAAATTTCCTTCCTTGGAGTCTCGGAACTCGAGTAAAGGCAGTCTTTCTCCTAAAATGGGAGTTTGACGTCCCTCGAATATTTGAGAGGGTAAAAATCTGGGCAGTGCTATATGAGAATTAATGTAAATTAGTCCCAGTAATTGTTTGATTGTAAATATCAATTATAAATCTCATATAATATGAGTTGTAATCTGAACATTAGCCTTATGTAATTCAAAAAAAAAAAAAGAGAACGTAGTTTATTATATTGTATACCGTTTATTGAACATTGCTGTTGAATCTAGTTTTGGAGTCAACCTACCATGCAGCGCTGTATCTCATACAGCGCATGCATGCAACCGGTACAACCGGTTTTTAACCGGATAATATAGTGAAAATTATATTTTTATTTGTTTTTAATGTGAAAAACTTATGAAAAAATTTAGAAAAAAAAGATAAAATTGTAATTAAATGAGAAAAAAGATTATAATAATTTTAAATTTAAAAATAGTACAAAAAATATAAAAAAAATATAAATATGTCACAAAATGATTATATTCCTACTTATTTTGTCAAATTTCAATATTTATAATGCATATTTCAATTTAACTTTTCAATTTTCTATCTTTCGTGGTGCTTTATCTAAATTTTGGTACGTTGTTCCAACTCTTTTTCCTACTAGTTTTTGGTTCTATATATCCACTCTTTTCATTAACTTCTAACTTTTTAGGTGAATATTTCAAGTTTGTTTTTATATTTCTATAACGTGTTAAACTTTATCTAATTTTTGGTAAATTATTCTAATTTATTTTTCGACCACTTTTTGGTTCTATATTCCTACTATTTTTATTGAATTTCAAAATTTTGGGTAAATATATCAAGTTTAATTTTTAGATCCCTACTTCTCATTTGAATTTATTAAATTCTTGGTAAATTATTTCAACTTTTGTGTTAACTTCTTCAACTCTTGTTCCTACCACTTTTTAATTCTATATTCCTACTCTTTTTATTGAATTCCAAAATTTTGTTTGGATGTTTCAAGTTTAATTTCTAGATCCCTACTTTCCGTTAGAATTCATCAAATACTTGGTAAGTTGTTTCAACTCATTTTTTCATTAGTTATTAGTTCTATATTTCCAGTTCTTTCATTAAATTTCCAATTTTCAGGTTAATATTTCAAGTTTATTTTTTAAGCTTTATATTCTGTTAGACTTTATCTAGTTATTGCTAAGTTGTTCCAATTTATTTTTTCACTACTTTTTGGTTTAATATTCCCATTCTTTTTATTAAATTCTAATATTTTAGGTAAATTTATCAAATTTACTTTTTGGATCCCTACTTCACGTTTAAATTTATCAAATCATTGTTAAATTATTTCAACTTTTGGATTAACTTTTTCCACTCTTATTTCCACCACTTTTTGGTTCTATATTCCCATTCTTTTCGTTGAATTCTAACATTTTACTTGGATTCATGTTTATTTTCTAGATCTCGACTTGTTGTTCAACTTTATCATAATCTTGTTAAGTTCTTCAAACTTTTAGATTATTCTCTTCAACTCTTGTTTCCACCATTTTTTGGTTCTATATTTCTACTCTTTTTACTTAATTTCAATATTTTTTGTGAGTGTTTCAAGTTTATTTTTTATTCCCTACTTGTGGTTGGATTTATTATATTCTTAGTAACTCTTTCCGAGTTTTAGGTTAAGCTCTTCAACTTTTTTTTCACCACTTTTTAGTTTTATATTCCTACTATTTTCATTAAATGCTAATATTTTACATAGATGTTTCAAGTTCATTTTTTAAATCTCTATTTATTGTTGAAGTTTATTAAGTTATTGGTAAGTACTTACAACTTTTGGGTTAAGCTCTTCAATTGTTGTTCCCACCACTTTTTGGTACTGTATTTCTATTCTTTTTATTGATTTCTAACATTTTGGGTAAATATATCAAGTTTAATTTTTAGGTCCCTACTTTCCGTTAAAATTTATTAAATTCTTTGTAAGTTGTTCCAACCTTCAGGTTAACCTCTTCAACTTTTATTCTCATCAAATTTTGGTTCAATATTTCTACTTTTTTTATTTAATTTCAACTCCTGGGTGAATGTTTCAAGTTTATTTTTCAAATCTCTATTTTTCATTGGAATTTATCAAACTCTTGTTAAGTCATTCCAACCTCTGGGTTATGCTTTTCAACTATTTTTCCACCATTTATTGGTTCTATATTGCAGCGCTTTTATTGAATTCCAACATTTAAGTAAATATATCAAGTTTTGTTTTCAAATCACTACTTTCCACTAAAATTTATCAAATTCTTTGTAAGTTGCTCCAACTTTGGGGTCAACGTTTTCAACTTATTTTCTCACCAAATTTTATTCCTACTATTTTATTGAATTCCAATATTTGAGTAAATGTTTCAAGTTTATTTTTTAGTTCTCTATTTTTCATTAGAATTTATTAAATTCTTGTCAAGTTGTTTCAATTTATGTGTTAATCACTTCCACTCATTTTCCTACCATATATTGGTTTTATATTCACACTCTTTTAATTGAATTTCAATATTTTATGTTGATATTTCAAGTTTATTTTTCAGATCCCTGTTCATTGTCGGAATTTATCATATTATTGATAGATACTTACAACTTTCGGGTTAAGTTCTTCAACTATTATTACCATCACGTTTTGGTTATTTATTCTTACTTTTTGTACTAAATTTCAATATTTCAGGTTAATGTTTGAGTTAATTTTTAAGATCCCTACTTCTCATTGGAATTCATCAAATTCTTTGTAAGTTGTTCCAACTATTGTGTTAACCTCTTCAACTCTTTTTTCCATGATTTTATATTCCTACTCTTTTTATTGAATTCCAACATTTAAGTGAATGTTTCAAGTTCATTTTTCGAATCTCTACTTTTCGTTGGAATTTATAAAATTCTTATCAAGTTATTCCAACTTTTAAATTATGCTCTTCCACTCCTTTTTCCACCATTTTTTGGTTCTATATTCCCACTATTTGTATTGAATTCCAATATTTTGATTAGATGTTTTAAGTTTATTTTTTGTATTCCTACTTTTTATTAATCAATTTCAACTTTATTTTCAGGAATTTTTGTTTACATATTCCTACTCTTTTAAGCGTATTCCAATATTTTAGCTAATGATCCAAGTTTACTTTTATAAATTCATGCTTTCTGTTATAATTTTTCACCTTTTTAGTAAATTATTTCCACTTTTAGGTTAAGTTATTTCTACTCTTTTACACCTTACAATGGTTTTATGTTCATATTATTTTCATTATATTCCAACAATATAGATACATGTTCCATGTCTTTTTTTTCGACTAATAATAATATCACTTTTTTAAAATAACAACAATATCAGTAAGGCCAATTATATATAACCCCTTATTATTTTTACAAATATCAATTTACTATACAATATTGAAATTTTTTTTATTGACACCCTTTATCATTTTCAATATATTGGGTCCTTAATTTAAGTCCTTTCTTATTAATCTTCGTTACTTCATGAGTTCGTCTGAACTTGAATGTATATGTACTTAACCTTTTAATCTTTAGATATATTTATTATCTTTTAATCATTTTAATTAATAGTATTTAGTTATATTTAAAATAAATTTATGCATTTATTTCCATATTTCTCTTTACTTTTCAAACTAATTGCTTTAATTTTTCATAACTTCAACGGTAAATAAATAAATAACAATTGAGAATGATTACAATTGTAAATGAAATTATCATGCCTATTAATTTATCCAGTGCACTAAAAAATTAACCAAATCAAAATTTTCATCCATTTGTTTATAAGAAATTTTTACAAGCTTTTGGGAAAATAATTTTTTTATCACTTCGTTTAAAATTTTCGTCATTCTATTTCTTTTTAAATAATTAATTTCTTTGACTTCAACCAAAATTCATTTTTAACAGCTTTGCATGCAATTGTTATACTCCTCAAACATTTTATTTTTCAAATTGTTATCATCAGATAAATTATATATTTATTATACGATTATTCCACGAACCATGAAAATTAATATGTTACATCAAAGTTTCAAAGGTTGGAAAAAATGATTTCTTTGTACTTGAAAGAAAAAAAAAGATTAGAAAAATCGTTATTCATTATTTTGAGAGATTATTTTAATCATTAATTTGATTATCCATACTTGATCTTTTGACCTCTACACAAACATTTGTTCATTTATCATTTCTCATTTTGCTATGAAAAATTTATAATTTGAAAAATAAAATTCTATTTCAAATAAAAAATGTCTAAATTCAAGTTTTAGATCATGATAATTTTAAATAAAAAATTAGAAAATTCTAATTCTTTTGAATCACTTTTCTCCATTTTAATTAATTCTAATTATTTATGTTTAAAATAACCTTATAATAAATTAAAAAAAATATTTTAAAAAATGAATAATACCATATAAGGATGTAGCCAATTGCTATGCTTCTCAAAAAGTTTTATCTTTTAAAGAGTTAAGGCAAACGTAAGTTATAACTTACAAAATATTTTATATCAATAAGATTGATGCTAATTTATTTGTATTAAAACATCATTTTTTTCAATCATTTCAACTTGATTAGATTTCTTTTTTTTTTAACTTAATTTTGTTTATACTTACTTTTGATGTCTCGATATATTACACCAAAGTATACTTTTTACCTTAAAAATAAATTATATTAAGCCAATTTTTCAATTCTGATTCAGTTCTTCAATTTTTTTGACTTAACTAAAATCATTTTTAAAAGTTTTTTACAGCTTAATTCGATACTAAGAGAATACAACACTTTAACAACATTTATTGGTATGAATTTGGCATGTCTTGATTGGAATGGCAGGTACTCTTGATTTGTTGCCATTCCTTTGCAAATAAAATAATAAATGCCCTACTAATTGTTTCCTATGCACTAAAATTTAAGTAAACTAAAACTTACATTCATTTAAACATGTGTAATAAGACAATTAGAATTTTTCACAAGTTTGTGACCAAATAGTTTCAAAAATTAAATCAATTTACAGCTTCCACAAACTAGACTCCAGCTGCTGCTTATTTTAGATTTCAAGTGCCTACACATAAAAAAAAAACAAATGATATTAAAAAATACAATGCAACCACAAAATAAACAACAATATTTAGTTATGATTTTAAATGCATGATCCAAATTCTTAGGTAGGATCAAATAAATTTGGTTTCCAACAGAAAAATTCAGACTTTTAATCTAAAATAAACACAAAATATATTTTCACTTAACATACATTTTTTAAGGAATTTATTAACAACAATATTCAAAATATAAAAATTACTCTCAACTTGCATAATTGTTTGATGCAACTTTTATGTCTACTTTCATTTAACGACCAAGTGATCTTTGGAATAAAGAGAAAGATAATAATACATCAAGAATTAGCAAGATCAAAATTCCATTTACCCACAAATTCATTTTAACTAGTAACAAGTAATATAAAATTAAACAATATAGCAAGTAGATTATCATATAAAAAATAACAGGTAATTATTTCTTTATTTTAAAATAGCTACTCAAATCATATTACATGTTACAACTATAATCCAAGGAATTAAGACAAGCAACAAAATCCAATAAGCAATAAAGCAAATAAAATTAAATCTAACAATCAAATAACTATAATTTCAACTGAAATATTAAAGACTATGCAAGTTTTAGATCATTAAAATATCTCCAATAGCTAAAAGAAAAATGCTAATCAATTACATTGGCAAAAATACTCAATTAAAATTGAATCTTCCTTGCATATGCTGAAACACTAGTAGAAGTTTCCATTAGTAATATCACTGAAATCCATACCTTATAACATTGCAATTAGCACTCATGGCTCATAAAATCAACAAGAAAATTATATAACTATTTAATGTCATTTTATGCTTAAATGAAAAAAAAATTACATAATTCTTGGTTAAGCAATAGTCCAATTAACTCTTAACTGTCCCAATTAGCTTATAAATAAAAAATCAGGAAGTATATAAATTAACTGAAAATAATTGCTTTTAAAAGGAATCTACAAAGTGCCTTTCCAAGCTAAGTGCCCTTTTATCCCAAAGAAAAGGAAAAGAAATCATAATATATAAGGCAAACAGGTAAGGAAACATGTATCTCATTTAGAAATTTTCGAAGAAGTTGAAATAAGTTCACTAGGAATAAAATGAAACATAAACATCTCAAGTGCAGTAAAGAAAATAATCCTCACTGCAAGAGAAAAGAATAAAAAAAAAACTGGGGAGGCTTCACAGCTGAATTGCAATAGCTACTAGTTACATACTCTAAACATTCCAAGAGGAAAACCACAATAGGAAATAACAACATCATTTATCGGCTTAGTTGCAAGATGCCAAATGGCCCTGAAAAGAAAAAGAACACATTTCATGACAATAAAATAACAACTATCAGTTATACATGGAGTAATTAAAATTATGCATGAATGTACTCTAGTAAGGAAATTTTTAAAAAATATAAATTGAGTGATCCAACTTATTTTTACCAACACCAAATTTCAAAAAGATTATCAAGTAAACATATTTGCATGATACACATCATATAAAATATTCATCACCAAAGAACATACCAAAGGAGAAACAAACCAAAAAATTTATCAAAAAGATCAATTAGCATGCCAAAGATGTGTTGACCAGTGCATGGAATACTGATCCATCTTGCACATGTTAGAGCTATAAATAGTTCCAAAATTAAGGAATCACATCAAAACTCTTCTCACAATACACATCATAACATCTACTAATCTATTGTATTTTTCTTTTCTTTTTTTTTTCTTAATAGAATGTTGATCTGGACTTAATACAAATTAAAAAAAAGACAAAATTTATACTTCTAACATCTTCCAGGAAACAAACAAAATATGTCTATGTTAAAACACATGATCTTATTTAGACATTTCATCAAGCAGAAAAAATCTGAAATTCCAATTAAAAAAGAAACAAATATTTAAATAAAAAGTAAAAAGAGATTGATTTTTTTTCATAAATGACCTTCTTGGATGAGATATTTAGCGAGTCGGTGAAGAGTGTGCTCGGCTTTAATTACTAAACCCAATTTTGATCTCACACCTATATCCTTAACATCCAATTCAATAAGCAAAGTTAAAGAAGATATACTAGATACAGGCATTATTCCTAAATTATCTATCACTATGTAACCACCTTCAACAGAACATCGATGAGCTTCTGGCAGCATCTTGTATCACAAATAGAACACTAAAGATTTTTTTTTTAACACTAGATCTTATAAATAGAAGAGAACAATACAAGTGGTTCAAATTAAATATTGTTCAAATTAAATATTAAAATGACAGAGAATGAATATGACAAAAAATAAAGAAAACTTACCGTCTTGAAATCTTAAGCTCCCAAGTGCCCTTGGAAATCACTTCTCAAAACATTTTTGGATTCCATAGATCTTTGCTTCAATCCTAACCAGTAACCACCATTCAATTAATTAAAAAAATTATTCAGATTGTTAAACACATAATTCCAAACAATTAAATAACTAAGGAGAGGCCAAAATTGATAACTTTCTCCTTAAGGTCACCCAAAATTCACACTCAATATTTTTATGCAAAACGACACCATATATTAAAAGAAAAAAAGGGCTACCAGATCAAGCATTAGAGAGTGAAGAATGGAATTGAAATTGAAGAGTGGCGACGCAAAAAATCAGTGGAGAGTGTGGATCAGAGAGTAATCAACACAAATTAAAAAAAAAAGGCCAAATGTGGAGGAGGAGAAACGAGAGTTGAGAGAAGAAAAGAGTTGGAATTGGAGAGGACAAAAAATTAGGGCCGGCTGTGCCCTAGTTTTTCACTTTACACTTATTTAATATTTATACTTTCAAGAAAAAATTGAATTTTTTTTTGAAATTTATAGATAAAATAATAATAATGTTTAATAAATATTTCATTTGGGCGGCAGTTTTGCCCGCCAAAATGAGAAAGTGTTCATTTCAATTCAATTTACTTTATATTATTATAAATTAATTTGATATTATGAAGTCTTACTTATTTTTAATTACTATATTATTATCTATTAGTACTGCAAATAAAAAAAAAACTGTAATTATGTTGTAACACCTATAAATAAATTGCACAACATTTAGTATACAAATAATGCAACCACTTATATTTATGCACAATTACTATAATAATTTTTGACTTAATTTTAAAATATAACAATCATGCTTCAATGGTATAACTAGAACTATAATAAAATACAACATTATTTCATATTAGTTGTATTCAAATTATAATTATCTTGGATTAAAAACAAAAGGTTTTTGGGTATGAACCTTGCTTTTAGGTGGGGAGGAATAGGATTGCCATTAGGCTAACTAATAAAAAAGATTGTAATTATCCATGTTACATGGATAGTTACATTTTGAATTTAGATCACTATCATCAGAGGGCATAATCATCCAAAAAGATATATATATATATAGTTATTTATGGAAATATGGTATATATCCCAAATTAAATCATGTGGGAGTTAATAGTTAAAGTTATAAACTAATAATATTACTATTTACATTATAAAAATAAAACAATGTCATATATAGATCATATACACATTCTGATAATAAACATTTAATAATGATAATAAGTATCATATTTAAATTTAAATTTAGTTAAATCTAATTAATATTGGTTGACAATTCTGGTTATTACCAATATAAAAAAATAAATTTTAAAGTTATTATATTATTAGTCACGATAAGATTAATGGCAATAGATCAAAAATTAACATTATGTATTTATGTGTTTGTTTTAATAGTGTGTTTACTTAGAGGTTTAGGAAATGAGAATGAAACTTATGTTTACTTGGTAAAATGTAATCTGAGAATGAGAATAAAATGTGTGAGTCCCACATAATTTGGAAATAAGGAATGGAAATTCCATTCCCATGAGGGGGTTGGGAATGAAAATGAAACCCATGTTTACTTTTGTATCTTTATAATTTTTTCATATTTCCTAAATTATCCTCGTTCAAACACAATTAATTTTATTATTTTAAATGACATTAATAATAATAATAATTATAATTATAATTATATTATTATCATTATTATTAAATTTTACTAACTTTATTATTTTAGTTATTATTATTAATTATTATTAACAATATTATCATTATTGTTGTTGTTGTTGTTGTTGTTGTTATTAAATTTGATTAACTTTATTATTTTCATTATTATTAATTATTGTTATTACTATTTTTATTAATATTATCATTATCATTTTTAACATTTATTGTTATTATTATTAAATTTTATTAACTTTATTAATATTATCATTATTAACATTTTATTATTATTATTAATTTTATTTTTTAATTAATATTATTTTTATAATAATATTTATACATGTATCTAGTTAATAAAAATTACATTATTTAATACTATGAGTATTTTGGTTAATTGATTCTCATTCCTCATTTCATTTATTTTGTCAAGTAAATACATCGATAACATTGCAGCACATTCCCATTCCCATTCCCATTTATTTTTACCAAGTAAACAATAGAATCTCATTCTCATTCCTCATTTACATTACAGTCTATTCTCATTCACAAGACATTTCCATTCAAGTTCATTCTCATTCCATGAAGTAAACGCACCGTAAATATTTATAGAAAGTTATATGACTTAAAACAATGAATAAATGTAACCATACAAATAATATAGTATAAAAGAATAAATAAAATAACTAATTTCACATAAATTTGTAGTATGAATTAATTTGAATAAGTGATTGTTTTGTGAATATTATTTAAAAATTGAAACATTAGATACATTATATTTATCTAATATACAATTGTTTTTTAAAAGGTATCCATATAACATATAGATACTAGCCTCTACCACTAATCATAATAAGAAAAATAATAATATTTTATGTAATTAGAATATTTGATACCATGAATAAGATAATTGTTTGATAATTATCCAATACTTGGATACAAGTTATCCTCCTATTAGTAGGTAGAGATTTGAGTCACTTTATGTGCATTTAGAGATTGATTTTTTATTTATTTAAAAATAAATATAATTTAATAGGAATCTACAGAAAAATTGAATTGCACTATCAAAATGTTAATAAAAATATTCTGATTATTTTTTATGTAAAATATCTTTAAATTTATAATATAATATTACAAATAATTCAATTAATTTAAAATTAATTTCATTAAATTATATTTAAATTATTATTCTCATTAGTATAGAAATTTCATATTTTAAGTATCTTTTAATGTTCTTTAAAAAAATTATATTTTAATTTTATAAAAAGATATATTTCATGTAATTTGAGGGGGGTCTTTGGTAGTTTTCTAGTTTGAAGTGATTAGTTTGATATTTTCTTAAAAGAAGGGTAGCTATACGATAATTACCTTTAATATTGGCCTTTATTTTACCTGTATGACCGCTACTTTGGGTGGCCGGTTATATGTGCAAATAAAAAAATGATAAAAAGCGGCTGTATGAGATACAGCCGCTGTATTACAGCTGGACCCCTAGTTTTGATAAGCTAAAACATGTCATTAGTAATAGATAGATTGATTGATTGATTAATTAATAATTATTAACGGCCAGAAGTCAGTCACGTTCTCTGATTTCCCAGTGGAAATTGGTCTAACTATATCAGATCACTGACCACGTCAAAGTCCTTGCTGTCACTTACAATAAATATCATTTTCTTTTCATTAATTTACTTAGTTTAAAATCTATTAAATAATTGATTAAATTGGGGTTTCATTTTAGGGGAAAAAAAGACTAAAAAATAGACCAAGACAGCGACCAAAGACCAAATGTATGTACAGACACCCAAGACCATTTCCCTATCAGCCCCAAGAATTTTTTTTTTTTTAATACACTCAGATATTATAATTGGGACCATGTTTGATATAGTCTAGGTTTTTAAATTTCTAACCTCACGTATTATGGAAGAATATCTATTTTACTCCCATTAATAAGAAGTCAATTTTACCTCTACTCAATTTAATTAGGAGAAAAATCGGGCCGCAGGATGGCTGTGCCGGCAAGAAGAGAGACTGAATTTAATTCTTGAAATGTAACAAGCGATCATATAATAATAAAATTAATTATTAGTTCAATTAATAATTAATATTCATGCATATTTTTGCTCAATCGCTTCACTATTATTCCGAGGCCAACTCCGACCCAAATGCTGTATCTTGGGGGGGATGAATTTGAGACCTTTCATGGCTGGCGGGCTCTGTAAAGTGTTAATCACTTAACAATAATATTAATATAATAATAATGTCTATCATGGCCGTCTGTTTCACTCCATAACATAAGTTATATTATCCATGGTGAATAATAAAGTCAAGATTTTTTTTTCTTTCTTGTTTATATATTAACATTACGTTACACTTTAAAGTTGTTTTCGGTGTTTATCAGAATCCAGTCTCTAAAAATTAAATTCTGTTATATATAGTGTCGTCCACATTTTTGAGTCATTTTTTTCTTTTCTTTTTTTTTTTTTTTGAATTGAATTGAAGTCATGCTCACATATTTTGCCTACAAAGAGGACTTTTAATCAACCGAGATTAAGGGGAAAAAAGGGGTTCTTTTTTAAATCTTGATCAAAAGTTTTTTATGTTTTAAAATTAATGTCCTATGTCGAATATACTTATATCGAATAAAATAATATTATATGTGTTTATCTTGTACAAATGATCTACTGAAGCTGAAATGCTAACCTCGGCAGCTAAAATATGAATCATGGTAATTTTCAAAATTTTAGCTAAGCTCATTTACCAATCATTATGAATATGTTAAGTAGCAAAATCTCTTATAATTGTTCAAAAAATGACAACATACTTCCCCAAAAGTAAAAATAACATAACAGTCTGCAAAAAAAAAAAAAAAAAAAAACAACAACTAAGGATGGCAATGGGGAGGGGAGGGGAGGGGACCAATCTCCCCTCGTCCATCCCCCCGATATTTTCGTATAATAAATGCCCCCGCCCCTCTCCGTAAAAGTCAAAATTACTTGTTAAAAGAATCTCTCCCCCATAGAGTAATAACGAGAGGATCGAGGCCCCCGATCCCCGAATAACTAACATTTTTTATCGATTTTGAGTTAATCATATTAAAATAAAAAAAATTAGTAATTAACACAGCATGTAAGGGATACAAACTTCTTTTACAAACTATTGTGAATAAATTAATAGTTTAATACACAACTGTTGCAAATAAAATCGAATTTAGATTCAAAATTAACTTTTTCAATGGTGGTGTGGACACTTTATAAATGTGAACTTTCCCTTTACAGCACAATAGTTAAGTTGGAGCAAATCAAGAGCAATATTAAATTAGATTAGATATTACAATTGTGATTCGCTGGGGACAATTATCACATCTAAAAATAAATAAAAATAGATTTAAGTTTAAAATATTTAATGAATATTAAAATTAAAACAAAATTTTTTGGCTAATAGAATTTACCCGGCCTTTTTAATATCCTAAATAAAAATTTAGGACTATAATTAGTTAATTAGGCCTAAAAGTTTAATAATACAAATATTTTGATATTTGTTATTTTAACCAATATTTATAATTTTATAATTCAAAATTTATTATTTATTTATTAGTAATTTTAAAAAATAAAAATTAAATATAAATTAAAATGGGGAAATGTGTAGGGGATGGGGATTCCACCTCATCCCCGTCCCCTCCCCGAATAAGAAATTGGGTAAAAAATTTTCCCCATCCCTTTCCCGAATAAAAAATTGGGTATGAAATTATCCCCATACCCTCCCCGAATGGGGAAAATAAGTGCCGTGTCATGTGGGATTTTTTTTTGCCATCCCTAACAACAACAGCAATAATCCAGAATAAGAAATAAATCTACGCCCATCAGTGGTAGAGTTCTGGAGTAGATAATCTTGCGGTTGGGATGGCAACAAGTGGATCGGCTTTCTTTAAAACAATCCCAAATTTATCGGCGAAATCCAAGTTCATTGCTTGAGGCAATTCCCACTCAAAAGAATGCAACAATGTAGCCAATACATATGCTACCGTCTTTTCTGCTAGAGAAATTCCTGCACATATCCTCCTGCCAGACCCAAAAGGAAGATACCTGAAATTCGTTCCTTGGTATTCAAATTTTCCAGGTTCTTTCAGGAACCTCTCGGGATGAAACTCTAGCGGATTCTGCCAAGCCTCAGGATCCCGATGCATTGACCACACGTCGACGAAGACTCTCGATCCCTTCGGGATGGTGTATCCACCTACGGTACAGGATTCAACAGGACAGTGAGGCACCAAGAGTGGTAAAGGTGGGTGCAGTCTGAGGGTTTCTTTTACCACTGCTTGTAAATAATGAAGTTCTGATATATGTGACTCTTCAACAATGCTGCCAGTCCCTACCACTTCATCCAATTCTTGTTGAACCTTTCTCATTATCTCAGACTGTTGCAGCAGTTCTGCCATTGCCCATTCCAGTGTTGTGGATGTTGTATCTGTTCCCCCAAGGACTGTGTCCTACTAACAAAAATAAGTCCAGTTCAATTCCAATGTCACATGACCTTATCAACTATTATATGTTGTATATTAGACTTTAGAAGAAGGTTCACATACTGCACTGTGAATTTCTTATGTTCAATCTTCATTTGGTCAGTAACTTTTTAGTCAAATTATGGCAGAAAATTTAAATCAATAAACAAAATTTTGTGAAATGAAGATACGTGCCAATAACAAACCCTTGATCTGGGTCATTGACAATGAAGTTTTATCCTCTCCTTGCTGCTTAAGCTCCAACAAGAAATGCAGAAAGTCTTTATTTTCCTCATTTTGTTTACGGATCTGCCCGTTGGCTGCATCAGTCTCCATCCGCTGAACTATCACTGAGTCAAAAATCCTGTCAAACCACAACACTAGTTTCTTTGTTTTAGATTCGATTCCTTGCAAATCAAGCCAAGCAAGAGTAGGAAACAGATCTGAAATGTTAGGTTTTCCCAACATTTCAACAATCTCCCCTACCACTTGCCTGAACTCCACTCCCACGCTGCTTCTTTCTTCTCCATGCAATGAAGAGCCCCATAACATATTCATTATTACATTAAGTATGGCTAGGAACATTTTCTCGCCGAGATTGATGGGTGAACCAACCTTTTTATAAACTTCCTTCACCATTTCTCGTACTTCAGCTCGACGAAGAGCACAGTCATCAAGATTCAAGCTGCTCATCATCTCTCGAACAAAAACCTTGCGTAACTGGCGCCATTCGGGGCCGTTAGGCATCCATACTATGTCATGCAGACCATAAGAGGTGACCAGAGCTGAAGCAGGAGGATCGCGATTGGCGAAAATTGCATCCTGGTCTTTGAGGATTTGCTTGGCTAATGAAGGCGAGCTTATGTGAATGCAGATCTTGCTGCCTAGTTTAAGCTTGAAGATTGGTCCATAAACTCGAGATAATTTGGCACAGTAGCGATGAAAATCAGGTTCAATGAAAGGAAGGTTTCCTAGCACCGGTAATCCCAGAGGTCCGGGTGGCAATGGTGGGGTCCTTGATTTCTTGATCAGCCATGATACGGCAAATATTGCGAGTGACATAGTAGCTATCACTCTGACAACAGTGTCTTCAAAAATTACGCTAAACATTTTAGAGATAACGTTTGATATCACGGCTCCGGGAAAGGGTTTAAAGCTTCACAAAGATTCGAAATATTTTGCCACAAACTAAAACGACAGAAAAAGAGCAGAAAGAGAGTGGGAAATTGTCGAGAAACGAAGATAATGGATCCAGCTACCTACCCGAGGGGCATGGTACCCCTTTTTTTGTCATTATCCAGTGTAGCTGTTAGATTAAAATTAATTTAATCCAACGGATGGGATTTGAAGGGGGTAAAAGTCAAGTACGGTGGGCAACCGTCGAAACCAGTTTCTTCCAGCTTTTTTGTTCGAAATAAGTATTAGGGGCCGTAAGCCCTCACTGGCCATTTTGACCGATGACAGCAGTTTCTCAAACGCAAGGAAATTGAAGTGGGCAAGGCGTAACTGCGGCTGGGGCAGCGCTTCCGTGTGGGGTTTTTGAATTGGCTTGCGATGACTTGCAGCTTGTCGTAGCAGTATTGAATGAATCAGAAGGGATTGGGTTAACAAATTTAAGGTCAGTGTAATTCGAATTTTAGATTAATGATGTCAATCATTTGTCGCTAATAAAAGTGGATGGTGGAAATTTAACGTTTTGTTTGGATAATTGAAAAAATTGGGAGTGCATGGCAAAAAATTAAAATTAAGGATATGTCCTGAACTACGCGGTTGGTGGTTTGGGTGGAAATATTGAACTCAGTTGACTAATGATTTGTTTTATATACATGGTTGCAAAATATATGTTGCACAGAGATGGAAAATTTGAGGAGTAGAGGGCAATAATTAATCAAATTATTTAGGGATTATTTAGCAGCAGTTCAATAAAATCTCACCAGAGCCACCAATCTAACCGCGCTCCATTCTTCCTCACCATTCTCACTGTCGGCTCGCTCTGTCTTCTCCGTCGATTTCACCTCTTACAACAATTAGCGCCACATCCTTCTTCAGTTTAGGATAAGAAACACTAAGCTTAAGAAAGCGCAAAACATAAAACTCAAATATAACATTAAGCATAAACTTGGTTAAAATTGAGCTCCAAATTATAGATTCCATCTGAATTATTATACAACGATGCAGCTATATATCAATTATCATTCGAATAAAACAAAAATCAAAACAGGGAAAAGGTATGGTATACAATTATTCATGGGTTAGACACATAAATTACTACGTGATCGGACATTCTAACAAGAAATTTCCAGCAGTCGGCGAAGAGATAACGACAACTGTAACCCACAACTGCTGTGGATTTAGGAGAGAGAGAGAGTGAGCCGCAGCTGTTGGATTTAGAGAAAGAGAGACCCATGGCTGCTGGGTCTCTCGGGGGAAGAGAGAGTGACCCATAACTGTTGGATTGGGGGTGAAGGGGAGGGAGAGAGCCTACGATGAGATTAGTAGCGAGAGAGCAAGAGGGAGAGAGTGTGTGTGTTGCAATTGTCAACAAGTGTGTTACAATTTATACTTACCCCAAAATGCACCGTTCGTTGCTATTTATGGTGCTAAATGTAGTGTGAATCTTATTTTCTATGGAATTTTTTTGTTGTATACGCCAACTTTTTCTTGTTTCCTTTAATACAGTAATTGCAACATGAACAGTTCCTGTCTAATGGCCACCACTCCCGGTTTCCTTAAACTGTCGCGTGGCCACTTCAGAACTGTACGATTTTGCTCTTTTTCATCCAACGGCTAGCTCGCTACGTGACAAAGCAAGGGGTACCGTGCCTGAGTGGCATTGTAGACGCAGCCGAAGAAATAATATAAACAAAACTTAGATTTGATTTGGATTTGCTCAATTGCCTGGCTGGACTGACAAATGTTTTGAATAAAAGATATATCATTTCTCTAACATTTCGAGAATATGGAATGAATAAATAGCCACGACAAGTATTTAATAGTATTTCAAAATTACCTTAAGCTTTGATATTCTATCAATCAATTATTTTTTTGTTAATTCCATTAATCATAGTTAAAGAATTTAAGATAAAAAATTATTCTGCCCATGAAACTTTCTAAATATTATTTTTTTCTTATTAAATGAATTAAGGGACAAAATAATCCTTTATCTTAAATTTTTTAACTATCACTAATAAAAGTAGTAAAAAAATAATTGGTTGATATACTATTAAAATTTAAAGTAGGTCTAAGATATTATAAAAAACTCACGATGACTACTAACATTTTCGACAATCTTTACGTGGTTGAAAGATAATTTTCCTCCCGCTAAATTATGTCAAACGTGTTAATGTAAATAGATACACGAAGTGGCCTGTAGAAATTTCCAGTGATATGATGGATTGACCACTGAGTGCCCCATCCCTATAATTGAGCGGTGGTTAAAGGATGAAGACATTGATGAAGCAGTGGTTATCGGTGGACCGGCAGCACTTACATCGGCCATGCCATGGCATAAAACATGGGCCTCAGCCTGAGACCTCAATTACCTATGCAACTTCAAGATCCAGTGTTTACAAAGATAAAAGAACAATTTCGGGAAACTCCTAAAACTGTAAACCACAATTATCGTATATTTTTTCTATGACAAAGGGGATACAAACGACTTCTTGAGGAATGTATCCAGCAGCAAATGTTAACAATAGCTCAACAACAGCAGTTCTATTAATAGTTCGGGGTCTAATAATAAAAAAATAAAATGGCTAGAAAAGTTAATCATATGTCTAGCTATTATCAACCATTCCCACAGATAGAAACTTGTAGTAGTCCCAGCTGTGTTGTTTGAAATCTATTTAATTTTAAATACATTAAAAAAAAACTGCAAATGCCTAGCTGTTACAGAACTTGATTTCAGATCTCCAGCAATCGGAGATGAGTACACAACAAAAATAAAACAAGAATGTGCAACTTTCGGTATCAGGTGCACTCATAGAACCACCCATGCAGATTCCAGAACAGGCCAAGTATGCCCAAGAAGAAGAATATCACAATGGCCTAACTTACCAAATTTTTGTAGTGGCTAGCCTCTAAGACTAAATGTTTGCCCGTATTTGTCCAACTCATTCATTTCAGTACACTGCCTCTAAAGTTTGCATATTTACAAATTGAATGGCTCACAGGCATCAACGTCCTTTTTCGTCTATCATTTCCATGTTTGTCCAGCCTACTTAATAATGCAGTGCGGCTCAAGTGAGTAAGGACGAACAGATCCTCTTAGGTAAATGGCAGTCAACTAATTCTCACTTCAAACAAATATATACAACTAAAATTTTGAAATTTATGTCTTTCAGCAGCCTAAACAATGCAGAATACTGGTTAAGATATATGCGAGGTGCTAGTAGAAATACCAACATTAGAGCAAGAAAGCAAAAGGAGAACATCACAATACATATGTTAAAAGTTTCATGAAAAATTAATATGAAATCATAGAACTAATCCTCCCAATGCGAGTAGTACTAAAGATTACAAAACCAACCAAAGCAAAAACTCATCCATCTGTTTGATTAGAGTACATTCAACTTCTCAAATGTTTTAGCATACGCTTTTTGTCGCAATGATACTTTACATAAAATCGCAATGCATCCGGATAGACATTTCCAGAAAACCCACACAATAATTCCAAGTATATTTACCACAAACAAGCTAATTGATATAACATGAATAGACTCAGGAAAAGATGTAAAACAAACTCTCAAAATTCGACAAAGAAAATGACTTGAGTAAACCAAAAACACCATTTAGCATCCTCTCTTAGAGCAAGATGGTGAAGACAATAACTTAGATGGTGAAACATCAGATGAGAACCCAATATAAACACAAGTTGTTATTAAAACTCCAATTATGACTGTAGAAATTTGTCGACCAGATTATGTCCCAAAGTAACAAGTCATGATTATAATAACTGAACTACAGATTGCAGCCAAAAAAAAAAAGTGGGAAAAAAAGGAGATTATTCTGGTTTCTCAATACAAGTCAGTTAATACCTGCAAAGAATGAACATCAACCATTAAATCCCTCATATAGGGGTTCAAGAATTGAGGATCAAGTCAAAACAAATACTCATAAGATCCTACCATAGAAAAAAGGACTCATTTATACAGCACTCTTCTTCCCAGAATCTGAATAGTAATCTAGATACCACCGAACAAACTTCTTCAACCCCGTCTGCAAATTCGTGGTGGGCTTATACCCAAGCTCCCTCTGTGCCAAGCTAACATTAGCATGAGTGAACAAGACATCCCCATTTGCTGGCATTGGCAACACAATCTTTTTGGCCTTCACTTTCAACAACTTCTCCAATATACTGACAAGCTTCCCAACAGGCTCTGGCGACTTATTCCCAAGATTAAACACTCTCAACTGCGCTGCTCCCTTCTTCTTCCCACCACTCCCTGTACTCTTCTTGGCCGTATCCAAAGCAGCCAAGCAGCCCTTGACAATATCATCAATGTAGGTAAAATCTCTCGCCACCGTAGCATGATTAGGACCCTCAAATATCATCACTGGCTTTCTTTTCAAAATATTCTTAGTGAAGAAGAAATACACCATATCAGGTCTACCCCACGGTCCATAAACCGTGAAAAACCTCAAACCAGTAATCGACAATCCATATATATGATTATAAGTATGAGCAATCTCTTCACCAGCCTTCTTAGTGGCAGCATATAAACTAGAAGGCTGATCAGTTCTATCTTTTTCCGAAAAGGGTATCTTTTTATTAAGTCCATAAACTGAACTAGAAGACGCCCATATAATAGCAGGCTGTGGATTCGCAGTTTTACAAGCTTCTAACAAATTAACAAAACCGGCGATGTTACTATTAACATAAGACATTGGATTCTTCATTGCATAACGAACCCCAGCCTGTGCCGCTAAATGCATCACGTGACTAAATTTCACTAAATTAAAAAGCTTTTCTAATAAAAGAGAGTCATTTATATCACCTTCGACGACAAACACTCCGGCGCGTTCGAGCAACGAAGCACGGCCGCGTTTCAGTGACGTGTCGTAGTAATCGTTGAAATTGTCAAGCCCCACGACGCCGTCACCGCGCCGTCGCAGGGCGGCCGATACGTGGGTGCCGACGAAGCCTGCGGCGCCGGTGACGAGGACGATATGGCCGCCGGCGCGGGAGCGGGGGCGGGAGGAGCGGAGGACGCGGTACTCCCAGCCGGCGCCGCCCCACAAAACGCGGGGAGAGGAATCGGAGGGAGAGGACGTGGAGTGGTGGAAGAAGAAGAAGTAGAATAGCGAGAGGGAGAGGAATGCCCAGAAGGAGAGCTTAGTGGGGGAAAAATGGTAGCGGAATCGGTGAATGTAGATGGGTTTGTCCATGACGGGAACTTTCTCGGGAAAATTAGAAGGAAAGCGCAGTGAAATGTGATGGAGTGATGTCAGTTGATCATGCTTGATCACCAATGTGAGTGGTTTTTTGAACTTCTTTTTCTGTTGTTTATGCTTTATGCTATTGCTTTTGTTCCTTTATTTGGGCTTTTTTTTTTTTTTTTTTTTTTGAGGGTTAATTTGTAGTTATTTTTTCCTGATGGGTGATGTTGTTTATCAAGTGAGGAGGAGTGATTAAAAGAGTCATTTATTGATTAATGTTGTTTATACATTAATCAGCGAAAAGGAAGTTGAAGATTTGGAGGTTGAGTGAAGCAGTAATGAGGCTTGTGTTTGAGAGTGTGTGAGAGAGAAACAGAAATTAATGGAGGAGGAGACCTGCTAAAACTAGTTCAACTTGAGTCAAAACACTGTTTAAAATTCATCAGTTTTGGTTCTAATTTATATATAATATTAATTCAATATGACTTATTTAATGGTAATAAATATTTATTTAATTTCATAATTTTTTTTTAATTTTTAATTTTTATTTGTTATTTTTAGTATAATTCTTTAAGATTAAATATATAACTTTATCTTCACTAACAAAAGTTTAAATTTTAAAGGTTAAAAAAACTTTTTGAACATATTAAAATATCTATTATATTTTTTACTTATTTTGACAATATTATTTTATTTTTTTCATAAAATAATTTTATAAAACTTACTTATTAAAATAATATAAGAATTTTTAATAAAAATTCTTATTGACATCTAAACAATTAAATTTTTTAGTGAAACCTTTACCAACAAAAACTCTATTTAAATAAGTTTTATTTAAAAAATTATACTAAATAGAACTATAAAGAGAAACATACCATTGTTTGAAGAGAGTGAACCCCTAGCACTTGAACTTATTATAATTGTTTTCACCTTAGAATATTTTTATTTTATCACTTAATTTTTTTGACATCTCATTTTATTACTAAAGTGTTTTTACAATTAATTTTTCTCACTTAATGTTTCTACTTTTATCATTCTACCACTAAATTGTTAAACTAAATAAAATTTTTAATAAAAATTAGAATAAAAGTCTATTTTACCCCTGAACTGTATAAGTATAATTTAACCCTCTAACTAAAAAATATAAAATTAATTATATACAAAGAAAAAAAATACTTTTATTGATTGATTATTTTATATATCTAAAATAATTAATTGATAATATTATAAATATTATATTTTATGACATGTTTAAAATATTGAATATATTAACATTCCTAAAAGACTTTTATAACATCAGTGATTTATTAATAGAGTTAACAGGTTGATAGTAAAATATACATAAAAGCCAGTATTTTAGACAATTTAGTCACTTTATATTGTAAGTATCAAATAGTCAAATTAAAATTATATTAAAATAACTTTAGTTATATCAACAAATGACAAAGAGACTTGCGTATAAAAAAAATGATCTAATTGGTCAATTACCTAAACTTTTTCTTTATTTTGACTTTTAACAAGCATAATTTTTTTTTTATGAATTTTTCTTTTAATGGGGCGGATTTTAATATTTTATACAAGTTATAGGGTTGACACATCCCCACCCCATGATAAAACCTTTGCCAAGCGTTGAGTGAAAAAATTTAATTATATCCGATCATCATATATATAGTAAAATAATGTGTTAAATTAAAAATTGGTTTTGTGATTGATGAAATTTATAGAGAAATCTTGTTTACTGGACAATTTTCAGCAACAACAAATCCACCGCCGCTCGTCATCTCCGTGTGAGCGAAACCAAATTGAGAGCACAGATCCTGAACCCTAATTAGAATGGGTGTCTCCCTACATATGAATAATGTTATATCCTTTGTTCCCGTTTGTAAACCTTTTTTATACAAATTAAATCCTGCATTCTTCTGATATTCCTGATCCTTCATCAACTTGCATTTATTTTATTGAAACATTTCACTTGGTTTTCGGGGAATATATGGAGACGAGAGCAAACTCTGGTTCTGGTTGTGTGACAAAGCTATCGCAACTGTTTTTTTTTGTTTCTGTCAACAACTTGCTAATTAGTTTATTGAACATTTCAGCTGAGTTATCGGGAAATAAATAAATCAGAAATTATCAGCGTGTTTACCTGTGATTAATTATAATGTAAAAATTTAAATTTCCTCGATTTTGTATGTAATGTATATAATTGTATCAATCGTTCATCAAAAACACTAATAGTGGATGGTTGATACAATTAATAGACAATGAGTAACCAATCAACGCTTTTAATAACAAATTATTGTCATAAGTGATGATATTTGAGCCCCTCATAGTATCTCATCGGTCCCACTTTTTACTTAACCCAACTAAAAATTTGAGACTAGTTTTTATTTCTCAACATACCCTGTCTAATCTCGAATTTACACTTAGTATAATTTTTATTTTTTTCCAAGCACCCACCAGATAAAATTTATAAAATCTATTTAAAAAGAGACCGTCAAATTACTATAATCTCTCTCTCTTTCTCTTTGAAGGTTTTATCCATCATTACCATAACCATTAAAAAAAAAAAGATTTGATACATTTTCATCATCCTCTATTGAGTACTATAAATTAATTTCTTCTATAATTATAAAAGTAGAGCATGCAATATTTGAGAAGAGAGAATAATTTAAAAAGTTAAAAAATTAGGGTTTAAGAAATCAAATTAGTTAAATTAAATATCAATAGAAATTATCATGTGGTGTATTTAAAAATTATTTACCTTTTTAAGTTATTATATATGAAGATAAAATAAGTATTAACATAAAAGTGATTAGTAGAAATTAATGAAATATAATAAAAGATGAAATATCACAACTCGTATTGCACATAATATTGGGCTCATTCTGCTAAACAAAAACCCCAAATTCGAAACCCAACCACCCGCCACCAGGCCCCCGCATACCCATTAAGAAAGGAAAATTGGATTTGCCCCGAAATTTAAGAAAAAGAAGCCCACATTGCTCATCCTTGTTTGATTTTCAACTTTACAAAAAAAACAAAAAAAAAAAAGATTAATCCCAGAATTACGAGGACAAGTTACGATGATTTGATTCACGAAAAATATCACAAACAGTCTGAACGCATGTGGCAATTAGAGAAACACGATCGAAATGTCCTAGTTTTTGAGTGAGCAGGAAAAATATTTTTATTTCCGTGTAGGGGTTCTGGATGGTAAAACACCATTTCATTTTCAGCTGTAGTTTTTTCTTGCTTTTTTTTTTTCTTTTTAATTGACGTGGGATTCATGTGAGATGTGTACATCATGACTCTTAAACATGTATCATTTAGGAATTAAACTCATAACCCCTTGTCTCTATTATGAGAGTTTCTTTTCTTTTCTTTTTTTTAATTACAATGTGTATGGTATGGTCAGACGTCTGTTAATATTTATAAAAAAATATCTGTTGGGACTAGTTATATTTATTCTATGATAACTCAGTTTAGATATCTACTCATACTGAAAGAATATCAATTCCATTTACAAACCAATGGAGGAGATATCTACTTTCATTCAAATTTTATTTTGAGGAAAGATACATGAGTCTCATAAAAAACTCAAATTACAAATCACTCAATTGAAAGTTGAAAGACTTCCATTATAAGAGTTTTTTCTTTTACTAATTACATATCAGATTACTGTATTATACAGATATTTATAACTTTTATTTTAGAAGATATTACACTATATTTATAATCAGATATATAGGTGAGACTTACATTATTACGTTAATTCTATGAAGTACATGTCCAAACACATTATCTTCACAGACGAGTGATATCTCTACTTCACTCGCATTTTGCAAGGGAGAAAGACTTACAAATTAACTCTACATAATTTTTTACTTAATTAAGGAAGGTTGAGCATATGGAGACTCGAACTAATCATAGAACTAGACATATAACCTTCACAGAGGAGGAATGTCTCTATTCCACTCGCATTTTATAAGGGAGAAAGAAATACAAATTAACTCTATACAATTTTTTACTTAATGAATGAAGGTTGAGCCTATGAAGATTCGAATCACTACTCTCATAATCCTACTTAACTTTGAGAGTAGTGGTTCACTACTGGGCCAAAATCTAAGTGGCTTCCATTATAAGAGTTAAATCAACTGAAGTATTCTTAAAAATTTAATTTTTTAAAAAATATATATGTTGATTGGCAATGGCTACCTTAGAGCCGCTCTAAGGTAGAGCACAAATCAGTATTACATACGTAAAATGATAAATAATAATAAAAATACGTTATAACTTTAATTATATAGTTATGAAGGCGTATTATACCTCATAGCAGTTTTAATATAGCAAAACCCATGTTGATTTATATGAAATCGTTTTAATCATTAATGTCTCGAAAACATCATTAGACTGATTAGATTTTGTGATTTATCCATATATAATCAATGATTTACGGTTGCTTTCGGTTCTTTTTGATTCATGAGGACGCTAATTTTGGTCGCTTGATTGATTCATTCATTCACCAGCATCATTCTGTGGATAAGCTTTCTGTTCAATCATAGGACCACAATTTTGAGCTTTTTCTCTACGTGATTCCCAATAAAATATCACAATGATGTTCAACTCACAATTGCCATATAAAACATCGAAAATATCAAAGCATTTTATTTACCATCAAAATATCGTAGAAAGGGTAAAATATGATTTGCATAAATATCATTCTGCTGTTCAGTTGATTGAGATTCGAGAGACAACAAAATGGGGGGCATACATACACTTTTGATTTGAGAGGGGTTAAAACAAAAAAAAAAATTATCGCACATAAATACAAGAGAATATCGCGATGCTCATCAGTCTTGTCTAAAACTCTCTTATATCTCTTTACATTAAATCTTGATGCGTATGGAATTTGAACTCAGAGTTAATGCATTTCAGTTTTGTTGGGGGCTTCTTAAATTACTTGCTGTGGCTCTGTTGCTTCCAAAATTCTGAAATCTTTTCCTTGAGTATGGTAACGAAATGGTTTTCAGTAAAACCAATCGATTTTCACATGAAAAGCAATTATATACAGAAGCAAGCTTCTGTTTCTACATTTGCCCATACACACTGCATTTAATTGTGCACCATCGCAATTCATTACCATAATAAGAAATTCCAACCACCGTGGCTGCGTCGATAGTTATTACATTTCTCTTTCAACTTCATGCTCTTGTCTTTTCATATTTCTCCCTCAAAAGTTTAAGCTTCTACGATTACAATCAAGAAGTAATTACAAAATTCAATAATTTCGTTTGTATAGGACAAACGTTTTAATAAGTAAGCCTTATCGTGTCCCTTATTAGGTATATCTTTACTTTCTTATTAATAATTCTCTCGTACAATAGAAAGACATTTAATTTTAAAAAAAAAATCCAACTCATCTAAAAAAATGTTATTGTCCTTGCCACTAGTTTTATCGTAACATAATTCATATATTGAGATTTAGAAGTCAAGAGCGGGCCAAATCTACATCCAGATAATTAAAAAAAAAAAATCTACTACTCCAAACTAAATGCATGGAAGAAATTGAATCCTTATTCACGACACACTATGTGACAAAACTATCACCACATTAATAAGTGGTTACCACAACATAATCTCTAATCCAACCCAATCCAATCATTTTAGTTGAATTTTGAAATTATATTGAACCACTGGACCCCTTGTGGGATGAAATTGAAGTTTTAATAAATGCTACCAAGTTGAATTTCTCATTCAACCAAAAGGGTCATCATCAAAGTCATTTTCCTATAAAAGCCTATAATGTTTTGCCCATAATTTTCATATACACCTTTAAAGAAGAGATTACTGACAAAATTTTATTCAACGACATGGGTCATTTAATACCAGTTGTGAGTCTATTTATTTTGTTGCAAAACAGCTCCTAGTTCTGGAAAGTTATTGCGAGTGTGTATATATTTTTATATCAAATGATGTTTTGCCCAGCACAATTGCTCTCACACACACACACACAAAAAAATAACTTTTTTTTTATTCTCATAATTATAGTATAATTCAATAACCTATAAAAAATAACTCGTAATCTACATTATAATATGGACGGCCGTATACCCGCAATAACCCTTTTTTTAAATCCTTATAATTATAGCATAATTCAAGAACCTATCAAACATAATTCATAATCTACATTTACTATAGACTAGATATAACTATTCGTACTTATAAATATTAAAAAAATAGATAAATTTAATATATTTTTTTCTCTTGTAAATTGAACTCCTTCGGTCCTTCCTCCGGAATTCGAAAGGTTTTTTTTATTATTATTATTATTATTATAAATTACAACCCGGCCAATGTCATTGATGGCTGCCCACTTGCCTACAATTATTTAGAAGAGAATAAAGGGGGATGATTGATAATTGATAAAAAGTAAATAGCCCACAAAGACACAGCGGCATGGACCTCTGGGGACCAAGGTGACTTTTGAGGAGTACATTTTACCGATATTTGATCTATTTTTCGTGGACCCCCAGCAGCTACTTTAGACCTTTTAACAAAATTTCATCAGAAGTGTAGGCCATATGGTTGTTCCTCATGTAATTAATTATACCAATTTTTTTCCAATGTAGAACAAGAAAAAAAGCTACCATTGTTTGACTCAATAACATTCAAGCTCTTGAAAGAGAATCATAGAATAATCACTCCCAACAAATATCTATAGCCAGTGATGAGATGAAGTCAAGGCTACAGCTTCTCAATTGGACCACTCATTGGAAGAGAAATTAATAACATTCTCGATATAAATATATATATGTTTTCTCCCACTGACGCCAGTGCGAAATAAAATATGGATTTAATATTTTATGTTACTGTTAATTGTTTTAAAATGGGAAAAATTGTTTTGTTAAATCGTAAAACGCTGAATCTGTATTTTACTTCATGCAAGACAGAATTTGTACGTAGCCTTACTCTAATGAAGACATCTTTACTTTAACAAATATACGAGTAGTTTCTCATAACACATTAGTTATTTGGATAACTACAATTGAGCCAGATAGAAAAACTACTTATTGATTACTATAAATTATATGATATGTAACTTAAATAAGACCCACGGTAATGATATTGACTGAAAAAAAAAAAGTGATCAAATGACGTAACTGTTATAACATTTATACAACTATTATTTTTAATGTTAATTTTTATTTTGATAAAATTATATGGAATAAAGAGATGCTATCCCCCAATAGTTGTATCTTACATTCGATACAAATTTATCGTATGGCAATGAGATCGTAGTGAAAAGTTGATGAGGACTATTATACATAGCGTCTCTTTATCTTACATACATGTAAGGTAGGGATTGGCTTATATAATATTAATGAATGGATGAAATTTCTCGTAAAGTCGTTCTCGAACCCATCTAGTTTGCAGGGGACAGTCTATAAAAACCTAAAGAGCAGATTAAAATTATGTACGTAGATTTTTCTTACCTAACACTCGTAGACTTTTATCATTCCCTGCAAGTTGAAGCACTCTCTTTGACACGAAAAAATGGGTAATTGCACAGTTAACGAATGGCTTCAAATAATTGTGTTGAATTCGGTGGAGATACGATTTAGAAAGTTATAATCATTGTCAAAGACTCATCATACGTGATTGAAACAAAATTAGAGAAAAAAAAAGGAAAAAAAAAAAAAAACAAACTGTTGCATTGCAATGAATTTCGCATTCACTGTCGCTTTCGTTCGTTCACGGGATTGTAATCCAAAAAAGTAGAAATAATGGTTTCTTTGGTGACCGATGTTATCTAATACGTAAAATCATATAACCTCAGTTTTATCTACGATGCCTCTTAAGATTGTCAGCGCGTTTGATAAAAGACGAGTAAGATAACATGATCAAAATTTTGATGAGGTCTGCTCATAACATTTAAGTGAAAGTTTCATTTTACGAAATAATACAAGTTTTAGAATCTGCTGATATTGAGGATAGGTAGTTATAATTTTTAAGTTGTATTATTAAAGTATTTGATAAATATTATATATTGTATCTTGAAAGTTATGTTGATATGATAATTTTATTTGTATAGTGAAAATTTTATTATATTTTTAATAATTTTATTAAAATTATTATTTAAAATTTATATTTATTACATATTATTATTATTATTTTATAATTATAATTTTTTTATAATAAATATAATTTAAAAAATACAATACCTTAATCTGAACTAAGATCTTAATAATAAAAAATTAATGTAGACAAGTGATTGATTATTATTAGGATCCAGCTGGTTGATAGAATTATAATACCGTACAGCTGTAATATTACAGTTCCATTCTTATTATTATTATATATATATATATATATATATAATAGTCAATAGTCATATGATAATAAACCATTAAAATAAAAAACTAATCAATTTGCAAGTTGCAAGTTGCAACTAGCGAGCAGCAGGAGTCTGCTGACTGGTGGTGCGGAAGGGTCCCACGATCACCTAACCCTTCCATTATGAGATTCTTGAATTAAACCGGAACGTGATATGCACGCGCCAATGAGAAGAGTAATCGTTCCACCGATCTCTGGACTTGTAACCCGATTGCCCGCCATGCACCCCAAAGTTTTCGCGACGATGTCTCACTAAAGCAATCAAAACGCGCGTGGGGTGAGAGCGTGAGTGGGACACACATGTCAGTGCGGGCGCACGCGTGTAGGGCATATTTCTTTTGTGTTTCCACCCGGTCGATTCCTCTGTGTTCACAAAGAAACTAAGAAAGAAAGGAAGAAAGGCCAAACAGTGTGACGTTACATTCAACCGCGGGGCCCGTTTCAGGGTTTGATCACTGGTGCGTTCAATCGTTCGGTGTCGAATTGTGAAACTGTGATAGCAGGCGAGTGTTACCCAGTTGCGGGACGCGGGGTCCCGTAACGGGTCATTCTCAACCTGAGCTGTGCGATTGCTATTGGCGTTTGGCGCTATCTGTCATGATTAGGGGCCGCACAATTTCCTCCGTGACCAGTGACGCTGCCATCATCCGCTGTCTCACTCAACTGCCTGTGCCTCCCTTCCACTTGATCGATTGATCGCGTACTCACAAGTTCCATCGTCCTCACTGTGCTTTCGGTTTTCTTTTTTTTTTTTTTTAAATCTCTCTCTCTCTCTCTCTCTCTCTCTTTAATGAAAATTTTCAGATGGGCACTGTCAAAAACCGCCTGTTAAATCCCTTAAATTAATTAAGAACGGCTCTGAGTTTTTTTTTTTCTTTTCTTTAACAAATATCTGTGATATAAAAAATAGTTTAATTTTTTAACAAAATTATTCATCATGTGAAAGAGATGCACTCTTTGGTCTTTTTTTTTTAAATAAGAGAATAATTAAATTAAGATTGATAATTAATGAATCTTATTTTTAAAATTATAATTAACTTTCTTTAATGTTATATTATAAGTTGGTGGAAATCTACAATTACAAATCTTATGAGACCATGTTTAGATATATAATGTGGATGTTTGAGTTATAGCAAATTGGATATGCTTCTCACAATGCGGGCAAGAACTTAAAACCCTACTTATATTATATTTAGTTATTGATTGCCACCCAATTTAAGTTTACTGTTTTATAGAGAAATTTTAAAATACCTCTGATGTATTATAATTAATTCATACATGTATGACATATGTAATTAAATTTAATATAATCACCACTTGTATAATATTTTTTCAAAATAAATACACATATTCTCCCTACCATAACTTAACATAATAAATTTCTATTCAAAAGCTCATTCTTAAAGATTTGTATGATGATTTGTAGGATTTGCTAATTAGCCTTAACCTTTCTTTCTTAAAAGTTGATTAAAATTAACTTTAAGAATTTCATTTTAATCATTATTCACCACAATGTCATCTTAATTTCGTAAGTCATTACCCTCACGCAAAGATTTGAATTTGATAGAGCTATATAATGCCTCACCTAGGGACCAAACATGGACGGTCTAGATTGTGGCGCATGTGATTGCGGTGTAACAGAGGTCACGCATTACCTCCACTTTGCACTTGCGATTTCTCCCCCTTCCCCCGATTTAGCAAATGTGAAAATTCAACAATGCCCTCCAATTTCAAGGATTGTCCTCATTTGAGAAGACAACAAAAGGGTCCCTTCCTTTGGAAAGAAAAGTAGAAGACAGCGAAGGGTCCCACTATCGTCACCATCTGCATTTTAGCCTGCGAGGGAAGCCAAACGAAGGGGTATTATCGTAAATTAGATGAAAAGGGCTATCGGCCTTTATACTTATGCGTGAATCGAATGCAGAGCTGGACCTTTTTTATGCGTACTGGGCATGGTGTCATTTTGAAGCATGAGAGGATGGTTATTCTTTTGCTCATGGCTTTTACATGTTTGTTAAATGACTTAAATGTCATGTTTTGTTACTGTAGATATCCATCCGCTTCGGCTTGGTGAGTTAGGCCAGTCGGGTAAGTTATCCATAAAGACTTGAGCAATCAGGTCAGATAGTTAAGTTATCCATGAAGACTAAGCTAATTAGATCAGTTAGTTAATTAGTTACGTATAAACAGACCTGCAATGCTTTGTATACAATACAATTTAAAATCCATTTAAAATTTCTCTCTTTAACCTATACATCTAGTTCCCATTTTTTCTCGTAACAGCCATAACGTGTTTATTTTTTTTGCTTAACAGTCGCATTTATAATACAAGCCAATTGGCAGTTCCATGCTTTTAAGATTGCGAGCATGGGTGTCTTGTGTCCCAACAATGGTTGGGCATTATTTTTTCCTCTCAATGTAGCTAAGTATGATAGATATCTAATTCTATTAATATAGGTGGAATAAGATATTCCTCTAATATTAAATAAATTTCTACTTGTATATATCAGTAAATTTCTAATTACAATATAAATATTAGTGTTAAAAAAAAACACTCACATTTATAATGAGGGTCCATTTATGGCCTTAGAGATTAATTTTTATTCATATTTATTTCAATTGGTTAGACCCATCATATAAATTTAGTAGGTGTATAGGTGCACTTTAATTGATCATATGAAAAAATTTATTATTAGTAAATACAAATGAAAATTCAAATGATAAGGAATATATAAATAAGAACAACCAATGACAAAATTGTAAATGAGACGGGCAGCCAGTCAATCAATCTCCAACAACTTCCTCAATCCTCATGCAAAAAACTCTTCGTATTATTATCATGATGTTGTAGACGAATTAAGCCCATCAGATATCAACGAAATTGTGTCGTACATGCAGGAGGATTCAAACGATGCGCGCGGGCGCCGCTGTGCATCTTGTAATGCGTGATGGGACGCGCATCATAGTTTTATTATCAACATTGTGAGCGCTGCAATACAATTTTGCCAAGAGAATCTTAATACCGCGCTGGTCGTGCACCGTAAGTACGTGACAGCCCACGTCAGATCATAATTCATGGATGCAACAGTACAAAAATTCCCGAAAAGGCAGTCCAAGACTTGTAATTACGAAATTACTCCTGACAAACATTTTCCCGCGCGGCTGAAACAGATGAGATCAGAGACGACGACCATCACGATGATGATGATGATGATGCACCCTGACTTCGTCTCTGACTTGTTGGCCCCACTTCCTCTCCCAGTCTCTTTTCACTTTAAGAATCTAACTGTCCTCCATTACCCGCAAATCAATGCCCCTCAAAAAAAGAAAAAAGAAAAAGGGAAATTCGTCCAAAAAAAATAAAAAATCAGAAAATGAATGATTTTTAAGCCCCAAAATTTAAACAGGCAATAATTTATTCCCTCTATATATGACCTTACAGACACGACACCAGGCGTTTCAAATTTCTTTCATTCACAGCTTCGCACTCGCACACAGCGCGCTAACACTCACTCACTCACTCAGAAACTGAAAAATGCCGCCGGTTACGGTGGTCCTCAGCCTCACGTTACTTACCATACTCCTCACCGTGTCACAGTCCATTGCCTGGCGCCCATGGCCCAACATGAAACACAACAGCTCTGAATACATCTACGGCAACTCCAAAAAATACGAGGGCTCATCCGAGTTCGTCCACATGAAGTACCACATGGGCCCAGTCCTCACCGCCAACATCACCGTCCACCCAATCTGGTACGGCACGTGGCTGAAGAGCCAGAAGAGGATCATCCGCGAGTTCATCAACTCAATCTCCGCTGTCGACTCCAGGCACCCCTCGGTTGCCGGCTGGTGGAAGACCGTACAGCTGTACACGGACCAAACTGGCGCGAACATCTCCCGTACGTTGCACCTAGGCCAGGAGAAGAACGACCGTTTCTACTCCCACGGGAAGTCCCTCACGCGCCTGTCGATCCAGTCCGTGATTAAGAGCCACGTCACGGCGAGGTCAAAGCCGCTGCCGGTAAACCCGAAGGGCGGGCTCTACCTCCTGCTGACGTCGCCCGACGTGTACGTGCAGGATTTCTGCGGGCAGGTGTGTGGGTTCCACTACTTCACCTTCCCCTCGATCGTCGGGTACACGCTGCCGTACGCGTGGGTGGGGAACTCGGCGAAGCTGTGCCCCGGGGTGTGCGCGTACCCGTTCGCGGTGCCGCAGTACATGCCGGGGCTGAAGGCCGTGAAGTCGCCAAACGGCGACATCGGGGTGGATGGCATGATAAGCGTGATCGGCCACGAGATTGCTGAGTTGGCGACGAACCCGCTGGTGAACGCATGGTACGCTGGGCCCGACCCGGTGGCTCCCGTGGAGATTGCGGATTTGTGCGAGGGTATTTACGGGACGGGAGGGGGTGGGTCGTACACGGGGCAGCTGTTGGACGGCGAAGATGGGGCCACCTATAATATGAATGGGATCAGGCGCAGGTTCTTGCTTCAGTGGGTGTGGAATCATGTGGTCAATTACTGTACTGGACCCAATGCCCTTGATCAGTAGTATTTTTGGTTTTTTTTTTCTTTTTAGTAATTTTATTTCCCTTTTCTTTTTCTTTTGTTATTTATTATTATTATTATATATTTTTTTTGGAGGTTTGTACGGGGGGTTTGGTGTATGCCATGGTGAATGGTATTGTGGTTGTTTGAAGCGTAAGGTGGTTAAAAGTTTGTTAAATATGTTGTAATAATTAATTAGTTAATTAATTATTATCGGTATACCGTTTGTATACAAAATTCGACGGTGCTATTTCCCGCCTTTTATTTCAAGTTACCAGATTAGATTAAAAGATGGATGTTTTATTGAATAATTTGACCATCTTTGGCCTTTTATTTAAATTTATTTATTATCATTACATTTGTTGAAACAAATCAATCAAATGCAAAAGCAAATTCATCAATTTTTTTTGATCAGATGGAACTTAGAACTGAAGAGTGTTCAATTAACTCCAAATATTATCAGTTTCGCGTATCTCGGCGGTGCCCACGATTTGTTTCGCTTTTTCTCAAGAACTTTATTGGGATCTGATCTGTGATGCGAGGCTTATGATGTACTCTTTTAACTTTTTTTCTTTTTTTTTTTCTCGTAAAAGATTTTTCTCCCATTTCGAGATGTTAACAAATTTTATTATTTATAAAAAAAGCAAATTTTATTATGCAGTGTTTTTGTCTCTTCTCCGGGTAACTCAAAAGTTCTTGAAATGTTCACATCGAGAGTAAGAAATTGCAAAATCCCAGGAATAAATAATAATTTGTCTGTCATTATTTTTCGTTTCTTTGCCACTTCTTCGCCTCATAACGTTTAGGTGCTGTTTTTTTTTTTTTTTAATATAGAGTTTGAATTTAATTTTTTTCAGCCATTTATTTATTTATTTTAAATTATTTATTTTTTAATTTATTATTTATTATCAGACAACTTTATATAGAAAAAATTAAGAAAGTGGACTTTTATTTAAAGTCTGAAATTTAAATAAAAAATTTTAATTTTAAATCTCAAAAATACCCTTAACAATTCATATATTTCTAATATTATGTATAAACTTAATATTTTTATATTATTCTCGAAATTATTTTTTTAATTATTTTAAATTTTTATTCACATGATAACATTAACTAAACTGAAATATTGAACAAATCAAATTATGTCCATTGTGATGAATCAAAAATAAAAAAATAATGTTGACTTTATAATAAAAGTTAATGTTATAATTACATTTTTTATTACAAAATTAAATTAAGATCAACAATGATAGTACTCTTTTTTAATGCTACCAAATAAATGAACAAGTGAAAATTATAAATTGTGAAGAATAAATATATGCACTACTTAAAAGAATATTTATGTCAAACCATTAACTTTTAATTTTTCTCTTCAGATGTAAAAAAAAAAACAAACAAACATGTCATTTAGATATTTTTATACAGACCTATTTAGACTTCATTTAAATTCAGACTTATTCAGATTTCAGATAAAAAAAAAATGCAACCTTAGTATCAAGATTTTATAATTTTTTAAATTAAAAGCTATGGTTACTATAAAACAAATTATAATTATGAAATAAACATTAATAATGTATAGTCGATATGATTTTTTAAATAATAATTTTGATAAAAATAATAAAAATATTATAAATTATGTAACATACCAATAGTAAATCAAATTAACTTAGTTTTTAAATTATAATAATTAGTATTTATTGAATATTTTATTATTACAGAACTATAATTACCTAATTTCAATATGAAATAGGACCTTAAAACTCTTGCCTTACAAATATATATACACGTATCTTACAATTATTTGATGAAAATTTATGAACTAAAGTTAAATAGACCTCCAAATTATACAATAACTATACCAATTCATATAAATTAGCAAGTTTCTGTGTTTGTAATATAATAATCAAAAGATAAAGAAAGGTTTCCACCAGATTTCAATCTAATGATGGTTTCTTTTTTTCAAGTCCTAATAAATAAATTTGACAAGTTAGTTTTTTTTTTTAATAAAAAATTTGACTAGCTGGCTCGCAATTTGGGTGGCATTGATGATCGATGTTTCAATCAAAGTAAATGTTTTTTCTTTTAAAAAAATTAAAAATAGATGTTTAGTAAAAACAAACATTTAACATTTGACCCCATTAGGAATATAAAATCGTTTTGAGAGTTGGTAGGAGTAGAATCTTCTAAAAAGAACACGAAACATTGTGAGGAAGAAGCTTAATGAATAAAAAAAATATGAAGCATTTGATTACCCATAAAATATAAATAATCGAATAGTTAAGACTTAAGAGACCTGATTACTGATTAGTGATTTGAAGCGGCGGAAAAGCAGAACCGGCGCATGACATAAAATGAAGCTTTGATTCTTTTGACCTACAAAGGCTACAAGTTCTTGTGTCTGATTAAGAAAATAATCCCATCCCATGGGCCTATGCTTATGCTTTTGTCTTTTCTATTAGCAATTTAGTGCCCAAGACCAGGAGTATATTCGGAATTTTGGAAACGGGGTGTTTCTTTGACTCTAGCCTAGGTGGAAAAAAAAAATATAATAAAATAAAGGTTTTCTTAATTGTTCTTTTATTTTAGTGTTGTAAAACAAGAAAGCATTTTTGGTATTTGAAAGCGCTTTTGGCAATACCAAAAATGCTTTGAGACGGCGAACTAGCATTCTTGTGAACTGTGTGAACTAGATAAAAACGCCCCTAGAGAATCGAAGATGTTGCAATTCACTGTCTTGATAGATTCTCAACATGTTTTAGAAATGGACCTTTTGACTTTCTATGTTAATAAATTTCGTCAACTTAAATAGAGATATGTCCTGTCTTTATCTTCATCCAAATAGGCAGAATTTACCGATGAAAACCAGTCTAAAAAAAAATCGATTTTTATGATGGTAAGAGTTTAATTTTTTTATTGAAAGTAATCACATGGTCCAAGTATCTTTTGCCCTTAGCATGAAGATGCTAAAAAGTATGTTGGAGGATACTTTTACAGAAAATGCTTTAATTCAAAACAATTTCCTCCAGAAGCAAGTCAAATAGCACTGAGATTTTGCCTTTTGGGGAGAAAGATAACAAGGGTTGTACATGAGATTAGAGTCAGTCTCCTGTTATCAAAATTTGAGCACAAAAGAGCATATAAAACTACAGTGTTGGTGCAAATTGATTAGCAGTGAAAGAGAAATTGGAAATAAGAGGAGACAGGAACAAGTCATTTCATTTTCAGACAACTTTTATACAGTTAGCAAAGCTTACTTCGGAATATTAGATTCAAATCAAGTAACCAACTTGGATGTAGCAAGCTGAGCTGGTAATCTGGTGGTCCAAAAGAATACTCTAAAGATGTAACAACATTTGGCAATTCATGAACTTGAAAAAGTTTATGATACTTGACCACAACAAACAATATATTTAAAAAAAAAAAACATAATAGGTTAAGCTTCAGATGGATTCATCAAAGCCAAATAATTGTAGGTGGTTTAACAAATGAACAATCTGTCTTTCTTTATTGTTGTTACCATTTTTTGGTTTAGTTATAAATGCATATACTTGACACAACAAAGCTTTTATCTCTAGAGTATCGGTGCTAAACTAGAATAATAAATGAACATGCCTATCACATTTTCAATCTATAAGTTTCATGTTACTTGATGAGAACCTTTATTGACCTCACATGGGACATGGGCACTGTTAAGGAAGAATGCAGAGCATTAAAATTAAAGATTTTAGAGTAGATTGTAATTCAGGGCAAGAAGTGGAGGTGAAACGAGCAGATCACAATCATGCAGATAACTCCGGTCCATGGCAGGACACGGTGTGGAACATTTGTCGTAGAGTTGCTAACAACCAAGTTGACCATGTCACAAGGATCAAAGAGAGTGCCAAAATAGAACAAGATTCACTTTCATCTAGATACAAGCTAAGCAAATATACAGGATCTGAAAATTCAAAAGTTCCATTCAGTTGAATTTTCTTTAGGATCAGCATACCACACAATGAGCCCCCATCGGTGGATGTCCTTTGGTTTTTGATTATTTGCCATAGCATGCTTTAGAAGTAAACGGATTGCTGACAGCATCTTTTTGGTGATGACTGATGAGATGATATTTAAGAGGGTGTAGCTTTTCAAGATAAATTCCAGAATAATAACTCAGAATATTATTAACTTACCAGGGTCCCCCAAAGAATTGCACATTGCAGCATTCATGTCTATAGATTTGATAGTTTCCAGAGCTTTACATATGTTAAAAAATGCAAGAAAGATAGCTTCTTCACTGCCATAGCACCGAAGAGAAGAATAAGTACATCCTGCCGAGAAATACAAAAACATGTAAAATATTGTGCACTGACTCATACATTTGATTTGACGTCATCTTTATCATTATTTGATCCCAGCTGAAACGTGATGCATGGTGAAAGATTAACAAAAACAGAAGTCATGGTGTTCAGATATTTATACCTTCCATTTCCAGAGAAAATCAGCAAAATGAAAAAGTACACATTCACTGGTAATATTATGTGTCTTTGAAAAGAAACAAGATTCCAGCCATCATATTAGACCCAGTAATTACAGCCTATCACAAAGGGAAAAGAATATCCATAATCCTACTGCATAGTCCAAGGCACAGTCTGCAAGAACTTGTAGAAGAATCTGCAAATACATCTACCACAGTCAACTTTTTTCATCAGCCACCAAACATAAGAAGCAAAAGTCGTTTTCATCGCAAATTATAAGCATATAGGGCTGACATCCAGCAATAGTCACCTCTGACAACCAAAACTATCAGATTCAATACGTGACATCATTTTTGTTCTTTGAATTTCTCATTTTGCAGGTACTTCAACACTCCATATGCTACTGTTCCAGCAAAGAACAAGCCAACTGTTGGAGTGAAAGTTGGGTAAAGATACTTCACGAACAACTTATCCAACTCTTCTGGCAGGAAGCCTGTAGAAGTGAAAAAAATTGGAAGCAAAATAAATTACGACTTTCAATATCTCAGTTCAACCAGTCTAATTTAATTTTTGCCATAGAAACTCTCCACACGATCACATCTGATACAGTAATATGCAATAAGTGGAGAGGTAAACAATTCATCCACTCCCTCTAGCCCACTAATAAGTGAAATCAATTCACTAGGCATCTGCAGGGAAAGACATGTCCTCAAATACAAATAGTTGACCTAGGATGCCACTAAGCAGGCACTGCCAAACAAGTGACATTGGTTCATTGGGGCATCTGAAAGTAAAAGCTTCAGCTCTAATGATTCTACTACATATATAAAAGCTATAAATATTGAGCTTCATAAAATCTCTGAAATCTATATGGAACATATGCACGTCAGTTAAGAAGTCAACCACCTTGGTTTGTTTTGTATAGCTAGCCCGACTATACTTACATGATCAAGCACCTAAAAGTTATGCTGACAGACAAGGTTTTATACGTTTAACCAACTGGTTCATAATAAGTGTGTGCACGATTGCACTTTTGTGCGGATTTCCAGGTTTCTCAGGTTCACTGGATCAAGATCCTGAATATCTTAGCTATTAAATACAGCTTTTTTTTTTTTTGGAAATCTGATAGTAGTCATTTGTCTGGACTTCAGCTCAGATGTCAGAAGAAACGAAGGGAAAATATACTCTAGTAGAACTCTAGCACCAGACACTACCTACAGCAGCTTAAACTTCTACTTCTACAGCATGCAAAAGCAACTGATTGGCAATAAGGTTTACAATTTTGCAGAGCTGTTATTTAAAAAGTTAGTCTTCATTCCATGTATTTGAACAATCAAGTCTGCTCCTAAACTCTGACGGCACGTTTGGTTTGGAGAAATGGAAGGAAAGGAGAGTAAAGGAAAGGAGGAAAGGGGGAAGAAATAAAGGGAATAAGAGATGATTCCACATCAAACCAAACAGTGAAATTGAGATTGAACCTCATTTTCTCTCTCTCTCTCCCCCCCCTTTCCACTCATCTCCTCTCCTCCCAGTTCTTTCAACCAAAGCACTAAATTTACAGTTTTAAGGATAAGAATTGGCACATTAGTTTCTAACTACTAACTAGTCTCTATAATCAATCTAATGAACTGTACTAATTGTTCAATTCAAGGAATCTTCCAGCCAAAAGGAAAAAAAAATCACAAAAATTCAACTAAATTACCAAATTACTAATCAGAAATGCAAAAAGCATAGCTATAAATGCATCAACAAAATTTAATAAAGGCTCCAATTTTCATCAATTTTTATACCCGAGGCCGCAAGAGCAATCCCTTGAAAAAGAATGATTCCACCAACACCCAACCAAGCAAGAAGAAAAGCACTCTCATTCTTCATCATCTCCTTAGCTTTAGCCTCATCTTCTTTGCTCATAACACTCAGTTTCTCAACGGGTTTGCGCCTAACAACCGATGCCCTCTCTGTTCTACCCTTTGGTTGTTTCTTCTTCTTACTCCCACCCACCACACTAGCTTTCCCAGAAGTTGAAGAAGAAGAAGATGATGTTGAGGAGCCAAAGCCTTGGCCTGGTGAAGTGGGTTTGGGTTTCTTGGCCGGTGCTGCTGCTGATTCTTCGATGGGTTCGGTGTTGATTGGAGTGTTTTGAGATTTGATGAGAGTGAGAGTGAGATTTGATTTGGGTTTAGAGTGAAGAAGATGATAGGGTTTGCTGGTGAAAGATGATGGAGAGTGGATTTGTAGCGCCATTTTCAGTTTAGTTCGTTGTTGTGCCCGTTTGCGTCAGTTTATTTATCTTCTTTGGTGTGAAGACTCTGAACTTGAGAAAATAACACTAATAAGAGTTAAAATTACACATTTTGCCATTAACTAGTTCGATAAAAGAAGTGAAAAAGAACGAAGCATGAGTGTGCGTCGTGGTCCATTTCCCTCCTCAACAAAGTTGCCTAATTTTCTCCTCCACAATTTTTTCTCGCGCCATGTGTGTTCTCAGCGTCACTTGACCCAAGTCCCCTCTCCTTGAAAATGCATAGATTTTATTTTATCAAAAAACCCACTTCTGTTGATGGCCGTCATCTCTTTCCCGCGCTTTCTTTCTCGACCGTTGGAGTCCAATCATCGTCGGTCTCTCCGAAGCAGAGACAAATGCGTTTGTTGTGTTTCTCCAACAGCAGCAGCAACAAGCAAAGGCCGAAGTGGGTCCGCTGTTATTTGGTTCAAGCAAGATCTTCGCGTGGACGATCATCATGGACTTGTTGCTGCCTCCAAGTATCAGGCTGTTGTTCCTCTTTATGTCTTTGATTACAGGATTCTTTCTCGTAAGTGGGTTTCTTTTCTTTTCTTTTTCTTTTTATTTGTTTTCATTATCGGGTTTTAAAATTTGGATTTTGTAAGGACAAAGGAAGACAGTTTGAGTTTTATAAAATGATGGGCCGTTCAAAAAATGATGCTTAAACTTTTGTTTGATGCTTAAAATCATGGATTATTCAATAAATGCTGCATATGTGGAACCGACTATCAAGCGTGTCTATAATCCTATTATGATGATGAGAAAATTTTGTTTCTTTGTTGTGCTGACGCATGTGATAATTTATTCAGGTTATTCCAATGAAATGCTAGAATTGGTTATTTTTGCTTTGGAAGACTTGAGAAAGTCATTGAAGGAACAGGGGTCTGATCTGATGATTAGATTTGGGAGAGTAGAGAATGTTATTCGGGAGCTCGTAGAAGAGGTTTTTACATGCTATATTTGCTTAGTATAATTATGTGTTAATGAGGTCTAGTTGTAGTACTCATCCACTCACATTGTTAATTTTGCCAACAAGGACTGCAACAGGTGAAAGCTACCAGTGTATTTGCTGAAGAGGAGGTTGAGTACCACCTTCGCCAGATGATGGCCATTGTGGATGAAACCTTGGCAAAGGTCTCTCTTGTAGATGGGAAACCAAAGATTTGTTTATGGCAGACTCCATTTTATGATATTAAGGTGGCGATTTTTGTCTTGTGTGAGTGTTTAATATGTGATTACTTGGGCGTGCAATTTGATCGTACATATTCATATGTCACGCAGAATCTGAATGACCTGCCTGTGTCTCACAATGAATTTAGAAAACTTCAAAGGCCCCTTACTTCACCTATCTTGCCTCCAACATTACCTGGTGCAAAATTAGAAGCCGACTGGGGTAAGGTCTCAGTTTAAAAAAACTTTATCTTGTACTACTACTTTGCCGATATTTTCTTATCTCAATTAACTGTACTAGGTTTAGTGTCTGCAAGCTTATGATATGCAATTTTGATTAACCCTAGGGACAGTGATGATTGAACTATGAATCAGGTCCTCTGCCGACATTTGATGAGTTGAAGGAGTTTGTGAATGAGAATCCATGGAAATTAGAAGAGAGTTGGACTTTGATCAACAATATGTCAGCTGAAACAATATTGACAGACAAGTTATCAAAGCTGGGGAAAAGAAGTAAAAGAAATTTGAATAACCAACATTCTCCAAGGAAGAGACCAGATAAATCCTTTTTTGTCACAGATAAAGGAAACACTGTCGGAGGTGGGATAAATGCTGTATTGAATGCATTGCAAGCATATTTGAGATATTTGGAGGGAACAGGTCGAGATGACTGGCAAGAGTATGTGGTGACACTATATGCCAGTTTATTTTGACCATGCAATAGATTTTTTAAGATGTGTTGAGTCTCTCTTTGTAGGAGTCTACAAAGCACTATTCACACTTTATTAGAGGAAAGTAATATATCTTGATCTCATATTGTGAATTGCTGCTACCTATTTTATCATTCTTGTCACTCACGAATTGGGTAGTGTAAAGCGGAATAATGTTTAACAATTAAGTTGTAAATTTTAGCGTTTAAAATTTCTTGTTAAAGCTTATTAGATTCTATTAAAATATGATTTGACATTACAAGAAATTTCTTTTTGGCTTGATTTGGTATCAGGCTGCATGAAAAGCTACGCAATGCTGAAAGTCGTGATGGAGCTTCATTTGCTACACTTTTTGGCCCAGCCCTTTGTCTCGGCATGGTATCTAGAAGGAGAGTGCACTATGAAGCTATCAAGTATGAGAAAGAACGGAACGCTGGATTTTTATCTCTCTTTGGATATTCTGCTTCCACTGTTGCTGCAGCAGCCGATGCTGTTTGCTCAATGGAGGTACGGTGATGCACAGTTGGTGCTATGGTTGGTTTCATCTGATTCTTTTGGTCACTAACTGTCAGGTGGTGTTTTCCTTTATTTTTTTTAGTTTTTATAATCTATGATTATCATACAGAGCCTTTTAAGAATTTCAGCTTTTTTCTGGTGCAGTGGTACTGGCTTATGTCTCTAAGAAGTCTAAGAAGTAGTGAAGGAGTGTATTCTACACGAATTTGGAGATGGAATGGCTATCAAATACAGGTTCACAGTTGAAGACTGATCATGCATTTAATAATCACTTTACTTAAAAATCATTGGGGTGTAGTTTGTTGTTCTTGTAGGGGGTTTATTGTCTTTAATTCTGGATAAATACTTAAACAAGATTAAGTTGATTTCACTAAGTTTCCCTAGGGAATTATTTTGCAGTACACATTTGCTGGTAAAGAAGGTCCTGCCATTTTGCTTGTGCATGGTTTTGGTGCATTCTTTGAGCACTACCGGGACAACATATACGACATTGCTGATGGTGGAAACCGTGTATGGGCAATTACACTTTTAGGGTTTGGCAGATCAGAAAAGCCAAATATTGTCTACACTGAATTAATGTGGTCCGAACTGCTGCGAGATTTTATTGTTGAAGTTGTGGGTGAACCTGTGCATCTCATAGGGAATTCAATTGGTGGTATGTTTTTAAGTAGCAACCTGACGATAGGTATACCTCTCGTCAAATTGTATGCTTTCCTGTTCTCCGTCAATTACCTATTGTCACGATCTATTATCTGCAGGCTATTTTGTTGCCATTGTTGCTTGTCTTTGGCCTGCGGTGGTCAAGTCTGTTGTCCTTATCAACAGTGCTGGCAATGTTATTCCTGAATATTCGTTTCTGCAGTTCTCCAATGTATGTCCTGAATACTTGCTGCACAAATCCCTATTCTATTGACATGTCGAGCCGAACTACATTGGCTAGTAAATTAATTTCTAAGATTTCATGTGTCAGATTATTAATTTCTATATCTTTTGCCCCAAAATTATGAGTAGTGGGGATTTTGATCTGCATTTCAGTGCTATTAATTCTAAAGATGTCTGGAGTGTCTGGTAATGGTGAACTGCTTGTATCTGTGATCTATGAAATTCATTCATCTAAGCGAGGTACAAATGTTCAGGAGAGACAGACTTCAGGGCCCGTACGGCTAGGTGCTCGGCTCCTCTTGTTGTACTTGAGATTGAATATTAGCAACTTCGTAAAACAATGCTACCCAACCGTAAGTTTTTTTCCCTTTTTCTGCTTACATCTTTGTTATGTTGGTCCTGGATGTTGTATGGTAAGGAATTTCGCTCTCTTTCACTTTGCAGAGAAGAGAACGAGCTGATGAATGGCTTATCAGTGAAATGCTAAGAGCTGTATCCTCTTCAATCTTCATTTATTAAGTTCATATATTTGTCTAGAATCAGTTTTAGGGACTGCGGAGTAATTGGTCTATCTTAAGGGAAAAATCACCTTAACCAATATTGAAGTCCTATGATCCCGGTGCGCTAGTGGTGCTGGAAAGTATTTTTAGCTTCAATCTCTCACTTCCTCTTAACTATCTTCTGGAAGGATTCAAAGAAAAGGTTCTAATTATACAGGTAAATCATATACGGTCTGCAGGCTGAAGAACTAACACAATCCGTTTATCTGCCTGAGCTGTTGAGATGGTGGCTTCATTGTCCCTTTCATTTTTCGTTGCTAATTATTACCATTTTATTTGCTCTTAGGGAATCAAAGACCCAATATCCGACTCAAAGTCCAAAGTGGCTATGCTTAAAGAACATTGTGCTGGCATTGTAATCAGGGAATTAGATGCTGGTAATTTTACTACTGCATTCTCAAAATTTGTTTCCTTCTTTCCTTGCTTTTTCCTCTCTCACATTTCCCTGCGCATTACAGGCCACTGCCCCCATGATGAAAAGCCAGAAGAGGTGAATTCTATCACCTGTGAATGGATAGCAACTATTGAAAGTAGAGTACCAGCAGAGAGCTTTTTGTAGTAAATGAGGAAGTGATTGCTAGATAGATTCTAGAGTCAGAAGGAATATCTTTCTACCTGATGGTCGCCCTTGTCAGACTATCATTTTCTTAGATTGTACGTTTTATGTAGAATTGCGAATGCAGCCATCATTTATTCTGTATATGATCGTTGAGTTCTTTCATTTGCTTCCAACACTAAATGAAAAAAGAAAAAAAAAGTGAAAAAAATAGTGAGTATTTTCTTCCATTGTTTGTTTTTCTAGCAAATAAACAAAGTTTCAATCTCCGCAAAAATGAACAACGAATGAGTTTTGCCAAAGGGAGAAGAAAGAAGAGAAGGGGGGGCGGGGGGGGGGACGGATCCAGCATTCTTCTCGTCCAGGCAAAAGAATCGCTATTAAAATGTACAAAAACTTGGAGCTTCAGTCTCTGCTAACACTACGTAAATTTCCCAGCAAATGGTTGGGGGCTTGCTTGATTAGATCTTAAGCCACACTTCATATAGCCTTGTCGACTTTCACCAATTTCTCTCGTGCAGCTCTATTTCTTTTCTCTTCTCTCCTTGCCTCTAACTTTAATTCTATAATTTTCTTTCTCCAATTTAGCTATAGGCGAATCTGCTCTTGCTTATCTTCCATGAGCTTCACTTCATCTGAAAAGCTTGAAATGTCTGGAACTATCCCTCCATTGCAATACCTTAGAATCCCATCGCCTACTAGATCATTCAACATATCAGCAGGTTCTTTTGCTCCACCATGCTGCAAAAATTTTGTCCTAAGTGTGGTTCCTGTGGTTAATGACAGTGGATCCTCCTGGCATAGCTTTTGCCAAATTGTTGCAGCAAAACATTTGGCGTACAAGTAGCTATAATAGCCTACATGAATAAAGGAACAATCATCATAACTTGCACCAGATTGTTCTGCAATGCTCAAACAAATTAAAACATTTCTGGATTATGGGCAATTCATGCTAGTGCTTGGACATGACACCTCAATGTTGCTCAGACACTGCACACAACCACAGACAAGCAAAATCGGATAATGATTAAGCACCTAATGAGACATGATGTCAGACATACCAGCACCGTAATTAATGAAGTGACTAAATCGGATATGCCAATGAGTGCCCTCAACATGATGCCAGCTGGTATGTTGCCTTTTCATATCTGCAACAATAGAACTTGAATCTCTGGTTTGACCTAGCCGTTCCCCAAATAGTGTTTGGTCTACCAAAGCATAAAATATCTGATGAATGCCAAACAAAAATCAGTCCGTACTTCTACCTACTCTTGTTAATAAAACACAGTAAGCAACAATTATTGACAAAATCTTGGCCTTGACAATGAACCTGACGTTGCAATTCAGTTGCGGCAAACATGTCTCTGGCAACTTGCATTGACTTCACCAACTTCTCGGGTATTATTTCACCAGTTAAATAGTGCTTGGCAAATCTCCTCAAAACTCGGTAATCCCATGCATAGTACCTGGGGATATCGCCAAACACGATGTCAGGATGACATTACAGCACAGGATCCTTCTTCACTTCTTATACAAAAAGTCATTTCTACAAGTTTTGTTTGATTGAATTGGACAGAATCATGTACATGACAAATAAAAAAAGGACGAAGCTATTGATAATGAAGGGAAATAAGGAAACGAGTGATAGTTGAAAAGTTGAGACTAGCTTATATTTCAGTAGAAATTTCAAGTAATTGTGAAATTAACTCTCCCCTTCATTCACCATTTTTGTAGCAACCTGAATCAGTTCCATTTGGACAGCTACACCAATAAATTGTTACGTAAGGTCATCAAGAATTGGATCTACGAGTCTGTGAACCATTGTCTGTTTTATGGGAGATGTATCACAGGGTTGGTATGGGACATTCAGGGATAAGAGAAGAGGGTAGAAAAATAGCATGATCTCATGCATGGTTTTCAGTGTACAAATGTAAACTGTGATCTAATGTCATGGAGAAGACTTTTCATAGATCATCTGACTTCTCATAATTTTTTTCCTTCATTTTCTCCAGCCAATTGGAAGACACTTATTAATGAAAACGGACCTATTAAAAATACTGGACCATTATATATTAATCAAGAGCTATTTCACAGCATTTTATCCCAAATATATATATATTTTTTAAGAAAAATAATTAATTAAAAGCAGTTTGAGGAAAGATGATACTGTAGAACTTGCAGCATTCTACTCACTCAAATAGGTTTGAAGGTGTCTCAGCAAAGTCAAGAGCCACCCGGGTGCCAGAAAAGTGTTGGTAATCCTACAGAATAGTTAAAATATAAATTGCAACATACAAATCAGATGCACGCAAATTGCAATTTTGTTCACTTAGTAGTAAGTTATTAATAAAATACCGTTCTTGAGAGCAAGGAATGAAGAGCGTGTCCAAACTCATGAAATAGAGTTTCTACTTCATGATGGTTCAGCCTTACAGATAAATTATGTGAACCTGAAAAGTTGCATATCAGGGCGACAACCTGCAGCATATCAAACCAAAACTTAAGAAAAAAGGCACTAATTTTCCACTCAAAAACATTCTTCAGGATTATCAATGCATTAAACTTGATTCCCAGAGAACACGAATTTCCAAAAACACGCATCCTGCCATTAATGAATCTGGTACAAGCAAGGAGACTAAAATAGGGCTACTTCTTTTATAAGTTCACTGACCGTCTCATGCTGAAGCTGGGATTATATCTAGGTAGTCTTCCTCAGACCACAATTCGGTAGAGTACTACAGGTTAATGACCTATTAGATGCACTTCCCAGAAGAATGCTATTGAATAACAAACTGATCTTCCAGCTCTCATGAATCATGAAAGACATGCAGACATAAAACCATGTCAATATACTCTCACATACATGCTAACATTTAATGGATAAACAAATGAGGATAAAGTCATTGAATAACTACTAAAATTCTACCATTGTGCTAAGAGTCTGCATGACCTAAAAACCAAAATCCAGAAATTATGTTCTTTAAGGTAATTCACAGTATTATAATGAAAATTTTGTAAAACACATCCATCAGATCTAGCATGGCTGCTCAGGAGCTTAAATTCTGCACGGCTTATCCAGAAAATGCCTTCAAAGGGACATGTTGTGAGGAATTAGGTTTTCTCAGCTGTTAGGTATCAGTAGGCCCAAAATATTAATGGAAAAGCTTGTTGTGCACAAGGTACAAAATCTGACTAGTGATCATTTAATTACCAGAGAAAGTCAAACTGCGAAAACTACTTTTGAAACCATCTTGCATTATAGCAGGAACATATAAAAGGAAACACGAAATTGTCAATATCTGTGGAATCTACAAAAGCATACAGGAAGCTGGTATTCTGTCTCAGATAATCTTCGTCCACCTTTAATTGCAAAGTTAGCACAACCAGTATACTTGCCGGCCCTCGAGTATAAATCAAGATACAAATACCCCATCTCACCCTGAAAACAAGGGTGCAATGATTCAAATCAAGATTGGAACAGCAGAATGAAGTCAAGAGTATAATCAGACATGCACAGCAGTTAATAGTAAAAACTGTTTATAGCAGTCAAAGCCAGATTCTGAATGTCTTCAAATTTAAAAAAAGAGGAAAGCAATGCACATTAGGACTTCAAACACAAATGTGTGTGTGTATTTCTACTATCAAGTGGCTGGATAGATTTAAGATTATCTCTGATAAAAAAGCATACCCAAAATATTGAATTCTACACCAAAACTTAGGAACATATAAAATGTAGTTTACAATCAAATCCAATATGATTAAGATTTTAGTCAAAATGTTTTTTAAATATTGAGAAATTTTCATGTCTTATCATCCAAGGACACACTTCTTCAGGATGTTGAAGAGACATTTTCAGCACATCCGGGTGCCATGATTCTCCTGGTGCAAGGGGGACACTGTGAAATGTCACACCAAATAATGACTCTGCCAGCATTTTCAAACCCTCAATGCATTGCCCTAAGGGAAAATATGATGCCACAACCTGCCAAATAAATCATTGTATTCAGAAGAAGAGGAAAAAAAAAAAAATTGAATATCTCAGCAAGGAAGAAACACTATTCCAGAAGATAATGTGGAAATAAAGAAACAAAAAGAATATAGTCACCATCTGCAGTCGTAAGAGCAAAATTATTGTTAAAAAAAAAAAAAAAAGTTCTGCACACATTCAACACACAGAATGAGTAAAATAATTTTACTTACACAAGCATCTAAATTGTAAGTAGATGACTTCATCAGTGCAGTGTAGTATGCTTCATCCCATGGCTCTAAATGTACGTATTTCTGACCACAACTTTTCCTCTTAAAATTCTTAATTGCCTCAAACTCCTACAGGAAATGTATATCTCATTAAAATTCAATAACTGCAACACAATATACACTAAAATGAGAAAGTAGAAACACTTTAAACCTCACAACTGTGTGCAAAAATATTATACCTCATCGGCCTTTGGCTTGATCATCTTGCTCATCTCAAGCAGGAAGGACATCACAACTTCTGGAGATGAAGCCATGTTTGGCATCACGATAAATTCAGCATAGGATCTATACCCCATTATCTGCATATCTCAATTTGAAGAATAATAATAAATGAATAAATAGAATAAAATAAAAAATAGCATAAATAAGACATATGGTTTGAAGTCAGGAGGCAAGGGTCAAAGGATAGCATATGACCCACTGTCTTTTCACTCAAAATGGTAAAAGCTTGCAGAGAGATGTGTTTTTTTTTTTTTTTTTTGGGTTACCCAAATGCTTGTATCTATGCAACTGCAATGTACTTTTTAAGTGAAATACAAACATAGATGAAAGTCACTTTGTTTAAGCTCCCATTTTGCGAATTATGTATTTATCTTATTTCACAATATATTACTGATGAGTTATTTTTGTAACTTCCACCAATAATTTGGCCAAAAGAAAGAGCAACAAAAATGTGTAACATAACTTGCTAATCCACCAATGAAAGTATAATTCATTAGTTATGAGTGTTTCACCCCTAAATACATACAGCAAATGACTTGCCAAGAAAATTAGAGAGATTTCTCCATTGTCAAAAACTTTAAGAATATTCAGTTTTAAATATTTTAAGATATACATCCAATATTTATCAGATCAAACAATATCTCCTAATATCCAAATGTCTCATGGCACTATATGCATCTTCCAGACCATATTATAGTTACCAACCTGAGCAAGCTCATGACGGGCAGCTATAAGCTCATCAAGAACTTCATGATTAGCCTGTGGGACAGAATGACCTTGAACATACACCATTTTTCTGACCTGCAGCAAGAGAAGAAAAAAGGGGGACAAGTACATTATGAATTCTGAGTGCAATAGTAAATAACTTCACATGGTTAGCAACTTAAAATTCTGGAATCTGTTCCTTTTCAGAACAAAATCTTACTAAGTAAGCACATCCATTTGCATAAACAATGGGGAAAAGTATCCAGCCAGGAGACAAATTCTAACAGCCACGATCAACCTATCCTACGTTTACAAGAATGTTGAAAACAAGAAAGCAAGATATTTGCAAAAGTTTAAAGGCTACCTCATCATCGGATGTCCATTGCAGAATCGACTGCAGAGTGCGTGCGTCAGTTGTTATGCGAAATCCTTTTCCTTTCTTGTTATCCCATGATCTTAACGATTCCCTTGATGGTCCGGATGTCAATCGACAAATAGGCTTAAGGAGATGGTGAATATGTTTCGGGATACGTGATTCTGGAAATATATCCACATGACCTGGATCATTTATAATATTTTGATTGAACCTGACCCGTTGACATTGCAGGCATAATATGAATAACAATCAATTAGTTAACAATTCAGACATAGTTTAACAATTCTATATGTTTCAGAATATAACATATCAGGGGAAGAAACATAATACTCACTCTCTGCACAGCTGAAAAATATCCATATTTAGCTGATTTACACGATCTAGTTTATCTGCAGCGCAAGTAGGCTGTTCACTTTCTGAAAGTTGTTAATAGTCTGCTGACAGAACCAAAAGATAGTAGGAATGAAATAGATACCAGCACAGAGATGAATTCCACCCTTTTCAAAGTCAATGCGTAGGTGATTAGCAGCCCTATGAGCTTCCTTAGAAAGCAAATGACCATCTAGCTCGGCTTTTTTTACCGCATCATACAGAGTATGATTTGTATTCAGATACTGTAAGCCAGAAAACACACCAACAAATTTAAATCCAACAGTCAATGAACTCAAAGAGGTTTGTCTGAAAATGGTAAAGAACAACTTCAAGGACCATACGTAAAATCAAATCCACAGCTGATTGCATTAGAGTTGAAAAACTTTCATGCAGTTCCAATCACACAGATTTAACTTAAATGCTATAAAGTATCGAAAGAAATTCATTTGAGCAATGTACCAAAATTTAATCTGCCTTGCTTTCGGTTTAACAACACTAGAACAAGATCTTCCTTCCAATTCTAGACACAGACTATTAATTTCATATTATTCTACTTCACTGATATTTTCCACCAAACCAAGGAACCATAGTCCATGATGCTTTGTCTAACGATATTGTGTCACGATAACCTTCTACTCATGGGATAGAATGCCGGTTATCAATCTCCACAGCAGTTAGTTTTTGAGTATTGATTCACATTCTAACCCCCCTCCATGGGCAACATCTATCATTTTAGATCATGGGAATATATCCCAACGTATAATGCAGTATAAAAATAATAATACTACGTTAAATTATTCTGTGCATAAAAGAGACAAATTTGTGCATCAACTGATCGAAAACCGGAAACTAAATGGATCACTGGTCACCTCACATGTAGATATTCACTGATTTTCATTGATGCCTTACTAGCCTCCTCAACAAATTCTCTGATACACTCGAAAAGAAATTATAATAAATAACTGTAAAAACAATGAGCATTGGCATCTTAAAAAGGGGGAAAAAATTATCATATGTGTTACTAGGAAGAAAGAACGGCACAGAATTTAAAAAAGAACCTGTCAGGATGTGTTTGTCTACATAGCTCGGCAGAATCAACAACCGAACAGACCTTAAAAATAAAACATCGCCAATTACTCGAGTATTCTTAACAAATGAATTAACAAATTGAAAAAACAAAAGAGTGATATACAGCAAAGAAAACATGCATATAGAGAGAGGAAACTGACTGCATCTGAAATCTCATCCATTGCTCGAATAATTTCCGCAGATGAAGGCATTTCGGATATATAATTTACCAATTCACTGGACCTGACAACGACCAATTTAAATAACGACTTTAAATAACAAAATTTAGAACTAAAAAGAAACAGTGTCATCTGTAAGAATCAAACACTAATGCAAATTGCTAAAGTTGAAAAATTTAAATTCCAACTTGCTTCACTGTATAAAAAAAATTAATTCAAACTTAGATATATTAAGTAACAAAAAAATCAATCATTCCGCTTCCTAGGCTGCAAAATTAACTTATTCTAATCCAAATTTTCCGGAAGTATTTCAAAATTTTTATGCTTTTAGTTTCAGAAGCTTCACCGTTCAAGAATATTCTAATTAAGCTATAAATATGTGCACATGTTTGTTTCGTATGATTTATTATTATTATTATTTTAACCTCTCGATGGCGTCATCGACGAAACGTTGAAAGCCATTGGGAGACTTCAAGTGGTCAAAACCGTAGAGACCGGTAGGGACTCCGTTGGAGGTCCGTGTGTAGAAATGGCGGGTCATGGAAAGATCCGAATAACACGATTTGCAACGGACGACAGGAGCGGTTCTGCGGATTAGGGTCCACATTTGATTTGGTGCTGCGGCAGTGCGGGGCAGGCGCCGCTGTGCGAACGTCAAAACGTGTGTGATGATAAATTTTGAAACTATGGACTGGATTCGGGTTACTAATACTAGGTCCTGATATGCGAAAAGAAGGGGCCAGTGCAAAAGCAGGCCTATTTCATGGTTTTTAATAGAGTGTGGCCTTTAACACCCCTCGAATTTGCCATAAACCCCCTCTTTGCTTGAAATTACTTAAATAACCTAACAAAACTTAATTATTTTTTTTATTTTGAATGAAAATTCAGTTATTCATTTATATAAATTCTTTTAACAAATTTTTTACACCCACCCCATTTCATAATTTAAATTTAAAATTTTAGTTGAAAAGAATTTTAAAAAATTATTGATGCAAGATTCTGGCCTCTGCTCGACTACAACCAGGATCCCTCCTCAATAGTCGAACTCGCAACCCCCACGTACTCTCCTCGCGTCTCCTTCCAATTGAGCAAAGCAATGCCCCGTACGATCGTCGTTCCCTGCGCACACAAAAACAAGTCAGAGCACGCCGGGTGTTTTCCCGGCGTAAACCCTCCGACGCTCAAGTCAGTGGTTTGGATTTCACCCCTTTCTTTGGGAAACACGGCTACTTATCCCCGGGCTCTCAAATAATCTCTTCTTTTAAGTTTTAATCTCCAAATCCCTGGGCTCTCAAATAATCTCTTCTTTTAAGTTTTAATCTCCAAAAGTCTAACCCTCTTACCTTCGTTGGTTACCTTTTTATAGCTATCCTCCGGATTCAGCCTCTCACGATCTACGTTCACCATTTCCCCCTGTTCACGGAGTGGGTAGTTGAATCACGTGGTTGTCGGTTGAATGGGTTTCGTGCCTAAATTCTCGGTTAAGGGTGTGCTTCTCGTTAACCATTACTTGATTGGGTCTGTCAGCCCCGATCTCTAGCAGGAAAGGCTCTTGGGCCCTCAGGAGGAGTCCACTTTGCACTGTAACCTCGAGGAGGTCGTCCTCGCGATTGAGCAGAAGGTACCTGCTCGCAAGTTCCTGCTACCAGGTTTCGCTTGTCTGCTCGCCTATAAGTAGGCTGGCTCTTCGTCTGGGGGATAGCTGGTCTCATCGCTAAATATCTCTAGAACACCAGTCCCTCAGTTTCTAGTATTTGCAATGTAATGGATTAATACTAGAAACTTGTACCAAAAGCTGGATGGATCTGGCCTTTTTTGAGATGACCTGGCCCCTTGGTCGTAAAAGGTAAGGAGGTCGGATTTCGCCCACTTTACTTGTTTTACCCTTTTGGAGTTTTAACACGCTTCACTCTCGAAGAGTCACATCACCATTAAATGCAGAAAATGTGGGGAGAATCCGTCCATTCGTTTGAATTTCAAATCGACGGTTACGCGACCCTCGGAGAGCGCGCCCTCTAGATGGCAATAAACCGAAGGCTTTCCCTTTACTTTAAAACCCTAATTCCTAAAAGCAATCTCCCATTTCGTCATTGTTCCCGAATCTCTCTGCGGCAAACAAACTTCCTTTTTTCTCCGACGAACTATACTGCTCTTATTTCTATTCGGGTGTCCGTTACTCCAAGTACTGTTCTCTCTCCTCCAACTTTGGATTATTGTTGTTATTTTGAGTGTGGCTGGTTGTATTTTTTCCGAATGGATTTTAGGGAATGTCAAAGGGCAAGGAGAAAGTGATAGAGGTTGATGACGATGAGCTAGGTTTCCTTTCTAGTTTACTTGCAGAACCTGCTTTCGATCCTAAGATCCCTTTAGAACCGACAAGATCTCCTAGTATAGGAACTAGTGCTAGGAGAATTTCTCCTGAAGTCTCCACCTCGCCTAGTGGTGGTAGTGATGAGGGTTCTCGGAGCTCGGAGGATACCTTAAGTGTGGATTCAGGTGAGGAGTCTGGTGAAAAATCCTCCTCTGAAATAGCACGACCAGGGAAGCGAAGGAAACTAGGTGGTAGGACTCTAGCCGATGATTACGCTATTGACTACATAGATTGTATGACCACCGTAGATGACCTGGTAGAACTTTGAACTATTTATGACATCCCCAATGATATTCCCCTTAGACTCCCTGGGAAGAAAGATACTCCTAGTCGCCCACCTAGGGGATACGTTAACCTACTCTTGGAAAGTTTCAAATTTGGGATGAAGCTCCCCCTGCAGCCTTACTTTATCCAGATGCTTGATGGGCTACACCTAGCTCCTGGTCAGCTTAACCCTAACGGATGGAGGGTACTCTCTGGTCTATTCGTCTTGTGGAGCAAATGTGGTCAAGGTGAACCTACAATTGACGAGGTCAAACACCTGTACCAGCTAAATAGTAGCCCAAAAGACACTGGCTGGTATTACTTCATGTCAAGTACCAAGACCAGGAAACCTTTGACTGATCTCCCAACAGATGGTGGTGGGAACTGGAAGAAGAAATTTCTTTTTGCTGTGGGTCCCTGGGGTCAGGTGGCGCAAATAGGCGAGAGGACGTTTCATATCCCCTCCCTTTTCGCAGTTCCAGGTTGCCTGCTCGCTTTTAGAAATCTGATAGCCCCCGTTACTTCAACCCTTGAATAATTTCTTACTTGGTTTTTATTCTGAAATGCAGGTTCTTGGGGTGTGCATCTCGGCCTCAATCCTGTTTCACTTAAGCATGTTGACACTGCATTGGCGAATTCTTGCCCGTGTAGGGATCTACTGTCTATTCGCTACTTGGTCGAGTCTCAATTGATACCTGCGAACCAAGTTATGGAGGATGCTGTGGTTAGGGCTCTCAAAGGGAAGCGTTCTCGTCCCACTACTGCGAAGTAAGACCATAACAAGGATGCTCGTCCTACAAAGCGAGCTAACACCATGGAGCAGGCTGTCCCTTTGAGGACCTTACTACCTCCCCCTTAAGACTAGAGAAACGAGTGGCGCGGCGAGCCGTGCGGGTCCCTCTACCTCCTCTGTATCAGTTGGACCAAAACACCAGCTGCCTGAAGATAGACCTGAGCACTTGGCCCCTTATCTCAACGAATTTTCCAAGCTCGTTAACAGGAAGGATTTGGAGGACTTTGATGGTAGCATTCTGGGCGACCTGGTTGGGGCTATGCAATTCAGTGCTTTCCATCTTGGCTGTATGACGACTTATTATAAGGCGAAGGTCGGTCGTTATGACCGAAAAATGAAGGAGGACGTCCAGTCAGCGAGAAACAAGGCCGACGCTGCTGAAAAGAAAGCTAGTGAGCTTAACCTCGAGAATTTGAAGCTGGTTGAGCAGGAGTCTCTCGCGTAGGTTAAGGTCATCACTCTTGAGGAGGAGCTGAATAGGGTTAAGGAGGACTTCCAGGCGTAAAAGGCCGTCTACGAGGCTCAGCTCGAATCCCTCAAAGTTTTCTTCCAGACTCAGGTCGACAATTTAAAGAAGGAAGTTGATGATCAGTATGACCAGGGACTTCGGCATTCGTATCGATGTATCATGGCGGTTCTTGCAAAGCAGCATCCTGATATGAAGATGGGTGGTCTTGCTGCTGGCATTAATGCGTATATGAATGCCGAGGTGGAAAAGCAAGACGACAAAGGTCCAGTTACATATGAGACCGAGGAGGCGATCTCCCTTCCTCGTGAAGCCCCAGCAGATGTTGCCCAGACGAATACTCCTCCAGGCGCAACTGGTGATACTCCTCCTGCTCCTGAAGCGGAACAGCCAGGGGAGGTGGCCTTAGTTACTGATCTTCCGCCCTCTTGATTGTATTATTATTTTTTTTTTGTAGACTTCTTCTTGAGACTTTGTATGTCAAGATTGACAGCTCCTTAGCTCTGGCAGCAAATTAATAAGTAACAACATTCGATATCCATTCGGGGTAGTTAACTTCCCGAATGAAACCTGCCTTCAAGAGCTTATCGACTTCAATATTTACTGCGTCGTACCTCTCCTGGTTGAAGCATCTTCTTTTTTGTGTTACTGGCCGAATCCCCTTCCTTATTGCTAGCCTGTGGCAGGCCACATCGGGGTCGATTCCTGGCATGTCCTCATGTGTCCACGCAAACACATCTGCGTGAGCTCACAGAAATTGCACCAGCTCGTGCCTCTGCTCTTCTCTTCTCTGAGCCTCGAGCCGATTCGAATTGTTTTTTCGAGATCGTATTGTCCCAAGCTTACTGTCTCCAGCTCCTCCACTGGCTCTTGTCTGCCACTCCTGGGCTCCGCTCGTGTATCAAGCGATGTGATCTGCGTCGTCTCCCTTGCTGCTGTGGAGTAACAACTTCGAGCAATCCTCTGGTCTCTTCGTACTACCCCCACTACTCCGTTTACTCAGTACTTCAGGGCTAAGTAATGATTGGAGAGTACTGCTTTGCTCATTCGCAAAAAGGGATGGCCTAAAATCATTTGGCAAGGGTTCCCCTCGTCGACAACCACGAAATCCAGGAACATGGTCTTCTCGGTCGGGGAACTGCCTATTGTGATGGGCAGCTCGATCACTCCCAAAGCGGTGAGCTTTTCTCCACCGAACCCCTTCAGAGAGGTATTGGTGTGCTCGAATTTGAGATCTACTATCCCCATTTCCTCTAGAGTTGACTTAAACAGAATATCAACTGAGCTTCCTGTATCTACCAGGATCCGGTCGAACTTCTTACTAGCCGCGGTGACTTTAATAACCAAGGCATCCTCATGTGGGTACAAAATTCCTTATTCGTCCTTATCCGTCCACATGATCGGCACTTGCCTGATTCTCGCTCGTTGGCTGCCGGAGTATTGAAGAACACCTCCTTGCTAGTCATGGCATACTTCGCGTAGTTTTTCCTAGATCTGTTGGAATCTCCTACCAAAGTCAGTCCCCCAGCAATTACCCCACTATCGACTGCTCTCAGCTCATGTTTCTATCATTCTGCTCTCCTTCACATGATGAGCCAACCATCGTGATGACCCCATCTACGTACTCGTCCAGATAGCGATTTCTCACCAAGTCTTCCACTTGAGTCTTGAGATCCCTACATTCGGCCGTGTTATGGCCATGGGTGCCATGGAACTTGCAATACCGCCCCTTATCTCTCCTGTTGGGCAGTTTTGTTATTGGGGTAGGGGGTACAGTAATCCCCTGTCCTTCACGGCCTCAAACACCTCCTCCAGGGATACTTTCAGAGGGGTATAACGCCCATAACTTTGACTCTGGTCGATCATGTGCACTGCCCTTTCCCTTTGATTACCTGTTGGAGCAGGAAATGGTGCCTCTGGTTTGCTCGGTCTCCCACCCTGCTGGTGTTGATAGGGGTGATTGTATGTCTGATCATGCCTTCTCCAGGAGTCTCGGACTGGTGAACGAGGAGGTTGCGTCCTGCTATGTTGATACCGAGGTGACCTCTGACGAGGCTGATAAGTGATGACTCGGCCTCCGGTACTACTGCTCGAGGCGTTGTAGTTCTTCCTCCTAATCGACCCATTCCCTAGTGTAGCTCCCCTCTCTTTTTTCCTCAACCCTTCCACCTGGTCCGTCTTGATCCTTGCCGCCTTTTCTTCCTTGATTTCTATGTCTCTCTTAGCCTGCTCGTAAGCGGCGGAGTATGACTGAATGGTCGGACTCCTCAAGTTATACCACAGGCGTCCAATCCACACCCCTTCCTTTAACTCCCTCAACGCTTGGGGATGGTTAAAGGCTCCCAGATCGAGGACAACTCGATGGAACCTGTTAATGTACTCCCGAAGCGTTTCATCTTCCCCTTGCTTCATGCTCACCAGCTCCATCATGTCATCTTCAGGTGCTATTGCCCCCCCAAATTATTCCGCGAATGCCTGACATATCTACTCGAATGACTTGATGCTCCCTCGAGGAAGCTTTCGGTACCACTCTCGTGCCCGTCCCTTCAGAGAAAGTGGGAACACTCTGCACCTTTGAGCTTGTGATAATCCATGTATCCCAGTTATGTCGTTGAAGCGCTCTATGTGTACCAATGGGTCAATTCACCCCGAGTACTTAAGGTTCGGGACGCGAAAATCTCTCGGGATGACTGCACTCATAATTTCTGCTGAGAGGGGGGATTCACTATCCAGCATTATTCTCCAGCCGGGCGCTCTACTCCTACCCTGCATGTCATCTATCACCCGCGCTAATCAGCGCACTTCTTCTTCTAACTGTATGGCACGTCCAGGGCCACGTGCCGCCACCTGATCCCATTCTTGTTCAACGTCGTGCAGTGTTGCCGGAGTTCCCTTTCCTCCGCATTCACAGTTCTGCCATTGCCACCAAAGAATTGCCTATCTGGGGATTGATCTTTTCCTCCCTGAACTTCTCCTCGTGGAACTTGGCCACCCACTACACCACCAAATCTCCTGATGGCTGGATCCCTTACCACGTCGTCGTTGTTCCTTCTGACCACATTACCCAGTGACATTCCACCACTTCTCATCCCTTCCTCTTGTATCTCCATTCGTTCATTCCTCAGCCAGTGTAAGATGGTCATTAGAGTCTCCATCTGCTTCTCCATCCGTTCCATCCGTTCACACATTGCTTTTTTTCGTGCTTCATTAGCAATCTCTCTCAATGTCACGGACTCATTATGTCTTGAATCACCCCTTTGGGTACTACTTCCACCGATGTTCATTGTCTTCTTCCTATTCGCCTTCTTCTTTTATCAATCAACGAAAGCTTTTTGCACAGCTCCTCACAGACGGCGCCAAAATGTTGATGCGAGATTCTGGCCTCTGCTCGACTACAACCAGGATCCCTCCTCAACAGTCGAACTCGCAACCCCCATGTACTCTCCTCACGTCTTCTTCCAACTGAGCAAAGCAATGCCCCATACGACCGTCGTTCCTTGCGCACACAAAAACAGGTCAGAGCACGCCGGGTGTTTTCTCGGCATAAACCCTCCGACGCTCAAGTCAGTGATTTGGGTTTCACCCCTTTCTTTGGGAAACACGACTACTTATCCCCGGGCTCTCAAATAATCTCTTCTTTTAAGTTCTAATCTCCAAAAGTCCAACCCTCTTACCTTCGTTGGTTACCTTTTTATAGCTATCCTCCGGATTTAGCCTCCCGCGATCCAAGTTCACAATTTCTCCCTGTTCACGGAGTGGGTGGTTGAATCATGTGGTTGTCGGTTGAATGAGTTTCGTGCGTAGATTCTCGGTTAAGGGTGTGCTTCTCGCTAACCGTTACTTGACTGGGTCTGTCAGCCCCGATCTCTAGCAGGAAAGGCTCTTGGGCCCTCAGGAGAAGTCCACTTTGCACTGTAACCTCGAGGAGGTCGTCCTCGCGAATGAGCAGAAGGTACCTGCTCGCAAGTTCCTGCTACCAAGTTTCGCTTGTCTGCTCGCCTATAAGCAGGCTGGCTCTTCGTCTGGGGGATGGCTGGTCCCATCGCTAAATATCTCCACAACAAAAATTATAAAAAAGTTTAGAGTTATGAAAATAGAAATTATATAATAAGAAAAAATTTAAGATAATTTTAACATTTGAGGATTTTTATGCAATTTAAAAAGATTTTTTTCTTTAGTAAATTTTATGGGAAAATGGTTAACTTTAATATATGGATTTTTATTTTATCAATTTAAACTAGGGCCTATAAGAAAAGAAATTCAAAAGGGATTTTTTAAGAATTTTAGAGGAGTGTTAAAGGCTCTACTCTTTTGAATAATAGAGTTTCTATCTAGCCCTCAATTTTGATCTTTTCAAATCGTTATTTTCTCATTTTCTGACTACAAGATTTATGATTGAAACTAGGGTTTAACATTTTGTAATACTTGGAGGAAGAGTATAAGGTTTAATGGACATAGATTATATTTAAATTGAGTATGCATACTCGGAAACAGAGAGTTAAATATCAAAGATTAGACATATAATCCCATATAAGTTGGAGCCATGTGGCCTACTTGTTGATCCAAGAATTTTCATGCAATGGCAGGAGGCCAAATCACCTAGGTGTCCTCGGTAAAATACTAGAGATGAAAAAGGTGGGTGCTAACTTTTGGCTTGTTTTAATAGTTACAAAATATATCCAATGATACAAATACAACAAGGAAATGGCACATAACTGCAACAAGATAAGCTAGTTCCTCATTTATAAGTTGACCTTGATCTCTGCCACCTTATTAATAAGGTCCTTCATGGTAGAAATAGAAAGAAAAAGGTGAGAATTTTCTTCTAAAGCTCTTTTAAAGTCACTAGCTAATGATGATATGTGACAATGCTGAGTTTGGCGAGATTGTTCCCTCTTAGTTGATCTTCCCTATCATCTCAGTCATATATTTAGTTATCTCAATGTGATCTCTTAATGTACTATTGACCTTGTTGTCCTTAAAATGAGAAGAACAAAATGGCCAAAGAGGGACGTGGGCTTTAAGTGGCAAGTCCTCTTCAACGCTCAATTCAACAATGAGACTCTTTAAGGTTTATGCTAGATTTTAGACAAACAATAATGTGTTTGAGCTTAAACATGCATAAGGAAATTAGATGAGAATAAGAGAGTGATAAATGAAGATAATTGTTAGGGAGTTGGGGTTGGGGGAGAGGGGCTTAAAGGACTCTTTTACCACACACATAAATTATATAGTTGAGCTGTATTTCCTTGATTCACCTACTTTCCTAAAGGTTAAAAGACCTATCTGGTTTTGTTCAAGCGATTTGTTAACTTTTCTCTCTGAGTGAAAAGACCTATTTATTTTCTTATTTGTAGATAAAGAAAAATACTACTATGGGATATTCATTATCTTTTATCCATAGGTCGTCTTGGCCATGTGTCTAATTTCATTAGTTGTTGACATTTCTTGATAAGATTTATTATAACTTCGATTGAAATCAATAAAGATAATCTCACATATTTTTTCAAGAAAAAGATTAGCTAAGTACTTTAGAAGTAGTCAACTTTCTTTAAGATATTTACATATCTAGGTATATGTTAGTTGAATTTCTTGATGTGGCATAATGAGGTTGGTTATATAAAATCATCATACGTCAACATAATTGAAAAATAACTGTTATAATTTTTCAGCCAATTTTTTTATGCCACATCAGTCTATACACATTAGTTTGTACAAAATTATTTGTGACCCTATCATCATTGATTTTTTATGGTATAATACTAGTTATTATTCTATCATATTATTTGTATAAAAAATGTTCATATCAAAATTAAGAGAAATTTTAAAATACTTATGAGGTATTGTGTCAATCATATAATAAATAAATAATTTTATGATATGTGTGTATTTACCTTGAAGAACCAACATGCAACTGGTAGTTATATAAAATTCAACTAATATTTTATACATATATTAATTAATTGTATTACTTCTTATGTATTTTAAAATTCCTTCAAAATTAATCCCAATGCATTTCAAAGACCAGACCTAAATACTGGGCCGTGCTGATGTGGGCCGGGTTCTGTGTAGTTCTCTATGGGCCGGGTCAACCCAATTGAGGAAGTCACCAGAAAGTGACGGTATCCGATTACATCTTTTAATCTTCAATAACCGCAGGTGACATTTTGACTAACATCCAATAATACGCATGCTTCATGTTCGCGGCATGCATGCACGTTCCCAAAACAGAAAGAATAAGATGAACACAAAACACAATCTCCTCTCCGAAACCAAAATAACAACTTTTATCATTTTTCTTCTTCTTCTGTCATTCTGATCTTCGTGTCGTGCGAGTCACCCTCAAACCCTCCATTCCCGCGAAAACCTCAAACACACACGCTCTCTCTCACCTCTTTCCCCTTTCCTCCCCTCTCGAGACTTCCATTTTCAATTCTATCTTTTAAAACTAAATAAATATAAAAATATAGAAAATTAAAGAGAGAATTTCACAATGCAACGGAATTGATGATCAATGTCGAGTTCTGCTGAGAACCAAGATCCGTTATCACCGACGCCAGCGTCAACGCCTTCTCCGACGACACGTGCCAAGCTAAGGAAGATTCCTCCGATCCCGATTCGGCGCGGGAAGCATGATCATTCCGAAGGTGAAAATCAAAGTCATCATAATGACGACAGTAATGTGGAACAAGCAAGAGGAGACGACGAACCGTCCATACTCTTAGCTTCTTCTCTCGGTTTGAACCACATCCGAACCAAGTCCGTTTCGTCGTCTCCTTCGTCTCTCAGGTTCTTTTCCGCCGCTGGCACTCCCTCGAGTTTCACGAATGAGGCTAAGAAGGATAAAACTGAGATTGCTGCCGCTGACGTCAAGCCTAAATTTGCTGTTCCTTCCAGCAACAAAACGCCGTCGTTGGAATCAGGTTGTATTTTTATTTTGATTATTTTAAATTGTTATTTGATTCTAAATGGATATGAATTAATGCATTTCTTTTCTGCTGATTAACACGTGAAATTAATTGAATAATGACGTAATTACAAATAATTGGGAAAACAATTTTTGTTAAAATAAAATTGGTTGCGTAATTTGAGATTGTGTGATTGTTGTGTATAGGCAAAAAGGGGCAATATACTCAATCAAAATCGTTAAGATTTCCATCACCTCTGAATCCGGAGTTGGAGGTAATAAGAAGTTTTTTTTTTTTATATATATATATATATATATAATATTAATTAATTGTAATTGGTTGAAGGAATGTAGGTGATGGGGGTTCATAATTTTATGGTGATGTTTTTTTAAATAGGTTAGTCATGCAGCATTTGCCAAAGAGATGCAGTCGCCTCGTTTCCAGGCTATACTGCGTGTAACAAGTGCGCGGAAGAAGAAAGCACCAGAAATTAAGAGCTTCTCGCATGAGCTCAATTCCAAAGGTGTACGGCCTTTTCCCGTTTGGAAGTCTCGCGCATTTGGTCACATGGAGGTATGTCTTCCTTCCCTTGAGCTTATTAATGCAATTGAAATCAAACGTGTAATTTTAGAATGCACGCTAGGAAAAAGTTCTCACGGTAAGTATTGGGTTAAAAATAATTTATATTCAGTTTTAATTATGTAAACAGAGTATTACATTATATTTTTATGAGGTTCACGATGTATATTTGTTAATTATTCGACAGGAGATTATGGTGGCAATCAGGGCAAAGTTTGATAAGTTGAAGGAGGAAGTTAATTGTGATTTAGGAGTACTAGCAGGAGATTTGGTGGGTATACTTGAAAAGAGTTCAGATTCTCATCCTGAATGGCAGGAGAGTTTGGAGGATTTGCTGGTGATCGCTCGAAAATGTGCCACGATGTCACCTAGTGAATTTTGGGTGAAATGTGAAGGTATTGTTTTGAATCTAGATGATAGACGTCAAGAGCTACCAATGGGAATTCTCAAACAAGCTTATACTCGCCTTCTTTTTATTCTAACGCGATGCACTAGGCTTGTTCAGTTCCAGAAAGAGACTGGTTATGAAGAAGAACACATTCTGGGTCTTCATCAACTTAGTGATCTTGGGGTTTACCCGGAACAGATTTTGGAAATTAGGCAGCAGGACTTTAGTGGTCCATTGACTGGGGGGAAGGTAATGAATGAGAAGCAGAGGAAGAAGTCACATGGACAGGAACTAGGAAGTCTTAATTTGAAAGAAGATCAAGTTGATCAACATGAAACTGAGAATGTGGAGTTTGGCACGGCCAAAAGTGGTGATTCAACTACAAGCAGCTATAGGATGTCTTCGTGGAAGAGACTTCCTTCTGGGTCTCGGAGAAAAAAAGGTTCTGAAGCTGCTGCTGATACACCCCCCAAGGATAAAACAGAGGCATTTCAAAACAAAGATGAACCCAAAATTGGTAGTGATGATGGTAATGACAATCTAGATGGTTTGTACCATCATGCATCCTCGAGAATAACAAAATCTTGGGGATTCTGGGGCGAAAATTCGATGATCTGCCGTATTTGTGAGGTCGAAATACCAGTTGTGCATGTTGAGGAGCACTCTCGGATATGTACAATTGCCGATAGATGTGATCTGAAAGGTCTAACTGTAAATGAACGTCTTGAAAGAGTAGCAGAAACTCTTGAAAAAATTCTGGATTCATGGTCTCCGAAAAGCACACCAAGAAGCGGTGAATCTCCTAGGGCAAGTGTTGAAGTTGCAGGAATGTCTACATTAAGTACACACGACGATCTAAACCTAATGTCACCAAAGCAAAATAGCTTGTCTCGTCAAGGCTCAGAAGAAATGCTTGATCGTGTTCCTGATGATGATAATGCTTTTGTCATTGAAGATCTAAATGTTTTGCCCGAAATTTCTTGTGACAAAAATCCTACTGCTGCCGATATTGCTCCAAAAAACTCATCAGCGGGAAGCTTGACACCAAGATCGCCATTATTAACACCACGAACAAGCCAAATTGAATTGCTGGTGAATGGACACAGAACAATAACAGAGCTGCAAAACCCTCAGCAGGTATGCTATTACATTAACTTGAAGCCATGTTTGTTTTCCGATCATACTATATTAACTCTTCAGGAGAACCTCTGTTGGATATCCTGATGGCTGGTTTTGTTGCAATTTCAAGGGATCTTTTGCTATAATTTTGATATGACTATTATCCTGGAATGACAGATAAAAAAGTTACTGGATGTAAGTCGATCCATTGCAAGTGTAAATGACTGTGACTACAATTCATTGGAGCATATGCTTGATCGTTTAGAAGAACTCAAATACATCATCCAGGATAGGAAAGTGGATGCTCTTTTTGTGGAAACTTTTGGAAGGCGTATAGAGAAACTACTTCAGTAAGTCCATTTATATCTTTTCCTAGAAACCTTGCTATTAACATGTTTCTTGCTGTTATACAAAATGTGATGTTCGCCAGTCAAATTTCTTTCTGGTTCAATGAATCTCTTCATATTTAACAACAAGATGTACTGTTTTACTTAGTTTCTGTTGTCAGTTCCTTTTTATTTTTTCCCATTTTTTCCCCCAACGATTGGGTTAACATTAAGTAATAATATCTCTAACTTTGTCTATGTGATATTGTGAAATTTCAGGGAGAAATATGTAAATCTTTGTGGGCAGATCGAAGATGAAAAGTTAGACTCATCAAATGCCATGACTGAAGAAGAGAGTTCAATGGATGAAGATACGGTTCGTAGTCTGCGTACAAGCCCTATGAATCCATGTTCTAAAGACCGTACATCTATAGAAGACTTTGAAATTATAAAACCAATCAGTCAAGGTACATTTGGGCGAGTTTTCCTTGCCAGAAAAAGAGCAACCGGGGACTTATTTGCCATAAAGGTCAGTATATACCTCCAAGAATTGGATCGATGCATAAAACAGAAGCTGATATGTTATGCTTTTACAATTTCTGTGATTGAACATATATTTATCCCTTTTTTATTGTAGTAGTTATGATCTTAGATACACTCTGTACCACAAATAGATGTGAAATGTTGATTCAGTTTGGGTTAAATTTTCATATTATCAAATGGTCTCTTGTTTATACAAATGTGGTTTAAAATATAACCTTAAGCTGTTTTTTCACGATACCAATTGTTTGTTAAGCTTATCTGAGGATACATGATTTTGAAAAAGAAACGTAGCTCATGACTAGTTGTTGATAGAAATTCAATAATAGATATTAGTTATTATTCCAATTTGAACTGTTATTTAATTAACTTCTTAATAAAGCTGAAGACAACCATTATGTCTTAAAGCTGCCAAGAAAAACAGAATATATATAGGTTTCCAACATTCTTCCTTAAGGAGAGATGTCAACCAAAGGTGTTTATTCGATGGCAAGGCAAGTCTAATGAGTATTATCTTGGAAGCCAGAGAGATGTTACCGTCAGAGAAAGTGATGTTGGTGCTGCTGTTTAAACAGAAAGGGAAAATGTACACAATGTGCATTCAAAACTCTTCCCCTGTTTGTTTTATGAGGAAGCTTAAGTTAAGATTGGTATTCAAGAAGGGGGGGACAAATTAAAAAAAAATGCAATAGATTTCTTAATTTTAATGTCATCAGCAACCACATATATTAGCTTTGAGTTAAAACTAAATGAAGTTTCTAATTAAGGTGCAAAGCATAACTGGTCTTATTAGTAGTTACTTGCCTATCTTTTGTTCAAAGGATAACATTTATATGTCTGATCAGTTGAATTGATTTATCTATTGTCTGATTATCGTAACAACAGTGTAATAACACTGGTTGTAAGTGCCCGGTTATGCATGAATGCTTGTCTAACTGAGATGATCTTTGCAGTAACTAACTTGATAAAAACATTTCTACAGGTTTTAAAGAAGGCTGACATGATTCGTAAAAACGCAGTTGAAAGTATTTTGGCTGAGCGTAATATCCTCATATCAGTTCGAAATCCTTTTGTGGTAAGTAGATCTCAGAATGTGCAATCATTTTAAGATGCAGATCTCACCTTTCTGATGTCTCAACACGAATTCATGATGAACAGGTCCGATTTTTCTACTCGTTCACATGCAGAGAAAATCTTTATCTGGTGATGGAATATCTAAATGGTGGAGACCTCTATTCTTTACTGAGAAATCTAAGTTGCTTAGATGAAGATATGGCCCGTGTCTATATTGCAGAACTTGTAAGGACGCATTCACATTTATGATTCTTCGAGGATTTATCTGTTTGTGCTAACTTGATAAAAAATTCTCACAATGGTACAAATAGTTTGTCTACTATTTCTCAGGTCCTTGCTTTGGAGTATTTGCACTCTTTGAATGTCATTCATAGAGATCTGAAACCAGACAACTTGTTGATTGGTCAGGATGGTCACATTAAGGTCAATATTTTGTAATTTTATCTCATTGTTTACTTGTCAAATGATATTCTCAGAATTGTAAAAGTAGATTGGCTTCTGTCTGTATGAAGCACTTTCTGTTTGTATTTGTTAGGTAATTTTATGCCTGTAAGCTTAATCGTGCTAAAACTAAAGCAAATAAGAGAAAGTCTCTCTCACTTTCAATTAACAGTTTAGGGCGATTAATTTCTGACATTAGTAGGGAGAATTTTTCATTTTTTATAGAATAATCTTATTTACTGGTTAATTTCCTCATTGACTATGTTTTGAACTGAAAATTTTGTTGACTACTTGGGAAGTATGTCAAATCCGTGTAGCTGGATCATCATTTTCAAAGAAAGCTTTATTGTATAAACTTACTGCTAAGATTGGAATACTGCATCGATATGTTTCTAGCACTAGGCATTTTTATACTCTCGCTTCTATGCACCCAACAATTGCATCTATGTTTGGTGCAGTGAACAGTCGAACATTCAGGTTACTGGAATGGTCAGCACAAAAACTACTCATTATGTATTAAATTCAACTTTTTGAGTCTGGGACCTGAGTCGATCTTGTCTAATTAGTAGAAAGATTATGTAATAACTGTTATTTTTTCTTTTTGTCTTTCCACTATGTACTATCTTGTGGAACTGTTTTATTCTTCCGTACTGCTGTGATAACATTACCGGCCAGCTCTCACTTCCTACTATTACAGTTGACAGATTTTGGGCTCTCTAAGGTTGGTCTTATACACAGCACAGATGACTTATCAGCTCCTTCACTTGGCAGTGGTGGGTTTCTTGTAAATGATGAACTAAAAGATCAATCTCCATTGACTAGAGAACAGCGCCAAAAGCATTCTGTTGTTGGCACTCCAGATTATTTGGCACCTGAGATACTTCTTGGAATGGGACATGGTTAGCAAACTATGTGCTAATAGGGTAGTATATGTAAATAAGAAATGAGGATTTCTTTCTTTAATAGACTGATTGATGTTCCACACTGTTCTTTTTGCAGGAGCAACTGCCGATTGGTGGTCCGTGGGTGTTATTCTTTTTGAGCTGCTCGTAGGCATTCCTCCATTCAATGCCAAAACTCCTCAGGTACGCAATCAAACTGTCACTGTCCCTAAGCTAAATGACTTCAGATGCTAATTCCTTTCTTTTGGTTGAACAATCATTAACATATTCTAAGTGAATATTCTTACTGATATTTTGACTGATAATGGTGACACTTTTCAATTTTATACTTTTTGATGTTTATTGGGTAACATCCTGCCATCATTGACCAATGTTCTGTTGTCTGCAGCAAATTTTCGATAATATTATGAATAGAGATATACCCTGGCCAAACATACCAGAGGAGATGAGCGTTGAGGCTTGCGATTTAATTGACAAGTGAGATTTATAAAAGAGATTCGTGCAATATCTGTCTGTTGAAATTACAGAGCCATTTTTAATCATGTCACTGCACGCAAAGTTTTATATATCCATATTAAAAAGAGAACTATTTTACGTTTGATGGCAACTGATGTAAGAATTATTACTGGCATAACATGCTGGTTATTTTCATAATAAAGGTTCCCCTGTCAATCAACAACTGAGAGCTGGCTTACTTTCATATTCACTAACAATCAATATTTCATTTATCTCAGATTATTAACTGAAAATCCAGTTCAAAGACTGGGAGCCACTGGCGCCAGAGAGGTAAAGCGTTGAGATTTAGGTACTACCAAAGACTTAAAATTGTATTATGACTTAAAAGGACTAAGCAGAATTTTCTGGCAGGTGAAGCAACATCCTTTTTTCAAAAATATAAACTGGGACACACTTGCAAGACAAAAGGTCCTCTTATTACAAGCTTATTAACTTTGTTTACACTGTAATTGACCTAATTGCAATATCAAGTAGCTTCTCTTATTGGCTGCAGGCTATGTTTATACCAGCTGCAGAATCACTGGACACAAGTTACTTTGTGAGCCGTTATGTATGGAATCCAGAAGATGAAAATGTTCAGGGAGGTAGTGACTTTGAAGACTTGACTGACACATGCAGCAGCGGTTCATTTAGTAACACTCTGGACGAAGAGGTGCACACAATGTTTTCATTTGTTTATCTATCAATCTCTATGCACAAAAGCCTCTCAGTGGATCAGATTATGATGGAAATATCTTTTGATGACAGCTTTAATCTGATTAATCTAATTTAGAGAATGCCAATTATGAATACATTTGGAAGCACGCGTGAAAGAACTTAAATCAAAGTTTATGAGCATGAATTTGAGGAGGCTTACTGCTAAGGGATCAATATTTCATTTTCCTGATCATTTTTTAATTTTTTCCTGTGAAGCAGGCTGATGAGTGTGGTAGCTTGGCAGAATTTAGTGCCCCTGCTCCTGCTGTGCAGTACTCGTTTAGTAATTTCTCATTTAAGGTAAAACCTACTTCTCCTAGATTCTTCCAATGCCGTTAGAAAACTCTTAAATATTAGTTGAAAATGAATTAATTACTTGCATTTTACATAGCTTCATAAAAACTAGCTTAATAAAAATTTATTTGGAAATTGTTTCCCAGGTACCTAATATTTCTTTTAGAGCTGTTTCGGGTTGCTGTGCATTACACTAATCCTGTGACATGCTGTTATCTAATCTTATTATCACTTTAAAAAACTTATACTTGGAAACTCTCTGAAGTCTAAATTAAATTCTTCAAGTTTGAATTGAATCAATTTGGCTTTTGCCTAAATCTCTGAACCAAATAGAACCAATTGCAGAATGTTACCAACAAAATTAAGTCTATTTCAATTTGAAAGAGTACTCAAACTAAAAGCAAACTCTTGAGGACCAAAATTTTATCCTAATCAGAAGTTTTTAAATGAAGATGTTGATGAGCGTCAAATATTTGCTCATCAGTTTGTGAACTGCAATATAAATTTTGAAATTTCTTCTTGTTTGCTCAGAACCTGTCTCAACTGGCTTCCATCAATTATGATCTGTTCGTGAAGAGTGCCAAGGAATCGGCCGAGGCCTCCAAATCATCTGTTCCATGACAAATTTATATGGTTACTTTAGCTCACATATATAGTTCAACTTATGACACGTCTATTCGTATAGCTCCCTGGTTAATTCTACCTGCATCACGATCAGATTCCTACACAGATTGAAGAAATATAGGTAAATCTGCTTGTAGGATCATCTTCCTGAACCTGCTTAACCATAGTTGCAGTAGTCTTATCCGCATCATTTGATCATCCATATAAAAGTGGGAGTTTTTTATTTTATTTTTTTAAGTTTCATCTTTATTCCTTACATCTTTTGAGCACTTTTCTTCAATGTATATGTTTGCATATTCCTTCTAATAGATGAAATTTTGAGTCCATGTCATTGTAGGCTATGTTAGTGGTCTTTTATTTTCACATGTCTAAATTTTTTCATATTGGCCTTTCCTTTTAATTTGCTTTTCTTTGAAATAATATTTTGCCAGATTTGAGTTGGCTTATAATATAATCTGTGCTTATAAGCATGCAGTTTTTAAAAGCTCCCTTTGTTCTCTTAACAAACGCGAATAATGTCAGAAGGGTCTGTTACTGGTGCCATTGGTTCGTCAAACATGGTTTTAACCAATTTCCACGATTCTTCTTTGACTCCAATCCGGAGAAAACAGTGCAATTTGGTTTCTTGGTCATTTTCAAAGTTTGTGGGATATGTATAATATAGACAATAAATAAAATGGAAGCCCGCCAATGCCTGGTTAATTAGATGTATATACGTAGGCTCTGTTTGATAATGTGATGTTGTAAGCGCTATAATCTACATCACTAGAGAGAATTTTTCTACTCTACATCACTAGCAGGAGAATTTCTTTACTAGTTTATAACTTTAGTTCCCTTAACTTAATATACGGGTTTTGGCTTAGAACGTTCAAAAATGAAATGGTGATGAGCTGTGCCCAAAGCGAGCAATAATTAATTGTGAATTATTGTAATTTGTAAGTTTTCTTTTAAATAATAGAAACACATCTAATCTATTTTGAGCCATGATATCTAAATGATATCTAAGTTTAATCTCGGCAAAAAATTGCCAGCCATACAATAGGCCATTTTCACAGCCAATAACCTAAACAAATCATTATTTCTTGCAATGCACTTTAACAAATATAATATGACGAATGACGTTGGTAGGTAGGTAGAGTACACCACAGATGAGCCTTCTTTGAACTCATTGGTGGCCAATAAAAATGAACTGCAAAACTTTTAAGAATCAACTTCTTCTTTGTTGCAATGATAAACCATTACTTTGTTTAAGAAACAACGACCCAATTGACATCCCAATGCGAATTATCACTGTGAGTCGGCATTCCACTTCGCCCACTTTTGTACCCACTTTTGTACACATTTGAAGATCATGGGCACTAGCAGCCAATTTTATGATACGTTATCAGCATCAAAGTTATAGAATAATGATAGGGGGCCTGTAATCTTTTTCAACTGAACCAGCGAAAATTTCCTGAAGTGTATGAATAACCTTAAGGTAATGATAATAAGTTAAAACAACAACAATAAGTCATCTATTTGTTCTATTTTTTTTATGACGTAATGATCGTTCATCTATCATCATCAAGATCAAGTCATATTTTTAGTTCATCTTTTAAATTTTCCTAGTTCACATAGATTATGACAAGATTTTTAGGGTACAATCTTTTTGTTTATTTAATCAACTAAATAAAAAGGCTTGGCTTTTGATGTTATTGAATTATATGAGCTTTATGAATACTAATTACTAAATTTCATAATTAAAATACTTTTACTATTATCAAGATAGATAAAGTGACTGTCATTTTTGGGACCTCAACTTTATATATGTTGCCGGACATCAAGTGACAACCTAATATTTCACAATCTATTAAAAATACACCAAAAAATTTTTCTATAGAAGTTTTTCACCCGAATAAGTTTATAAAATATATCATCTTTCTGCTTTTCTAATAATACCATTAGAGGATTAAATAAAATATTAAAAAACGCTATTTCACTCTCGAAATAAAAAGACTATTTATTGATTGTTATTCTGCATATTTGCATAATGTGTTGTTGTTTTGGATTAATGTTAACAAACTGTGAACTTTGAGTTCCTAATAATTGGTTTTATATTGTTACTTTTTTATTGGGAACAAACTATAACGTTCAACGTTTCCCAAAACTGATTTTAGGATTATTTTAAAATATTTTGGATACCTATAATTGTTTCTATTAGTTATTTATTATTGCTGAAGATTTGTCATTGTTGTCCAAAACACGTTATTCAAGATGGATTATATGAGGTTTTTTTCTTTTATCATGAGCTATAAATTAACTAGGATGCTTATTTTCATGATTTTATATCTTTACATTAGTAGATTTGTTGAGTTTGTATAGTTAATTTTGTGGTTGTTATTGGTCCCAACAACTACAAAATAAAATCTATTTTTTTGGTCATTTAGCTTGGATTAAATTTTTTTTTAATGATCAGGGGCAAAATAGTTAATTAATCAATATTTTGTTAAATCCTCTAATGGTGTTAATGAAAAAGTGAAAAAAGGATGAATTTGCAAAACTTCAGGTGGATAACTGCAAAAGAAAATAGTTTTGGTACATTTTTGATAAAGTGCGAAACAACAAGTGGTCAATAAATATTTCTCCCATATCAATAAAACCTCCTATAGTCATAATGTTGAGACCAAATTAATTTTATTACTTTGGGAACATTATAACTTAATAGAGATGTAGTTATAAAAATTATTGTTTTGACTTAGTTATCCTTAGTACAAGTGATATAGAGGTAAAATATGTGCTACATTAATAATTAATTAATAAAGCATATCAAATCCAATGTATAGACATTGATAATAGAGATAGATATAATTTAAAAGAATTAGCATATAATTTTGTAATATATAGATAATTATTACTATGTGGAGGTAGGTTCGGAGGTTCCTTAATAGGAAATTTAAAAAAATTATAACTTATTATAATATAAAAAACTTATTCTTATTTACAACAGGCCCAAATTATTGAGACCCTAGTGTTTTATGACTAAATAACAATTATTTATATATAGAGTATCATTAGACAAATATTTTATTATATTATCAAAGAAAAAATATCATAGCTTTTCTAAATGAGACAACTCGAGATATTAATTAGTCTGTTTCAAGCTCAAGAATCTTTGAAATATTTTCCAAGTTAGGTTTACTTCTCATCATTGGACTCTCAGTTTGAGTTTCAATTATGTTAATAATGATATAAATGATCGATCGTGATAAATATCCCTTTTGCCAAATTAATACAAAACTCGTCCATTGTTACAAGGAAATAAGCTTGGTTAATTTGTTTGTTAATTAAATCCCTTCTTGGTGGAATCAAAGATTGATCTGTATATGATGTGATTAATTAAGATGACTTCATGTTGCTTATTAGCTGTAAAGGCCTCCAATAATGTAATAATTAATCTCATTATCAGCAACTATATAGAGAGCCAACAAATTTGTTTAGTAAAGAGATAATTTTTTTTAATTCCATGATATAATATATCTGGTTGTTGATTTATTTTTTTATTCCATGATTTAATATATCTGGTTGTTGATTTATTTTGCGTTTTCTTGAAACTAAGATTGAAACCCTGTTGGAATTATTGTGGGCATTGCCATCGCCAAATACCTTGCACCGCAGCATCTTCAAAGGTTGATGTTGACACTGTAAAAGGCCTTCGTACTGAGTCTTCTTCTTTATAATTTTATAAAGACAGGTAGCTAATTTGATAAAATACTAATTGTTATGTCACGTCTTTTTTCTTTTAACAAAGAAATGAGAGTCTTAACCGTCAATCATTTGGCTTAATTTCTTCAAAATTGATCTCTCTAAAAACATACATACGATAAAGATTTTTAGGAGAAAAAAAAAAATAATGATCGAGCCAGTGACAAGATTTGATCAAATTGCATGGATAGCAATTATGACCCTTAAAACAAAATATTTTAGTCTTCATGAAGATATAACATTATTTTTGTATTTTCTAAATCGGGATATTGATACTGACAGTGATATATATGTTATATTGATGTTTATCATTAGTTCATATGTCCATGTTGCTTCTTAAGGATGTTGAAGAATTTTTTTTTGGTTCAGTTTTAAATATTGGTATATATACTGACAACATAAATTTCTTGAACATTTTGATATTGTCACACTTGTTATTATCATTTATGTATACAATTGTTAAGTTTTTGCATATTTGAACTTTCAAACTGTCAACTTAAGTCTTCTAAAAGGGTTATAATTGTTTATGGTAAATACAATTAGCTAATTAACTTATATATGTCTTACGTACATTTTCCAACCTCTCAGACTCTGATCACATCACAAGCAATATAATGATATACTAGTTTTCATCAAATTTCTAATTTTTGAATTGACATATTACCATATTTTTTTAAAACTTAATACCACTTTCTCACATTGATATTATTTTCCTTTTACAATGTAAATGAAAATAAATTATACATATATTTTTTACCTTCTAAATTACACATCTTACAAGAAAATTGGACATATAAATTCTTTTTCAGTCACCTACGGTTAGGCATCATCTAGTTGGTCCTTAAATTTTTAAAAATAAACCGAAACATCCTTGTCACTGTCTCGAAAAGCTACTATAATAAATGGTAACCATCCTAGTACTTAATTTTTAGATTATTAGAAAATATATATTTTTAGATTAATCAATTATTGAGCAAATTTTTGAGTATGACTTAATTCATGATTTTTATTGTTCAAAGAAATAGCTGAAGTTTAAGATCACTTTGTTTCCAAACATTCTAGCCAAACATTTAGATCGCTTTGCCAATCCGGTACTTTTTGGCCATTGATTGAAAGAAAGAAAAGATTGTACCACTGTCACATATTCTAATAATAAACTGAACAAATTTCCTCAATTACTGTCATTAATTTCTTCACTTTCCAAAAGGTTTCAAATAAATTATAGGCAAGTTTCAATCACACAGCTCTTGTAGATGGGACGACTTTTCTTTCTTTATTTTCTTCTAAGATTGTAGTGTAGCCTTTGTTAGCAATAAAAAAGATTGAAATCCCAAGATTTCTCTCATTGAGTTTGGCACAATATTGACAGTGACAACGCACTAGCCTATGCTTATTAGCTTTACGATGACGTGAGAATTTCCTTTGCAGAGGGGGGAAAAGAAGTTGATATGCGAAAGAAATCTTTATTTCCTAAGCATATTATTGACCCTTTTGGTTCTCCTCCTTAAAAGGATCCAAAAAGAAAGTAAAGAAAATTGTAATCAAGACTAGAAAAAATGTAAAAGCCAAATTGTGCTTTATCCTTTGTTTTTTTTTCACATGTGGTTGCATAATAGAGTGTTACTCCATTAAGAGCGTGCACCTTTCTTGTCATAGCTTGTCTGCCATGTCCAGCACTGTATTAATGTCACCTTCGCTAAAACGACCAAACCCTAGTTCCCCATCATCACCAAAACCCTGATGATAATCCATCAACCATGGTGATGGTGGATTTCCCTCTGATGACGATGCTGCAGGGAAATTCCATGACGTAAATGTGTCAGCAAGATCAAATGTGTCGGATGACCACATGTAGCTCATCAGATCATCATCACTAGTAGTAGGTCTATTCTTGGATTCATGATCCGTCGAGTAATTTTGCTCACTGCAGATTCTTGGTTTCTCCTGCTGCTCGCCAACATTAGCAATATCAAAGTTGCTATCAGCCTGCTGATGATCGTCATGAGAATTAATAGGTACCTGATCTTCTGTAATGTTGGCTTGCTGTTGTAGAGGCTCATGCGTCACGGGATCAATTCCCATCTTAATAAGCTTTTTCTTGATGTGTGTATTCCAATGATTCTTGATTTCATTATCTGTTCTTCCTGGCAATCTTGCTGCAATTTTTGACCACCTAAAGAAAGCGACACCATTGTTGATAATAATAAACAAAATAATAAACTTTAGTACATATCACTATAGCTATAAGGCATTATGATATAATTAATAATTAATTTATATAGACCTATTGCCAAGGCGGGCATGGAGATCAATAACAAGTTGCTCTTCAGCTTCATTAAGGAGACCCCTTTTCAAGTCAGGCCGGAGGTAGTTAGTCCATCGGAGACGGCAGCTCTTGCCGCATCGACGGAGGCCGGCGAGCTTCGGCACGGCACGCCAGCAACAATGGCCGTGGGTGAGAATGAAAGTGACCAATTTCTTGTCCTCATCGGCTGTCCAAGGACCTTTCTTGACACCAAGTTTGTCGCAACAAGGTTGCCTCCCCATGACTAATTTATATGTATGTAATAAGCGGAAGTGAAATCACCAACAATAAAGCCAAGAACAAAACTCCCACTCACCCACCTTTATATACTAGTTTGATTTCCCTTTCTTTGGGGAAAATCCAATGTTAATTTTGGAGATGTCACCATATATTATGTCACGCTTGACTTGTGTGCGTGGCTAACACTTGATCCTCTTTGGCATGAAACTTTATTATCCATGGTATTTTATTGCACACGTTAATTTAATCAAACATTATTAAAGTATAAGAACCAACCATGATACATATATATGCATACCTTTTTAAATACAGACGTCTAATTTTGAATGTAAAATGTTACTGAAAACAAAAAACGAGTTTGAAGATATTATTAATTGATAAATAATAAATTTTATTTTTTTGCATACGAAGAGTTAGATGTCTGCATTTAAAAAACATTCGAAGTCTATAATTGAAAATTTTCATAAAAATTACTTGTTATTGTGTGAATCATATATACTCCAAGTAAAATGTTATATTGATTAACATGACTATTTTATGATCTCTTATGAAAATATGATTAGATCGAAATAGAAATTTATGCTAAAAAAAGAAAATAAATTTATATTTTTCATGTGAAAGTCATGTAAATTTAGTTTGAAGAGCGAAAATAAACAAGATTAAATAATAATGTGGAAATTTGAAGTGATTCTCACAAAACACATTAAGAGTATATGAAGTAATTGCATGAAACGCGTTACCAAGCCATCCGTTTAAATGGCTAATTTTCAGAGCTCACGCAAATTGGAATGCGATCATGACAAGAATATGTAGCTGGTAAAAAAACTAATGAAAAGAGTAAATTCAATATTGCGCGTGTGATTCAAACGCTCCATTGGTGTGGCAACCATACGAAAGAGAAACGCAGGACCCACCACTAGTTTACGATAGCAGCCGGGGACCAAAATTGATGATGTTCCAAGGTGCAGGGCTCTACTGAAGTGGGGTCCATGATTGTGATAGTGCGAGCATGAGCTGGCCAATCACATACTTCCAGCGAGACACATTTCAATTTGCACATTTCCTTGGTAGTATTTATATATTTATTTAACACTTACTTAAGCATTGCATCAGCTGTTTCATCAGCACCACTATTTACTGTGTGCACAGTGCGTTTAGCAATAAATAAATATATGATCAATGGTCTCATCCATTAAAGAGGATGTGTATGGCTTTCCGGGAAAAAATTTGTGTGGGTGGGCACATTATCTTAGCATGTTAAAATGTTTAATAATAGAGAATTGTTAGTAAATAAATTAGTCTTGTATTAGGAGTTATATATTTTTTATTTTAAATGATCATATAATTTATTTTATAAATCTTATAACAGAACTCATCAAATCCAATAAAATTATTGATCCACTCAATTGACCGAACTTATCAAACCTATTGAATGATTAGTCCACAATAGTGGACTGTACTATCTCAACATGAAATGATCCACCCACCCCGAACAAGTCTTCCTCTAGCCGATCTTCTCACGTTAATTAATAACATATAAACTCGTAATTTTAAGGTGATTTATATATTTTTAATTATTCTTAGGATATCATCATTATTATTTTCTTTTTTTTTTAAAAAAAAAAACAGAAGAAATTTTCTTTCATCCACCAACTAAGACAGAGTATCAATAAGAGTGATTTGCACAGACACCACACCATGGACAAAAATAATTCGCTATGTTAAACTAATACCACGCACTAACGAACTGAGGAGTATTGAATAAGGAATTGTTATGGTACATTGTCATGTACCATATCAAACCCACACAATTACTACCAGTGCACAAAAATATAACCAACAAATAATTACGCGTATCAAGGTCCTAGGACCTGATATTTTATACGGACATTTCTATTAACAAATAACATACACAATAAAATAGAGATACACGAGCGTTTCGGTCGCCCTTTATCAACAGTATGGCTTTTTTGACTAGTAACCTGTAATGCTGTAACAGTCAATCTCCTCCTGCGGCTGGAAAAATCTTCCGGCTATTCGACATTAATAGTGTCGAACATTCAATTAGTGATGTAATATTGGAGTAATGCAATTGTCATTAAAGTGTCACATGGAAAAGTGACTATGCATTTAAAAAATAACTTTATAAAAAGTACTAAAATCTCCTTAGGAGGCATCGAGTATAAAAGAACATAAAAAGCGTGCATGATGGCTTTTGTTGAATACAAAAGCATGTTTAAAAGGACTAAAGGATGGTTTGATGTGTGAGTCTTGGTATTAGCAAACCTCCTTTGCCTTCTAATCCAAAGTTTCTTCATTGCTTTGCTGAAAAAAAGGGGGTCTAATAAAAAAACAAGCCTCTCATGTAACAATGTTTTTTTTATGAGAAAAAAGAAATCTTGGCTTTGATTGATGGAATGATGGACTAATTGTAAATTGATTTTTTTTGACTTTTGTTTTTCTTGGCATGATTCATTTATTCCCAAATGTGGCCTCTTGAGATGTGTACTTGTGACGATGATGATGATGACGGTCGGCTGTGTTGTGCAGAGTGCATATATATGTTATTTTTCGGGACAATTTTCATTATTATATTATTACATAACAAAGTTGAAAATCATCACCATACATATAAACAAGTTTTAAAATTAAATTTAAAAACATAAACATTTAACAACAAATTGTATTTAAAAATGTGCTGATATTGGCATTGTATAAAGACTATATACAAAAGTATGGTCTCTATTTTACTAGCGTACGACGCTTCATTTTGCATTTTGCTAACCTTTCTTTTTGATACTAGTTCAAATATGGTTTTGGCATGGTTTAATTTTAGGCATGATATACAGGTAGAACCATACAAGGGAATTTATTGAGTGATATATATAATATTATGTATTCCTTGATTTTTTAATAGATAATTTACTCTTTTTAAGCAATCAAAATCTAAGAACAAAGATGCTTAGAGACACGTTCAAAGTTTAGAAGGAAAAAGGAAAAAAGATAAAAAAAGAAAGAAAAAAAGCATGGAAATTTAGTGATATAAATAGGTAATTTATAGGGTCATGAAAAAAATTAAAGAAACAATAAAAATTTAAAAGATATATAATGTTATAATTTATAAAAGAATCATAATCTTTTAACTTTTCTTTATTTATATTTTTTAGAAAAGGAGAGATAATAAGTACACTCATTTAGAAAAGTAATGCTATATATCATAAAATTTATTCCTAAAATTCATATGATGGTGGCCATTCATTGTGGGCATTAAAAATAAGTACATTAAATTACTTTAGAGTGAATATATATTATGATTAAGCTTGACAATCTTATATTGAATAGTGCTTTTCACACCTCTTTAATATCATAATAAGATCCTATTTTTGTAAAAATAGATGTATAGATAGAGAAAATTACGTAATAGGAATGTTATGAATTTTATAAAACCCAAATCATAAAACCTAACTATCTTTAAGTCCTAATGTGTGATATTATTAATTTTTTAATAAAATCAAAATGGTTTTGAATCAATGAAGAAAAATTTCACCTAATAATAAGAATATTGTTTGAAATATTTATTGTAGATGATGGTAAAATTAATAAAAACCCTATTTTAAGAGTTTTTATAAGAAAAGTTAAAAATATTAAAAGTCGGGTTTTGCAATACTTTTAAAGGGTGTTGGACGCCCAACTCTGTCAGATTTTCAGCCCAAATTAATATAATACCGGCCCAATGAAGGAAGGGGCCACGAACTAACCTAGCAGACTTAAGTGACCCGAGATGGAAACTACTGGTTTGTTTGAATTTTGAGTAAACAAGAGGGACTTAATGTTAATAACCCCATAATTTGATTCTATTCCGTGTAAACTAGTTGAACGTGCCTCGCAGTCATGGAGTGGCGTGATTAGCTCATTGGCCATGTGTGGGGTGGATCATTACGTGTTCGATGAAATGCGTAAGAAAAATTACAAACCAGAAAATAACGTGAAATAACCGAGTCAGAGTCAAAGAGACCGAGCTGGAGAGAATCCATTACGATGTGGAGGCGCGCGGCTTCGCTTTCTCCTTTCATGTCTTCCTCAGGATCATTGATTCGCAACCACCAGGTACAATCACGAAAACCAGCGTTGTATAATTCATTCTTTATGCATATTTATTTATTGAAGCTTTTATTCATACAAATGGAAAATTGAAACGTGCTCGGTCAACAAAAGATATATTATTTTGGCCGCTGCTTCTTATTTCAATTGTTTGTGATTCTTATTTTGGAGCGGCAGATATTTATTTTCCTTTTAATTCTTGCATTGCTATGACTTTTTGCATTAATATTGATAACTAAAAGTCTTAACTTGCTTTTTGAACTTGGTTATTTGTTACTCAATGCAGACAGCTTACAACTTCAAGATTTGGGAATCATTTACCACGGAAATACCCACCCAGGTATTTAATATGCAAGTGTAGAGTTTTTGGGAACAATTTAGTCATCAAGATGTCTGGTTATGGTGTAGCTAATACCAAAATTTGTGGAAGTATCTAAATAAAAACAAATTGTGCGCTTTATTTTGCTAATATTTTTTGTTCTAGTAATTTCATAGAATTTATATTGGTACAGAGATAGCTATGTCTCAGGCCTATAGTAATTGGGGTTTTCTAAATGGCTCAGCGTCTTTCCTGGGTCTGAGGAACAAACATAGGGATGAAACAAAAATCTGGCATCAGAATCCATATGCTGGCTATTTTTAACATTGCTTTTTTGGGTTTCAGCTATCATAGTCTAGAGTACTTTTGCATGCTAAATTAAGTCAATAACAGTGGAAAGTTTTCCAATCAGCATAAAGGTTGGAAACTTAGGTTGAACTCTTAGGAATTTTAGTTTCTATGATTTATTTGCATATCTTAACATTTTTTGTTTACAACCGTAGTTGGGGTCAGTTCTGACAATCTTGTGCTCTAGTGTGCTATGGTGCATGCATAAAGTAAGTAAGTAACCTTAGTTTTGAACTTGATTGTGTTGATCTTTTGTGCCACTTCGATGCAGGTAAAAGGAGGCAAGGGTCCATTCATATGTTTCGTCTTAGGTAATAACCGTGTTCTACTTACTGGCACGATAAAGGATCTGGATAAATGCTTGTAGGCTGGTATCATGCAAAATTACTCTGATGTCCTTACAATTCCATAAATTCAAACATACTTAAGAAATTCTCATTCCTATATGGAACTCAAGTAGAGCTTAAAGGAATTATTTTCAAGGGTGTATTGATGTAGATAACGTGTTCTTTGGTTTTTTGTTCCTGAGCTTGTTTGCATCTTCCATAGATGATAATCAGTTTTCAAGACTAAATAGTTTTGAAGAATATTAAATACATGTAGTAACCTTAAAAGGGTTAGAACTATGCATGTTCCTGGCAATCTTCCTTAGGTATTGCTTGCGAAGGTGTCTTGTGATGCATATATGTGTTAGCTTTGTATTGCTTATGTATGATAGAATTTGCTTCCCATACTCTCAGGTGGCCCTGGTAGTGGAAAAGGTACGCAATGTGCAAAAATTGTGAAGAATTACGGATTGACGCATCTAAGTGCGGGAGAGTTATTAAGGAGAGAACTAGCTTCTAACAGTGAATATGGGTAATAATGTCTCATGCTCATCATTAAAAATTGTTCAGTTCCACTTACCTTCAAAACTGTTGCATCCCTTGATGATTGGAACTGGATTTCAGCACCACAATTCTCAACACAATTAAAGAAGGAAAAATTGTCCCTTCAGAAGTAACAGTCAGCCTGATCCAAAAGGAGATGGAATCAAGTGATAGCAAAAAATTTCTAATTGATGGTTTTCCCCGAAGTGAGGAGAATCGTGCAGCATTTGAACGGATTGTGAGTATTCCTCCTTCTCGCCTCATTTGTGAAATTGGTTAAAGAAACCTACGCAGATTTGTTTAAATGATTCGCATATCTAACACCTATCTTGGTGTGAATTTAAGGTTATTAAATTTTGCTTAGCCCTTTCAAGATCAATGAATCTCTTAGCAAAGTTGTGAGAAACAACAACAGAGAGAAAACTGTAAAGATTGTGCTGATATAGAGATTTGAAGCAGTAGTAAATCTTGTCCAAAAAAACACAGAATAGAACAGTTAAAAATCCATTATTGGATTTGGACCATTTGATTTTTATTCCTTTTTTATGATTTTTTTCTTGAAATTAAATATTCTTGATTCTGACATAGATGGGAGCAGAACCAGATATTGTTCTTTTCTTCGATTGCCCTGAAGAAGAGATGGTGAATCGAGTGCTGAACCGCAATGAGGTGCTTGTGGTTAATTATTTTGTTTTTCAATATAGTAAAATCGTGTTTGAACCATTATTAAAATGAGACGATGCCCAATTCCAGGGTCGAGTTGATGATAACATTGACACAGTCCGGAAACGTCTCCAAGTGTTTAAAGCATTGAATCTTCCTGTTATCAATTACTATGCAAGGAGGGGAAAGCTTTATACGGTAATTTTTTTCTTTTAAACTAACCTTGCACCCTAGGGGTTATTTTTTTACCTTAATATTAATATTGTAGTTGAATGTCACAGCTTCTGAATTTTCTTTGTTAAGGAATTTAATAGAATCTGAAAATAGATAACTCCATTTGAGGATTTGTGTTCACTTATTTTTATAGTAGATTGATTGAGAAATACTCAGTTGTTGTAACAGAAGGTTTTGCATACAGATCAATGCAGTGGGAACAGTAGATGAAATTTTTGAACAAGTTCGTGCAGTTTTTGCTGCACTCAAGGTAATTTTCTTTCTGTTAATTTTTAAATTTCTGTGCTCTTTGTCATTTGGCTTCCATTTTAAACTTTCTTCTTGTAACTGAAATGGAGTACTATGTTATTTGACTATATTAATAGTTAATTGATGATATCACAATTTTTTAAGCAACACCTACTAAGTCATCTTGCACTTTATGTTTCTCACATTATTTTCTTTCATTCATTTTACTTATAATGATACGTGCACATGGTTAGTAGACATTTTTAAAGGTCATTGATTAGAGTTGGTTTGGTGCTGCAGCTGGTGACAGAATGATATTATATGAACAAAGAGTTGCACAAAACATGGAATATTCTTGGCATTGAGTAGAGTTGGTCTTGTTCTGCACCTAGTACTTCATGGGCAGATGGAAGTTGCCGTGTCTTTTTGATACGATCACATGATTAATTGGATAATGACAGCCTTCACTAGGACTGGATATTCCTGGCATGGAATCTGAGATGCTGCGGAGGCCAGCATTTACCACACCAGGGGATGACAATTTCTTTGCCTCTGTTCAAGCACTTTGTTTCTGAAAGTAGACTAGTGCACTGTTGAAGTTCAACAACCGTTCTTTCAAGGTGAAGAAAAAGGAAAAACTCATGGTGTTTGAGCTGTATCATTCAGTCAATGACTCTGAATATTCAATTATATTCTTTGCAATTTCGTTTTCGGTCATTTACATTACAATCTGTGACTGTAAATTTGTGACAATGGTTTTGGCAGCTAGTGTCATCAGAGCAAACATCAGCCGATCCAGTATTGAATCACCGTCATATTCAACTTCCCTTTGACTTGATGGATCTTTAGCTCGAAATGTTTTATGAATGTTCCGAAATGATATTGTCCATAGATTTTGCAACAGATGTTGTTAAGTGGATGTGAAGATCTTGAAAGTGAATAGATGTGTGGCCTAACTTCAGCAAATATTCAGTAATGAAGATGTATATAGTCATATGTAATGCACGCTATATATAAATAAATTATTTATTTTATGTAACCGAGTTTGACAAATAAATAATAACATATTTGGTACGCGTTCTCATAATGCCAATTCCCTCTCATTTGGCCCTCACCAATCTCAAGTCTAGAAATGGTGATAATTCTTTATCCACCAAGCAGCTTCCACACTTCTCCGGTCGTCATCCACTGCGGTTCCAAAAGCAAGAGAAGTAGGAAACAGAGACGACAAAAACAACAACAAAAAATTTCTCGAAACAGAATCACCACTTTCTCCTCTTATCCAAAATCATCCCCAACCCCACTTCTAACTAATCAAAAAGCTTTCCCCAAAACTAAACTCCAAGCCTTAGACTCCATCATTCAAGACCTCGAATCCTCTGTTCAAAACGGCATCACTATCCAAACTGAAACCTTCGCTTCTCTTCTTGAGACGTGTTACCAATTAAAAGCCGTAGAACATGGAATTAAGCTTCATCGTTTGATACCCAAAAATCTTTTACGCAAAAATAAGGGCATTTCGTCAAAATTGCTGAGGTTATATGCAACGTTTGGCCTTATCGATGAAGCGCACCAAGTTTTTGATCAAATGTCTAATCGAACAGCGTTTGCGTTTCCTTGGAATTCGCTTATATCAGGATATGCTGAATTGGGTGAGTATGAAGATGCCATAGCGCTTTACTTCCAAATGGAGGAAGAAGGCGTTGAACCGGACCAGTTCACATTCACTCGCGTGTTGAAAGCTTGTGCTGGACTTGGGTTAATTCGGGTCGGTGAGAAGGTTCACCTTGATGCGGTGCGTTTTGGGTTTGGTTTCGATGGTTTTGTGCTTAATGCTCTTGTCGATATGTACGCAAAATGTGGTGACATTGTTAAGGCTAGAAGGGTTTTCGATAGGATTGGTAAAAAGGACTTGATTTCTTATAATTCAATGTTGACAGGTTACATTCGTCACGGGCTTTTAGTGGAAGGGTTCGATATTTTTCGTGGGATGATTCAAAATGGATTTGATCCTGATCCTGTGGCTATATCAGCAATTCTTGCTCATGCATCGTTTTTAAGAATTGGTGTTCAAGTTCACGGGTGGGTCCTTAGGCGTGGAGTTGAGTGGGACTTGTGCATTGCTAATTCTTTGATTGTAGTTCACTCCAAGGACGGGAAGTTGGACCAAGCATGTTGGTTGTTCGATCACATGCCTCAAAAAGATGTTGTGTCGTGGAATTCTATAATTCATGCTCATTCAAAGGACCATGAAGCGTTAATTTATTTTGAACAGATGGAAAGGGATGGGGTTTTACCTGATCATATAACGTTTGTGTCGTTGCTATCGGCTTGTGCTCATTTAGGATCGGTGAAAGATGGGGAGAGGTTATTTTCTGTTATGGTAGAGAAGTATGAAATTAGCCCTCGAGTCGAACACTATGCTTGCATGGTGAATCTTTATGGAAGAGCAGGGTTGATTGATGAGGCTTATGCGATGATAGTAGAAAAGATGGAGTTTGAGGCTAGTCCAGTCGTGTGGGGTGCACTATTATATGCTTGCTACCTTCATGGAAACGTATGTATCGGGGAGACCGCTGCGCAAAAGCTTTTTGAGTTGGAGCCTGATAATGAGCATAATTTCGAACTTTTGATCAAGATCTATGGTAATGCAGGGAGGTTGGATGACGTAGAGAGAGTAGAAAGAATGTTGGTGGACAGAGGATTGGAGTTTTAACGTAGTAATGCATATTTAGTTATGGGTGCTTAAGGTCTTTTTGTGAGAGATGATTCGAGGAGCGCCAAGATACAACTTCTTTTTGAGCATGAAGAAAGTGGTAAAAGTTGAACTTTTTGAAAGACTCCCCTAATGGAGTAGATATTTAGTGTAAACGCTACATCTTTCTTCCAAAATTGGATATGATCATGTCATTCATTCAATTCTTGATGATATCCAGTCTTCGGAATCTCATCTAAGCTTCTGATGACAGCAAGAGTTATTTTGTATTGAATTTTATAGTAATAAACATTGCATGAAGTTTGGGATTTCCCCGCCTTTTTCAGCTTATTAAAATAATTTGTCCTATATTTTGTGACGAACAGGTAGAAAAGGACATTTTGATTACTCAGAACAGTCCTAATTGTGGTTCGCGTCAACTGCTGAAAAGTGCATGGTACAACGTATTGAACAGAGCTACCATGTTTAACGCATGAACATAATAACACAATTACATAAGACCGTCAGAGTAATGCAGCCACAAGCAAGCAGCTGGAATTACAAAAATTTGTGCACTTCAAATAATTAAGATGAGTACGCCCCCAGAAGCTTGGTTGGAACTTGGTTGCTTTTATTTGACTTATCACCCAGTTGGAATATTGGGAGAGCCGTAGAGGTAGGTGTTTAAAATTTAACAAAAGAAAGAAGAACCAATAATCCTATTGCCATCGAAGTAGCCATAGCTAGTGCGCGAACAGATCATTCTATATTTATCTACGCCATAATACAGTTTAAATAAGGCACTTACCTAAGCCGAAAGGGTTACTAATTTGAGAATTAGTTAATGAATATAAAATGACCTTGTATGTAGTAATGTGCCAATACTTGAATCCAATTCCACTCTCCTCCCATTTTCATTTTCTTTTCTATCTCCTTTCCTTTCTTCACCTGATCGTATTGATTCAGATTTCTCTAAAAAATGAAGGCTAAATTAAAAAAACAAATGCAACCTATTAAAATTTAAACACAAAGCTCAGATGTCTTGCGCAATTGGATTGATTAGCAATCACTTGAGCACGCAGGGGTTGGAAAGTCCTTCAAACTTGAATAATTCTTTTGAAATTCATTTAGTGATAATATCTCATTTTCTCTCTGCGGGGTCCAGAACACACGCAATCCCTGCATGAATAAAACCAATAGAGGGGCGTTAGAATCAAACCAAAAATGAAAATAAAAAATTTACAAGTCAAGATTGAGAAAGAAGATCGTTATTAACTTGTATCTCGCTATTAAAACCAATGTGCCAAATATCATCTAAGGCCTTCTTTACATCTTCTCCATCAAGGATGGTCGGAAGATGCGATTCATATGACATTTTATTGGCAGCCATCAAAATTGTCACCTGAGATTGACAATAAAATATACCAAAATAAGGATACATATATAAAAGCAAACCGATAATTGATTAAGCATTTGAAGTAGTTAAGAGTGTGCGCGTAAATTTAGAATGCTTACCACCATATAAGTATTACTGACTTGATGATGATTGGCTTCCTTGCTAATGAAGCCTTCCCTAGTCCTATTGTTTATATTAACAAGCGTCTCTTCACTAAACTTCATCCGTTCTTGTGTTGAAAGTCGATTGAAGTAAATCCTTGCTTCTTTCTGGTTGGACGTCATCACAGCCTACAGGAGTAATCAAATGCTTGAGATAGTAGATACAAAATCTAATCGACTAAAATATACCAGTCTTGCAACAGTCATTTGAAAACACCAATTGTGCATTTACGTAATGCATGAAACATAAATCAAGTATGTAATGTACGTGTGTGCGTGTATGCATCACCATTCAATAGCTTACCGACGAATAACCCGAGATCCAATGCTTTTCATGTCGTAGCAAAGAAGTTATCGTCTCTACAGTGAAAAGCAAATAAAATAAGCTTCATGGTACTCTCTACTAAAAAGAAAATAGAGAGTAAAATTAAAAAAAAAAAGAAAAAAATAAATCCTGATAGGTTGAAATTGTAATACATAAATGATTAACATTTAATTAAATGGATGACACCCACCAAGGGCGTAGTTGGGTTGGTTGCAGTGCAACCTCTACCAAAATTCGGGTTCGATTTTTGGAATAGTAAAGGCGTAAAAAATGTATTTGGGCTTGGCCACCCCTTTACCTCCTTTAAAAAAAAAATGGATGACATTGAAACCCTAATAAATATTTGTTTGTAAAAAGACAATGCTAACCCATCTAATTCCTCCATCGAATTTGGCCTGAAACTTCCATTCATCCCAATAATGACCGATTTGATTTAGCTGTATAGTAATTCTCAGAACACAACCTTTAAAGGACACGATAAACACACCGATGGAGACACATAACCAAACTTACCGTAAACAAATTGAATTCAGAGTCCCTTAGAATGTCAAACCTAATTATTAAGTCCAGATTAGCATATAGATAAAGAATTGTGGAATTTTGCATCCAATTTTTCCATTAATTGAGTTCATAGGTACTTTCAAGAGAATCTCTTACAAATTTACACCTAGCTAGAACTTTTCCTGAAAAATCAAATAATGTTGTAAATTGTTTGTTAACGATTGGAGCAAATCTTGGTAACTAATAAAAAAAAAGATGCCTAGCAATAAAAATAGTATATCTGTAAACTAGTTAACATGTCACTTAATCAAAAATCATTCTAGCAAATCCATGATTTTACGAATGCCGTAGAGAACATGTGCAAATTGTTGGAAGAAGCTAAAAATTAAGCTTTACGTACCGTCTAACATAAGTCTCCAACCATCTGAGGTAGATGAATTTCTAGTTTTTGCAATTCTATTAAGTGTCTTCTGAAGACTCTGTCCATTGACAAACAGCCCCACCTAATTAAGGAAAACAAAAACAATTAATGTTTTTTCATCAAACAACATTGGTTGAGCATACTAAGTACAGTTATATTAATTTAGTAATTTATACCTGAAGCATGGCAACTTTTGTTCGTCTCTGCAAAGAGTCATATCGAATCCGATAGAAGAAGACAAGAAATATTGTGAAGAAAAATACTAGTGTCATGACATCTTCCGTCTTACTAGGAACGTCAAAAGGGTATTCACGCCTGTAGTAAGAATTCATTCTGTATGATGATGATGATGATGTGTCGGACGACGACAATGAAAACGAATCTCCACCCATCCCACCGCCCGACAATGCAAATGCCGATTGACGACCATACATCGTTATATGCAACAAAGAAGTCATCACCACCACCATTACTACTACAGGAATCTTCGTCAGCCACTTTATGACAAATTTCAGGATAGGGTTAAAACTTACTATATTTTCTTGCTTTGCTTTGAAATTGTAATAATGGACTGCAATATCTTTTCTGCCAGCGGTATTACTAGGAGTTCGAGTCAGAGATCTGCTTTTTGCTTTAACGGCGGTTCCTAACTTATGATTAGACCTTGCCCAAATATCATCAGCACATCTGATTCTGACGCTACTCCTACAAAATTTGCCATCAAAGCTTTGTCTCCACTTTGATGATAACAACGGATTCGCTTTCGCGTTCGCTTTCAGTAGCGAAGAAACTGCCATGAATAAACAATTTCTACGGAGTTGGCTGATCTTTTTAGGGTTATAATATGAGATGAACAACAAGATGCCGTAATAATCTATTAATATTAAAGTGGGAGTCCGGACTTATTTTGGTGTTGGGGTGGGCTTACAAACCGGGTTTCGTTATTGGAGTCCTTTTAATTGAAATAAATTTACAAAGATTGGCACCCCTTATCAAACTCATAAAACGTTATTTTCTGCTATTATATTTAAGGACAAATGTAAATCTACTATAGTTTTTCTCTCTCCAAAGTTTACATACCCCACACCTGGCCTGTATAAATTCAATTTTTCATTGTTTAAGATTCCTAGGCATTCATCGTCAATCCTATTTCAAAGGCCAGTGAATTGTTCAAGTCTCAGGCATCTAGAAAATCAAAATAAAGAGTTATATAGACAACAATTTGTTGTTTGAAAAACCTCATGATTGTCCAATTGCTTAGCAAAAATCAATAAGTGGGACTAAAAGAATTTATCAAGTAGCAAAATTGTAAGAGAAGAAAAACTCAAGATATGAATGGGAAATTGCGTGAATGACAGGACCAAAAGCATGACATGAATATAGGCAGTAGAAATATTGCCGATGTTTACTATTGGGTGTTGAACAAAAAGAAGATCAAATTTAGAAGAAGGGTAGTTTTGGAAATTTTCAACGTTGCTTAATAATGGGGTGTACTTATAATTGGGGGTTTTAATACTTAGAAGGATATTAGAGGTCTCGGACTTCTAGTTAAGAAGGATGGAAAGTATTTCCCATGGGTTTGCATGAAGTAGGGATGAGATAAATTTGACTCTTATTATCGCTATAATGTACATCTCACTTGACTCCTATTGTAGGATATATCAAGAGATTGCATGTACAAAATAAATTTGCGGCTAGTTGAGCTGGGCCAAAATATACATTTGGAGAATGAATTTAAATACATTAAGAAACAAACACTTGCAAATTACATTATATATACACAATTTTATTATTTAAAAAAGCTTATCATCACACAATTTTTATCACTCACTCTAAAATTCTTTTAAATTAGTTTTCAAACAAAAAAAATTCATTTCAAATTAGATTTTAAAAAATAGAAATAGTTTATATGATGGTGTAAATAGTTCAGAAAAAGAAAATTTAAATGGGTTTAATTTAGTAGCGGACTTCCATGGGGCCTTGACCGGGTTGTAGTTCGGCCTAGCTACCAAAAAATTCATTACAGTTTTAATATTTTTATGATGCTTTATAAAAATAGATTTTTTTTTAATTTTTTCTCATGTATGTCCCTAAATCATTTTCTAATAAGATAACTCAAATATTATTTTATATTTAAAACTACTCTTGCATTGAGACTTTTAAAATTTAATATGAAAGAGTAATTTATCATTTTAATTGGAGCTAATGATATATATACATACACACCGTGTGTAGGTATATATATTTTGGGTCCCTTTATGATGCCTTAATTTTTTTCCGGCAACAACAGAGTGAGAAATATATACCGTTAGATCCAATCAACGGTTAATATTATTTTTATTAATGAAATATTTGAATTATTTTAAAATTCTGTTAACTGGTTAACAAACCTAATAAATAGGTAATTTTGAATTTAAAATTATAAAGAAATGGAGATATAGTAAAATACAATCTCTCTCTTTATATCTCACGTTCATGTATTTACAATTGGATTCTTTAAGACTATCTCTATTTCCCAATAATTAGATGAAAGAGATTTGATAAGTTGTTCTTAACAAATATTGCGATAAGTTGTTCTTGAATTGATTTTATCGTTTTGGTCGTATTTTCGAACTAGATTTTTTTTAATAGCGTAACAGTCGTATTTTTATTGTATTGTCAATTTATTGCCTTGAGTATTTGTAGCCATGGTCTAAGGCCTGTCCTACACTGCCTAAAATCATTCTTTAATGTGCCTAAAGGCACCAGGCAGCTTAAAGGCTTGTGTGGTTCACAAAGATTGCCAGCCATACAGAAGAAAGTCAAAGGGGAGAGCAACCATGAGGCAAGGTGCACTTAAGGTAAGGTACCGAATCTGGTGTGAGGCTTTGGAAACTCTTTCATGATGTTTTCTTTTTTATATCTTTTGGCAATGAAAAATTAGTTGGTCGGCCATGTTGAAATTATGCTTTAGGTTGGATTTTTTTCAAGTTTCATGATGTATAGATAAACAAAATATTTAGAGTTCCATTTTTATGCCATCTGCAATCCCTTTAATTATTTAGCTTCCTAACTTTTTAATTTAGGATTTTATTGTTGGCTTATTGTTATATATATATATATATATAGTCTGTGTTTACATATATAATGACACCAGCATTTTTGTTGTTTTATTGTCACCAGAGAGAGATCATAATAATCTTGTTGATAATAGACATTATTTTAAGCATAAATATTATATTTGGTTGTAGATTATGTGATTATGCTATTAGAATGTTAAAAAGCATGCAGGATTAATTAATCCACAAGGCAACTGTAACACCTGTGGGTGGGGGGGTGTTTAAAGCTAGTAAAAGGGGGAAAATATAAAAGGGGGAGTTGATAAAACTGAAGATAGGAATAGAGAGAGAGAGACAGAGAGAGCTGAAGCCGTTTGACCCGACCCGGAAACGCGACCCGACCCGCGAGCACGACCCGACCGTAACTTCCATTTCCGGCCACCTCACCGGCCGAGCAAGGTACCAAACGAAAGCTTGAAAGCTGGCTGTTATATCCCTACCGTCCTTGTTGCCAGAAACCGACTGGAACGCCGCCGTTTGAAGCTCGAAAGGCCGCGGCTCCACCTATCATCATCGCCGTCGATCTAGTCGGATTTGAGCCGCGCCACCGCTTGGATCTTGTTCCTCACATCACCAGCATCATTTTCCAACCGACCACGACCACCGGGGTCGCCGTTTTGGCCGCAAACGACCGCCGGAAAACTCACGGCTTCAGAAGCTCGATCCTCCGCCGCCGTCGCCCCGCGTGGGAGGCCACCACCGCCACCGTTGGACTCAGCGTGGCCAGAACTTTCAGTCTTGAGCTTCCCGTCGCTGCCGGTTGAATTCCGGTGACCTTTGACTGGCAAGGGCATTTCGGTAATTTCACTTTTTTTGGGGCAATTTTGTAATTTCAGATTCTGTGGGTATTTTTGTAATTGCTGAAATTGAGGATAAGTTGGTAATTTAAATTGTTGAGGTTAAGTTGGTAAATTATGATTTTATGGGTATTTCGGTAATATTGAATCCAAGGGTATTTTGGTAATTTTACCCTCCCGAGGGTAATTTCGTAATTTCTGATATTATGGTTATTTTTGTAATCCGAATTGAGGGAAGCTTGGTAATTTAGGATATTGTGGATAATTTAGTGAGAATCGACGTTGGGGACATTTTAGTAATTTTGGCATGTAAGGGTATTTTAGTAATTTTATGCATTCGAGAATAGTTTATGCGGATAGAGATTCGTTTCTAGATTTATGGAGTAAAATTAGTCGTATTTATATTTACGGAAAAATGATTTTTGTTGTTTATTTGATTAGGAGGACCCGCGAACGAGAATCAACCAGCGGACGTTGTTGATACCGAGTCCGGGCATCGTCACTGTGAGTGGAATATACCAAACCTATTTTCATAGTGATTATGATAGTAAAACATGTTTGCGAAATAAGAATTTTGAATATTCGGATTTAATGATTTTCTCGAAATGGAATTTATATATGCATTGATGTTATATTAAAATGTTTAGTCAATAATTTTCCGTTATCGACTTTAAATGGAATATGATAATATTTTAAAGACGAGAAAAGTAGATTTCGATGTGATATGATTTATTATCATTTTTGGAATAAATGCATAATATTAGAATTGAGCGGATTTGAGATATATTGAATAAATGAAAATGAGATTTCAGATGTGATTATATGTTTATGTACATGAGTATAAGATATTGTTTAAAAAGCATTAGACAGTACCCATTCCCTCCAGATACAATGATGTTGATGATACTGATGATATGAGATGAGAGGCTTTTGGGGCCCGTCTGAACACACATAGAGGCTTTGGGCCGTGTGTTTGGGCGCTTTTGCCTTTTGGGGGCTTATGCATGCAGTGTGATGATTACAGTGATACAGATATTGAGATACAGATGATGAGATATGAGATGGTATTTCCCTGTCTATCCGTTGTAGCTCCGGGGCATGATGGTTCCCTGATTGCCCGTCCGTTGAGGTCTGATATGAGATTATTCCCCTGGGTACTTGTTTAGTGATGATTTTCATATTTGTGTATTATATACGATATTGTGATATGATTTCCATGATTATTTAGTACGATATTAAATATATGTTTTTATTGGTTAGAAGTATGATTTAAATGTTAAATGAATTATTACTGTTTTCTCGCATATGATTCGATGAAATCGTGTTTGGAAATAATATGATTATTTATGTTTAAGTAAGAATTATTTCTAAAAACTACTATCCACTCACTGACTTTTACTGAGTTTTATACTCACCTCGTTTTTATTATATTTTTTCCCCCTCACCAGGAGGTTGCAGGTACACCATACCGACCCAGCGACTGTAGATATATTTTGAGTCTTGGCCACATGATGGTGCTAAAGACATAGATGATTTTTGTTAGGTTGCTATGGTTATCTTGTTCTTTTGGGATTGTATAATATTGTTATACTATTCCTTTGGGATTAAGAATTTATTGAGGATGTTGATTACTGGAGTTTGTTGTATAATGTATTATTTTGGGAGTGTATACTTTACATATTTGCAGATTGGGATTGTTACATTTACAAAGGAGACTCTGCCGAATTTTTGGTAGAATCTTTAATAATTAGCTTATTATCGATTCGATTAAACGGGGTTAGATAGACTCATCCTCGGGGTGCGGGAAGGGTCGTTTCAGCAACTAGGCAAGTGGATGTATATCTGTTTGATGATGGATTGGTTTTGACAAATTCATTTGTCTTATTTGAAAAATTTCTTATTCTTCTTAGTTGTTAGAATAATACTGGAAAAGAAATAACTAAGAATATTGAAAATTCTCAAGAAAATTATCCATTTGAAAGCATAAATTTAGGGCATGAATATGACATTAATGAACTTAATTTGAAGTAAGTTTATTAGCATTATCTAGATGATCATCTATGGGGCTTATAATAAAGTTAAGGATTCTTAAAACTGATAGTATTTATTACAGCCAGAATAAAGTCAACTAATTACATATGCGAGAGAAATAATTAAGTAGTTAAGTTGTAATTAATTAATCACAAACAATGGCTTGTGTGCATTTTAGATTGAAGCCGTTGTAGGGAAGTTCAATTCACTTAATCACATATGATCAAAACCGCAAGTTCTGGTGTCATTTTTTTGGGGTTCTATTGATAACATGGAAAGGAACTAATTACTACAGCTGAAGCATGCAAAACAAGATTAGAAGCATAGGCTTTTTGGATCTGAAGGGGCAATTTTTTTTTTTCAAGTTTGTTAGTTGTTCTTTTGTGAAGACTTGAAGATTCCATATGCAGACTAATAATTTTGTCTCTCTTAGGATTTATGCTGTGGGAATGAGCTTTCTCTCTTTTAATTCTCTGTCATTTTCTAAATGCAGTGGGAATGAGGTTTCTCTCTTTTAATTCTCTGTCATTTTCTAAATGCAGTGGGAATGAGGTTTCTCTCTTTTAATTCTCTGTCATTTTCTAAATGAAGGCAACATGAGAAAGTTCAGTCTTTCAAAGTCTCAACATTTAGAATTTGGCCATGTCTAGTTGTCTACCTTGCATCTATTGGAGTGTTACATCGCCAAGACATTTTTCTGTTACACTTTACAAATTTTTATTATTTTGATGAGGGAATTCAGCTGACTATTAATATCTAACTATTGAATTTTAAATGTTGGTCCATAAATTCCAAAATTAAAGACAAGCCCATTATGAAAATATAGAAGTTAAAATCTTCAGTTTTGTTTATTGATATTTTATTTTTTAGTATCATAATTTTATAGAAAAGATGATGCAGAGCTCCATAAAAGTGTGAAAACAAACGGGGAGGTAAAGCAAACTTTTGAATTTGCAACCATGAGAAGGAATTGACAAAGCTTAATGAAAAAATTGATGGGATGACATTTAATCTTGTCTTTATCGTCTGTATGAAGTTGGTGAACTGAAGAGGAACAATTTAGATACTTATGCATTGGTACAAAAAATGTATAGTGTAGTTGAAGAACTTGAACATAGTATAACTCATATGCAATCACACCTATGGAAGGAAAAGATGAACTCTTTTGGTAAAGATGTTCAAAATAGCAAAAATGAATCAAGTGGTCAAAATTTCATGGGAAAGGCAGATGATTTTGGGGTGAAGATCGCAGAGACTAAAGAGAAGATTGAAGATGCATGTAATGAAAATTTTTCATTGAAAAACTTATTTGCATATAAGAAACTAAATCAAAACCAAATCTTCCACAATGTTGTTAAAAAGGTGTGATAATCAAATATTATTTTACATTTTTTTCAAAAATTATTTGTAGTAGCACATTCATTAAATAAAAAATATATAAAATTCATGTTCTTATGTATGTAGGATAAAGCCATGGATGCGGTTGATTTTGTGGATTTGGTATCATTGGTCGAAGCAGATACAATTGAGGGTAAAAAGGTGCGTCCTCGAAAGCCCAGTCATTACAAAAAATCTCCTTATGAAAATTTCACCAAAAAAAGAGGTTGCCGCAACGAGGAGTTCGGTTTATCCAAACATGGCGCTTCTTTTTCGGAGGAAGAATGGTATATTTTATAGTATATTTTTTGTGAACAACTAAATAAAAGGTATGGAAGTATTTAAATATAATCATATTTTATATGTTTGTATTTTGATGTTCTTATTTTTTTTAATTTATTATTAATTTGAGTGTATAATTTATGTAGAGAAAAAATTGTAATGACAAAGTGACATATTATTACTCGCTTCTTAATGTCTTCTTTAGCTCCTAATGTTTGGATATTTGATGAGGTACACAATATGTGTGTGTGTGGAAAATATTCAGAGCGTAGTAAGATTATATGTACTTAATTTATAATTTATTTTTCACTTGGTAGTGCATGTTTCAATAATGATATTGTCATTATTTTATTCATAGATCATAAGTTACTACTCTGAGTACTTAACTAGAAAGGAGAGTTTGAAACAAGATCATGAGACTTGAAATTGGTTTTTACTAACTCTTTTTGTAGTATGTTATATATTTTTGTTGTTAAAAATGTATAATAGGTTTTTACCAAAAATTTATATTTTTTTTAAAAGTTATATCTCACCATATTCATATAATTATTAATTTATGAATTTTGCAGCAAATAATAGCGAATGTGTCAGGTGTCTCAACCATCTATAGATCAGAGATTTGAATTTTGGTTTGTAAGCATAACATTTGTGAATTTTACATGGGTGCACTCAAAAATTGTGAAAAGGTTAGGAATATTATTAGATGTTCAAAAAGAAAAAAGTTATTTACTCAAATATCATATGTTTTATTATTATCATTTGAGGTATGTAATGACTGGTACAAAATTTGTGCATTGTTCCATAGATATATGTTCCTCTGTATGATGGGCTTGCAAAACATTGGTATCTTGCTATAATTAATATAAAAGATAAGACCGCTGAGATTTGGTATTCTTTGCCTACTTCTGAAATAGAACCAAATCATCGGCAGAAAATGGTTGAGCAAAATGTAAGTTCAAATTTGTGATTTGTTTATGAAATTACTAGATGCAGTATATAATAACTATCATTATTACTATTGTAGTTACATGCATTGGACCTGGTGTTGTTTCGTGATATAGCTTTTAACTTCCCTTCTGACTGGTATTTCGCTGACTTTGACATTTTGTATCTAAATAATGTACCAATTCAACGAAATGGAAATGATTGTGGCTTGTATGTGATGAAGTTCATGGAGACTCCATGTGAGATGTTATTCCCAACTTATAGGGTAAATTAGTCATATAATTTATATTTCTTAGTTTGTACAATACTTTAATCAATATTAAATTGTGTTATTAATTCTATTATATGCAGTATGGATCAGATGAAGAAAGATTACGTCTTGCGCTACTTCTTGTAAATGGTAATGCAAATGAAATAAGAGATAGTGTTATACAAAAAGCACTATCATTCCGCGGTCCCAAGACAAATGTTATTGCAACTAGTAAAGTTAGAACTAAAGTTGCTTCTAAAAAAAAAGTCTTTCAATTAATAAAGTTAGAATTATAATTGATACTAGAGAACATTTAAAGAAACCAGCAAGAAAATCCAATTGATTTGCCTAGCAGAGGTTTAATAGATTTGGTATTGGATGTAATTTGTATTTGGTCACCTTTAATTTTTTTTTGTACCCTTGAATTTAATTTTATATTCGATGTAAAGTTTTTATTTGGATTACTCTTTTTTTTTAGTTTTTAAGTTTCAAGTCTCTTTCAATATTTTGGAGAAAATATCTACTTTTAGTATTCCATGATGAACTCATATTTAGCAATAAAAGCAAGTATATAAATGTTAAGGCTTTTTTGGAATGACTTAAATATTTCAACAAAATCAACATCTTAAATTTGCTTCAGTAGTTGTCCAAAATTAAGAGTTTAGGACTTGGTATTATGCAACAATAGCATGTCAACAATTGGCATGTAGCACAAGATCCTAAAGTTGGCTTGTTTTGTTAGTGAAGAAACCAATAGAATATAAATGGTTGTTAGATTTCGGGGACAAAACTATGGTGCAATGGTTGCTTTCAGCCATTGGTCTCACCATAGCTGGATCCAATGGTTAAAAACAACTATAGTACCACAGTTGCACCATAACTAGATCCTAGATTTTGGTTGCATTTTAAGGGACCACTTAATTAAACCACACACATCCCCTTTGAGAAGCGGTTAGGTGGAATTTGCTCTCAGAATGACAAAAGAATATTAGTATAGAGATAAAAGAAACAACTAAGCTTTTGATAGAGACATTAACCCTGTTTAATTGGACCTTTGTGGACCAAATTAAGTTGGCGTTAGCAACTTTTATGCTTTTAAGTAATCAACAGAACTTGCATGCACCATTGAACACTCGTGTACTACTGGAATAATGATTTCTTTCTTAACAATAAACCTTATTTATAGCTTGCTGTTTAAATTTTTTTTTTTAAATCAAACTCACATGGGCTAATTAATAAAGTCATTCTGGAACAATTAGTGTATCTTTATGTAATCTTTCGGCACAATTTTTTACAATGAGGATAGCTCTTTATATCTAACATATTCTAATTATTTCATACTCCAGTTTATTAGGAGAAGAGTATATAGTATGTCATCAAGTTTTTCAATTAGGTACAGATTCATGATGTCCACATTAACAAGCTATATATTCTTCAATTATTTAAAAATTCAAAATTTACTGCAAAATAAACTTAAATTACCAATTAAATTATGATGTAAAATAGCAACATCTTACAGTGGCCTAATTCTACTATTTGTCCAACTTTGGTGTGAATTTTACTGGTGGTTACAAAATTGAGTAATTTCAGATCATCATGCAATGCAAGTTCGGAAAAATAAAAGCAAAATTATATAGAAAAAGCAATCCAGTTCAGAAAGAAATTCAAAATAATATTAGCAAGGCAGGAGAGAAAGCTGCAACAAAAGAGTAGACAATAATTCGTTGAACCACAGAAACCGAAATATGCGGCCTGATCATGTGACTTTCTCAAAAGCCAAAAACATATCCGAATCTAAGAAAGAAGAATTAAAGAAAAGAAAAAGAAAAATCAAAGGAAAGCAACAAAGCAATAGACATGGGATGAATAAAATGTTAAACATTGAATTAATTTAATATTCGGGGCTTTCATCTTCCGTTCCACAATGCATCCTATCCTCAGTCAGTCAAATCCTTAGCTTTATCTTCTTACTCTCATGAACTTCCTCTTGTGCAGAATCATCCAACTTTTTCAGCAAAAAATGAATGCTATGATTGCAGAATCATTTAAAGACATTATTATAGTGTTTAAAAGTTAAAAAACTATCAAAATAACATTTGATCAACAATCTCATGATCATCTAATTCTTGAATAGAGATTTTTCTGACTGAAAAAAAAAACTTTAGCTATTCTAAATTCATCATAAACTACTTATCTATTAATCTACAAAAAAAATTCATACTTTTCTTGCAATTTCTCCTCAACAACATCGTTATCTGAAGGTTTATTCTCCTGAACAAGTAAAAAAAAATGAACACACTTCATTAGCACTAAAACCGTACTTATATTCAGCAGCTTTATCAAAAAAAAAAAATTACTTGGCTATTTGCATAAATAATTGATTTACAAAATTAATATCAAATGAAGCATTTGATCTCAGTTCACGATCTGTAACATTCTTCCGCTTTTCATCACCTTCTTTTCCAACCTATATTATACCAAAAAAAAATTCTTTAATAAAAATAAATTTAGATAACAACCAAAATATTCAACATTTGTAAGAATCATGCTAATATAAATGTACCTTATTAAGTACTAGACATTTGCGTCTATTGTGTCCGGGTAATTTGTAGCACCCACATTTTTTCAATTTGACACTTTTATTAACTCTTACACTAGGAGCACCTTTCGTCTTCACACTTAATGGATCTTTTATAATAATGGCATTTCTCTTCTCATTGGACCATTTACATCTATTCTCTTCAAAATTTCCACTCAACTCTATCATCTCAAACTTGAGTTGAGTGATAAGACCCTTTAATTTCAAGTATCCAGCATCTGTCATCGAGGCATAGTAAAAAATCTTATTGAACTCGATACTTAGTGACCCATACCTAATCATTTTTAAAATATCCCTAGATTGATCATCCAATGACTTCGGTGGACATTCAACTACTTTTGCATTTTTGCTTCATCTTCTATTAAACAATGAATCAGGTATCTCATAAAGATGTAAGGACTTCATCACACGAAACAAATGACAACACAGAATTCCGGATTTAGTCAATTGGTACACTTGCCTATCCAGAACAGTCACGCATTTACACTCAAAATTCTAATCTTTTGGGTGGTACACAGTAGTCTACCTCTTATCTACTTGTCCGAATTTAGTCAATTGGTACACTTGCCTATCCAGAACAGTCAAGCAGGTTGACACCATGAATTGAGCTTCCTTGCGAATCTGATCACGAACTATGAAAAATAAATTTCGAGTGTAAATGCTCTCAGCATGCCTCTCTAAGCTTTCAAGATGGGTACTCATCAAAGAACTAGAATGCTTTGTTTTAAATGCCTGCTCCAATTCTTTGTATCTTGTGTGTGACAAGGCTCGATCAACTTGTCAAACATATTCTTGCAACTTTAACTTTTGTTGAAGAAATCCATTCATATATGCATCCATTCCCTCGCACCGTTGTGTAGTACGCATGTCAGCAAAGAAATGATCCCTTAAGAATGTTTCTGCTCATCTATGTTGTTTTGTATAAATTTTTTCACCCAATCATTATTTCATAAACCTTCTTGCTCCACCATATTCCACTGTAATTTATCAAACTCTTCAGGTGTAAGAAATTTAAAAATACACTTTGTAAATACTTTTATGAAATTAGGTTTATTACGTACATTAGATTGTGCATTTCTCTGTAGATGCCAAACACACAAACAATGTCGAGGTTCATAAATCACATTTATAATTGTCTTCCTTATTACTCAATCTTTATCAGTCACCACCGAAATAGGCTTTTTATTATTTATAGCAGAAAAAAATGTTTCCAACACCTATGTGTATGTGTCAATTGTCTCATCAACAAGTAATGCCCATTCAAAAAAACATGTTGCATAATGATTATTAACTCCCACTAACATGACTAATAGCTTACCATACTCATTTGTCTTGTACGTACTATCAAAAGTTAACACATCCCCGAAGTGGCGATAATCTAAACGAGCAATAAAATCAGCCCAAAATAAGTTTTGAAGTCTATTTTCCTCGTCTACAGTGTATTTACAGAAGAAATTCGGATCCATATCAGCTTTTCCTTTTAAGTATGCCAGTACAGATTCTGAATTTGTTTCAAGCATCATAGATCTATGTTCAACATCTAATGAATTATACAAATCCTCCGGTGTGAAGCCCACATTGTCATAACCCCAAACTTGATTTACTAAAAAGTCCATAATTTGACTAGTTTTAATACCAATAGTTTTCATCGCAGTAGCTTGAGCCAGGTCACAATCTTTAACTGATCGATAGGATCGAAGAAACTTAATCTCATAATCCATTGCCAACTCATGTGAGTGTTCAAGGATAAACTGATTAACAACCTAAATACCAAGCTTCTTATTCATTCTCACTCTGAAAGCAGCTGGAAATTTAACCCTCGTAACAGCCCTCGGTTCCCGAATTCTATCTTTCCTTTAACATACCTTTTAGCACGCTCACTTTCCCTATTACAAACCCAACATCTCGCATTGGTTCCACCATCATTATCATACCTTATATAACATTCTTACGAATGCTAAAGCCCAATACTTTTGAGTATTTACTATAAAAATTCTCAGCATCTATAAGTGTCTCAAGCTGACTTCCAATTACATCTTCACTAGTGAGTTGTTGTAAGTGCTTATAGAGCTGGCAAAATTTGACACGACACGAAGAAATGGGTATGAGTTGTTGAATTTAGCGTAATTATTAAATGGGTCAGGTCCGTCCGGATCGACACGATTTTTTTCGTGTTGGGTTAGGGTTAAAATTCTTGACCCATTTACCCGATCAATGACCCAATTATATTTTTTATTTTAAAATAATTTGCAGGTTCTTGTCATCAAAACTTAAATATGAGAGATGATTTTCTCTTTTCTCTTTAAAAGGATGAATATAAACACAATATTTTATTTATAAAATTTTAAATACATTTAGAGCTTCAATAGTGTAAATGTGTAAAATATCAGTTGACATGTATATTTTATGATTTTAATATATAATATTATTTACATATATATAATTAAAACCTCAATAGTGTAAATGTGTAATATTTTGGTAGATATGTATATTTTATAATATCGATAAATTATTTATGTATGTATGTATATACGTATGTATGACAATGTGTAAATATTTGATGTGACTTTTATTTAATATATAGATATTAAGCAGGTTATTGGGTAACCCGATTATTTTTCTGTATCGGGTTTGGGTCTCAATATTTTGACACGATTATTAAATGGGTCGGGTTTGGTTCGACCTAAATTTGACACGACACGAAACTTACACGATATGAACACGACCCGATGACCCGTTTTGCCAGCTCTAGGTGCTTACCATTAAAATAAATGAAACATGAGGAATCATCCACACTTGGCAGAATGGTTGCCTTAGCCGTTGAAGGAATGTCAAACTCTAGTTCTTTTGAATTTTGGTTGATAATTGCAAAAACAATATTGAACATTTTGATAACTGCAAAAAAAACTGTACTGATGTAGAATATATAATATTACATACTATATATTGTTGGAATACACAAATATGTCTAGTTATAGAGAAATTTTACATTATCCAGTTTCAACTTCTTTTTTAAAAGATATTTAGGATTTAGTAAACAAATCTAACAGTTATCCTTAAATGACACAAGGACAGAAGATTTCACTTAATTGTTATCAAATAGTGAAGAATAATTTGTCAGGATTTTAAATAATTTAACGGTTTTTTATTTGAAGTTTTCGACATGAAGATATGGCTTAAAGAATGCTGACTGCTCAGAATCATTGAAGCAACCAAGTCTATGATTATCAGCCGAATTTCATAATTTAACTGTATTGATTTAGAAAATATAAGATTGCATACTATATATGCTTGGATAGATAAATGTGTCTAGTTATGAAAGAAATTTATAGAATCAAATTTGGACTTCTCTTCTTAAAGATATTTATGATTTAGTACACAGAGGTCACAATTGTCTTGAAACTACAAAAGTCCTGAAGTTTCTAAATTAACTGATATCAATTACCAAGGAATAAAATTAAAAAATATATATCTCTAGAAATATTTATTTGTCAGGAGTTCAAATAACTTATGGTTTTCTATTTAAAGTTTTCTACATGAAGATATGCCTTAAAGATTATTGACTGCTCAGAATCATTAAAGCAACCAAGTCTCTGATTATTAGCTAAATTTCATCATTGAACTGCATTGATCTAGAATATATGATATTACATAATATATATGTTTGGATAGACAAATGTATCTAGCTATGGAAGAAATTTACAAAATCAAATTTGGACTTCTCTTCTTAAAGATATTAATGATTTAATGCACAAAGGTCACAACTGTCTTGAGAATACACAGGGCCATAGGTTTCTAAATTAACTAATATCAATTAACAAGGAATAAAATTACAAATTATATATCTCTAGAAATATTTATTTTTCAGGAGTTCAAATAATTTTACGCTTTCCTATTTAAAGTTTTCTACATGAAGATATGGCTTAAAGAATGCTGACTGCTCAGAATCACTAAAGCAACCAAGTCTCTGATTATCAGCCAAATTTCATGATTTAACTATAATTATATAGAACATATGACATTGCATAATATATATTTTTGGATAGATAAACATATCTAGTTATGGAAGAAATTCATGATTTAGTGCACAAATGTCAAAACTGTCTTGAAACTACATAGGGCTAGAAGTTTCTAAATTAACTGATATCAATGAACAAGGAATAAATTACAAACTATATATCTCTTGAAAGATTTATTTGTTAGGAGTTCAAATAATTTTACGATTTTCTATTTGAAGTTTTCTACATTAAGATATGACTTAAAGAATATTGATTGCTCAAAATCACTGAAGCAACTAAGTCCACAATTGTCAGCCAACATTTAAGATTTAACTATATTGATCTAGAATATATGAGATTGCATACTATATACGATTGGATAGATAAATGTATCTACTTTTGGAAGAACTTTACAGAATCAAATTCGGACTTCTCATCTTAGAGATATTCAGGATTTAGTGCACAAAGGTCACAACCGTCTTCAAAATACACAAGGCCATAAAGTTTTTAAGTAAATGATATCAATTCCTCAGGAGAAAAATTAGAAGCTATATACCACTGGAAAGCTCTATTTGTTAGAAGTTCAAATAATTTTACAATGTTCAATTTCAATTTTTCTACATTAAGATATGATTTAAACAATATAGACTGCTCAGAACCATTGAAACAACCAACTTAAACGATGTATTAGTTCTTTCTTTCAGCCTCTTTCTCCAAGAAGCATGACTGGCAAACATCATATTCTCAGTTTTCTTATGTTTCTACTTTTTTTTTTTTTTTGGTTTGGACAAATAATCGAACAATTGATTGATTTTAAAGTATTGATCATTACATGGTTACATTACCGAAATCTCCTCATAGCCATCTCTTTACTCAACAACAAAATAATCATAAACATCCTAAATATCAAATTACAAAGAACATATCCAATACTAACCTTGTTCATCAATATCCATCGTTTTCTTGTAGTGATAGCTCGCATATTTACCTTGAACATAAATTTTTTTCAAAATCGAAAAACTTGATTAATTGACAAAAAAACTCTCCTCAAATTTAGTCAGATTGATTGACCAAAAACTGCACTCAAATTTGATTCTTGATGAGATACTATTTGTTGTTTGCAAATATGAGTTTGAATTGTGTTTTGCAGGTAGGAACTTATTCTACCAATAGGCAAAGAGGTTAAAAAGTCGTATTTTCAAAACAAAACCGTCGGAATCATGTGGTTGGCTCAATTCTCACAAATTTCAGTGACCACCCCTATATTTTTAAATATTCTCGCAATTTTAATTGAATAAGATATTTTGTTTATTTCCACAAAATTCATAGGAATGTTTAAATACATTTTAAGTTTATTTTACTATGTACCCTATGCCATTCATTATTGGCTTTTCGTAATTTTATTAAGTTGTCATTTTAGGCCAAACATGAAAGGGTTTCAACATTTAATTAATTTGAAAACTCAGTGCGAAACTCAAAATTGTTAAAATATTACTTAAATCATATCTTTAATGTTATAAGATAATTCAATTATCATGTAATCAAACTAATTTCAAAATCTAATCGATCGGATATAGTCTGTACTGTTAGATTATTTTATTCTAATGCATGGCCATGGAATAGCCTTCAATTTCTCATGGTATATTTTATTGGTTTACTAGCTTATAAAACCATATGCAAATGTTGAAAATTTGACTACTATATGAAATATCACGTGATATATCTCATTTGACCTTAGATTAATGTATCAAATGCCCATAAAGGATGGTTTACTTCATCAATCTACGAATTAACTTTTATTAATATTTATATTTCACATATCAATTCATAATACATTACGGTAAATACGACTTTAATTTCCTACCTATCAATAAATAGGGATAAATAGAAGTACTGAATATGTGTGTATGCGTATTACTTCATATGTTTTAATAACTATAAGGAAAATCACCTTTACTAACTTTTTCCTATACCATTTTTATTATATTTTACCAATTGCCTTTTATAATACTATTTGTAAAAGAAAGCTAAAATTGACTACTCCAAAATGTCTTTATATTTTTTATTACATTTTACATTAAAGTTGTAGTACATTATAAACGCTAAGTTTAATTTTTAATAACATAACACCTTAATAAAATCAATGTCTTAAGTGCGATGTATGATATAGTACTTTAAATAGGCTACAAAATTAATAGGGAAAAGACTACCCACGCCTCTTAAATTTTATTTCAAAGGTCATACAAAACTCCTTAAATTAAAAAATATAATACATAAAATAAGATAAAATTTTATAAAATATTTTCAGTATTAAAAATTTTATTTTTAACATTATTATTTTCCATATTCTTTTATTATTAGTTTGTCATATTCTTTTACTAATATTAAAATCTATTTGACATACTAATAAAATTAAATAATCATACCTAACATTCACAATAATTTTTAAAATTTATATTATTTTTTACAATATCTTATTTAATTATGTCTATATTTATATCAATCTTAAAATCAATTTTGGATTAATAGATTTTGGATTAATCCATCGGGATAGACTAATAATAACTTAATATTAAATTTTTTTTATTGTACACGTTATTTTATCAATTATACTTATTGTAACATTTTATTTGAATCATATGATATTTATTTATTATTTTTATCCTATTGCTATATTTATATTTATTTAGATTGTTTTAGTCAAAATGTATAATAGTTATTTATAAAATTAAGAGGTTCTATGTGACCATTTATGAAACTAAGGGGATTTGTAGGATTATTTAAGTAAACCTTAGGGGTGTGAGTGGCTTTTTCCTAAATTAATAGTAACTTAAAATTAAAAAAAATAATATTTACTTGCAACTTGTAAGTTACCTGCTTTATTTTAATTAATTATCTAATTATCCATTATAATAAATGAATGATTCAGATTAAAATTCTTATATCTAAGGGTCCACACTAATCTTACTATCAATGCTGTAAAAATAAATATAGTATCATAGAGAAATCCATATATTTTACTCTTTTATATGTACAGACATTCACATAAACATATACAATAAATTTATAATTTAGCATAGAGTAATGAAAGATTTTGGGTTCACCCCGGTTAACTTCGTTTCTCTTGGCCAGTTTATGTAATTTAAGTTAAGATCATAATAAATATTCTATCATAGTGAATATTATCAATGAGCGGTTGCGCCAGTAGCACCACTCAAGCTTTTAAAGATCTTTGAGGGGCTGGGCTGGGCTCAGTCAATGTTTAATATCACTGCTAGAGATGGCCAACGGGCCGTACTGTGCCGGCCAAGGCCCATTAAAGGAAGTCCATGCATGCTCGTGCTCGTGCCGTGCCGCGCTCACTATTCATTCATGTCGTGCCGTGCCGTGCCAGCCGGGCAAACATGCCGTGCCCACACGTGCTTGTGCTCGTGCCCACTCGTACCGTGCCCACACGTGCCGTGCCATGGGTCGTGTTGTGCCGTGCTTAGGAAAAATAGCCCGCTAAGTTTTTTTTTCCTTTTTTATTTTTTTAAGAGCGCATGCCAAGTTGTTGTCTTATTTTTTTTAAGCTTATGTACTTTTTTTGGATCCATGTGCCTTTATTTAAATTTAATAGAATAAAAAATTCAAAACTCAAGTCCATATTCAATGATAATAAATTAATAATAATAAGATAATGTAATATTAGTTGATAAGTTTGACTCTATGGTATTAGAATTCTTTTTTAGTACTTAAAAACAACAATAATAATAATTTTTTATAAGGGTTAATTTAATTGTTAACTTGGAATTACGTAAAGTTATATATCATAATTTATAATAATATTAATACATATTTATAAAATCATGATATTTATAAATTTATTTATTAAAATCATGATATCAATTATTTATTTAATAAATTATAAACATAAATCAATTATAATTTTTTTGAAACTAAGAATTAAATAAATTTAAAAAACTTGAGCCAATAAAATATATTAAAAGATTCAATTTCAAGTTATTTATTAAATCATAAAATTTTAAGTTTATTTTCATTAGAAAATAAAACGTACTTATTGCGTGCTTTTTCACGTGCCGTGTTTTGGCCCATCTCTAATCGTGCCGTGCTTTTAAGGCCCACGTGCCTAAAATCTAAGCCCAGTACGGCCACATACGTGTTGTGCCTGTTCCTCGTGCTGTACGGACACATGTTGTTCCTTGTGCCGCCCGGCCCATTGGCCACCTCTAATCACTGCAGGGATTTTATTCATTTTTCAATACTTAGACCAGAAGTTTCCATTTTTTTTTTATATCACAATTATTACCAAAGGAAAATATGCTTTTCGAAGATAACTATTCATTTTACAAAAATTAATTAGTTCCGAATTAAATTAAAAAGAAAAAAACACCACACAAGAAGAACTAGGATTTAGAGATTGGGAACTATTAACCTTGTTAAATGGATTGATATCTCGGGGGAAATATATGCTTACAAGTTTTTCAAGATACAAATTTAAATATTGTGAGGGGGGGAAAAAAACTTCAACAAACATGGTGCAGTAATACAATCAATTCGTAAAAATATTCTGATTGGTTTTTAGGGGTTTACACATCAATTCCCACCTGGTCATCCTGCTCCTTGTATTTTAGAAAATAATTAAAACATCAATAATACCTTAAATGAATGGTTGATATCTACTTTTTTTATGTACAAACTAGAGGGTTCGAGCCTCTCCATAATTATGAGAGTAATGTTAGAAAGAAATTTTTACACACAAAAAGTAGAAAACTTTATTAAGTAATAATAAATTTTCTCCGTCTCATTTCTTTTTGAAAAATCATCGAAACTTTGAAAAAAGTTTCAGCAAAAATTTTTAAGTTGTGCTTTAGTAATTCGACTGATGGGTCGGAATGAAGAATTGGTCTAATGGGCTAGTCTTGGACTTCTCTTTAAGAAGCCCATGAAATTTTATTCTATTTTAACGTAAAATCTAATCGGTTCAAACTTTTTAAAATCATAGATACACACACAATAATTTATTTTTGTTATTTTTAGATCATATTGATGATACATGCAAAATCTCGCAAATACAAAAAACAAAAAAGTATGAATTCGTATAAAGTAATCAGTTTGTTTTACTTAAAAAAGGAAAAAAATATAAATATATAACTAAAGGTTTTACAAAAATTTTGAAGAGGCGTTTAAATTGAGTAGCGCTCTGATTAGAAATTCACACTATTAGAAAAATGGACTTTGCTGACACCATTGTAGTGTCAGTAATTACTTTTTTTGACACTTGTTAATTGTGTCAGTAATTCATGTTACTATAGTATCACGAAAATTGTAACATGACGGGGTTAGTATCTGATGATACTATTTCTATGTCAATAATTCGTGTCACTATAATATCACTAAGATAATGACACAAAGGTGTTAATATTTAATGATACTATTTACATGTAGTGATTTATGTGACTACAATATCATGAACGCACTGACTCAATAACATAAAAAACTATTAACGTCATTTCAAATACTTAGTGTTAGTATTTAATGACGCTATAGTGCTTGTGGTTAATATTATATTTCATATTTCATATGCAGTAGGTGTAATGAGTTAGTGCATGCAAAATCCGAAGAAGCCTTATATCGAAGCAGTTCAACGAATACTAAGTTAGGTGAAAAGTAAAATTGATTATAGTATATTGTACAAGAAAGGTGAAAGTTGCAAGCTAACTAGTTATTGTGATGCTGATTACGTCGGAGATCATGATACAAGAAGATCAAATATTGGATATGTTTTTAGAATTGGATCTGGAGTTGTCTCTTGGTATAGTAAAAGACAACCAACTGTATCACTATCAACCACAGAAGCAAAGTATAAAGCAGCGGTTATGGCAGCTAAAGAAAGTACTTGGTTAATACAATTGATGAAGGATCTACACCAGCCAGTAGATTTCACAGTATCATTGTATTACGACAATCAATCGGCAATTAGGTTGGCAGAAAAGTCCAGTTTTCTATGCAGGAACTAAGCACATGGAGGTGCACTATCACTTCATCAGGGAAAAAGTCTTGCAAGATGACATTGAAATGCAGTATGTCAAGACGGATGATCAAGTTGCGGGTCTGCTTACAAAAGGCCTTAACACTAGGAAGTTTGAAGTGTTTCGCCAGAGGCTCAATATGGTTCGAAAAATGATAGTTGGTGTTGAGGGGGAATGTTAAAAATAAGCTTGACACCACCTTTCAAGTAGCCCAAATTAATAAGCCCACCACATGGAAGGTTCCTGAAATTATTAGTGGTAGGTGAAGATGAATGATTATTAATTTTTTTGTAATTTTTTTTATTTGAATGGTTTAGATTTGTTCTCATGTACTATAAATATCCCCTTGTGTCATTTGGTTATGCAACAAGAGTGAAGAATAAGAGAGAAATAAGAAGTGTGAGCCGTGAGTTGTGTGTAGTGTTTCTTGCAAACTATCAATAACGTCTTTGAGTTTAGTAAAATTCTTTTGTTACCCAAATAATTTTAATTTTGAGCAGTTTAGTCCTCTTTGGTTTTCAGCACACCAATAACATATCCTAAAATCCTTTAAAATTCGGAGCCGTCATTTGTATAATTTGCACTAACCGTTAGTCAATTTTCTTATTAAAAGGTAATATTGCAAGTCTCTTTTTATGATGTTTTCTCTTAAGATTTTAGCATGATCTTTTATTATTATTAATCCATAATATTGGTGAATTAAATAATTGGTATTCCCCCTCTAATTTTTATTTATAGGTGAATTATATAGACGTTAGGGACGATTATATGCTCTCTTTTATAAATTATTGTTCGTGTTTAAAACTAAAAATATGTAACAATTACTTTTAATAATTATTTAAAATTACTAAAAGGAGTTACTTTTAATAATTATTTAAAATTACTAAAAGGAGTTACTTTTAATAATTATTTAAAATTACTAAAAGGAGTAGCTTAAATTAAACGATTTGAGTAAAATGACAATGATGATGAATGGGTTCAGCTTTTCATTTTTTATCCAAGAATTCGAATTTTTATAATTTAATACGACTAAATAAAAACAAACATGGATTTATTTACTTAAACAAGAGGTATTATCAGACCTATCACTAGGTGAGCTCCCGTAATAATAATATATATAACAATTACGGAAGTATATTGGGATCTAGGGCAGAACAACAATTTTTATTTTATTTGAATTTGTGGGTCCCAAGTGAAGATATTAGATAGTTTCTTGCCGTATACATACAACTATGTATAGGAGTATCCTATTGCGAATTTGTTCATCTTTTTAAACCCTAAAACAACGAAGAAGAAAAATAAAAAAGGAAGAAAGAAATCGCCGCCATCGTATTAACTAATCTCATTCTCTTTTCATGGCAGCCTATTCAACAGTACTGGTTAAACCAAATCCGTTGCTGTTACGGAATCGAAGAACAATCTCTGATGGCAACTCTTGTAGCATCAGATCCTGCGCTGTCCTTTGTGCAAGTTCCAAGTTATTCGAAACTCTTAAATTCGAAAGCTTTGCGTGAACTCAACCGCCTCATCAAGGAGTATTTTTACTTCAATGACTAGCAATAAAGTTACGGCACTTCCTGTTAGATTTATTTCTCACATTATGTGGACTGGCATAAATCATTCTAATTATTTTCTATATTTTACCGAATTAATACGTGACTAATGTCAAATATTATGGAGCAATTTTGACAGACTTATTTACTAAGTGATCAAATAATGTATTAATAAGTTTGATTTTGACATACCCTATACAGTAGTATATTATGGACAAGTATAACCCTTAATTGTGTTATTTTAGCTCATAATGGGATGGGCAATTCTGTACTAACACATGAGGGGTCCCTGCGCTCAACCATCAGATTTAAGTAACTTCAGCCCATTGGAAGTTAGTTGTTGAAAAAATCTGTGGCATGAGTGCAGTGTACTTCTCTCTCCCTCTGCTTTTCCCGTGTGCACAGTAAATCAAAGAGGAAATCCGAACCTTGAGCTGAGTGAAGGAAGCAACGTTTTTGGAGGCTAAATCAAAACTCTAGCAACCTTATTAAAGCTCTGCAACAAGCTTTCAAATTCGGATTATGGCGGATCACGGTAAATTTCGGAATTTTACCTAAATATGTGTTTATTTGGAAATGTAAGATTAAGGGCATAAAATTCGTTTTTGTTTCATCACTTCTGTCTAATCACATTACAACAAGCTCTTGTTATTTAAAAGAAAATCATTCTGAGAAAGATGGTAGTTTAAACAATGTATTTGAAATTTATAAAAGAGTGGTTGAGGATTCCTGCAGTCTTACTGATGCTGTAGCTACGTTGCAGAACATCCCGAGGTTGAAGATGACATGGTGGGACATTATCGTTTGGATCCCTGAACTTTGCGAAATGTCATTATGGCCCAAATTATTTGCAAAATTTTTCATAATGGTCCTTGACCGAAAGTCAACATTGTTAAATATCATTTTGGCTCTTTAATTTTGGTAAATTATATTGTGGCCCAACATATTATTTTGTTTTATTTACAATTTGGGCCAAAAGTTTTGATATTTAAAACAGTAAACATAATTCTGAAAATTCTTCATTTTAGTCCAAAATCCGTATAATTTTGGCGATTTTTCAGGATTTTTAAAGTTAAAATAATCCATCATTGTTGGATATTATGGGCATAATATTCCTATATTTCATTGAGGCATGTAGATAGTTTATTTGATTTAATATCTTGGTAGAAACTTTAATTGTGTTTGATAAAGTTTATTTAGCCTCAATTTTATTAATGTATGAAATATATATATGGTGCAAGACTATAATTTAGAGTGATTGTGTATCTACCTTTCGTAGGACCAATCATGATAAATTATTTGGTGTTTTGCAATTGAATGCCCATTTATAATTATTAATTTTATGGATTATGCGATGGATTATTATTGTTATTACCAAGATCCATACGGGTGATGATATTGCCTTGTCGGCAAATCACTACTTGGTAGGATGCTTGGGTAGATAAAGAGATTTGTTGAGTATTTTCTACTGAGTGGCTTGATTACCCTGTCGGTAATAGGTCAATGTTGGTGTTATATTCAACTCGTCTGCTTTATCTTAGGTTAGTGCACTCCTATCTTGTTAAAGGATGCCTAACATATTGTGTTGTTATTGGAGAAATTTAAAATGAGGAGTAATTGATTATAGCATGATTTTGTTTTTCATGCTTGATAATTTTTTGTTATTAATTCCTCAGCTCTAGATATTCTCTCCTTTCTCCAAGTTGCCTCCCTCAAGCATTTAACTGGGGCAAATTTTGAGGACTGGTGTGAGTCCATTTTGTTTTATCTGTCTACATTAAACAGAGACTTGGCATTACGAGTAGATGAACCAGCCAAGCCCACAGATAAGAGTACTGCTGCTGAAAGAGCAGAGTGGGCAGCTTGGCATGAATTTAATAGACACTGTTTGGATACCATGAAATACACCATTGATAGAACAACTAGAGATAGCATCCCTGCATGTGATAAGGCCAAAGATTACTTGGCAGCTGTTGGAAGAACTTTTAAGAAGGTAGATAAGGCAGAAAAGGGTAACTATCTGAGGTTGCTTGCTAATACCCAGTATGATGGTGTTTCTGGAGTGAGAGAGCACATCCTTAAGATGACTAGTTACCATAAAAAGTTGAAAGACATGGATGTCCATTTGCCTGATGACTACCTGGTCTTTCAAATTCTTGAATCCCTTCCACCACAATTTAGCAATCTGAGAAGCCAATACAACACTCAAAGAGACACTTGGAATATCACTGAGTTGACTGCTTATGTGGTTCAAGAAGAGGAATCTTTAAAGAAGGGGAAATCTCACACTGCCATGGTGGCAACTACTCAAGAGAGTGGGAGTGTGAAGAAAGGCTCTTCAAAGGGCAGCAATAAATTTTTCAACAAGAAGAAGAAGTTTGGAAAGAAAACTTCACGTGGTAATTCCTCTACCACTTCTGGTTCCACTTTTGAAAGCTTTAAGGGAAAGTGCCACTTTTGCAAGAAACCTGGGCACAAGAGAGCTGAATGCAGGGGATTCAAAGCTTGGTTGGAAAAGAAAGGTATTCCTGTAGCTTTTGTAGGCTTTAAATCTAATCTTGTTGATGTCCCTTCTAATACTTGGTGGTTGGATACTGGTGCAACCATTAATATTACGAATTCCTTACAGGAATTCAGAAGCAGGAGGGAGCCCAATGAAGGAGAGTTGATAGTTCACATGGGCAATGAAGTGAAAGCCAAAGTTGAAAGCATAGGAGTTGTCAGACTACAACTAGCCACAGGCTATTTTTTGGATCTATTAGATACCGCTTATATTCCTTCTATTAGAAGAAACTTGATATCTGTATCTATTTTGGATAGATGTGGCTATACTTTTCATTTTGGTGATAGAAAAGTTTACTTGTTCCGCAATTCAGAATTAGTTGGTTCTGGCACTCTATATGATGGCTTATATATGATTGATTTATTTCCTGGTGCTGTTGAATCATCATCCACTGCTCATGTTATGAATGTTGTTAGTTCTAATCGTGCCAGGGTTGATGAAAATTCCTCTATGTTGTGGCATAAACAGTTAGGTCACATTTCCAAACAGAGGATGGAAAGGCTCATTAAAGATGACATTCTTCATAATTTAGATTTCTCTGATTTTGACACTTGTGTTGATTGTATCAAAGGCAAACTTACTGCCAAAATCATAAAAGAAAGAACTCAGAGAAGTCAACAGGTGCTGGAGCTGATACATACAGACATCTGTGGACCATTTACTCCTATTGCTATTGGAGGTTATAAGTACTTCATCACGTTCATCGATGATTTTTCTCGTTATGGTCATGTTGAACTTCTTACTGAAAAGTCTGAATCTTTGTCTGCGTTTCAAGCCTTTAAGGCTAATGTTGAGCTCCAAAAGGGCAAGAAAATTAAAGCAGTAAGATCAGACAGAGGTGGTGAGTACTATGGGCGATATGATGAAACTGGGCGTAATCCTGGGCCTTTTGCTCACTTTCTTCAAGAATGTGGAATAGAAGCACAGTATACAATGCCTGGGACTCCTGAACAGAATGGAATTGCAGAAAGAATAAATCGTACCCTTCTTGACATGGTGCGGTGTATGCTTAGTAACTCCACATTACCAGATTTTCTGTGGGGTGAAGCTTTAAGAACTGCAGCTTACATTTTGAATCAGGTACCCAGTAAGTCAGTGCCCAAAACTCCTTATGAGTTGTGGTCGGGCAAGAAACCGAGCCTTCGTCATTTCCATGTTTGGGGATGCAGAGCAGAAGTGCGGCCTTATAATCCACAATCAAGGAAACTTGATCCAAAAACCATTGGTGGTCATTTTATTGGCTACTGTATTGGCTCAAGGGGTTCTAGATTTTATTGTCCTTCCCACACTACTAGAATCATTGAGTCTGATCGTGCCATTTATTTCGAAGATGATCACAATGGTGAGAGTTCTGGTCCTCGCAATCTTATATTGAGAGAAGAACGTACAGTTTTGCCTATTCCATCTTTTCCGACTTCTGCGATGGGATTATCACATATTGATGTTTCTTCTGTTGATCCTGAACCTCATCATGATATGGAGCATATGACTATAGAGGATGATGTTACTGATGTTCAATTGAGGAGATCAGAGAGGGTCAGGAGACCTGCAATCCCTGATGATTATGTTGTTTACTTGCAGGAACATGACTTTGATGCTGACTCGTTATCTGATCCTGTTACTTTTCAAGAGGCCATCAGTTGTTCAGAATCCTCATCTTGGATACATGCGATGCATGATGAGATGGCATCTATGTATCATAATAGGGTTTGGGATTTAGTTGAGTTGCCAGATGGATGCAGGCCAATTGGTTGCAAATGGGTTTTCAAAACCAAGAGAGATGCCAGAGGTCAGGTAGAAAGGTATAAGGCCAGGCTTGTGGCTAAGGGTTTTAGTCAAATAGAAGGTATTGATTACACTGAAACTTACTCTCCCGTTTCTACCAAAGACTCTTTTCGTATTATTATGGCATTGGTAGCTCATTTCAATTTAGAATTGCATCAGATGGATGTGAAGACAGCTTTTTTGAATGGGAGCTTGTCTGAAGATGTGTATATGGTGCAACCTAATGGTTTTGTTGAGGCTGGTAAAGAAAACATGGTGTGTAAACTTAAAAAGTCTATTTATGGACTTAAACAGGCATCCAGACAGTGGTATCTGAAATTTCATGATATTGTCACTTCTTATGGGTTCCAGGAGAATGTTGTTGATCAATGTATATACTTGAGGGTCAGTGGGAGCAAGTATATCATTTTGGTGCTTCATGTGGACGATATATTGCTCGCTGCTAATGACTTTAATTTTTTACTTGAGACCAAACAAATGTTGTCATACAGCTTTGATATGAAGGATCTCGGTGAAGCCCATTATGTATTAGGGATAGAGATTCTCCGTGATAGATCCAGAGGAGTTCTAGGATTGTCTCAAAAGACCTACATTGATCGTATTCTGAAAAGGTTCAATTTACAATCTTGTGCTCCTGGGAAAGCACCAATTTCGAAAGGTGACAAACTTTCCAAGTCTCAATGTCCAGAGAATGATGTAGACAAAGCTAGAATGCAAACAGTCCCGTATGCATCAGTTGTGGGTAGCTTGATGTATGCTCAAGTCTGTACTCGCCCTGACATTGCTTTTCCAGTGGGAGTACTTGGAAGATACCTGAGTAATCCTGGATATGAACACTGGAAGGCTGTAAAGAAAGTACTCAGATATTTGCAAGCCACTAAAGATTTTGCATTGACATATCAGCATTTTGACTATTTGAATATAGTTGGGTATTACGATCTTTGATTTCGCAGGTGTTTTAAGACAAGAAATCCACATTTGGTTATATCTTTATGCTGGCAGGAGGAGCTATATCTTGGAAAAGTGCCAAGCAAACACTTATAGCTTCTTCAATAATGGAGGCAGAATATGTAGCATGTTTTGAGGCTACACGTCAAGCTTTATGGATGCAGAATTTTATCACAGGACTAGATTTTATATTGACTATACCGCGGCCATTAAAAATATACTGTCATAATTCTGCAGCTGTTTCTTTCTCTCACAATATAGGAAGTTCCTCACGTTCCAAGCACATTGATGTTAAATACTTGTTTGTGAGAGAGAAAATTGCTCTATCTTATGTATCAGTAGAGTATATACCTACAGAACTCATGTTAGCTGATCCACTTACTAAAGCTTTAGCTCCAAAAGTATTTAGGGAGCATGTGACTCATATGGGATTGTTAGAATCCGCTTATATATGTTGAGTCAGTGGGAGTTCTGGTTTGTATTATGAGTTGCAACTTAAATGAGATTATGTATTACTCGTTTTGTTATTATGCATGCATGCATATTGTTATGTGATACTGATGTGCCATATGTTGTGTACACATTTAGTTCCGTATGGCATTATGTATATAATGAGGATATTATGGTCCGAGACATTTTGCTCAGTCTCAATATGGACACTAAAGATTGAAGCATTCTGATTTGGCTTCAGTGTGCTTTCTTGAGACATTTTATTTCAGTCTCATTATGGTTATAAGAAAGCACGGTTCCCTTGAGACATTTTGGTATTAGTCTCATTATGATGAAAGGGAAGCTCGCTTCTCGAGACATTTTGATAGTCTTATTATGGTTATGAAGAAGCGATGGTCTAGGAGACATATTGTTTCCGTCTTATTTTGCTAGACATATGGACTTTATGGAAATGAGCATGTTGATCACATTCTCATGTTATTTCCATAATTATACTTGTATACTACTACATAGTCACGTGTTTATAGGTGTCACGTTATGTGGAGCATCCTGTCGGTGCACATATGACTTGGTACTTATGGCATATGTTGGACTTATTTATGTTTTGGGTGATTGCTCACATTTGACTTTTAGATATAGTCACATGTTGATTAATTCGGTTGTTTTAAAATATTTTATTTTATTTTATTACAAATTCATCATTAGAATGACTTCTGCCGTCCAAGTGGGAGATTGTTAGATTTATTTCTCACATTATGTGGACTGGCATAAATCATTCTAATTATTTTCTATATTTTACCGAATTAATACGTGACTAATGTCAAATATTATGGAGCAATTTTGACAGACTTATTTATTAAGTGATCAAATAATGTATTAATAAGTCTGATTTTGACATACCCTATACAGTAGTATATTATGGACAAGTATAACCCTTAATTGTGTTATTTTAGCTCATAATGGGATGGGCAATTCTGTACTAACACATGAGGGGTCCCTGCGCTCAACCACTGTATTTAAGTAACTTCAGCCCATTGGAAGTTAGTTGTTGAAAAAATCTGTGGCATGAGTGCAGTGTACTTCTCTCTCCCTCTGCTTTTCCCGTGTGCACAGTAAATCAAAGAGGAAATCCGATCCTTGAGCTGAGTGAAGGAAGCAACGTTTTTGGAGGCTAAATCAAAACTCTAGCAACCTTATTAAAGCTCTGCAACAAGCTTCCAAATTCGGATTATGGCGGATCACGGTAAATTTCGGAATTTTACCTAAATATGTGTTTATTTGGAAATGTAAGATTAAGGGCATAAAATTCGTTTTTGTTTCATCACTTCCGTCTAATCACATTACAACAAGCTCTTGTTATTTAAAAGAAAATCATTCTGAGAAAGATGGTAGTTTAAACAATGTATTTGAAATTTATAAAAGAGTGGTTGAGGATTCCTGCAGTCTTACTGATGCTGTTTATGACGATGCATGGTCGTCGATCATCGGCCTTGGCCTTTTCGGGTGGTGCAATGGGTGGATACTCGTTTTCGTCGTCTAATTCATCATCTAAATGGGGTTCATCGACATCGCACGCTACTTCACGAAACAAAGTAGACCTTTGTCAGGATAAAGATTTGTATATAGCAGCAGCAGTTGCTCTCATAGCGCTCTGTGTGGTGATTTACTTGATCAGGGACAAATTACGGTATAAAACAAGAGTTTTCATGGTTCAGGTATAAAACATACGCTATATATCGGGAAAATTTATCTAATCAAGGATGCTTGCCCTTGTTAAAGTTATCGATAATTCTCAAGGGCAGAGGTCGGCATAAATTATAACTTTAACAAGGGCAGAGGTCGGCATAAATTTTCGTGCAGAGTTAGGGTTTCACAATGGTGTCAAAACCTTTCACATCATTGTAAATTTCACAATGTTGTAAAAGTCTTTCACACTATTCATCTGGATATCTAGGGGGAAGAAGGTCTCCATAAGTACCACTTTTAATTTCGTGCTGAGCATACTCCCCAAAGAGTTATTACAATAGTTGCTTATCTTTTTTTTTTTTTTTTTTTTAACTTGTGTATGTATGTGTGTGTGTGTGTATAACAAAAAAATTATTTAGGTGAGTTTGCTTGTCGATGGACAAAGTCTTCAAAAGGATCTTAATAGAATTGCAAAAACTACAGATTCATCCTCGGAAGCTGGTTGGGGACATATGCTGGAGGGTAAAGCTATTTTTAGTTGTAATTATTTTTTGATTTCATATAATTGCATATTTATGGTCTCCAGTACAACATTATTTGCTTTTGCCCGGATAAGTTTAGTTGTGAATTAATTTATGTTAGAGTTCCTTGAAATTACCTAGGTTTTAGTCATAATAATTGAAAATTTGATGCATAATTAAGGTTTCATGCATTTTAATGGGTTAAGGATTCAATATATTTGCTAAGTTTTTAACTAGTTACAATGTTCCTTCATTGGTGTTTACCTAACATGTTTGATAGATTCAACTTTGAAAATTAATTAAGTAAAACTATTTTCAAAATATACAAAACAATAATGAATTTAAGTTTTGAACTTAAAAAATTTCAATGATGACAGAACCTACTAAATTTTAGTATTTGTCGTTATATATACAAGAGGTAAAACCTTTTAAACTGAATTTTTGCGGTGTTTTTTCTTTAACCTTGGAATCCATTTCCAATTATATAGATATATATAGGCTATACTTTTCTCTCTCATAAATGTTTAGAAGGACTCCAATATTATTCATTCAATATATAAGATGCATCTTATTATTATTATTTATTTGTTATTTTGTGCATCTCTATTATCTGCCATCGGTTTGCTAAATCTGTGCGATTCAGCTTATTCTGTTTGATTTTGGTTGTAGGGACAATAAGTTCTCTTCTACAGCATGAGAAGTACTGGATCTCTGGTTCTTCATATGTGAGTTGATGATTAATGTTTACTTTTGACATTTTGTCGTTACCTGAATTAACACCCACACGCTCTTTTATATAATTATTTCCTTTTGTGCTCACTTTTCTTTTTCGTACTTTTACGGTTAGATAAAATATTGAGTTATGCTAGTGGCACTCCTCTGCATCTCTTATGAAATTTCTTTTGTTTTATATTTATAAATTTATGCTTTATATTTTAAACTATGTTAAAAATAAAATTTATTTAATTAAACCCACCTACATTTTATTTGTCTTTTTCTCTATTATAAACTAATTAAATCTATAAAATTTGAAAAACCAATGAATTGTTATAGAATAAGAATCAAATCTAAATATAAATTAACCTTTTATAGGAAAGATAATTCTATGAAGTTTGTTTACTTGGGGCAAGGTCTTTTTTTTTTTTTTTAAGATATGCATTTCTTGTGGTTATGTGTATATTCAGGTTATTAGCTACTAAGAAAAATAAAAAGAGATGGAGATAAAATTAGAGATTCTCAAATGCTATAACAAAAAGGAAATTGAAAGTTTTTTGAAATGGAAGAGATTTTTTTTTTCAAAGGATTGACATAGAGTTTATTAAGAAAATGCAGCAAATGAAGGTTATTTTAGGAATTAAAAAGAACATCTATAAAAAGGGCATTTGAAGAGAATGTTAGAGGTGTGCTAATAGTCTAACTCTAAAATATTTTAAGGTGCTAAAACGTTTTATTATATACCGCGCCCCGATTATGACTATTGTTTTGGTCACTAGGGTTTCTTTGGCATCCCATAGTTATTGGATTTCTGGGTTAATTAATTCCTCTAGCATTAATTCGAAATGTAGTGACAAGGGAGTACATCTACGAAGAAATGGCAGAGAAGCACTTCAAAAAACTTTCACGCAAAGAACGGAAATTTAGTTAAGAGACACTTGTTAATTTAGATGACATGAAGAAAGAACACATCACTAGCAAACAAGCTAATAATCAATTCAGCAATACGTATATGGTGGTAAGGTTTAGTCTAATTTTAAGTGTAATATTTTCTTGGTGCATTATATATTAATCACATAAAGATTGTCTACAAATGCTTGGCTTTTTCATCGAAATAATTTGATTATTCCCAGGTGACAATTGTGATGGCAGCCTCTAAACTGTCAAATCTTGAATCACATAACCCACCATTGTTTTACCATGAAGATGTCGAAAAGGCCTTAAACGAGCTACTACGTATTAATAACACCAGCATAATAACGTGTGGACACACACACACACACACAACACGCTCTTCTTTCTCAATCGGGTCTTGGAATTAAATTCTGTTGAGTAATTTGATTCTATATGTGGCTTATATATATGTGTGTGGTCAATTTGTGTTGTTACAGGGATTACATATACTGTGGACACCGCAGAAAGAAAATGAAGCATTTCCGCTCAAGGAATTTCGAGACAATTATCCAAGTTTAAAGGTATTATTCCAATCAGTGCCTGCTCAAGTGCTTGGCAATGGCAATTGAGCCGATATCTATCTGCCCTCTGACAGTAGTATATAATTAATAAGGTAATTAGTTTTTGTTATTTTAGTCAATTGATCTATATATTAAAATTTTTTCTCATTTTTATTTAAATGATATTATAAATTATAGTTCCTCCATAGTTTAAGTTCTTCCTGTTTCCAATTAAATAAGATTCTAGAGCTAAATAATTAATTCACTAACACTATGTTATTTAAGAACCTCGAAGTGGTCTGCCATAGCGATGGTGATTTCTTGATTGATTTCCGGAGCGCTTTTCTTTTTTGTTTGGGGGATAAATTAAGAAAATTTAATAAAAAAGCATCAGAATATTACTAAAAACAAAATTATTTCTATTCGGTAAAAACAAAATTATTTCTATTCGGTCCACATTAATTTGCTCAAATTCATTTGCAAATCATAAATCATAATTGATTCACTAGGACTCGTTATTCAAATCTCTTGTTCAATATTTCCTCTCTTTTATTTTATTTCTTTAAATTCAAGATTTTTTTTTAAATAGTGTTATTCAAGATTTAGTATCTGTTTTCTCCTCACTTTTACAATCAGTCCAAAATAAGAAAAACTTCAATTGATTAATGAAAATAAATCAAATTGTTTGCCGGAAACAAATCACCTTCAAAGATAATTTATATAATACCCAAAATTCGTAAAAAATTTGAGAGAGGAAAAAAATCTCCAAGTGCAAAACCAAATCTTTATTATATTGCATATAAAGGCAGTCAACGGGTTGTGCCGTCAAACCAAAGCTCATGAGGACCCACAGGCCGGCACGGCACAGCCTACCAAATTGTTGGGTGGGCTGTGCTGTGCCATGCCGAATTTTTTTTTTGTTAAGCCCAACACGGCCCACGGCACAAGCGTACGCATTCCATGTTGGGGCCGTGCCGTGGGCCTTGTGGAAAAAAAAGCCCACTAAATTTTTTTTTCTTTAAACTCACATGTTTGGCGTGTTTTGTTTAACCCCACGTGCCTAACATGCTTTTCTAAGCCCATCAGTCCATCTACTATTACTACTACTACTAATAATAATAATAATAATAATAATAACAACAACAACAACAATAATAATAATAATTTTATTAAGAGATCAATTAATATTTTATTATCATTTTATTACGATTTTGCAGCTATATGTTTAAATATTTAATTTCACAATTACAAATTCAATTATAACAGAACAAAATTATTTGAACTGCAGTGAAGCAAATTATACCTAATTTTATTTGATCTATTAATATTATAATTGGACTTGAACTCCATTGAATGAAAATCACAAATGAAACATATCTCCCTTAACTAAATTATGATTTAATAAATGAAATGTCAATTGTCTTAAAATTTTAATATACCATTTATCAAATTGTGATATTTATAATTTTATTTATTAAAATTATCATATTTATTTATTCATTTAATAAATGATAAACATAAAACAATGAGAATTTTTTTAAAACTAAGACTTAAATTAATTTAATAAAATATATTAAAAATTTAATTTTAAAATATTTGAAAAATCATAACATTTTATTTTTACTTTTTATTAAAAAAATTTACTTTGATATACTTTTGCCCACCGCTAATCATGCCGTGCTTTTAAGGCCCATGTGCCTAGAGTTTGAGATCAGCCCGGCCCACGTGCATGTCGTGAAGTGCCGCGTGCCTTGCCGAATCGCACTGGTGCCGTGTTGTGCTGTGTTGTACGGACACGTGCCGCCTTGCCCATTGGCCACCTTTAATTACATGCCATAATGAAGGAAGAAAACTAAATTATCATCATCAATTTAGCCCCTTACAATCGTGTTGATAAGGTGCGATAGTGCCTGATTTGCAAATTCGTGGTGATGTAATGCTTGACTCCCTCTATTGCTCATATAGTCACTCATAGAAATTTTAAAATGGATGTTCTCGCTTGATTTACCCCATATAACTTTCAATTATCCTTAAGGCCACATTTGGTTGCTGGAAAATAAGGTTGAAGAGGAAAGATTTTCCATTTCCTTTGTAACTTCCTTTGTTCAGTTGGCAAAAGTGCAGTGGGAATTAAATTCCGTCATGCTCCCAATTTATAGTATTTGAGGAATTTGATTTCTATATTGAAGAGTGAGGAATTTTGGATTCCACACCATGAAAAGGCCTTGTTTTCCTATTTTTCCCTCATTTAATTTTAATTTTCCAATTTTATCCCTAAACAAATCTAAAATGAAAAAAAGCCTTAATTCTCTTGTAAGCCTCTCACTCAAAATCTGAGGATCTTCTCTCTCTCAACTTTCAGCGTTTGTCACCAACGATTAAGAGCTCCGGTTACAGTTTTTTAGCATAACCAAGTTTCAATAGCCTCTCACATCTTCCTTACAGCTTCAATCCACTACAACAAAAATGCCTTTACTGAGGGAAGAAATCCCTAGGCAATACAAGATTTCCCTCGGTAATTACTATTTCCTAGTGAAATTTTCTGTCAGAGTCCGTCGCGAAAACGCTTGTCGTTAAAGACGCAAAGCCCACTAGCCCTTGGGAAAATTATTTTTTACCAAGGGAAAATGTCACTTGGTAATGTGAAAAAGATTCGTCGGTATAATTTTTAGGATGATGAGATAAAAATATCTCCTTGGGAAGATTTTATCAAGAATAGTTTATTGCTAACAAAAAATTCTGTGGGTAACCCTATTAATCCATCGTAAAATAGTATACCTACAAGTTCTAATTTGTCGATAATGAGAACAAAAGCCGTAGGTTATATGTGTACTAACGAGGGAATTTTTCCCTCGGTAATAAGACTAAATTTGTAGATGCACTTGTTAGCTAGAAATTTTTTCCCTCGGCAATAAAATATTTCCAAGGGATTTTTGACATCAATAAAAATACCTTCTCGTCAAACCTAAATACCAACGACTTTTGTTGACTGATCAGCCTCCGCATTAAGCAATTGAAGATATACATTAATCCCTCGAAATTTTTTGTTTTCCCTAGGAAATGTAATTTAATGATATTGATTAAATATTAAATGATTTTTAAAAGTAGATTATTTATTTCCTTTGTCATTCATTAAGCCATTCATACTTAAATTGGATAATAATGCATCTAAATCGAGGAGCGCCGAGATACAACTTCTTTTTGAGCATGAAGAAAGTGGTAAAAGTTGAACTTTTTGAAAGACTCCCCTAATGGATCGAGGAGAAATTTTTGTAGATATTTAGTGTAAACATTACATCTTTCTTCCAAAATTGGATATGATCATGTCATTCATTCAATTCTTGATGATATCCAGTCTTCGGAATCTCATCTAAGCTTCTGATGACAGCAGAGTTATTTTGTATTGAATTTTATAGTAATAAACATTGCATGAAGTTTGGGATTTCCCCGCCTTTTTCAGCTTATTAAAATAATTTGTCCTATATTTTGTGACGAACAGGTAGAAAAGGACATTTTGATTACTCAGAACAGTCCTAATTGTGGTTCGCGTCAACTGCTGAAAAGTGCATGGTACAACGTATTGAACAGAGCTACCATGTTTAACGCATGAACATAATAACACAATTACATAAGACCGTCAGAGTAATGCAGCCACAAGCAAGCAGCTGGAATTACAAAAATTTGTGCACTTGAAATAATTAAGATGAGTACGCCCCCAGAAGCTTGGTTGGAACTTGGTTGCTTTTATTTGACTTATCACCCAGTTGGAATATTGGGAGAGCCGTAGAGGTAGGTGTTTAAAATTTAACAAAAGAAAGAAGAACCAATGATCCTATTGCCATCGAAGTAGCCATAGCTAGTGCGCGAACAGATCATTCTATATTTATCTACGCCATAATACAGTTTAAATAAGGCACTTACCTAAGCCGAAAGGGTTACTAATTTGAGAATTAGTTAATGAATATAAAATGACCTTGTATGTAGGAATGTGCCAATACTTGAATCCAATTCCACTCTCCTCTCCTTTTCATTTTCTTTTCTATCTCCTTTCCTTTCTTCACCTGATCATATTGATTCAGATTTCTCTAAAAAATGAAGGCTAAATTAAAAAAACAAATGCAACCTATTAAAATTTAAACACAAAGCTCAGATGTCTTGCGCAATTGGATTAATTAGCAATCACTTGAGCACGCAGGGGTTGGAAAGTCCTTCAAACTTGAATAATTCTTTTGAAATTCATTTAGTGATAATATCTCATTTTCTCTCTGCGGGGTCCAGAACACACGCAATCCCTGCATGAATAAAACCAATAGAGGGGCGTTAGAATCAAACCAAAAATGAAAATAAAAAATTTACAAGTCAAGATTGAGAAAGAAGATCGTTATTAACTTGTATCTCGCTATTAAAACCAATGTGCCAAATATCATCTAAGGCCTTCTTTACATCTTCTCCATCAAGGATGGTCGGAAGATGCGATTCATATGACATTTTATTGGCAGCCATCAAAATTGTCACCTGAGATTGACAATAAAATATACCAAAATAAGGATACATATATAAAAGCCAACCGATAATTGATTAAGCATTTGTAGTAGTTAAGAATGTGCGCGTAAATTTAGAATGCTTACCACCATATAAGTATTACTGACTTGATGATGATTGGCTTCCTTGCTAATGAAGCCTTCCCTAGTCCTATTGTTTATATTAACAAGCGTCTCTTCACTAAACTTCATCCGTTCTTGTGTTGAAAGTCGATTGAAGTAAATCCTTGCTTCTTTCTGGTTGGACGTCATCACAGCCTACAGGAGAAATCAAATGCTTGAGATAGTAGATACAAAATCTAATCGACTAAAATATACCAGTCTTGCAACAGTCAGTTGAAAACACCAATTGTGCATTTACGTAATGCATGAAACATAAATCAAGTATGTAATGTACGTGTGTGCGTGTATGCATCACCATTCAATAGCTTACCGACGAATAACCCGAGATCCAATGCTTTTCATGTCGTAGCAAAGAAGTTATCGTCTCTACAGTGAAAAGCAAATAAAATAAGCTTCATGGTACTCTCTACTAAAAAGAAAATAGAGAGTAAAATTTAAAAAAAAATAAAAACAAATCCTGATAGGTTGAAATTGTAATACATAAATGATTAACATTTAATTAAATGGATGACACCCCCCAAGGGCGTAGTTGGGTTGGTTGCAGTGCAACCTCTACCAAAATTCAGGTTCGATTTTTGGAATAGTAAAGGCGTAAAAAATGTATTTGGGCTTGGCCACCCCCCTTACCTCCTTTAAAAAAAAAATGGATGACATTGAAACCCTAATAAATATTTGTTTGTAAAAAGACAATGCTAACCCGTCTAATTCCTCCATCGAATTTGGCCTGAAACTTCCATTCATCCCAATAATGACCGATTTGATTTAGCTGTATAGTAATTCTCAGAACACAACCTTTAAAGGACACGATAAACACACCGATGGAGACACATAACCAAATTTACCGTAAACAAATTGAATTCAGAGTCCCTTAGAATGTCAAACCTAATTATTAAGTCCAGATTAGCATATAGATAAAGAATTGTGGAATTTTGCATCCAATTTTTCCATTAATTGAGTTCATAGGTACTTTCAAGAGAATCTCTTACAAATTTACACCTAGCTAGAACTTTTCCTGAAAAATCAAATAATGTTGTAAATTGTTTGTTAACGATTGGAGCAAATCTTGGTAACTAATAAAAAAAAAGATGCCTAGCAATAATATTATATCTGTAAACTAGTTAACATGTCACTTAATCAAAAATCATTCTAGCAAATCCATGATTTTACGAATGCCGTAGAGAACATATGCAAATTGTTGGAAGAAGCTAAAAATTAAGCTTTACGTACCGTCTAACATAAGTCTCCAACCATCTGAGGTAGATGAATTTCTAGTTTTTGCAATTCTATTAAGTGTCTTCTGAAGACTCTGTCCACTGACAAACAGCCCCAACTAATTAAGGAAAACAAAAACAATTAATGTTTTTTCATCAAACAACATTGGTTGAGCATACTAAGTACAGTTATATTAATTTAGTAATTTATACCTGAAGCATGGCAACTTTTGTTCGTCTCTGCAAAGAGTCATATCGAATCCGATAGAAGACGACAGGAAATATTGTGAAGAAAAATACTAGTGTCTTAAAAGGGTATTCACGCCTGCAGTAAGAATTCATTCTGTATGATGATGATGATGATGTGTCGGACGACGACAATGAAAACGAATCTCCACCCATCCCACCGCCAGACAATGCAAATGCCGATTGACGACCATACATCGTTATATGCAACAAAGAAGTCATCACCACCACCATTACTACTACAGGAATCTTCGTCAGCCACTTTATGACAAATTTCAGGATAGGGTTAAAACTTACTATATTTTCTTGCTTTGCTTTGAAATTGTAATAATGGACTGCAATATCTTTTCTGCCAGCGGTATTACTAGGACTCCGAGTCAGAGATCTGCTTTTTGCTTTAACGGCGGTTCCTAACTTATGATTAGACCTTGCCCAAATATCATCAGCACATCTGATTCTGACGCTACTCCTACAAAATTTGCCATCAAAGCTTTGTCTCCACTTTGATGATAACAACGGATTCGCTTTCGCGTTCGCTTTCAGTAGCGAAGAAACTGCCATGAATAAACAACTTCTACCGAGTTGGCTGATCTTTTTAGGGTTATAATATGAGATGAACAACAAGATGCCGTAATAATCTATTAATATTAAAGTGGGAGTCCGGACTTATTTTGGTGTTGGGGTGGGCTTACAAACCGGGTTTCGTTATTGGAGTCCTTTTAATTGAAATAAATTTACAAAGATTGGCACCCCTTATCAAACTCATAAAACGTTATTTTCTGCTATTATATTTAAGGACAAACGTAAATCTACTATAGTTTTTCTCTCTCCAAAGTTTACATACCCCCACACCTGGCCTGTATAAATACAATTTTTCATTGTTTAAGATTCCTAGGCATTCATCGTCAATCCTATTTCAAAGGCCAGTGAATTGTTCAAGTCTCAGGCATCTAGAAAATCAAAATAAAGAGTTATATAGACAACAATTTGTTGTTTGAAAAACCTCATGATTGTCCAATTGCTTAGCAAAAATCAATAAGTGGGACTAAAAGAATTTATCAAGTAGTAAAATTGTAAGAGAAGAAAAACTCAAGATATGAATGGGAAATTGCGTGAATGACAGGACCAAAAGCATGACATGAATATAGGCAGTAGAAATATTACCGATGTTTACTATTGGGTGTTGAACAAAAAGAAGATCAAATTTAGAAGAAGGGTAGTTTTGGAATTTTTCAACGTTGCTTAATAATGGGGTGTACTTATAATTGGGGGTTTTAATACTTAGAAGGATATTAGAGGTCTTAGACTTCTAGTTAAGAAGGATGGAAAGTATTTCCCATGGGTTTGCATGAAGTAGGGATGAGATAAATTTGACTCTTATTATCGCTATAATGTACATCTCACTTGACTCCTATTGTAGGATATATCAAGAGATTGCATGTACAAAATAAATTTGCGGCTAGTTGAGCTGGGCCAAAATATACATTTGGAGAATGAATTTAAATACATTAAGAAACAAACACTTGCAAAATACATTATATATACACAATTTTATTATTTAAAAAAGCTTATCATCACACAATTTTTATCACTCACTCTAAAATTCTTTTAAATTAGTTTTCAAACAAAAAAAATTCATTTCAAATTAGATTTTAAAAAATAGAAATAGTTTATATGATGGTGTAAATAGTTCAGAAAAAGAAAATTTAAATGGGTTTAATTTAGTAGCGGACTTACATGGGGCCTTGAGCGGGTTGTAGTTCGGCCTAGCTACTGAAAAATTCATTACAGTTTTAATATTTTTATGATGTTTTATAAAAATAGACTTTTTTTTTAATTTTTTCTCATGTATGTCCCTAAATCAATTTCTAATAAGATAACTCAAATATTATTTTATATTTAAAACTACTCTTGCATTGAGACTTTTAAAATTTAATATGAAAGACTAATTTATCATTTTAATTGGAGCTAATGATATATACACACACACACCGTGTGTAGGTATATATATTTTGGGTCCCTTTATGATGCCTTAATTTTTTTATAACAACAGAGTGAGAAATATATACCGTTAGGTCCAATCAACGGTAAATATTATTTTTATTAATGAAATATTTGAATTATTTTAAAATTATGTTAACTGGTTAACAAACCTAATAAATAGGTAATTTTGAATTTAAAATTATAAAGAAATGGAGATATAGTAAAATACAATCTCTCTCTTTATATCTCACGTTCATGTATTTACAATTGGATTCTTTAAGACTATCTCTACTTCCCAATAATTAGATGAAAGAGATTTGATAAGTTGTTCTTAACAAATATTGCGATAAGTTGTTCTTGAATTGATTTTATCGTTTTGGTCGTATTTTCGAACTAGATTTTTTTTTAATAGCGTAACAGTCGTATTTTTATTGTATTGTCAGTTTATTGCCTTAAGTATTTGCAGCCATGGTCTAAGGCCTGTCCTACACTGTCTAAAATCATTCTTTAATGTGCCTAAAGGCACCAGGCAGCTTAGAGGCTCGTGTGGTTCACAAAGATTGCCAGCCATACAGAAGAAAGTCAAAGGGGAGAGCAACCATGAGGCAAGGTGCACTTAAGGTAAGGTACCGAATCTGGTGTGAGGCTTTGGAAACTCTTTCATGATGTTTTCTTTTTTATATCTTTTGGCAATGAAAAATTAGTTGGTCGGCCATGTTGAAATTTTGCTTTAGGTTAGATTTTTTTCAAGTTTCATGATGTATAGATAAACAAAATATTTAGAGTTCCATTTTTATGCCATCTGCAATCCCTTTAATTATTTAACTTCCTAACTTTTTAATTTAGGATTTTATTGTTGGCTTATTGTTATATATATATATATATATAGATATATATATATAGTCTGTGTTTACATATATAATGACACCAGCATTTTTGTTGTTTTATTGTCACCAAAGAGAGATCATAATAATCTTGTTGATAATAGACATTATTTTAAGCATAAATATTATATTTGGTTGTAGATTATGTGATTATGCTATTAGAATGTTAAAAAGCATGCAGGATTAATTAATCTACAAGGCAACTAGGCAAGTGGATGTATATCTGTTTGATGATAGATTGGTTTTGACAAATTCATTTGTCTTATTTGAAAAATTTTCTTATTCTTCTTAGTTGTTAGAATAATACTGGAAAAGAAATAACTAAGAATATTGAAAATTCTCAAGAAAATTATCCATTTGAAAGCATAAATTTAGGGCATGAATACGACATTAATGAACTTAATTTGAAGTAAGTTTATTAGCATTATCTAGATGATCATCTATGGGGCTTATAATAAAGTTAATGATTCTTAAAACTGATAGTATTTATTACAGCCAGAATAAAGTCAACTAATTACATATGCGAGAGAAATAATTAAGCAGTTAAGTTGTAATTAATTAACCACAAACAATGGCTTGTGTGCATTTTAGATTGAAGCCATTGTAGGGAAGTTCAATTCACTTAATCACATATGATCAAAACCGCAATTTCTGGTGTCATTTTTTTGGGGTTCTATTGATGACATGGAAAGGAACTAATTACTACAGCTGAAGCATGCAAAACAAGATTAGAAGCATAGGCTTTTTGGATCTGAAGGGGCAATTTTTTTTTTTCAAGTTTGTTACCTGTTCTTTTGTGAAGACTTGAAGATTCCATATGCAGACTAATAATTTTGTCTCTCTTAGGATTTATGTAGTGGGAATGAGCTTTCTCTCTTTTAATTCTCTGTTATTTTCTAAATGAAGGCAACATGAGAAAGTTCAGTCTTTCAAAGTCTCAACATTTAGAATTTGGCCATGTCTAGTTGTCTACCTTGCATCTATTGGAGTGTTACATCGCCAAGAGATTTTTCTGTTACACTTTACAAATTTTTATTATTTTGATGAGGGAATTCAGCTGACTATTAATATCTAACTATTGAATTTTAAATGTTGGTCCATAAATTCCAAAATTAAAGACAAGCCCAATATGAAAATATAGAAGTTAAAATCTTCAGTTTTGTTTATGATATTTTATTTTTTAGTATCATAATTTTATAGAAAAGATGATGCAGAGCTCCATAAAAGTGTAAAAACAAACGGGGAGGTGAAGCAAACTTTTGAATTTGCAACCATGAGAAGGAATTGACAAAGCTTAATGAAAAAATTGATGGGATGACATTTAATCTTACTGCTGTCAGGTATGAAGTTGGTGAACTGAAGAGGAACAATTTAGATACTTATGCATTGGTACAAAAAATGTATAGTGCAGTTGAAGAACTTGAACATAGTATAACTCATATGCAATCACATCTATGGAAGGAAAAGATGAACTCTTTTGGTAAAGATGTTCAAAATAGCAAAAATGAATCAAGTGGTCAAAATTTCATGGGAAAGGCAGATGATTTTGGGGTGAAGATCGCAGAGACTAAAGAGAAGATTGAAGATGCATGTAATGAAAATTTGTCATTGAAAAACTTATTTGCATATAGGAAACTAAATCAAAACCCAATCTTCCACAATGTTGTTAAAAAGGTGTGATAATCAAATATTATTTTAAATTTTTTTCAAAAATTATTTGTAGTAGCACATTCATTAAATAAAAAATATATAAAATTCATGTTCTTATGTATGTAGGATAAAGCCATGGATGCGGTTGATTTTGTGGATTTGGTATCATCGGTCGAAGCAGATACAATTGAGGGTAAAAAGGTGCGTCCTCGAAAGCCCAGTCATTACAAAAAATCTCCTTATGAACATTTCACCAAAAAAAGAGGTTGCCGCAACAAGGAGTTCGGTTTATCCAAACATGGCGCTTCTTTTTCGGAGGAAGAATGGTATATTTTATAGTATATTTTTTGTGAACAACTAGATAAAAGGTATGGAGGTATTTAAATATAATCATATTTTATATGTTTGTATTTTGATGTTCTTATTTTTTTAATTTATTATTAATTTGAGTGTATAATTTATGTAGAGAAAAAATTGTAATGACAAAGTGACATATTATTACTCGCTTCTTAATGTCTTCTTTAGCTCCTAATGTTTGGATATTTGATGAGGTACACACTATGTGTGTGTGTGTAAAGTATTTAGAGCGTAGTAAGATTATATGTACTTAATTTATAATTTATTTTTCGTTTGGTAGTACATGTTTCAATAATGATATTGTGATGATTTTATTCATAGATCATAAGTTGCTACACTGAGTACTTAACTAGAAAAGAGAGTTTGAAACAAGATCATGAGACTTGAAATTGGTTTTTACTAACTCTTTTTGTAGTATGTTATATATTTTTGTTGTTAAAAATGTATAATAGGTTTTTACCAAAAATTTATATTTTTTTTAAAAGTTATATCTCACCATATTCATATAATTATTAATTTATGAATTTTGCAGCAAATAATAGCGAATGTGTCAGGTGTCTCAACCATCGATAGATTAGAGATTTGAATTTTGGTTTGTAAGCATAACATTTGTGAATTTTACATGGGTGCACTCAAAAAGTGTGAAAATGTCAGGAATATTATTATATGTTCAAAAAGAAAAAAGTTATTTACTCAAATATCATATGTTTTATTATTATCATTTGAGGTATGTAATGACTGGTACAAAATTTGTGCATTGTTCCATAGATATATGTTCCTCTATATGATGGGCTTGCAAAACATTGGTATCCTGCGATAATTAATATAAAAGATAAGACCGCTGAGATTTGGCATTCTTTGCCTACTTCTGAAATAGAACCAAATCATCGGCAGAAAATGGTTGAGCAAAATGTAAGTTCAAATTTGTGATTTGTTTATGAAATTACTAGATGCAGTATATAATAACTATCATTATTACTATTGTAGTTACATGCATTGGACCTGGTGTTGTTTCGTGATATAGCTTTTAACTTCCCTTCTGACTGGTATTTCGCTGACTTTGACATTTTGTATCTAAATAATGTACCAATTCAACGAAATGGAAATGATTGTGGCTTGTATGTGATGAAGTTCATGGAGACTCCATGTGAGATGTTATTCCCAACTTATAGGGTAAATTAGTCATATAATTTATATTTTTTAGTTTGTACAATACTTTAATCAATATTAAATTGTGTTATTAATTCTATTATATGCAGTATGGATCAGATGAAGAAAGATTACGTCTTGCGCTACTTCTTGTAAATGGTAATGCAAATGAAATAAGAGATAGTGTTATACAAAAAGCACTATCATTCCGCGGTCCCAAGACAAATGTTATTGCAACTAGTAAAGTTAGAACTAAAGTTGCTTCTAAAAAAAAAGTCTTTCAATTAATAAGGTTAGAATTATAATTGATACTAGAGAACATTTAAAGAAACCAGCAAGAAAATCCAATTGATTTGCCTAGCAGAGGTTTAATAGATTTGGTATTGGATGTAATTTGTATTTGGTCACCTTTAATTTTTTTTGTACCCTTCAATTTAATTTTATATTCGATGTAAAGTTTTTATTTGGATTACTCTTTTTTTTTAGTTTTTAAGTTTCAAGTCCCTTTCAATATTTTGGAGAAAATATCTACTTTTAGTATTCTATGTTGAACTCATATTTAGCAATAAAAGCAAGTATATAAATGTTAAGGCTTTTTTGGAATGACTTAAATACTTCAACAAAATCAACATCTTAAATTTGCTTCAGTAGTTGTCCAAAATTAAGAGTTTAGGACTTGGTATAATGCAACAATAGCATGTCAACAATTGGCATGTAGCACAAGATCCTAAAGTTGGCTTGTTTTGTTAGTGAAGAAACCAATAGAATATAAATGGTGGTTAGATTTCGGGGACAAAACTATGGTGCAATGGTTGCTTTCAGCCATTGGTCTCACCATAGCTGGATTCAATGGCTGAAAACAACTATAGTACCACAGTTGCACCATAACTAGATCCTAGATTTTGGTTGCATTTTAAGAGATACTTTTTAAGGGACCACTTAATTAAACCACACACATCCCCTTTGAGAAGCGGTTAGGTGGAATTTGCTCTCAGAATGACAAAAGAATATTAGTATAGAGATAAAAGAAACAACTAAGCTTTTGATAGAGACATTAACCCTGTTTAATTGGACCTTTGTGGACCAAATTAAGTTGGCGTTAGCAACCTTTATGCTTTTAAGTAATCAACAGAACTTGCATGCACCATTGAACACTCGTGTACTACTGGAATAATGATTTCTTTCTTAACAATAAACCTTATTTATAGCTTGCTGTTTAAATTTTTTTTTTAAATCAAACTCACATGGGCTAATTAATAAAGTCATTCTGGAACAATTAGTGTATCTTTGTGTAATCTTTCGGCACAATTTTTTACAATGAGGATAGCTCTTTATATCTAACATATTCTAATTATTTCATACTCTAGTTTATTAGGAGAAGAGTATATAGTATGTCATCAAGTTTTTCAATTAGGTAGGATTCATGATGTCCACATTAACAAGCTATATATTCTTCAATTATCTAAAAATTCAAAATTTACTGCAAAATAAACTTAAATTACCAATTAAATTATGATGTAAAATAGCAACATCTTACAGTGGCCTAATTCTACTATTTGTCCAACTTTGGTGTGAATTTTACTGGTGGTTACGAAATTGAGTAATTTCATATCATCATGCAATGCAAGTTCGGAAAAATAAAAGCAAAATTATATAGAAAAAGCAATCCAGTTCAGAAAGAAATTCAAAATAATATTAGCAAGGTAGGAGAGAAAGCTGCAACAAAAGAGTAGACAATAATTCGTCAAACCACAGAAACCGAAATATGAGGCCTGATCATGTGACTTTCCCAAAAGCTAAAAACATATCCGAATCAAAGAAAGAAGAATTAAAGAAAAGAAAAAGAAAAATCAAAGGAAAGCAACAAAGCAATAGACATGGAATGAATAAAATGTTAAACATTGAATTAATTTAATATTCGGGGCTTTCATCTTCCGTTCCACAATGCATCCTATCCTCAGTCAGTCAAATCCCTAGCTTTATCTTCTTACTCTCATGAACTTCCTCTTGTGCAGAATCATCCAACTTTTTCAGGAATAAATGAATGCTATGATTGCAACATCATTTAAAGACATTATTATAGTGTTTAAAAGTTAAAAAACTATCAAAATAACATTTGATCAACAATCTCATGATCATCTAATTCTTGAATAGAGATTTTTCTGAATGATAAAAAAAACTTCAGCTATTCTAAATTCATCATAAACTACTTATCTATTAATCTACAAAAAAAATTCATACTTTTCTTGCAATTTCTCCTCAACAACATCGTTATCTGAAGGTTCATTCTCCTGAACAAGCAAAAACAAATGAACACACTTCATTAGCACTAAAACCGTACTTATATTCAACAGCTTTATCAAAAAAAAAATTACTTGGCAATTTGCATAAATAATTGATTTACCAAATTAATATCAAATGAAGCATTTGATCTCAGTTCACGATCTGTAACATTCTTCCGTTTTTCATCACCTTCTTTTCCAACCTATATTATACCAAACAAAAATGTTTTAATAAAAATAAATTTAGATAACAACCAAAATATTCAACATTTGTAAGAATCATGCTAATATAAATGTACCTTATTAAGTACTAGACATTTGCGTCTATTGTGTCAGGGTAATTTGTAGCACCCACATTTTTTCAATTTGACACTTTTATTAACTCTTACACTAGGAGCACCTTTCATCTTCACACTTAATGGATCTTTTATAATAATGGCATTTCTCTTCTCATTGGACCATCTTCTCTTCAAAATTTCCACTCAACTCTATCATCTCAAACTTGAGTTGGGTGATAAGACCCTTTAATTTCAAGTATCCAGCATCTGTCATCGAGGCATAGTAACAAATCTTATTGAACTCGATACTTAGTGACCCATACCTAATCATTTTTAAAATATCTCTAGATTGATCATCCAATGACTTCGGTGGACATTCAACTACTTTTGCATTTTTGCTTCATCTTCTATTAAACAATGAATCAGGTATCTCATAAAGATGTAAGGACTTCATCACACAAAACAAATGACAACACAGAATTCCGGATGATTGAAACTCGATGCATTTACACTTAAAATTCTAATCGTTTGGGTGGTACACAGTAGTCTACCTCTTATCTACTTGTCCGAATTTAGTCAATTGGTACACTTGCCTATCCAGAACAGTCACGCAGGTTGACACCATGAATTGAGCTTCCTTGCGAATCTGATCACAAACTATGAAAAATAAATTTCGAGTGTAAATGCTCTCAGCATGCCTCTCTAAGCTTTCATGATGGGTACTCATCAAAGAACTAGAATGCTTTGTTTTAAATGCCTGCTCCAATTCTTTGTATCTTGTGTGTGATAAGGCTCGATCAACTTGTCAAACATATTCTTGCAACTTTAACTTTTGTTGAAGAAATCTATTCATATATGCATCCATTCCCTCGCACCGTTGTGTAGTACGCATGTCAGCAAAGAAATGATCCCTTAAGAATGTTTCTGCTCATCTATGTTGTTTTGTATAAATTTTTTCACCCAATCATTATTTCGCAAACCTTCTTGCTCCACCATATTCCACTGTAATTTATCAAACTCTTCAGGTGTAAGAAATTCAAAAATACACTTTGTAAAAACTTTTGTGAAATTAGGTTTATTACGTACATTAGATTGTGCATTTCTCTGTAGATGCCAAACACACAAACAATGTCGAGGTTCATAAATCACATTTATAATTGTCTTCCTTATTACTCGATCTTTATTAGTCACCACCGAAATAAGCTTTTGATTATTTATAGCAGAAAAAAATGTTTCCAACACCCATATATATGTGTCAATTGTCTCATCAACAAGTAATGCCCATTCAAAAAAACATGTTGCATAATGATTATTAACTCCCACTAACATGACTAATAGCTTACCATACTCATTTGTCTTGTACGTGCTATCAAAAGTTAACACATCCCTGAAGTGGCGATAATCTAAACGAGCAATAAAATCAGCCCAAAATAAGTTTTGAAGTCTATTTTCCTCGTCTATAGTGTATTTACAAAAGAAATTCGGATCCATATAAGCTTTTCCTTTTAAGTATGCCAGTGCAGATTCTGAATTTGTTTCAAGCATCGTAGATCTACGTTCAACATCTAATGAATTATACAAATCCTCCAGTGTGAAGCCCACATTGTCATAACCCCAAGCTTGATTGACTAAAAAGTCCATAATTTGACTAGTCTTAATACCAATAGTTTTCATCGCAGTAGCTTGAGCCAGGTCACAATCTTTAACTGATCGATAGGATCGAAGAAACTTAATCTCATAATCCATTGCCAACTCATGTGAGTGTTCAAGGATAAACTGATTAACAACCTAAATACCAAGCTTCTTATTCATTCTCACTCTGAAAGCAGCTGGAAATTTAACCCTCGTAACAGCCCTCGGTTCCCGAATTCTATCTTTCCTTCAACATACCTTTTAGCACGCTCACTTTCCCTATTACAAACCCAACATCTCGCATTGGTTCCTCCATCATTATCATACCTTATATAACATTCTTACGAATGCTAAAGCCCAATACTTTTGAGTATTTACTATAAAAATTCTCAGCATCTATAAGTGTCTCAAGCTGACTTCCAATTACATCTTCACTAGTGAGTTGTTGTAAGTGCTTATAGAGCTGGCAAAATTTGACACGACACGAAGAAATGGGTATGAGTTGTTGAATTTAGCCTAATTATTAAATGGGTCAGGTCCATCCGGATTGACACGATTTTTTTCGTGTTGGGTTAAGGTTAAAATTCTTGACCCATTTACCCGATCAATGACCCAATTATATTTTTTATTTTAAAATAATTTGCAGGATCTTGTCATCAAAACTTAAATATGAGAGATGATTTTCTCTTTTCTCTTTAAAAGGATGAATATAAACACAATATTTTATTTATAAAATTTTAAATACATTTAGAGCTTCAATAGTGTAAATGCGTAAAATATCAGTTGACATGTATATTTTATGATATTAATATATAATATTATTTACATATATATAATTAAAACCTCAATAGTGTAAATGTTTAATATTTTGGTGGATACGTATATTTTATAATATCGATAAATTATTTATGTATGTATGTATATACGTATGTATGACAATGTGTAAATATTTGATGTGACTTTTATTTAATATATAGATATTAAGCGGGTTATTGGGTAACCCGATTATTTTTCTGTATCGGGTTTGGGTCTAAATATTTTGACATGATTATTAAATGGGTCGGGTTTGGTTCGACCTAAATTTGACACGACATGAAACTGACACGACATGAATACGACCCGATGACCCGTTTTGCCAGGTCTAGGTGCTTACCATTAAAATAAATGAAACATGAGGAATCATCCACACTCGGCAGAATGGTTGCCTTAGCCGTTGAAGGAATGTCAAACTCTACTTCTTTTGAATTTTGGTTGATAATTGCAAAAACAATATTGAACATTTTGATAACTGCAAAAACAACTGTACTGATGTAGAATATATAATATTACATACTATATATGGTTGGAATACACAAATATGTCTAGTTATAGAGAAATTTTACATTATCCAGTTTCAACTTCTTTTTTAAAAGATATTTAGGATTTAGTAAACAAATCTAACAGTTATCCTTAAATGACACAAGGACATAAGATTTCACTTAATTGTTATCAAATAGTGAATAATTTGTCAGGATTTTAAATAATTTAACGGTTTTTTATTTGAAGTTTTCGACATGAAGATATGGCTTAAAGAATGCTGACTGCTCAGAATTACTGAAGCAACCAAATCTATGATTATCAGCCAAATTTCATAATTTAACTGTATTGATTTAGAAAATATAAGATTGCATACTATATATACTTGGATAGATAAATGTGTCTAGTTATGAAAGAAATTTATAGAATCAAATTTGGACTTCTCTTCTTAAAGATATTTATGATTTAGTACACAGAGGTCACAATCGTCTTGAAACTACAAAAGTCCTGAAGTTTCTAAATTAACTGATATCAATTACCAAGGAATAAAATTAAAAAATATATATCTCTAGAAATATTTATTTGTCAGGAGTTCAAATAATTTATGGTTTTCTATTTGAAGTTTTCTACATGAAGATATGCCTTAAAGAGTATTGACTGCTCAGAATCATTAAAGCAACCAAGTCTCTGATTATTAGCTAAATTTCATCATTGAACTGTATTGATCTAGAATATATGATATTACATAATATATATGTTTGGATAGACAAATGTATCTAGCTATGGAAGAAATTTACAGAATCAAATTTGGACTTCTCTTCTTAAAGATATTAATGATTTAATGCACAAAGGTCACAACTATCTTGAGAATACACAAGGCCATAGGTTTCTAAATTAACTAATATCAATTAACAAGGAATAAAATTACAAATTATATATCTCTAGAAATATTTATTTGTCAGGAGTTCAAATAATTTTACGCTTTCCTATTTAAAGCTTTCTACATGAAGATTTGGCTTAAAGAATGCTGACTGCGCAGAATCACTAAAGCAACCAAGTCTCTGATTATCAGCCAAATTTCATGATTTAACTATAATTATATAGAACATATGACATTGCATAATATTTATTTTTGGATAGATAAACATATCTAGTTATGGAAGAAATTCATGATTTAGTGCACAAATGTCAAAACTGTCTTGAAACTACATAGGGCTAGAAGTTTCTAAATTAACTGATATCAATTAACAAGGAATAAATTACAAACTATATATCTCTTGAAATATTTATTTGTTAGGATTCAAATAATTTTACGATTTTCTATTTGAAGTTTTCTACATTAAGATATGACTTAAAGAATATTGATTGCTCAAAATCACTGAAGCAACTAAGTCCACAATTGTCAGCCAATATTTAAGATTTAACTATATTGATCTAGAAAATATGAGATTGCATACTATATACGATTGGATAGATAAATGTATCTACTTTTGGAAGAACTTTACAGAATCAAATTCGGACTTCTCATCTTAGAGATATTCAGGATTTAGTGCACAAAGGTCACAACTGTCTTCAAAATACACAAGGCCATAATTAGAAGCTATATACCACTGGAATGCTCTATTTGTTAGAAGTTCAAATAATTTTACAATGTTCAATTTCAATTTTTCTACATTAAGATATGATTTAAACAATATAGACTGCTCAGAAGCATTGAAACAACCAACTTAAACGATGTATTAGTTCTTTCTTTCAGCCTCTTTCTCTAAGAAGCACGACTGGCAAACATCATATTCTCAGTTTTCTTATGTTTCTACTTTTTTCTTTTTTTTGGTTTGGACAAATAATCGAACAATTGATTGATTTTAAAGTATTGATCATTACATGGTTACATTACCGAAATCTCCTCATAGTCATCTCTTTACTCAACAACAAAATAATCATAAACATCCTAAATATCAAATTACAAAGAATATATCCAATACTAACCTTGTTCATCAATATCCATCGCTTTCTTGTAGTGATAGCTCGCATATTTACCTTGAACATAAATTTTTTTCAAAATCAAAAAACTTGATTAATTAACAAAAAAACTCTCCTCAAATTTAGTCAGATTGATTGACCAAAAACTGCACTCAAATTTGATTCTTGATGAGATACTATTTGTTGTTTGCAAATATGAGTTTGAATTGTGTTTTGCAGGTAGGAACTTATTCTACCAATAGGCAAAGAGGTTAAAAAGTCGTATTTTCAAAACAAAACCGTCGGAATCATGTGGTTGGCTCAATTCTCACAAATTTCAGTAACCACCCCTATATTTTTAAATATATTCACAATTTTAATTGAATAAGATATTTTGTTTATTTCCACAAAATTCATAGGAATGTTTAAATACATTATAAGGTTTATTTTACTATGTACCCTATGCCATTCATTATTGGCTCTTCGTAATTTTATTAAGTTGTCATTTTAGGCCAAACATGAAAGGGTTTCAACATTTAATTAATTTGAAAACTCAGTGTGAAACTCAAAATTGTTAAAATATTACTTAAATCATATCTTTAATGTTATAAGATAATTCGATTATCATGTAATCAAACTAATTTCAAAATCTATCGATCGGATATAGTCTGTACTGTTAGATTATTTTATTCTAATGCATGGCCATGGAATAGCCTTCAATTTCTCATGGTATATTTTATTGGTTTACTAGCTTATAAAACCATATACAAATGTTGAAAATTTGACTACTATATGAAATATCACGTGATATATCTCATTTGACCTTAGATTAATGTATCAAATGCCCATAAAGGATGGTTTACTTCATCAATCTACGAATTAACTTTTATTAATATTTATATTTTACATATCAATTCATAATACATTACGGTAAATACGACTTTAATTTCCTACCTATCAATAAATAGGGATAAATAGAAGTACTGAATATGTGTGTATGCGTATTACTTCATATGTTTTAATAACTATAAGGAAAATCACCTCTACTAACTTTTTCCTATACCATTTTTATTATATTTTATCAATTGTCTTTTATAATACTATTTGTAAAAGAAAGCTAAAATTGACTACTCCAAAATGTCTTTATATTTTTTATTACATTTTACATTAAAGTTGTAGTACATTATAAATGCTAAGTTTAATTTTTAATAACATAACACCTTAATAAAATCAATGTCTTAAGTGCGATGTATGATATAGTACTTTAAATAGGCTACAAAATTAATAGGGAAAAGACTACCCACGCCTCTTAAATTTTATTTCAAAGGTCATACAAAACTCCTTAAATTAAAAAATATAATACATAAAATAAGATAAAATTTTATAAAATATTTTCAGTATTAAAAATTTTATTTTTAACATTATTATTTTCCATATTCTTTTATTATTAGTTTTTCATATTCTTTTACTAATATTAAAATCTATTTGACATACTAATAAAATTAAATAATCATACCTAACATTCACAATAATTTTTAAAATTTATATTATTTTTTACAATATCTTATTTAATTATGTCTATATTTATATCAATCTTAAAATCAATTTTGGATTAATAGATTTTGGATTAATCCATCGGGATGGACTAATAATAACTTAATATTAAAAAAAATTTTATTGTACACGTTATTTTATCAATTATACTTTTTGTAACATTTTATTTGAATCATATGATATTTATTTATTATTTTTATCCTATTGCTATATTTATATTTATTTAGATTGTTTTAGTCAAAATGTATAATAGTTATTTGTAAAATTAAGAGGTTCTATGTGACCATTTATGAAACTAAGGGGATTTGTAGGATTATTTAAGTAAACCTTAGGGGTGTGAGTGGCTTTTTCCTAAATTAATAGTAACTTAAAATTAAAAAAAATAATATTTACTTGCAACTTGTAAGTTACCTGCTTTATTTTAATTAATTATCTAATTATCCATTATATTAAATGAATGATTCAGATTAAAATTCTTATATCTAAGGGTCTACACTAATCTTACTATCAATGCTGTAAAAATAAATATAGTATCATAGAGAAATCCATATATTTTGTTCTTTTATATGTACAGACATTCACATAAACATATACAATAAATTTATAATTTAGCATAGAGTAATGAAAGATTTTGGGTTCACCCCGGTTAACTTCGTTTCTCTTGGCCAGTTTATGTAATTTAAGTTAAGATCATAATAAATATTCTATCATAGTGAATATTATCAATGAGCGGTTGCGGCAGTAGCACCACTCAAGCTTTTAAAGATCTTTGTGGGGCTGGGCTGGGCTCAGTCAATGTTTAATATCACTGCTAGAGATGGCCAACGGGCCGTACTGTGCCGGTCCAAGCCCATTAAAGGAAGTCCACGCCCATTAAAGGAAGTCCACGCATGCTCATGCTCGTGCTCGTGCTGTGTCGCGCTCATTATTCATTCATGTCGTGTCGTGCCGTGCCAGCCGGGCAAACATGCCGTGCCCACACGTGCTTGTGCTCGTGCCCACTCGTACTGTGCCCACACGTTCCGTGCTTAGGAAAAATAGCCCGCTAAGTTTTTTTTTCCTTTTTTATTTTTTTAAGAGCGCATGCCAAGTTGTTGTCTTATTTTTTTTAAGCTTATGTACTTTTTTTGGATCCATGTGCCTTTATCTAAATTTAATAGAATAAAAAATTCAAAACTCAAGTCCATATTCAATGATAATAAATTAATAATAATAAGAGAATGTAGTATTAGTTGATAAGTTGGACTCTATGGTATTAGAATTCTTTTTTAGTACTTAAAAACAACAACAATAATAATTTTTTATAAGGGTTAATTTAATTGTTAACTTGGAATTACGTAAAGTTATATATCATAATTTATAATAATATTAATACATATTTATAAAGTCATGATATTTATAATTTTATTTATTAAAATCATGATATCAATTATTTATTTAATAAATTATAAACATAAATCATTTACAATTTTTTTGAAACTAAGAATTAAATAAATTTAAAAAACTTGAGCCAATAAAATATATTAAAAGATTCAATTTCAAGTTATTTATTAAATCATAAAATTTTAAGTTTATTTTCATTAGAAAATAAAACGTGCTTATTGCGTGCTTTTTCACGTGCCGTGTTTTGGCCCATCTCTAATCGTGCCGTGCTTTTAAGGCCCACGTGCCTAAAATCTAAGCCCAGTGCGGCCCACATACGTGTTGTGCCCGTTCCTCGTGCTGTACGGACACATGTTGTTCCTTGTGCCGCCCGGCGCATTGGCCATCTCTAATCACTGCAGGGATTTTATTCATTTTTCAATACTTAGACCAGAAGTTTCCGTTTGTTTTTATATCACAATTATTACCAAAGGAAAATATGCTTTTCGAAGATAACTATTCATTTTACAAAAATTAATTAGTTCCGAATTAAATTAAAAAGAAAAAAACACCACACAAGAAGAACTAGGATTTAGAGATTGGGAACTATTAACCTTGTTAAATGGATTGATATCTCGGGGGAAATATATGCGTACAAGTTTTTCAAGATACAAATTTAAATATTGTGAGGGGGGGAAAAAAACTTCAACAAACATGGTGCAGTAATACAATCAATTCGTAAAAATATTCTGATTGGTTTTTAGGGGTTTACACATCAATTCCCACCTGGTCATCCTGCTCATTGTATTTTAGAAAATAATTAAAAAATCAAGTACCTTAAATGAATGGTTGATATCTACTTTTTTTATGTACAAACTGGAGGGTTCGAGCCTCTCCATAATTATGAGAGTAATGTTAGAAAGAAATTTTTACACACAAAAAATAGAAAACTTTATTAAGTAATAATAAATTTTCTCCGTCTCATTTCTTTTTGAAAAATCATCGAAACTTTGAAAAAAGTTTCAGCAAAAATTTTTAAGTTGTGCTTTAGTAATTCGACCGATGGGTCGGAATGAAGAATTGGTCTAATGGGCTAGTCTTGCACTTCTCTTTAAGAAGCCCATGAAATTTTATTCTATTTTAATGTAAAATCTAATCGGTTCGAACTTTTTAAAATCATAGATACACACACAATAATTTATTTTTGTTATTTTTAGATCATATTGATGATACATGCAAAATCTCGCAAATACAAAAAACAAAAAAGTATGAATTCGTATAAAGTAATCAGTTTGTTTTACTCAAAAAAGGAAAAAAAATATAAACATATAACTAAAGGTTTTACAAAAATTTTGAAGAGGCGTTTAAATTGAGTAGTGCTATGATTAGAAATTCACACTATTAGAAAAATGGACTTTGCTGACACCATTGTAGTGTCAGTAATTACTTTTTTTTACACTTGTTAATGGTGTCAGTAATTCATGTTACTATAGTATCACGAAAATTGTAACATGACGGGGTTAGTAACTGATGATACTATTTCTATGTCAATAATTCGTGTCACTATAATATCATTAAGATAATGACACAAAGGTGTTAGTATTTAATGATACTATTTACATGTAGTGATTTATGTGACTACAATATCATGAACACACTAACTCAATAACATAAAAAACTATTAACGTCATTTTAAATACTTAGTGTTAGTATTTAATGACGCTATATTGCTTGTGGTTAATATTATATTTTTATTTTAATTATATTTCTCTTGTTTATTTTACAACTAAAAAAACTTAAAATATATTAAATATATCAAATCTTGGAATACAATTCACATAATAAACATTCCAAATACATTACTTAATTTAACACAATTTAACTACATTGTTGTTTGGGGAAAAAACATAAGTACTCAATTAAGTTTTAGACAAGTAGTATACAACAAAGTACTAAATTAAGTTAAAAAATATTAACCAACAAGAATAAAAAGATAATAATATCACTGATCATCCACATGTGCCTTCACTTTTTTTTTCCCATCTACAAGCATATAATATTACAAGAAAATAGACAATAGATGACAGAAAATACATATCATAAAAGGAGGTGCATGACAGACAATCTATCTGTTATCTATGCCATTGTCAATAATTTATGGCAGAATTCTTCCTCTCATAAATTTATGATAGAATTTAGTAGTCATACATATGTCACACAACATTTTAGTGGGAAATTAAAATTTTTTAAACTTTTGTCTTTTTAAAAACTTTTTGGCAGGAAATTGGTAATATTTCAATATTAATGTTATTTAAAAGTATCATTATTTTGAATTATCTTGTTAGTACTATTTGTGTTGAATTAGTAATAATAATAATAACAACAACAACAACAACAACAACAATTTTTCTCAAATGATGTAAATTTGTTTATTGAAGCCAATTAATAAAATCCCAATTTCCATTTAACCATACAATCCAAAATTTAACAAAATATCCTAATTCATAGCCTCTGCATTCTTTCACCATGCCCTCAAATGTTGGTCTGAAGAAACTAATCCCGCAACTCCGCTTCTTATTCCTGTTCAAGAAAAAAAGTAGAGCAATAACCAATGTAGCTATGAACAAACACATAAACCTCAAAAATAGTTTACAGTCTAATAATTGCATATAGATATTTTTCTTATAAGCTGAATTATCTAAATGAAAATATCTATCGTAACTCCAAAGGAAAAGAGAACATAAAAGCTAAAGAGAGCAAAATTGACAATCCGACTTCCCAATTTAACAGAACGAGAAAACAATTCATCTCATGTTGCTATATGCCAATAAATGTAATCAACAATTCACATTTTCTCGAGAATCTGTCTCCGCTATATTTTAACATTAGCAATTTTACAGCAAGCCAACATATAAAAATTAGAAAACCATTTCATGAAAAAAGTATTTATAACAACAGCCAAATTTTGTTAGTTACAATAGGAGTATCCATCTCAAAACTAGTTCTAAAATAGAAGAAAATAAAGCATTAAAAAGATTATAATTAATGAAACCTATAAAAACATCAGAAAAATATAATACAACATCAAATAAAATTCATAGGGTTCAAGCAAAAGACAGATATCTAAACATTTATTCAAATACCTAATTATGAATTTCTAAAGTAATCAAATTCAGCCGTCTTGAACAAAATCAATAATGGTACTACCTTATGTACAACGAAGCACTTTATACTTGGTGGACCAAATGTGTAGCAATATCATTTACCCCACTTTGATCAAGGATCATAAAAAATCACCCAACACCAGATTCTAAATTCTCACCAATATTTACGAGTAACCCCTTCAGCATTTCAGTTTCAGAACTGAGGAGCTGCCTATTAGAAAATTAGCATCAACAAAACTCAAACATACACAAAACAATCTAGGTTTTTCTAGTTCAAGCAAATTAAAAAAAAAATCTATGAAAGATATAAGACTACAAGCTCTGTAGACTTAATTCTTTTTGCCAACTAGACCAAGGCCATTTGCAGCAAACAAGTTTTCTAAAGTAAAATTTTTCTAAATTGACCCCAAAAAAAATATTAAGCCATTACCAACTGAAAACCTCCTCAATAGTTCATTCTCCGAACTTAGCCTGTGATAGAGAATGTGATTACTTGAATACGTAACTGATGGTGCCACTTTACCCCTTATTGATGGTTTTTACTTGCTTGCCTAGTGGAAGCACTAGAGGTTTAGTTAGAGACAAAGCCCCTTCTAGAACAAGCAATTAGGGTTTTGGTTCGTTTTTTAATTTGGGGGAAATGGAAAAAGGAAATAAAGTTTTAGCTTTTCATTACCTAAGTGAATTAATTTAATTTAATTTGTAAATGGACAATGGAAAACAGAAGAGATCGAGAAGAGAAAAATGAAAGAGAAAGAGGAAGATAGAGGCAAGATAGTGATAGATTTAGGTATGATAGCCAGATGGGAAAAATTGCTTAAGTGTAGTTTTTGTACTGTAGTTAGTTATATTTTTGTTTTCAAATATTTTAAAATATCATTTTCACATTCAAAATGATTTGTTGGTCTGTGCTCCAAACGTTAAAGCTTTAAACCTTAGAGGTCTAAGTTTTGAATTGAAACTAAATCAAATTTTAATGATTTTTTTTTACCACTAATACTTTAGTGTTAGTATCTTTGATGTTTAATTGATTGACACACCAGTATCTTATTCCCACCACTCCCTGCACTCTTCTTGGCCGTATCCAAAGCGGCCAAGCAGCCCTTCACAATATCATCAATGTAGTAAAATCTCTCGCCACCGTAGCATGTTTAGAACCCTCAAATATCATCACCGGCTTTCTTTTCAAAATATTCTTAGTGAAGAAGAAATACACCATATCAGGTCTACCCCACGGTTCATAAACGGTGAAAAACCTCAAACCAGTAATCGACAATCCATATATATGATTATAAGTATGAGCAATCTCTTCACAAGCCTTCTTAGTGGTAGCATATAAACTAGAAGGCTGATTAGTTCAATCTTTTTCCAAAAAGGGTATCTTTATATTAAGTCCATAAATTGAGCAAGAAGATGCCTATATAATAGCAGGCTGTGGATTCGCAATTTTACAAGCTTCTAACAAATTAACAAAACCGACAATGTTACTATTAACAAAAGACATTGGATTCTTCATTGAATAACGAACCCCAGCCTATGCAGCTAAATGCATCACGTGACTGAATTTCACCAAATTAAAAAGCTTTTCTAATAAAAGAGTCATTTATATCACCTTCGATGACAAACACTCCGGCGCGTTCGAGCAACGAAGCACACGGCCGTGTTTCAGTGACGTGTCGTAGTAATCGTTGAAATTGTCAAGCCCCACGACGTCGTCGCCGCGCCGTGCGGTGGTCGCCGAGACGCGTGGTGTGAAAGCGAGCTGCGGCACCGGTGACGAAGATGATATGGCAGCCAACGCAGGAGCTGGGGTGCGAGGAGCGGAGGACGCGGTACTCCCAGCAGGCGCCGCCCCACAAAACGCGGTGAGAGGAATCGGAGGGAGAGGACGTGGAGTGGTGGAAGAAGAAGTAGAACAGCGAGAGGGAGAAGAATGCCCAGAAAGAGAGCTTAGTGGGAGAAAAATGGTAGCGGAATCGGTGAATGTAGATGGGTTTGTCCATGATGGGAATTTTTTCTGGAAAATTAGAAAGAAAGCGCAGTGAAATGTTGTAACACCCCGCACCCATTTCTTTGACATTTTCCAACCCTTTATAAAGAGAAAGAAGAGAGAGAATAGAACAAAAAGAAGGGAAGCTTACGAGGAGAGAGACAAAGCCGACCCGAAAACCCGGATCCGACCCGCGACCGTGACCCGGCCGATTCTTCCATTTGGCCGCACACGACCACCGGAAAACTCACGGCTTAGGAAGCTTGATCCGCCGTCGTCGCCGTGCGTGGGAGGTCACCACCGCCACCGTTGGACTCAGTGTGGCCAGAACATTCAGTCTTGAACTTCTCGTCGCTGCCGGTTAAATTCCGGTGACCGTTGACCGGCAAGGGCATTTCGGTAATTTCATATTTTTGGGGCAATTTTGTAATTTCAGATTCTGTGGGTATTTTTGTAATTGTTGAAATTGAGGATAAATTGTTAATTTTACCCCCCCAAGGGTAATTTCATAATTTCTAATATTGTGGTTATTTTTGTGATATGAATTGAGGCAATTTGATAATTGAAGATTTTGAGGATAATTTGGTAAATAATGGTGTTGGGGGCATTTTGGTAATTTTGTCATGTAGGCGTATTTTGGTAATTTGAGGCACACGAGAATAGTTGATTATGAATGAATATTTGTTTCGAGCTCTAATGCGTAAAATTAGTTATATTTATATTTATGAAAAAATGATTATGTCGTTTACTTTATTAGGAGGACACGTGAACGAGAATCAAACCGCTGACATTGTTGATACCGAGTCTGGACATTGTCACTGTGAGTGGAATATACAAAACCTATTTTCATAGTTATTATGATAGTAAAGCATGTTTACGAAATAAGAATTTTGAATGTTCGGATTTAGTAATGATTTTACGATACAGTACAACATGTTTTGATAAATAAGTATTTAATGCTTTTATTTAATGATTTTCTCGAAATGAATTTTATACACGCATTGATATTAAATTAAAATATTTGGTCAATGGTTCTCCGTATCGATTTTGAATGAAATATGATAGTATTTTAAAGACGAGAAAAGTGGATTTCGATGTGATATGATTTTATTATCATTTTTGGAATAAATGCATGATATTAGAATTGAGCGAATTTGAGATATGATGAATAAATGAAAATGAGATTTCAGATATGATTTCTCCGTCTATCCGTTGTAGCTCCGGGGTAGGATGGTACCCAGATAGTACATCATTGCCCGTCCGTCGAGGTCCGGATATGATGAGATATGAGATAGCTTTTCCCTGTCTATCTGTGTAGCTCCGGGGCGTGGCGGTACCCAGATAGTACGTCATTGCCTGTCCGTTGAGGTCCGGATACGACGAGATTATTCCCTTGGGTACTTGTTTAGTGATAGTTTTGGATATTCAGTATTTGGTATTATAAGTGTTATGATTTCATTAATTTTATACGGATTTATGTGATATTGATATTCGAGTATATGGTTTGAATTAAATGAGTTTTATTTAAGTTTTTATGATATTTTGATCAGATATGATTTCGATGATTATTTGATACGGTATTATATATGCTTTTCATGATAAGTGATCTGATTTAAATGTTAAATGATTTATTACGGGTTTCTCGTACATGGTTTGATGGAATTCGTGTTTGGAAACGATATGATTATTTCTTTTTAAGTAAGAATTAATTTTCAAAAACTACTATCCACTCACTGACTTTCACTGAGTTTTATACTCATTCCGTTTTTATTATATTCTTTTTTCCCCCTCACCAGGAGGTTGCAGGTACACCAGACCGACCCAATGACTGTAGATATATTTTAAATCTTGGCCAAATGATGGTGCTAGAGATATAGATGATTTTTGTTATGATATTTTGGTTATCTTATGTTTTTTTGGGATTGTATAATTTCGATATATATTAGTCTTTTGGGATTAAGAATAAATTGGGGATATTGATTACTGGAGTTTGTTGTATAGTGAATTATTTTGGGAGTGTATACTTTACATATTTGCAGATTGGGATTGTTACATTTACAAAGGAGGCTCTGCCGAATTTTCGACAGAATCTTTAATAATTAATTTATTATCGATTCGATTAGACGAGTTTTGATAGACTCGTCCTGGAAGTGCGGGACGGGTCGTTTCAAATGTGAAGGAGTGATGTCAATTGATCATGCTTGATCACCAATGTGAGTGGTTTCTTGAACTTCTTTTTCTGTTGTTTATACTTTATGCTATTGCTTTTGTTTCTTTATTTGGGATTTTTTTTTCTTTTTTTGGAGTTAATTTGTAGTTATTTTTTCTGATGGGTGATGTTGTTTATCAAGTGAGGAGGAGTGATTAATTAATTATAGATACATTAATCAATGAAAAGGAAGTTGAAGATTTGGAGGTTAAAGATGTGTTTGAGAGTAAAGTGTTGTAACTTTTAAATTGCAGCTACTATGGAATAAAAGTTATAGATGTGGATTAGAAACTGAGAAAAAAAATCTACTAAGTTGCCAAAGTCCAACTACAAGTGTTACCAAATACCTTAGTAGTTGGGCTTTAGCAGCCCAGCTAGCTCACCACACTCCTAAACGGGCTCTAAGTGAAGCAGTTATGAAGCTTGTGTTTGAGAGCGGATGAGAGAGAAACGGAGATTAATGTGTATTTTTAATGGAGGAGGAGACCTGCTAAAACTAGTTCAACTTGAGTCAAAAACATTGTTTAAAATTCATCAGTTTTGGTTCCATGAGACTGCTATATGTATAATTTTATATATAATATTAGTTTAATATGACTTATTTAATAGTAATAGATATTTATTTAATTTCATAATTTTTATTTATTGTTTTTAGTATAATTTTTTAAGATTAAATATGTAATTTTGTCTTCACTAATAAAAACTCAAATTTTAATGGTTAAAAAAACTTTTTTAACATATTAAAATATCTATTATATTCTATACTTATTTTACCGATCTTATTTTATTTTTTTAATAAAATAATTTTATAAAACTTATTTATTAAAATAATTTTACAATTTTTAATAAAAATTCTTGTTGACATCTAAACAATTAAATTTTTTAGTAAAAGTTTTACTAACAAAAACTCTATTTAAATAAGTTTTATTTGAAAAGTTATACTAAACAAGACTATAAAGAGAAACATATTACAGTATAACCTCTATAAATTAATAATGTTGGGATCATAGGAATTTATTAATTTAGAGAGATATTAATTAATCAATAAATTAATACTTTATTAATTTATAGAGTGTGCTCACAGTACAAAGAATTAACATTTAATTAACTGAAAATTCATTGTATTTTACAAATATAATCAATAGAATTTAAATAAATTCATCAAATAAATAATGTATACTTCATTAAATAAATTCATGAATTTTACTAAATATATTCAATGAACTAAACTAAATGTTAGTTATTAAATTGTATAAATTGAATTAGAACTAATCTAATGTACCTATCTACTTGATTAACTAAATTCATGTATTTACATAAATTTATCTAAATGTATTCAATGAGCTAAACTAAATGTTAGTTATTAAATTGTATTAATTGAATTTGAACTAATTCATCTAATGTACCTGTCTACTTGGTTAACTAAATTCATGTATTTACATAAATTTATCTAAGTGTATTCAATGAACCAAAATAAATGTAATTCATTAAATTGTGTCAATTGAATTTGACTACTTATCTACTTAATTAAAGAGTATTCATGTATTTACATAATTTAGCTAAGTCATATATCCAATGAACTAAATTAGAATTTAAATGTATTCAATGAATTAAGTTAAAATTATTGTCTATATAAACAAACACAAAGTATTCTTTTATTTCATAGTAACTTGTTAAATTACAATGGCTTCTCATTTAAAGTGTGTTAAAAAATCAACCATGACAAATGAAATGCGCAAAGCTTTATGCCAATATAGTAAAGAGCATCCAAAAAATATTGAAGGATTACAGAATGTTGAGCTGTATTTTTTACCACCCAACATGACATCAAAAATTCAACCATGTGATGCGGGGATAATAAGAGCTTTCAAGATGCATTACTGTAGACGATTTTACCGGAAAATTTTGGAGGGCTATGAGCTGGGGCAAACCAATCCGGAGACAATAAATGTTTTGGATGCAATTAATCTTGCAGTCTCAGCTTGGTCAACAAATGTTGAGGCAAACACAATAACAAATTGTTTTCGACATTACAAAATTCGTTTAGTGGAAGAAATGAGTTCAGAGGACTTACATGAAACTTTAGATGAAGAACGCATTCATGAGCTACAAACAATAATCAACAATTTGGGTTTCCGTAATGGAATGGATGTCAATTACCTCTTGGATTACCCTAATGAAAATAGTGAAAATTGAGAGGTCCAAAGTTTAGAAGAAATTGTTGCTAACATCGCTGAAGATGAAGTTGAGGATGACACAGTACCTTTAGAACCTATTTCGCGCACTGAAGCACTCAAGTTATCAACAACACTTCATAATTTTTTATTGCAGTACGAGAATTCAACCCTAGAACTTTTAGATGCAATACAAAAAATTAGAGATGAAATTCAATTAGATTTAAACTTCAAGAAAAAACAAGTTATAATAGACTCATATTTTAATAAATTGACATAGTCAGTTACATTTGCAATTTCACAATATTTGTAATTTCTACAATTATTAATTTATGATATAAATAGGACCACAAAGTTATATAGGAGTTCTCAGAAAAATTATTATCTTATTAATTTATTGAAATTATTAATTTAGCTTCAGGGCCCAAGTCGGGACCACAAAAAATTATTATCTTATAGAGATTATTAATGTATCGAGTATTAATTTATAGAGGTTATACTGTATTGTTTAGAGAGAGTGAACCCTAGAACTTGAACTTATTATAATTGCTTTTACCTTGGAATATTTTTATTTTGCCACCTAATTTTTTTGACGTATCATTTTACTACTAAAGTTTTTTTACAATTATTTTTTCACTTAATGTTTCTACTTTTATTATTCTACCACTAAATTGTTAAAGTTAACAAAATTTTTAATAGAAATTAGAATAAAAGTCTATTTTACCCCTGAACTGTATAAGTGTAATTTAACCCTCTAACTAAAAAATATAAAATAAATTATATACAAAAAAAAAATACTTTTATCAATTGATTATTTTATATATCTGAAATAATTAATTGATAATATTATAAATATTATATTTTATGACATGTTTAAAATACTGAATATATTGACATTCCTAAAATACTCTTATAACATCAATAATTTATTAATGGAGATAACGCATTGATGGTAAAATAGTAAACAGTTGTAAAATATACATAAAAGCCCGTGTTTTAGACAATTTAATCACTTTATGTTATAAGTATAAAATAATTAAATTAAAATTATATCAAAATAACTTTAGTGATCAACAATGACAAAGAGACTATGTATACAAAAATGATCTAATTGATCAAATTACCTAAACTTTTTCTTTATTTTAACTTTTAACAAGCATAATTTTTTTTATGAATTTTTCTTTTAATGGGGTGGATTTTAATATTTTATACAAGTTATAGGGTTGAGATATCGCCACCCCGTGATAAAAACCTTTGCCCAAGTGTCGAGTGAACAAATTTAATTATATCCGATCATCACATAGATAGTAAATTAATGTATTAAATTAAAAATTGGTTTTGTTATTGATGTATTTATAGAGAAATCTTGTTTACTGGACAATTTTCAGCAATAACAAATCCACCGCCGCTCGTCAATAGTCGTCATCTCCGTGTGAGTGAAACCAAATTGAGAGCATATATCTTTTGTTCCCGTCTGTAAACCTTTTTATACAAATTAAATCCTGCATTCTTCTGATATTCCTGATTTTTCATCAACTTGCATTTATTTTATTGAAACATTTCACTTGGTTTTCTGGGAATATATGGAGAAAAGAGCAAACTCTGGTTCTGGTTGTGTGACAAGCTACTGCAACTGTTATTTTTGTTTCTGTCATCAACTTGCTATTAGTTTATTGAACATTTCAGCGGAGTTATCGGGAAATAAATAAATGAGCAATTATCAGCCGAGTTTACCTGTTATTAAAAGTAATGTAAAAATTTAAATTTGCTCTATTTTGCATGTAATATATATAATTGTATCAATTGTTCATTAAAAAGACTAACGGTGGATGGTTGATACAATTAATAGACAATGAGTGACAAATTAATACTTTTAGTAACAAATTATTGCATATGTGATGATATTTGAGCCCCTTATAGTATCTTATCGGTTCTCACTTTTTAGGTTTTACTTAACCCCGCTAAAAATTTTAGAGTCATTTTTATTTCTCAACATATCCTGCCTAATCTAGAATTTACACTTAGTATAATTTTTATTTTTTTCCAAGCACCCACCTTATAAAACTTATAAAATCTATTTAAAAAGAAAAAAGAAACTCTGAAATTACTATAATCTCTCTCTCTCTCTTTTTTTTTAAAGGTTTTATCCATCATTGCCGTAACCATTAAAAAAAAAAAATTTGATACATTTTCATCATTCTCTATTGAGTACTATAAATTAATTTCTTCTATAATTATAAAAGTAGAGCATGCAATATTTGAGAAGAGATAAAAAAATTAGGGTTTAAGAAATCAAATTAGTTAAATTAGATATCAATATAAATTATAATGTGGGTGTATTTAAAAATTATTTACCTTTTTAAGTTATTACGTATAAAGACAAAATAAGTATTAACATTAAAATAATTAGTGAAAACTGATGAAATATAATTAGCGTTCAAATATCACCACTCTTATTGCACAGAATATTGGGCTCTTTCTTCTAAATTAAAAGCCCAAATTGGAAACCCAACCACCAGCCACCAGGCCCCGGCATACCCATTAAGAGAGGAAAATTGGATGTGCCCCGAAATTTAAGAAAAAGAAGCCCACATTGCTCATCCTTGTTTGATTTTCAACTTTACAAAAAAAAAAAAAGATTAATCCCAGAATTACGAGGACAAGTTACGATGATTTGATTCACAAAAATATCACAAACAGTCTGAACGCATGTAGCAATTAGAGAAACACGATCGAAATATCTTAGTTTTTGAGTGAGCAGGAAAAATATTTTTATTTCCGTGTATGGGGTCTGGATGGTAAAATACCATTTCATTTTCACCTGTAGTTTTTTCTTGCTTTTTTTTTTTAATTGACGTGGGATTCATGTGAGAATTGAGATGTGTACATCATGACTCTTAAGCATGTATCATTTAGGAATTAAACTCATAACCCTTATCTCTATTATAAGAGTTTCTTTTCTGTTTTTTTTAATTACCAATGTGTATTGTATGGTTAGAGGTCTATTAATATTTACATAAAATATCTATTGGGACTAGTTATATTTACTCTATGATAATATAGTTTAGATATCTACTCATACTGAAAGGATATCTATTCCATTTACAAACCAATGGAGGAAATATCTACTTTCATTCAAATTTTATTTTGAGAAAAGATACATGAGTCTCGTAAAAAACTCAAATTACAAATCACTCAATTGAAAGTTGAATGACTTCCATTATAAGATTTTTTTTAAATACTGATTACACATCAAATTACTTTATTACACAGATATTTACAACTGCTATTAGAACAGACATACACTGATATTTATAATCAGATATATAGCTGAAACTTACATTATTACTTTAATTTTATAAAGTACATGTCCAGACATATGATCCTTACAAACGAGTGATGTTCCTACTCCATTTGCATTTCACAAATGAGAAAAACCTACAAATTAACTCCACACAATTTTTTGCTTAATTGAGAGAGGTTGAGTTTATGGAGACTCGAACCACTACCCCTATAGTCCTGCTTAACTTTGAAAGTAGTGGTTTACCATTGGGCCAAAGCTCAAGTGGCTTCCATTATAAGAGTTTTTTTTTTTTTTTATCTGCTTCCATTATAAGAGTTAAATCAACTAAAGTATTCTTGAAAATTTAATTTTCAAAAAATATAAATGTTGATTGGCAATAACTACCTTAGAGTTGCTTTAAGGTAGAGTAGAAATTAGTGCAAAGTGATAAATAATATAAAAAAAAATACGTTATAACTTTGATGTGTGGTTATGAAAGTGTGGAAAAGGTACGCAATGTGCAAAAATTGTGAAGAAGGTCATTCTATAATGTTGTAACTGAATTTACGGTATTAATGTCGTAATTGACGTGGACCGTTAGATTTGAATAAAAAATTTCTACCATTAATTCTAAATAAATAGGTAACCTGTTACCTAAGTAGTAGGTAATTACTATTTTTTATTCAAGTTCCAAGTTACATTTATTAATCTTATGTGTGATTTACAAGTTTTATTCAACATTTACAAGTTAATGTTGATTTACAAGTTTTATGCAATAATTACAGGTTTTTATTTTGTTTACAAGTTCTTCATACAATTTACAACTCCATTATTAATTTACCCCATTTTCCATCAATTTCCAAGTTTTATGTGTGATTTACATATTTTTTGTTTCATTTCACACTTAACGTCAATTTACAAGTTTTATGTCTTTTTTTTAAGTTTTTGTTCTGTTTACAAGATTTTCTTGCAATTTACAACTCCAACATTAATTTACCTATTTTCCCATCAATTTACTAGTTTTATGTGTGCTTTACACATTTCTTGTTTCATTTCACACTTAATGTCAATTTACAAGTTCTATGTTATTTTTCTAAGTTTTTGTTCTGTTCACAAGTTTTTCTTACAATTTAGAAGTCCAACATTAATTTACCCATTTTTTTCATCAATTTGCTAATTTTATGTGTGGTTTACAAATTTTTTGTTTCATTTCACACTGAATGTCAATTTACAAATTCCATGTCATTTTTCTTAGTTTTTGTTATGTTTACAAGTTCTTTTTACAATTTATAACTCCATCATTAATTTACATATTTTTCCATTAATTTACTAGTTTGATGTGTTATTTACAAGTTTTTTGTTTCATTTCACACTTAATGTTAATTTACAAGTTCTATATTATTTTTCTAAGTTTTTGTTCTGTTCACAAGTTTTTCTTACAATTTACAACTCCAACATTAATTTACCCACTTTTTTTCATTAATTTGCTAATTTTATGTGTGGTTTACAATTTTTTTTGTTTCATTTCACACTTAATGTCAATTTACAAATTCCTTGTCATTTTTCTTAGTTTTTGTTTTGTTTACAAGTTCTTCTTGCAATTTATAACTTCATCATTAATTTACGTATTTTTCCATTAATTTACTAGTTTTATGTGTGGTTTACAAGTTTTTTGTTTCATTTCACACTTAATATCAATTTACAAGTTCTAAGTCATTTTTCTAAGTTTTGTTTTGTTTACAAGTTGTTCTTGTAATTTGCAACTCCAACATTAATTTACCTCTTTTTCCATCAATTTACTAATTTTATGTGTCATTTATAAATTTTTTGTTTCATTTCACACCTAATGTCAATTTACAAGTTTTATATCATTTTTCTATGTTTTTGTTTTGTTTACACATTTTTCTTTTAATTTACAACTCCATCATTCATTTACCCCTTTTTTTTCCATCAATTTACTAGTTTTATGTGTGGTTTACAAATGTTTTGTTTCATTTCACACTTAATGTCAATTTACAAGTTCTATGTCATTTTTCTAAGTTTTTGTTTTGTTTATAAGTTCTTCTTGCAATTTACAACTCCAATATTAATTTACCAATTTTTCCGTCAATTTACTAGTTTTATGTGTCGTTTACAAATTTTTTATTTTATTTCACACTTAATGTCAATTTACTAGTTCACGTCATTTTTCTAAGTTTTTATTTTGTGTACAAGTTCTTCTTGCAAATTACAACTCCAACATTAATTTACGCCGTTTTCCATCAATTTAATAGTTTTAGGTGTTGTTTACAAATTTTTTGTTTTATTTCACACTTAATGTCAATTTACAAATTCCATGTCATTTTTCTCAGTTTTTGTTTTATTTACAAGTTTTTATTGCAATTTACAACTCCATTATTAATTTAAGTATTTTTTCATTAATTTATTAGTTTTATGTGTGGTTTACAAGTTTTTTTGTTTCATTTCACACTTAATGTCAATTTACAAGTTCTATATCATTTTTCTAAGTTTTTGTTTTGTTTACAAGTTCTTCTTGCAATTTATAACTCCAACATTAATTTATCTGTTTTTCCATCAATTTACTTATTTTATATGTGGTTTACAAATTTATGCTTTTATTTCACACTTAATGTCAATTTACAAGTCCTATGTCATTTTTCAAAGTTTATGTTTTGTTTACAAGTTCTTTTTACCTCGTTTTTCATCAATTTACTAATTTTATGTGTCGTTTAAATATTTTTTATTTTATTTCACACTTAAGGTCAATTTACAAGTTCCATGTCATTTTTCTAAGTTTTGTTCTGTTTATAAGTTTTTCTTACAATTTACAACTCCAACATTAATTTACCCATTTTTTAATCAATTTACTAGTTTTATGTGTCGTTTACAAATTTTTTGTTTTATTTCACACTTAATGTCAATTTACAAGTTTCATGTCATTTTTCTCAGTTTTGTTTTGTTTACAAGTTCTTATTGCCATTTACAACTCCATCATTAATTTACACATTTTTTCATTAATTTTTTAGTTTTATGTGTGGTTTACAAGTTTTTGATTTCATTTCACACTTAATGTCAATTTACAAGTTCTATGCCATTTTTCTTAATTTTTTTTTTGTTTACAAGTTCTTCTTGCAATTTACAACTCCAACATTAATTTACGCATTTTCCATCAATTTACTAGTTTTATGTGTCGTTTATAAATTTTTTGTTTTATTTCACACTTAATGTCAATTTACAAGTTTCAAGTCATTTTTCTAAGTTTTGTTTTGTTTACAAGTTCTTCTTACAATTTGCAACTCTAACATTAATTTACCTCTTTTTCTATCAATTTACTAGTTTTATGTGTCATTTACAATTTACAACTTCAATATTAATTTACCTCTTACAATTTGCAATTTCTTGGTTGGCACTTGGTCGCTTTTATTTGACCTATCACCCAATTGGAATATTGGTAGAGCCGTAGAGGTAGGTGTTTAAAATTTAACAAAAGAAAGAAGAACCCAATGATCCTATTGCCATCGAAGTAGCCATAGCTAGTGCGCGAATAGATCATTCTATATTTATCTATGCCATAATACAACTTAAATAAGGCACTTACGTAAGCCGAAAGGATTACTAATTTGAGAATTAGTTAATGAATATAAAATGACCTTGTGTGTAGTAATGTACCGATACCTTGAATCAAATTCCACTCTCCTCTCCTTTTCATTTTCTTTTCTATCTCATTTCCTTTCTTCACCTGATCATATTGATTCAGATTTCTCTAAAAAATAAAGGCTAAATTAAAAAAACAAATGCAACCTATAAAATATAAACACAAAGCTCAGATGTCTTGCGCAATTGGATTAATTAGCAATCACTTGAGCACGCAGGGGTTGGAAAGTCCTTCAAACTTGTATAATTCTTTTGAAATTCATTTAGTGATAATATCTCGTTTTCTCTCTGGGGGGTCCAGAACACACGCAATCCCTGCATGAATAAAACCAATAAAGGGCCGTTAGAATCAAACCAAAAATGAAAATAAAAAATTTACAAGTCAAGATTGAGAAAAAAGATCGTTATTTACTTGTATCTCGAGCCTCTATATAAAGAGACCATTCGAAATTGAAATTCAAAGTTGCTCTCTCTCTCTTTCTAGTTGAGCAACCAAGCATGATATCAGCGCTCTCTGTCGCTGTCTCGCCGTTGGCGGCACTTATTCTCCGCCGCCGCAGGCACCTCATCACTTTAGTTGGTTCCGCGTTGAACTCTCGTTATATTCTGAATCCAAAGAATAGCGCCAAGCTTCTCGTGCTTGCATGCGCCAAAAAAACCAACACAAAACAAGCCTCCTCTGGCGGAAATTGGCTTCCGGAGGCGCAAATACAGCTCGTCGTTGGATGCATTGGAGTCGGCATTGTTATGAAATTCTTTCGAGAGCACGTGATGTGATCGTCTCTTGTCTGTTGGCCGCTCCGAGCCTAATTAAAGATTTTTGTGAAGAAACAAAGTAGCTCACCGACTTCATCCAATTTGCCACCGCTGTGTTTGATTTCGTTTAGAAGAGGATGCAAAAGAAGACGAATAGAAGGAGGAGGTGAAGAACGATGCTCAAGAATAAGAAAAGTGGAGAATGTGTAATTGTGCATGACATTGACTAGATTGATGATTTCATATTTTCAATGAATTCAAATTGTAAATAAAATAAAACAATATTCAGATGTTTTCAAATCAGAAAATGATGTCCTTACAAAGTTGGGCACAAAGGTTTGCACAAAACGGTGCGTTTTGTGCAAGCTTTAAAAGGACAATCACACGTTTGTTTTTCGAATATCACACGCACGCCAATATTGTATATGTTTTTATTAAAATCAACTTAATTATTTTGATCCTTTATCCATAGTTGAATGATAGTGAACGATGTTTAAATGTAAATTTTTGATTTAGAGTCGTGGTAGCTTTGTATACATGTAATTCATTTTCCAATTCACATCTACCTTGTGATTTGGTACTATTAATGAATTTATATTGTTATCATAATTTGTCTTATCCGCGGCAACTTTTAATGTTGATTTTATTCATATCTTATTATTTGTAAGTTTTCATGTGATTTACGTTCAAGCTTTTTAAGGTATATTGCAAATATCTCTAAAAGTGGACATTGTTTCTTATGAAGAAAGTGGACAACGTTTATTATGAAGAAAATAGACATTATTTCTTGTGCATGTACACATTTACATTTCAATATAAGATAATTTATATAAATTGTGCTCTTTTCACCATAAATATTGGCAAGGTATGACAACATGACTGATGCAGCACCCTCACGTCAAGTGTTAGAGTAGTTATTTAATTTGGTAGAAATTTTAAGGAAAGTTATCTCCACTACTTCTGTTTTATCATGTGTACATCTAACCACTATAAAATTTTAAATTCGTTATAATTGACGGATTTGTTGGTAAAACAGAAACAAAGAGTGAGAAAAACATGCGGTTTATAACAAAAAAATGAGAGAGATAGATGGGAGAGAGCATGCATTAACTATACCTAAGGCATATATATAAACAATAACGAATTTGAAATCAAAATTCAAAAACGTTCCCTCGAAATTTTTTCTATCCAATTGAGCAACCAAAAATTGATATTAACTCCGCTATCTCAAAATTCAATTGAGCTAAAAAGAATCTAAAGATTCTGATTATCTAAGGGATGATGATGATAATGGGCAAATTTCTTGAAAATTAGGTGTTCAGCAAAGTCTTGTTGAAAACGAAGAATCAAGTGAACCAGAACTAATAACTCTCGAACCTCAACTTACAAGATCCAAAAGAGTAAGAAAATTGAATCTGAAGTATGCTAATGCAGTAATTGTAGAACAGGAAAAAATAAAAAAAAAACCTAAGACATTTGAAGAGGCAGCACAGAATTCTCATTGGATAAAGGCGATGGAAGAAGAAATCATTGCACTGAAGCATAATTAGACTTGGGATCTAGTTCTAAAACTAAAGGATGCAAAACCAATATCTTGCAAATATGTGTACAAGGTTAAGAAGCGTCTAGATGGTTCATTTGAAAGGTACAAGGCTCGATTGGTAGCTCAAGGATTTTTACAATAATATGGGCTAGACTATGATGAAACATTTAATCTAGTGGCAAAGCTCACAACAGTATGAGTCTTACTTGCACTCGCAGTCAGTAAGGAATGGAAATTGTGGCAAATAGATGTAAAAAATACATTTCTACATTGAAAGTTGGATCGAGAGATCTACATGAACCAACCTAGAGGATTTGAGAAAAAAGCTCATCTGAAGTATGTATGCAAGTTGAGAAAGACACTTTACGGCTTAAAACAAGCACCAAGAGCATGGTATGATAAGATTACTGAATTTTTAACTCAAAGTAGTTATTTAGTGGCGCATGCAGATTGTAGATTGTTCTTCAAAGCTAGTGAAGGAAAATTAGCAACTATACTGGTGTATGTGGATGATTTGATTGTTACTGGTGATGATGAAGAAGAGATTCAGCGAACAAGAGAGAACTTATCAGTTAATTTTCAGATGAAAGGGCTTGGTCAGCTAAAGCACTTCCTTGGTCTAGAGGTTGATTGAACAGAAGAGGGGAGATTTCTTTGTCAATAGAAATATGCCAAAGACTTGTTAAAGAAGTTTAAGATGTTGGAATGCAAGTAAATCTCAACTCCAATATAAGTCAATGCAAAATTGTGCACACATGAAGGCAGAGATTTACAAGATATCATAATGTATCGACAATTGGTAGGTAGTTTAATTTACCTAACACTAACATGGCCAGATATTTCATATGCAGTAGGTGTAATGAGTTAGTGCATGCAAAATCCGAAGAAGCTTCATATCGAAACAGTTCAATGAATACTAAGTTAGGTGAAAAGTAAAATTGATTATGGTATATTATACAAGAAAGGTGAAAGTTGCAAGCTGACTAGCTATTGTGATGTTGATTACGTAAGAGATCATGATAAAAGAAGATCAACTATTGGATATGTTTTTAGAATTGGATCTGAAGTTGGTGTTGGTATAGTAAGAGACAACCAACTACATTACTATCAACCACAAAAGCAAAGTATAGAGCAACGATTATGGCAGCTCAAGAAAGTACTTGGTTGATACAATTGATGAAGGATCTACACCAGCCAGTAGATTTCACAGTATCCTTATATTGCGACAATCAATCGGCAATTAGGTTGGTAGAAAAGTCCAGTTTTCTATGCAGGAACTAAGCACGTGGAGGTGCACTATCACTTCATCAGGGAAAAAGTCTTGCAAGATGAAATTGAAATGCAGTATGTCAAGACGGATGATCAAGTTGCGGATCTGCTTACAAAAGGCCTTAGCACTAGGAAGTTTGAAATGTTTCGCCAGAGGCTCAATATGGTTCGAAAAATGAAAGTTGGTGTTGAGGGGGAATGTTAAAAATAAGCTTGACGCCACCTTTCAATAAGCCCAAATTAATAAACCCACCACATGAAAGGTTTCATGAGTAGGTATGATTGGTGAGGTTTGAATTATTTATGTTAAATGCGGTAGGTGAAATTATTAGTGGTAGGTGAAGATGAATGATTATTAATTTTTTTGTAATTTTTTTTATTTGAATGGTATAGATTTGTTCTCATGTACTATAAATATCCCCTTGTGTCATTTGGTTATGCATCAAGAGTGAAGAATAAGAGAGAAATAAGAAGTGTGAGCTGTGAGCTGTGTGTAGTGTTTCTTGCAAAATATCAATAAAGTCTCTGAGTTTAGTAAAATTCATTTGTTACCCAAATAATTTCAATTTTGAGCAGTTTAGTCCTCATTGGTTGTCAACACACCAATAACATATCCCAAAATCCTTTAAAATTTGGAGCCGTCATTTGTATAATTTGCACTAAACGTTAGTCAATTTTCTTACTAAAAGGTAATATTGCAAGTCTCTTTTTATGATGTTTTCTCTTAAGATTTTAGCATGATCTTTTATTATTATTAATCCATAATATTGGTGAATTAAATAATTGGTATTCCCCCTCTAATTTTTATTTATAGGTGAATAATATAGACGTTAGGGACGATTATATGCTCTCTTTTATAAATTATTGTTAGTGTTTAAAACTAAAAATATGTAACAATCACTTTTAATAATTATTTAAAATTACTAAAAGTGAAATACTAACTAGGCAACCCAAGAGGGGGGGTGAATTGGTATTTTAAAACTTAAGCTAACAAAACACACAACAATCCAATCTAATGCCTTAATAAATTCGAAAATAATAAATTCAATAAAGGCACAATAATAAATGAGTAAGGGAAGAGAAAGCAAACTCAAGGATTTTTACGTGGTTCGGCTATCCCCGCCTACATCCACGCCTCCAAGCAACCCAAGCTTGAGGATTTCACTATCCAAGCCTTTCCAAGGCTTCAAATGTTTACAATTGACTTCCAAGGTGTCAATGAACCTTTACAACAAGAGATTATCCCTCAATCTCTTCACTCAAGTGTTTCCCACACTTATACACTCACAAATTTGATGAGAAAAATAAAGATTACAACAAAAACTCTCTTTAAGAGTAGATGAACAAATTGAAGAACAAAAGATGATTCAATGTTTTTGACTTGCGATTTGAGAGCTTGATATATGTTGTGTGCTCTTTGATTTTTCTTGCTTGAGTTGTTGAAAATGAATTGGCTTTGAGTTTTTATAGTTGGAGCTAAAAAACTAGCCGTTATTCACTTTTTTACTCATAACCGGATTACCGTTTATGGTATCCGGAATTCCGCTTGCATGTTACCGTTAAGGCAAAAATTTGAATTTTTGAGTATCCGGAATACCGCTTGTGATATCCGGATTGCCGTTTATGCTCCAGAAGCTTTCTGCCCTGTAACCGGATTTCCGCTTAGCACAACCGGATTGCCGTTTATGCTCCAGAAGCTTTCTGCCCAATAACCGGATTAACATTTAAATTCGGATTGCCGCTTTTCATCCGGAGAGTTTCTGCCCCATAACCGGATTGCCGTTTAGCATAACCGGATTGCCGCTTGCTACAGTAACGGCACAGTGCACTGTTTGCTAAAATTACATGTTGACCCCAAAACTTTATGAAACTATAGTATGGCCCAAAACGTTATAAAAATTTACAATTAAGTCCAATTTCAGAATTTGTAAAAATTACTTTCTGAATCCCAAAACATTCTGAAATTATGATATGATCCAAAATGCTATAAAACGTTTCAAATATATCCTTCTCCAAAATTTCAAGCAATACTTGTTGATTTCAAAGTTTTCAAAATTCTTTCAATTAAACCATAAACTTGAAAAACAACTAATTTCATAAAATCATTTTTCCATTAGATATAAAACCTTTGTAATGTGAAAATAATGATTTATTTAAAATGTATGAAAAATAATTTAAGCTTTCAAAAACTTAATCATTCTTAATTTTGTTTGTTATCATCAAAATCAACATTATGTTAACAGAAATGTTAACAAAAAGGAGTAGGTTAAATTAAACAATTTGAGTAAAATGACACTGATGATGAATGGGTTCAGCTTTTCATTTTTTATCCAAGAATTCGAATTTATATAATTTAATACAACTAAATAAAAACAAACATGGAAAAATAAAATCTATTTAATTTGGTATTTACAAATTTATCCTTTATATTTTAAATTATGTTAAAAATAAAATTTATTTAATTAATCCCACCTACATTTTCTTTGTCTTTTTCTCTATTATAAACTCATTAAATCTGTAAAATTTGAAAAAACCAATGAATTGTTATAGAATAAGAATCGAATCTAAATATAAATTAACCTTTTATAGGAAAGATAATTCTGTGAAGTTTGTTTATTTGGGGCAAGGTCTTTTTTTTTTTTTAAAGATATGCATTACTTTTGTTTATGTGTATATTCAGGTTATTAGCTACTAAGAAAAATAAAAAGAGATGGAGATAAAATTAGAGATTCTCAAATGCTATAACAGAAAGGAAATTGAAAGTTTTTTGAAATGGAAGAGATTTTTTTTCAAAGTATTCACATAGAGTTTATTAAGAAAATGCAGCAAATGAAGGTTATCTTAGGAATTAAAAAGAATATATGCAGAAAGGGAGTTTGAAGAGAATGTTAGAGGTGTGCTAATAGTCTAACTCTAAAATATTTTAAGGTTTTAAAACATTTTATTCTATACCGCGCCCTTATAATGACTATTGTTTTGGTTACTAGGGTTTCTTTGCAATCCCATAATTATTGGATTTCTGAGTTAATTACTTCCTCTAGCATTAATTCGAAATGCAAGTGACAAGGGAATACATCTACGAGAAAAATGTAGAGAAGCACTTCAAAAAACGTTCATGCAAAGAACGGAAGAAATTTAGTGAAGAGACACTTGTTAATTTCGATGACATGGAGAAAGAATACATCACTGGCAAACAAGCTAATAATTAATTCAGCAATACGTATATGGTGGTAAGCTTTAGTCTAATTTTAAGTGTAATATTTTCTTGGTGCCTTAATTATATATTAATCACATAAAGATTGTCTACAAATGCTTGGCTTTGTCACCGAAATAATTTGATTATTCCCAGGTGACAATTGTGATGGCAGCCTCTAAACTGTCAAATCTTGAATCACATATACCCACCATTTTTTACCATGAAGATGTCAAAAAGGCCTTAAACGAGCTACTACGTATTAGTGACACCAGCATAATAGAGGTGTAGATACACACACACGCACAACACAATAAGCTCTTCTTTCTCAATCGGGTCTTGGAATTAAATTCTGTTGAGTAATTTGATTCTATATGTGGCTTATATATATATGTGGTCGATTTGTGTTCTTACAGGGATTACATATATTGTGGACACCGCAGAAAGAAAATGAAGTATTATCGCTCAAGGAATTTTGAGACAATTATCCAAGTTTAAAGGTATTATTCCAATCAGTGCCTGCTCAAGTGCTTGGCAATGGCAATTGAGCCGATATCTCTCGGCCCTCTGACTGTAGTATATAATTAATACGCTAATTAGTTTTTGTTATTTTAGTCAATTGATCTATATACTAAAAAAAATTTCTCATTTTTATTTAAATGATATTATAAATTATAGTTCCTCCATAGTTTAAGTTCTTCCTTTTTCCAATTAAATAAGATTCTAGAGCTAAATAACTAATTCATTAACACTATGTTATTTAAGAACCTCGAAGTGGTCTTCTGTTACAGACTTAAAACTCGAGGCATGTTGATGCTTGGCTTGCAGCCTTGTGCCAAGCATAATAGGGCAACGGATGTGCGGGAAAAACAAGGCAAGTCTGCACGCAGTTGGGGTAAAGAATGAGAACGGCCGGGCTGATGGGCAGCATGCGAGTAATGTGCGAGGCAGCGCACAAGTACTCCGAGGCATAGCGCGCACGCGAATGCGCGCAAGGCAAGCGCACGCTGGTAAGCAATGGGTGAGCGCGTGCAAGAGGTCGCAAGGCAGAATGCACGCGCACGCTAACAGATAGCGAACAAGTGCGCAAGGGAGCGAACACGCACACGATATGTGCCACGCACAAGCAATCAAGCCAAGGGGATTGTTGGAGCAATTGCCGCCGCCACTACATGGGCACTACCCAAATTGAGGAGCTTGTCTAAGTGGGGATGGTCCCCCACTATTCAATGTATCCTAAATAATAGTGTATGGGCAAAGCACTAGGGTAGTGGGCTTAATTGTTTATGTGTTAGTGGGAGACAATGAATAGTGTGGGATTACATTATTCATATCCTAGTGAGTGGGGTTATCACTCACAAATGCTATATATAGCATTAAGAGGGAGAGCTTAGGGGAGCCAAGTTTTGTAATCAGTGAGTGGTGATCTCCTAGCACTCTTGCTTGAGCTATTGTAGTTCCTTGCCCTTGTGATTAATAAGAAAAGGTTGGAAGTCGGGGTTTCCGTAAATTTCGTGTGCCTTGTGAGTGTGTTGGTGTTTGTTGTATCGTTGAAAAATCTTAGGGTGTGTTTCACACATAGCCTCCGTTGCGAATTGTCGAGTGGCTGGCTAAGCGGAAAACTTAGCGCCATCACGGGCTTGCCGCATCAAAGAAAATAGCCTAGTGACAGTTTGGTATCAGAGCCTCGATTCAACAACATGGCGGGAGACTCCATGAAAGATAGAATGAGTCGGATTGAAGCTGCTGTCGGTGAAGTACAGACCGGAGAGGAATCTTTGGCTGTCAAAACAAAGGTAATCTCTATTGATTTAGTTAATCTTAAGTTGGCTTTTGATGGGTTAACTAAGGATGTAGCCGAAAAGCTAGGTTTGGTGATGGAAGATGTTGTTTGTTTGGCGGGGGAGCTAAAGGGCAGCGTTGCCAACCTTGAAAGTGAGTTGGGTTTGCTAAAGCATGCGGTGAGCACAACTCCTACACATTCGGAGGGAGGGCCTTTGAAAATAAAGGTTCCAGAGCCGAAACCATTTGGGGGCACGCGGAGTGCCAAAGAGCTAGAGAACTTTCTGTAGGTATGGAGCAGTACTTCAAGGCTGCTCGAGTACCCGAAGCGGAGCGAGTTTCAATTACAAGCATGTATCTTGAGGGGGATGCAAAGCTTTGGTGGCGCAGCAGACTCCAAGAGGATGCTGAAGCCAACCGACCGACTATCGAGACATGGGATTCACTGAAGCGAGAGTTGAAGGGTCAATTCTTGCCGGGTAATGCAAGCTGGATAGCGAGATAGGGCTTGAAGAAGCTCAAACAAACCGGTTCCATCAGGGATTATGTGAAGGAATTTAGTTCTTTGATGCTTGATATCAAGAACATGTCCGATGAAGACAAGCTTTTCAACTTCATGAGTGGTTTGCAACCATGGGCACAAACCAAATTGAGAAGGCAGGCTGTACGTGACTTGTCAATGGCAATTGCTGCTGCGGAAGGTTTGGTTGATTTTAGGTTTGCGAGTTCTTCTCCCTCCGAACCTAAAAAGAATAAAGATACAAAGAAAGCTGGCCCTTCTAAGCGTGATGGCGGAAAGAAAGGGGGTTTGCCGGGGAAAACCAAACAAAAAGATGGAAATGAGAAGAAAAGCTCGGGATGCTTCATATGTGAAGGACCACACCGGGCGAGGGATTGCCCAAAGAGGACACAGCTGAATGCTATGATCAAGGAAAATGAGGCGGAACCTTCAAATAATGAGGCAAGTACTTCTCGTATGAATCCTTTACAGTTGATGAATATTTTGAGGGAAGAGGTCGTGTCTAATGACTTCAATCAAGGGTTGATGGTCGCGACTGTTTTGGTGGATGGAAGGGAAGTGCGTGCTATGCTTGACACGGGAGCTACGACGAACTTTCTTGCGTCCCATAAAGTGGCACGTTTGGGTTTGAAAGTAACGGCTGTAGGCAGTAAGGTAAAGGCTGTGAATTTGGCTAGTGTGGGTGTTCAAGGGGCTGTGCAAACTTCACTGCGGATCGGAACTTGGCAGAAAACGGTAAAGTTTACCGTCATGCCTCTTGATGATTTTGATTTAATCCTTGGTATGGAATTCTTTTTGGCTGCAATGGTACAATTAATGCCTTACCGGAAAAGCATTTTAATCATGGGTACGGAGACACCATGTATTGTGCTGTGCAATTTTATGGTTCATGGCAAATCGGAACCATCACTCCAATCTGTGGGAAAATTTGAAAAAGGCTTGAAACGGAAAGAGAACGCTTACTTGGATGCGTTGTTAGAGATAAAACCTAATCAGGTTGTGGAGGTGCCTGATGAGTACGCCCAAGTGTTGGAAGAGTTTGCGGATGTCATGCCGCCGAAGCTCCCTCGAGCCTTACCACCGAAACGTGCTGTAGATCATCGGATTGATCTAGAGCCTGGCGCAAGACCACCCGCGCAGGCTCCATATCGGATGTCGCCTTCGGAGTTGCTGGAACTTTGGAAACAATTGGATGAGTTGCTGGATGCGGGATTCATACAACCATCTAAAGCACCTTATGGCGCACCGATTCTATTTCAAAGGAAGCAAGATGGCTCAATGCGGATGTGTGTGGACTACCGCGCCCTAAACAAGGTAACTATAAAAAAACAAATACCCTGTCCCCAACATTTCGGATTTGTTTGATAGATTGGGTAGAGCATCTTACTTTACTAAGTTAGACTTGAGATCAGGGTATTGGCAAGTACGGATTACGGAAGGTGACGAAGCTAAAACAGCTTGCGTAACTCGGTATGGGTCATACGAGTTCTTGGTGATGCCTTTTAGGCTCACCAATGCATCCGCAGCATTTTGTAATTTAATGAATGATGTATTGTATGAATACTTAGACCGTTTTGTAGTTGTATACCTCGATGATATAGTTGTATACAGTGAGTCTTTAGTGGATCACTTAGATCACCTTAGACTAGTAGTGTTCTCTCGGTTGCGGGAACACAAACTCTTTGTCAAGAAGGAAAAATGTGAATTTTGTCACCGGGAGATAACATTCTTGGGGCATCGGGTAAGCCAAGGCAGAATTTGCATGGATGAGAGAAAGGTTAAGACCATTCTTGATTGGCCTGCACCTACGAAGGTGGCAGAACTTCGGTCATTTCTGGGGCTAGCAAACTACTACCGCAAGTTCATCAAGGAGTACTCAAAACGGGTTGGTGTACTCACGGACTTGTTGAAGAAAGATCGGAGGTGGGAATGGACGGAAGCGTGCCAGCAAGCATTCGAGAAACTCAAGCAAGCAGTAGCTTCGGAGCCGATGCTCAAGTTACCTGAATTTAGCTTGCCATTTGAGGTGCACACGGATGCATCGGATAGGGCCATTGGTGGCGTGCTCATTCAAGATGGCCACCTGGTAGCTTTTGAAAGCCGAAAGCTAAAGGATGCAGAACAACGGTACTCCGCACATGAGAAGAAGATGACGGCAGTGATATATTACCTAAGCACTTGGAGGCACTACTTGCTAGGTACGGTTTTTTCTGTTGTTACGGATAATGTTGCTAATACTTATTTCAAGACACAGAAGAAACTATCACCAAAACAAGCAAGATGGCAAGAGTTCCTTGCCGAATATGACTTTGTGTGGGTACATAGGACGGGAAGGCAGAATCAAGTTGCCGATGCTCTCAGCCGCAAAACTATTGAAGCATATGTGGCTGCTTTGACAATAGTGGTGACGGATTTTCTTGACAAAATTCGGCAGCAAGCGGAAACGGATACAAGCTACTGCCAGCTCCGTGAGAAGATCAAGCAGGGCTTGGTGCGGAGATATTGGGTTGATGAGGACCTAATTTATGCACGAGGTGGAAAATTATATGTTCCTTCAGGGGGGACTTGCGGAGAATTTTGTTGCGAGATACACATGATTCTCAATGGGCTGGACATCCAGGGGTGGAAAGGATGATGGCGTTGTTGGAACGATCATATTTCTGGCCTAAAATGGAGGATGACGTGCGGTTATACATCAAAACTTGCCTAGTGTATCAACTAGACAAGTCGGAGAAGAAGAAGCCAGCGGGACTTCTACAACCATTGCCAAATCCAGAGAGACCATGGCAATCTGTCTCAATGGATTTCATTTCGGGAATGGCTAAATCGGATGGGCAGAAATAGATACTTGTTGTAGTTGATCGGTTTTCAAAATATGCAATATTTGTGCCCGTACCTCATGCTTGCCCGGTGGACAAGGCAGCGGAGCTGTTTTTCAAGTATGTGGTAAAGTATTTTGGTGCTCCGGAGGACATCATTAGTGACCGGGATACTCGGTTCACCGCAAGGTTTTGGACAGTGCTCTTCAATTTAATGGGGACGGAATTGAAGTTTTCTACTGCCAATCGTCCTCAAACCAACAAAAAAACGGAGAGGATGAATGCATTGCTAGAAGAGTACTTACGGCACTATGTGACAGCAAGCCAAAAGAATTGGGTAGACTTGCTGGATGTAGCTCAATTTTGCTATAACATCCATCGCTCTTCGGCAACAGGGATGAGCCCAGCAGAGCTGGTTATGGGGCAGCAATCATTGACTCCTCACGAAGTGATGAAGCAGCAAACAGGCGGAAAATGCCCTGCAGCTTACCGATTCACACGAGACAAGCAAGAAATGATCGAAAGAGCCATTGATAGCTTGGCGAAGGCATCACGGAGGATGCAGAAGTATGCGGATGCTGGAAGAAGGCCGCTGGAGTTCAATGTGGGTGACAAGGTGTTGCTGAAACTAACGCCCCAAATTTAAAAGAAAATCAGTAGCAAAACGGTACATCGGGGGCTGGTACTGATGTATGACGGACCATTTGAGGTGGTAAAAAGGGTGGGTCAGGTTGCGTATCGATTATGACTGCCCGAAAGATTGAAAATCTATCCTACATTCCATGTGAGTTTCCTTAAACCCTTCAATAAAGACTTAGTTGATATAGGACGCCAACAAACCAAGCGTGCTCCACCGGTAATCCGGAAGCAATATGACAAGGAAGTGGAGAAAATTCTTGATCATAAAACCATGGGGCAAAGCAAGAAGAATCGGAGAATGGAATATCTGGTTCAATAGAAGGGAGGCAGCGAAGCGGATGCTAGCTGGGAGAAGGAAGTATCATTATGGCAATTCGAGCGGGAGGTTAAGGCGTACTTGGACTCCTTGCCGACGAGGGCGTCGGGTTCTTCTGGTGGGGGAGGTTTGTTACAGCCTTAAAACTTGAGGCATGCTGATGCTTGCCTTGCAGCCTTGTGCCAAGCATAATGGGGCAACGAATGTGCGGGAAAAACAAGGTCGTCTCAGACGCGAGGTTGGGGTAAGAAGGCAACCGGGTGATGGGCAAAGACGCGAGTAATGTACGAGGCAACGCACAAGTACTTCGAGGCATAGCGCGCACGCGAATGCGTGCAAGGCACGCGCACGCTGGTAGGCAGCGGGTGAGCCCGCGCAAGAGGGCGCAAGGCAGAATGCACGCGCACGCTAACGGATAGCGGACAAGCGCGCAAGGGAGCGCACACACACACGATATGTGCCACGCACAAGCAATCAAGCCAAGGGGATTGTTGGAGCAATTCTTAGTGGCGGCGGCCAGCCACTACATGGGCACTACCCAAATTGAGGAGCTTGTCTAAGTGGGGATGGTCCGCCACTATTCAATGTATCCTAAATAATAGTGTATGGGCAAAGCACTAGGGTAGTGGGCTTAATTGTTTATGTGTTAGTGGGAGACAATGAATAGTGTGGGATTACATTATTCATATCCTAGTGAGTGGGGTTGTCACTCACAAATGCTATATATAGCATTAAGAGGGAGAGCTTAGGGCAGCCAAGTTTTGTAATCAGTGAGTGGTGATCTCCTAGCACTCTTGCTTGAGCTATTGTAGTTCCTTGTTCTTGTGATTAATAAGAAAAGGTTGGAAGTTGGGGTTTCCGTAAATTTCGTGTGCCTTGTGAGTGTGTTGGTGTTTGTTGTATTGTTGAAAAATCTTGGGGTGTGTTTCACACATAGCCTCCGTTGCGAATTGTCGAGTGGCTGGCTAACCGGAAAACTTTGCGCCATCACGGGCTTGCCGCATCAAAGAAAATAGCCTAGTGAGTCTGCCATAGCGACGATGATTTCTTGATTGATTTCCGAAGCGATTTTCTTTTTTGTTTGGGGGATAAATTAAGAAAATTTAATAAAAAAGCATCAGAATATTACTAAAAATAAAATTATTTCTATTCGGTCCACATTAATTTGCTCAAATTCATTTGCAAATCATAAATCATAATTGATTCACTAGGACTTGTTATTCAAATCTCGTGTTCAATATTTCCTCTCTTTTATTTTATTTCTTTAAATTGAAGAATTTTTTTTTAATTGAAGAATTTTTTTTTAATAGTGCTACTCAAGATTTAATGTTTGTTTTCTCCTCACTTTTACAATCAGTCCAAAATAAGAAAAACTTCAATTGATTAATAAAAATAAATCAAATTGTTTTCAGGAAACAAATCACCTTCAAAGATATTTTATATAATACCCAAAATTCGTAAAAAATTTGAGAGAGGAAAAAAATCTCCAAGTGCAAAATAAAATCTTTATTTTACTACATGTAAAGGTAGCCAACGGGCCGTGTTGGCAAACCAAAGCTCGTGAGGACCCGCATGCTGGTACGGTACGGCCCACTAAAATAGTAGGTGGGCGGTGCTATGCCGTGCCTTTTTTTTTTTGGTTAAGCCCAACACAACCCACAGCACAAGCGCATGCTAAGGCCGTGCCGTGGGCCCTGCAGATAAAAGGCCCACCAAAAATTTATTTTTTTCCTTTAAATCCACATGCTTGGCATGCTTTGTTTAAACCCACGTGCCTAGCATGCTTTTTCAAGCCCATCAGCCTATCTACTATTACTACTACTAATAATAATAATAAGAAGAAGAAGAATAACAACAACAACAACAACAACAACAATAATAACAATTTTTATTAAGAGAACAATTAATATTTTATTATCAGTTTATTACGATTTTGCAGCTATATATTTAAATATTTAATTTCAAAATTACCAATTCAATTATAACATAACAATATTATTTGAACTGCAGTGAAGCAAATTACGCCTAATTTTATTTGAACTATTAATATTATAATTGAACCTGAACTCTATTAAATGAAAATACGACTTTTAATTTATCATAAAAAATAAAAAATCGTTCATAATTTTATTTTTTTGTGTATAAATATGAACAATATTTTATTTTCAAATCACAAATGAAACATATCTTTGTTAACTAAGTTACGATTTAATAAATGAAATATCAATTGTCTTAAAATTTTGATATACCATTTATAAAATCGTGATATTTATAATTTTATTTATTAAAATTATAATATTTATTTATTCATTTAATAAATGATAAACATAAAACAATTAGAATTTGTTTAAAACTAAGACTTAAATTAATTTAATAAAATATATTAAAAATTTTATTATAAAATTTTTGTAAAATCATAAAATTTTATTTTTACTTTTTATTAAAAAAAAATTTACTTTCATATACTTTGGCCCACGTGCTATTGATCGTTTGCGAGCCGCATGCTAGCCCACCAATGAATCGTACTTATTACGTGCCTTTTCGGGTACCGTACTTTGGCCCACCGCTAATCGTGCCATGCTTCTAAGGCCCATGTGCCTAAAAATCTGAACTTGACCCGGCCTACGTGCATGTCGTGCCGCGTGCGTTGCCGAAACGTGCTTGTGCCGTGCCATGTTGTGCTGTAAAGACATGTTCCGCCGGCCCGTTGGCCACCTTTAATTACATTCCAAATGAAGGAAGAAAACTAAATTATCATCATCATCAATTTAGCCCCTTGCAATCGTGTTGATAAGGTGCGATAATGCCTGATTTGCAAATTAGTGGCGATGTAATGTTTGACTCCCTCCATTGCTCATATAGTCACACATAGAAATTTTAAAATGTATTTTTTTGCTTGATTTACCCAATATAACTTTCAATTTACCCTTAAGGCCACATTCGGTTGCTAGAAAATAAGGTTGGAGAGGAGAGATTTTCCATTTCCTTCGTGATTTCCTTTGTTCAGTTGGCAAAAGTGCAGCGGGAATTAAATTCCGTCATACTCCCAATTTTTGGTATTTGAGGAATTTGATTTCTATATTGAAGAGTGAGGAATTTTCGATTCCACACCATGAAAAGGCCTTGTTTTCCTATTTTACCCTTATTTAATTTCAGTTTTCCAATTTTATCCCTAAACAAATCTAAAATGAAAAAAGTGTTAATTCTCTCGTAAGCCTCTCACTCAAAATCGGAGGATCTTCTCTCTCTCTCAACTTCCGGCATCTGTCACCAGCGATAAAGAGCTCAGATAGTTTTTTAGCATAACCAAGTTTCAGCTGCCTCTCACATCTTCCTTACAGCTTCAATCCACTACAACAAAAATGCCTTTTTCTGAGGGAAGAAATCCCTAGGCCATACAAGATTTCCCTCGATAATTATTATTTCCTAAGGAAATTTTCTGTTGAAATCCGTCATGAAAACGCTCGTCATTAAAGACGCAAAGCCCACAAGCCCTCGGGAAAATTATTTTTTCCCAAGGGAAATTGTCCGTTGGTAATATGAAAAAGATTCGTCGATATAATTTTTAGGATGATGAGATAAAATATTTCCTAGGGAAGATTTTATCGGTAATAGTTTATTGCGGACAAAAAATTTAATGGATAACCCTATTAGCCCTTCTTAAAATAATATACCTACAAGTTCTAATTTGTCGGTACTGAGAACAAAAGCCGTAGGTTATATGTTTACTCACGAGGGAATTTTTCCATTTGTAATAAGACTAAATCTATAGATGCACTTGTGAGCTAGAATTTTTTTTCCCTCGGTAATAAAATATTTCCAAGGGATTTTTGATGTCGATGAAAATACATTCTCGTCGAACCTAAATACCAACTACTTTTGTTGATTGATCACCCTCGGCATTAAGTGATTGAAGATATACATTAATCCCTTGAAAATTATTGTTTTCCTTTGGAAATGTAATTTCATGATATTGATTAAATATTAAACGATTTTTAAAAGTATATTATTTATTTCTTTTGTCATTCATTAAGCCATTCATACTTAAATTGGATAAGAATGTATCTAAATTTGGTGGAAATCATAATAGTATTAACATAATCATCTAAAGTTGTTTAGTCATTGTTCAACCATATACAAAATGATTCATCTTCATCAATTGTTGCCAGGATTAATTAACAAAAAGTTACATTGCATATTTTTAGTTCTTTAACATTCCATCAAGTATTTAAATCATCACTTGTAGTTTGTTCTTCATCTTCATCTTCTCCAATATTATCCTGCATAATTTTAAAACCATATTTTGTTACTCTAAAATATTTAAAGAAAAAGACATTAACATGATTCAATTATAGCATTTTCAAATTTGGGATTTAAAAGTAATTTGAGGCATCTGTTTTATTTGGGATTTGAAACCTCATTGCATTGTTTAACTTTATAAACAAGGTCACGCATGTATTAAAACCATATCAAATGGACAAACTGAAAACAAAGACCAAATTGCAACAAGACCACCCATTTGATTGAAAAGGTGAAAGTGAAAGAGGGGGCTGTTAAGTCTAATCGGTGCAAGTTAAGCATTCTTGAGCTCTGTTGCAGTGCATTCCTTATTCAATCCCAACATTGCATAAAATTCACCACTTTTTCTCCTCCATTAGCTATTCTTGATATTTCTATCATAAACTAGATCAAAACGATCCAAAAACACAATCTTTTTCCTTTTGTTGTCGACAAATAATCAAAATAAACACAACCAAGAAGCCAAAAGTACAAAAAAAAAATCATGTATGCTTTTATGTTGTAATAACACAAATATCAAGCCTATAGCTTTGGCTTAGCTTTGAGACTTAAACTACATTTTTGTGAAATACATGGAACCTTAACATTAGCTGTAATGTGTCAAAGAAGAGAAGAGTGATGAAATTGGAACAAACAAAAAATTAATTTATGTCTTTCTTTCCTGTAGCTTTTGTTCTCCCCCACCCCTGCCGTAAACTAAGGCTAGAGAACTCTCTAGAAACCGGCCATTTTTATATAACATTTTTTTTTATCAGCCATTGTGCACTTAACGTATTTCCAAACTTCCATTTACTATGCACATATGTTGAAAATAAATCAAGCCACATACATTCCCTCAAATATGTGTTTTCCACCTTTTTCAACCATCAATCTTTAATAACATTATGAAAATATCATTATCAACTAGAATACAATAGTCCGAAAATTTTTATCAAGGGTCCTTGAAAGTAAAGCAACAATACTAGAATAGATTCATGACAACAATACTTATTAAGATGTTTATCTATCAACAATAAAATTTCATAATAACAAGTTTTATTCTTGAGCAAGAGAGACGGGTAAAGAGAATAATCATAACTTGTTAAACTCTTGTGAGAATCTCGATCGAGACATAATAAAATTCATTTTCTCTTTCATTTTTTTCATTTGCTCTTTCACATTTCTAAGCTCACTTAATTCTTCTTCCATTTTCTTTACTTTTAGCTCCAATTCTCTCCTTGGTATCACATGAATGTCCTTACGACTTCCTTCATCTAAAGAACGGTAAACATCATTTGGTTTCATACCTATACCCAGTTGAAAACAGAATTTGGTGTCAAAACAAAAATGTACAAAAGGAGTCTAAACAAATTAAGTACCAACCTAATATTACTAATGAAACGACCCGCCTCGAATCCCCCCGGACGAGTCAATCTAGTCTCATCAAAACGGACTGATAATAATCTAAATAGTAAGGATTCTGCCGAAAATTCGGCAGAGTCTCCCTTATAAATATAACACTCCCCATATGAAAATATGTAAAGCAAGCACTCCCAAAATAATTCAATATACCACAAACTCCAATTATCAACATCCTCAACTAAAATGTTGAGTTTTACTCAAGATATCTCCAGCATCTCAAAAGATAATATTATAACTAATATTAATATACATCAGTTTATTCTTATTCCAAAAAGAATAATGTAACAAAATTATACAATCCCAACAAAACAAGATGATCAGGATCTCCTAACAAAACTCATCTATATTCCCTAACACTATCATGTGGTCAAGACTCAAAATATATTTACAGTCTCTTGGTCGGTCTGGTGTACCTGCAACCTCCTGGTGGGGGGGAAATATAATAAAAACAGGGTGAGTATAAAACTTTGTGAAATCAGTGAGTAGATAATAGTTTTTAAAAGTTAATTCTTACTTTAAAAGAAATAGTCATATCATTTCCAAACACAATTTCATCAAACCATATGCGAGAAACCAGTAATAAATCATTTAACATTTAAATCCGATTACTAACTATGAAAAGCATATATATACTATCGTACCAAATAACCATATATATACTATCGGTCTGGTGTACCTGCAACCTCCTGGTGGGGGGGAAATATAATAAAAACGGGGTGAGTATAAAACTTTGTGAAATCAGTGAGTAGATAATAGTTTTTAAAAGTTAATTCTTACTTTAAAAGAAATAGTCATATCATTTCCAAACACAATTTCATCAAACCATATGCGAGAAACCAGTAATAAATCATTTAACATTTAAATCCGATTACTAACTATGAAAAGCATATATATACTATCGTACCAAATAACCATGGAAATTATATCACAATATCATATAAAATACACAAATCTAAAAATCGTCACCAAACAAGTACCTAGGGGAATAATCTCATCATATCCGGACCTCAACGGACGGGCAATGACGTACTATCTAGGTACCATCATGACCCGGAGCTACACGATTAGATAGGGAAATACCATCTCATATCTCATCATATCTGTGCATGCATAACTGGTCCCCAAAGGACAAAGCGCCCAAGCACACGGCCTAAAGCCTTTGTGTGTACTCAAACGGGCCCCAAAGGCCTATATCACATCTGTATCATCATATCTCATCTGTATCACCATATCTCATCTGTATCATCATATCTCAATATCTATCTGTATCTCATATCTCATCTGTATCATCGGTATCTCAATATCTGTATCACTGTAATCATCATACTGCATACATATGCCCCCAAAAGGTAAAAGCGCCCAAACACATGGCCCAAAGCCTCTATGTATGTTTAGACGGGCCCTAAAGGCCTCTTATTTCATATCATCTGTATCACTGTATCTGGAGGGGAGGGTACTGTCCAATGCCTTTAAAAACAATCTCTATACTCATATTCATGTACATTCTAATCATACTTTAAATCATACATTTATTTTCATTATCACATCTAAATCCACTTCTCTCATATTTAAAATACTATCATATTTCATTCAAAGTCGATATGAAAAATCATTGACCAAACATTTTAATAAAATATCAATGCATATATAAAATCCATTTCGAGAAAATCATTAAATCCGAACATTTAAAATACTTATTTCGTAAACATGCTTTACTATCATAATCACTATGAAAATAGGTTTTGTATATTTCACTCACAGTGATGGTGTTCACGCTCGGCTATCGCCCACGTCTGCGAACTGATCCTCGCTCGCGGATCCTCCTAAATCAAGGAAACGACATAATTATTTTCCATAAATCGGAATTACGACTAAATTTATGCAATAAACTCGAAACGAACATCTATCCATAATTCACAACTCTCGTATTGGTAGAATTACCAAAATACCCTCGAATTCGTAAATTACTAAAATTCTCTGAAATCGTAAATCACCGAATTACCCTCGGAATCATAATTATAGCCAATCCTAAATTTCAAGAATTACTAAATTATCCAAAGGCTCTGAAATTACAAAATTGCCCTCGAAATGTGAAATTACCGAATTACCCTCGCCGGTCAACAGTGATCGAAAGTTAGTCAACGCTGGCCGAGAAGCTCAAGTCTTAAAGTTCCAATCACGTTGAGTCTAATAGTGCGGCGATGAGCTCCCATGCGAGGTAACAATGCCGGAATCTAGCTCGGCAAACGCAAAATTCCAACATTTGACCGGCGACGAAACAGTGACTCCCAGTGGCTATAGATGGTTGGAAATGGAAGAGGGAGTCGTTGGGAACAAAATCCAACTGGCGGTGTCACCCAAAATCGGCGAAATCGATGGCGGTGGTGATGGGTTTTGGCCGCAGCTTTTCAAGCTTCAAACGGCGACGTTCCTGTCGGTTTCCAGCGACAAGGACAGCAGGGGTATGATGGCCTGTCTTCAAGCTTCAAATTGGTACCAAGCTTGACTGGTGGGGTTGCCGAAATCATAAGATATGGCCGGGTCACATTCGCAAGTCGGGTAGGGTTTTGGGGTCGGTTTTGACAGCTTCTCTCTCACTCTCTCACACGTGTAAATGTTACCATGTTTTCCAGCTTCCTCTTTTATTTAACTTAACTTTTAACCGCATCACCCTTTTTTTTTCCCACAAGTGTTACAATCCTCCCCACTTATAAAAATTTCGTCCTCGAAATTTACGTACCTAATAAGAAAATATAAGGACACTGAGCTCGCATTACATCTTCACGTTCCCAGGTAGCCTTTTCCTTTGTACGATTCTTTCACCGTACTTTCACTAGAGGAATGGTCTTAGAACGCAGAACTTCGTGTTTCTCTTCCAGCATCTCCACTGGTTTCTCTTCGTAAGTCAAATCTTCCTTCAACTGAATTAGTTGCTTTGATAACACATGACTCGGGTCATATATGTACTTTTGAAGCATTAAGACATGAAACACATCGTGGATTCTGGATAATTCAGGTGGTAGAGCTAATCGATAAGCTAACGGACCGATGCGCTCGATGATCTCATATAGCTCAATGTAACGTGGGCTTAGCTTCCTACGTTTCCCAAAGGAGATATCCGCATGAAAACTCTATCACCAACTTCAAATTCAAGTTCAAACCTACGCTTGTCTGTATAGCACTTCTGTCTATCTTGGGCCACCATTAATCTATCCCGGATCAATTGTATCCTCTCGTTAGTATCCTGAACTAATTCTGAACCGAATAACCTCCGCTCACCAACCTCATCCCAACATACTGAAGTCCTGTATTTTCTACCATACAAAGCCTCATATGGTGTCATCTCGACACTAGCTTGATAGCTGTTGTTGTAAACAAACTCCATCAGAGGTAAATAATTGTCTTAATTACCTTTAAACTCCATAACACAAGCTCGCAACATATCTTCCAAGGTTTGAATAGTATGCTCTGACTGTCCGTCAGTCTGTGGATGAAAAGCTGTACTGAAATTTAACTTGGTGCCTAAAGCATTTTACAAGCTGGTCCTGAACTTAGAAGTAAACCGGGAATCTCTAACTGAGACTATGGACACGGGTACTCCGTGAAGTCGAACTATCTCAGCCACATAAATACTCCTTAACTTGTCCATTGAATAAGTGATTTTGAAAGGTAAGAAATGAGCAGATTTTGTAAGTCGATCAACAACCACCCAAACATTATCATGTCCTTTCTGAGTACGTGGAAGTCCCGCTACAAAATCTATGGTGATGTGCTCCCACTTCCACCCAGGGATAAAAAACGGTTGAGAACACCCAACAGGCCTCCGGTGTTCAGCCTTAATTTGCTGACAGACTAAACATCGAGAAATAAATTATGATATCTCTCTCTTCATACCCTGCCACCAGTAATGATCCCTCAGGGTACGATACATCTTCGTACTACCAAGATGCATCGCATATGCTGAACAGTGAGCTTCCTCCATAATCTCTTCTTTCAAATCTTTAATATCAGGTACACAAAGTCTATTACCCATGACTAAGACTCTGTCATCTCTCCTCGTAAAATCGGTTCGTAAATCTTTTTGCACATCCTCTTTCAACTTCATTAACTGTGGGTTCTGAGCTTGCAATTTGTGAACTTTGTCAATCAACGTTGGCCTAATTCGAAAGTTAGCTATTAAAGCTCCACAATTGTCAGCGTTCAACTCGATTCCCAAAGATCTCAACTCGATCAACAAAGGCATATACGTCACCCACAAGTGAACTATAGAGCTGGAAGACTTTCTACTTAGTGCATCAGCTACCACATTCGCTTTGCCCGGATGATAATCAATAGTAGTGCAATCGTAGTCCTTAATCAGCTCGATCCATCTCCTCTGTCTCAAATTTAACTTCTTCTAAGTAAACAAATACTTCAGACTCTTATGATCAGTGAAAATCTGGCACGTTGCCCCATATAAGTAATGTCTCCATGTCTTGAGTGCAAACACTGCTGCTGCTAGCTCTAGGTCATGTGTTGGGTAGTTTTATTCATGATTCTTAAGTTGTCTATGACCTTTCTTTTTATTTCTAACTGAAAATAATACAAAATAAAAATTCCAGTTGTTTAGAAATAGTCAATTAGCTTATTTTTCTTTATATGACAATCTTTTTCAATTCATTTAAATAATTACCTACAACCATTTTTGAAGATACCATGCTAAAAACACAAGCTTTACCATTTTGTTGTTGTGCCTCACTATTTTAATGTTGCGTGGGAAGCAAAATATCATATGCCATGTTGTCAGCCTGTGAAATTCTTACATCATCATTATTGTAATTGTTGATCATCTACTGATTTAAAGTGCTGCCAGCAGTCACTAATCCATTACTTTTCTTACACATAATTGCCAAGTATCTGTATTTTCAAAACATAAGCCATTACCAACAAGAACAATAATAGACAATAACATTGACATGAAAAAAAAAGAAGTGACTAATAACTAGCTCCAAGCAAAAGAAATAAAACAATCAAGAATAATAATTATAATGAACAGCAGCCAATATCTGAAATTTTTTTCAACTTCCTTATCTATAATTGACAAAAAATAAAAAAATTAATTCATTCCACATCCATTTGAATCTCTTCTTCCTGATGTGGTTCTCTTTCATTATTAGGCATCTTATAAAGGTTACGAGGCTTTGTCTTAATTACAGTACTCCATATAAGATCTTTTATCCCTCACACATAGTAAGCTTGTTGTGCTTGGGATGCTAATGCAAATGGTTCTTAAGTGCTCAGCCTTCTTGACATGTTAAGAATAATTTTATCATGACGATCTCTCTTAAATCCAATTCCTTGTCAAACTATATCAAACCAGTCACAGTTAAATAATACAACTTTATTCCCTTCATTGTAATAAAGTTCAACAATTTCTTTCAACTTCCATAATAAGACATTGCAACACTTTGATCATCACTTCTCACTACAACTCCATAATTTTGAGTTTTTCTTGTTTCATCACATTGTATTGTGTGAAACTGAAATCCATTTATATTGTAGCCCGAACAAAATATTGCTTTTTTTTTAGGACCTTAAGCTAAAGAAAGCATGTGCTTATTAGCTTGCCCTTCATTATAAAGTTTTAAGAACTACAAATAGAATGAGTCATGCTGAAAGTCACAAGTCTTTCAATTATTATGTAAACAAATAGTCTTTACCTTCTCTTTGAACCAACTAATAAATTCTTGAATACAACAAAATATTTTTGTGTTCCTTATAAGCATATAAACTTTTTTAAGTACGATAGAAAACATTTTATAATGACATTAATATTAATATTAGCCTAAGACTTCATCTTACTCAATAAACGGGAGACATCCATCATAATTTTGAATCACATAAAGTGTTGTAGCATTGTGAAGAGCATGACTCAATTCCCTTACATGTAAGTTCTCATATGATCGCCCTGGTGTAGAAAAAATGGATAATATATCTGTGGGGAGTTGGCCTCCATCATAATTTCTCTCTTGTCTATAAAATTTGTTTCCACACCATGAAGTTAGCGAGAGCAAAAGGTTAAGCACTCATCAACCAAGTAACCTTTTGCAATGGAACCTTCAGGACGAGCTTTGTTGCGAACATATCCCTTAAGCTTATGTAAAAACCTAGAAATATTTAAATTATATTATAAGCTTATTTTATTAATGTAAAATCAGTAAAAAAAAATGGACATTACCTTTCTATTAGGTACATCCACCTATATTGTACTGGACCAGCAACCTTTGCTTCCCAAGCCAAGTGAATCGATATATGTATCATTATATCAAAAAAGGCTAAAGGGATAATTCTTTCTAACTTGCAAAGAGTTACAAAAATTTGACTTTCAAGTCGATCTAACTCATCTTCTTTCAATAGTTTAGCACACAACTCTCTAAAAAAACTACTTAGCTCAATTAATGCATCACATACATATTTAGGCAAAATATCAAAAACTAGTAGTGGTAATAGCCTTTCAAAAAATACATGATAGTCATGTTGTTGAGTGGCAGAAATTGCATATTTATAAAGGAGAAAATCGACATTTTGTACTTCAAGTTTTACTAACATCTCTAATTTTATTTATTTAAATCTCTTGTTATTTAATTATGAGTGTTTTGTTTTAATTAAGTATTTTATGTATTTTAGGGACATCATGGTCATTTCACAATGAACGAGATTTCAGATAGCAAAACGGACGTCACTTTTGAACTCAGGACAGTCGAAAACCTTAAGAGGAACATAAAAGGAAAAATGGCATTGTTCACACGTACGGCACTATTCACATGTACGTCTTGCATCGTTCATGGATATCTTTTTTTACATCGCTTTGTTCGCACCGCGCGTTCGTTCAAACCGTGTGCAAACCGTGTTACTGTTCAAACCGCGTGGTCAAACCCGTAGTCAAACCGTGTTACTGTTCATTGATGACGTGGCGCAATCCTGTGCATCTAAACTATTTTTAATCCGATGGCCATGATTCACTCAATGTATCTATAAAAAGGGGGCCTCCCCCCCTAATTTGATACCCCTGAATCCATTTTTGAGCTTAGTTTTCTGTAATTCTCTCTCCATCTTGTATTTTCTACGTATTTTAATAAAATTCTCATTTTACCCCTAGTTCAATAATGAGTAGCTAATTTTCTTTCAAGCTTGGGTTGAAGGTGAAGTCTCAACATGTGTCATGGGCTTTATTTGGTAAATTTATTTTCTCTTCCCCTCTAATTTCTGTGGAGGTTTTGACTTTTCGTCGACAAATAATAATAATCTTGTCTAGTTACCGTCCTGGTTTTACCGGCACCCTAGTATAAGGTTATTATTATTTGGCACGATAAGCCCTTAGCACCATATTGATTAGAGCGTGGTTCATGAGGTGTGGATTCCCCTCTCATGATTTAATTGATATTAATAAGGAATATTTAGCCCATGGTACATGTTGATACGGATCCAGATACCCAAGTGCTTTATTTCAATAGTTCTCAATTCAATTTAATTCCGCTATTCCAATTTAAATTCTAGCATCCTTTAAATCAATTTTCCCACAAATCCAACCACCCATTTACATAATTAATTCTACACACAATTAAAATCCACCTCCTCGTGGGATCGACACTCGACACCATTGATCTATTCTACAATAGATTCGTGCGCTTGCGAGTTCAACAAAATTTGCACAACACATGTGTCTTCATGTTGGAAATTTTGCCATCCTTCATATTAACACATTGTGACAAATTAGTAGAATAGCCATCTGGGACTTTTATATCAGACAACCACTACAAGACACTTTTCTTCTCATTAGTTGTCAAAGTATAACAAGCAGAGGGTAGCACAATTTCTCCACCCACCTCAACTGGGTGAAGTTCCTGTCTTATCCTCATTTATTTTAAATCCAACCGAGCATTTAAAGAGTTTTTACTTTTTTCTTCAATGTTCATAATAGTGCCAAGCACATTGTCGCACACGTTTTTCTCAATGTGCATAACATTTAAACAATGACGCAACAACAATGTTTTCCAATATGGCAATTGGAAAAAGATGTTATGTTTTTTCCAATTATGTTTTTTCCCAAAACGAGCAATTACTTGCTTTTTTTTCAGCCTTTCCAAATGTTATAGGTCTCAAACCTTGAAGTTCATTTAAAACTTCATCACCTTCTTGTCGCTTTGGTGCTACTCTTTTATCTATTTTTTGATCAAATTGTGTCTTTTGATCCCGCCGCAAGTGATCTTCAGGCAAAAATCGTTTATGACTCATATAGCATAATTTGGAACTATTTTTCATCCTACGAGATGAGGTCTCTTTAGTGCAACATGAACATGCTAACTTTCCTTTTGTACTCCAACCAAATAGATTAGCATATGCAGGAAAGTTATTAACAGTCCACATAACTACTACTTTCATTTGAAAATTTTGGCTTTTTGAGACATCATATGTATCTACACCACATACCCATAATATTTTCAACTCCTCAATTAAAGGCCTCAAATATACATCAATATCATTTCCGGGCCTTTTGGTCCTGGGAAAGCAATGCTATAAATATATATGGTTCTTTCATACACATCCAAGGAGGAACATTGTATAAAAATAAAAGAACCGATCAAGTACTATGCCCAATGTTCATGTTTCCAAAAGGATTAAACCCATCAGTAGCCAACCCCAACCTTACATTTCGCGGATCAGATGCAAAGGACTCGTGTATTTTATCAAAACCTTCCAAGCCTCACAATTTGCTAGATGCCTTAACAGCCCATCTTTCACATGATTTTCAAAGTGTCATCTCATGTCTACAGTAGTTTTGGATGACATGAATAACCTTTGAAGTCTTGGCGTTTTAGCACCCTTTCCTTTAAGCTTCCATCTAGAAACTCTACAAACCGGACATTGAGATAGTTGTGCATTTTCCTTCTAATAAATGATACAATCATTTTTACATGCATCAATTTTCTCATAATGGAGACCAAGGTTGTTTACAATTTTCTTTGCCTTATAGTTGGAAGTAGGCATTTTTTAACACATTGGAAACACATCTTTCAATAGCTCCAACAACATGTTGAAAGATTTATTGCTCCAACCATTGATGGATTTAATGTGCATCAATTTGACCACAAAGGATAAGTTGGAGTATTTCTCACAATTTGGATAAAAAGGTTGTTCAACCTCTTTTACCAAATTAGAGAACTTTTGTACCTCCTCATTAGGATCTTGAGAAAAACCTTCTTGGATCAAGTTATACATCTCATTTTGCTCAATATTCTCCTAACTTTCATCCCCATCATCAGCACTTTCATCCCCATCATCAGCACTTTCATCAGTGTCACTATCACTATCACCATCACCATTCTTCCTATGGCAATACCAAGTAGTATAACCATACCTTATCCCTTCCTCTAAAAGATGTTTATGTACTTCACTTCGAACCCTTCTATACCTATTACTACATTTGACACACAGACATAATATTTTCATATCTTCTTTTTGAATATGACGATACGCATAATCAAGAAAAGATGGTACTCCATTGTACTAACCCATTGTTAACCTTGGTAATTGCATCCAAGATTTATCTGGCAACATCTTACTAACAACCTTGACAAAGAAATTAAGATAACATTTCATAAACTGCAAAAACAATTGACAAAGAAATCAAGCAAGGCAAATGCCCCTTTTGTTCTAAGAAAAAGATTTCATAAACATTTCAACTGAGAAATCAAGATAAACACTTCATAGAAAACATTTCAAGTAGGGCAAATGTGCTTAAAGTGCTTACAGTTCTAAAGAAATTAAAACAAACATTTTATAGAAAACATTTAGTAAACAAATAACTTAGGATAAACATTTCACAAACATTTTAACCTTAACAAAGAAATCAAGCAGGGTAAATGTGCTTACTGTACTAAAGTTACAAAACTGTAGAAATAGTTGCCAGTTCTTGTAGTTTTGTGCTCTAAACTGCATAAACAATAGCAGGAATATGCTTCTTGTTTTTTCTACTACAAAGCTATAGAAAAATTTTAATCTTTCTGCCCAAAAGTACATAAACAACAACTATTTTTATTGTGCAAAAATGCAGAAACAACAATTGTTCTGCTGTGCAAAAGTACAGAAATAGCAGTTGTTTAGCTCTTTCTGTTGGGCAAAAGTGTAGAAAGAGCTGCAAAAACAGCAGTTGCTCCTACCATTCTAAAATGCAGATACAAAAGGTATTTTTCTAAACTAAAGAAACAGCTGCTATTTTTGCTAAGCAAAAGTGTGGAAACAGCAGCTGTTTTTGTTGTGTAAAAGTGCAGAAACAACAGTTGTCTCTAATGCTCAAAACTGCAGATACAACAGTTGTTTCTGCAATTATCAAACTGCAAATACAACAGTTGTTTGTAGAGTTAACAAAGTACAAAAATAGCAACATGCTTGTGCAGTTTTGAGTATTAAACTGCAGAAACAATTACACATTTTCGTATGAGAGAAGGCAGCTCTTAGCATGTTTAGGAAATTTTAAATTCAAAATGTCTTAACTCTATTTGGCGATATATTTTATCTACTTGTTTCATATAGATATAAATTATAAAGAATGAAAATACATTGCATAACTTGTGAATGTTGCAACATCTATATGATATATAAATGAATAGCACAAAACAAATGTTGAAAATCTAACACTTTACCCAAGAGTTATAGGAAGTTCAACATAAGTTATGTGCAATTGTAAGACATACACCTGAGCTATCAGAGGCTTTCTCAGCACATTGTGAGAATGATAGGAGTAAGCTTTTTAAAGGTTCACTTTAGTTCTTGATAAGCTGCCAAAAAAAAAAAAACCATTGTAAGATTTATAGAGCAAACAAATTTCATAATAGCTTTAAACTATTATAGTAAAATATTTTGTCAGCAATGAGATTGTCTATGGCTCAAAGAATCCAAAACTTGTCCAGCTTGAACACCATCAAAATCACGAAAATAATTTTTGACATTTAATAGGTCCTCAACTTGTCCTAAGAACTGAAAATTCAATTAATTAACCTAAAGAAATTTAAAAAATCTTAAAAATTCAAGTGAAAAGCTAAAAAATAATAATAAAAGATTAATTAACTAGAGATTGATGCAGCAATAAAAGAAATAAGAGTATGAAGTATCAAAATTTGTTGAAGGTGCTGACCTAATTGCCGACTCTGACCTACGCCCACTTTTCTTCTTCAATTGATTTTGGGGAAAAAAAAAGAAAATAAGAATTTTGGCTTCTGGCTCATTGGTGAAAAAGAAGATTTTAACTTTTTGTAAATTGATGAAAAGGAAGAATTTTGGCTTTTAGTAGATTGGCTTAAAAGAAGGATTTTAGCTTTTGGCAAATTGGGCAAACTCTGAAACAGACAAAGGGAAGAAGGACCTGGGGACTTTTGCCTGCTATTTTTCTTTTTTTCTATGGCGGTAAACTAAAATCTTTTTAACCTTTTCTTTTTTTTAAGCATTTATATATTACTATCAAATTAATGTTCTTTTTGTGGCATTCAAAATGTACAGTGTTAATTAATTTTTTAAATAGCAATTAAAATATGATACTAATTGAAGATTAATTATAATAAAAAATAATAAAATACTATCACTTGTCAACTAAAAAAAAATGTTACCACTTGTAACAACTTTTTTGTAAGCATTTGATCCTATTGTAGCATTCTATAAGTGCTAGATTAGATAATCTAATATCACATTTCAAATGTTCTACTAATCGAAGAATAGTACAACAAAAAAAAATGTTATTACCTGGAAAATTAATTGTAGAATTTTTATTTTTGGGGGAAATGTAACCATATGGGGAAAAATGATACTATATCATGTTATCAAAAGTGATATTTGTTGTATTGTGCTCGAGAATCATTAAAGAAATCTAACATATTTAGCATATAAATTAAGTTCTTTCTGGTTTAGAAAACAAATGGCAAAGAATAAGGAATATATAGACATCATAGATTCTACGTAACAATATAATCTTATTCTACCTATCTTGGGAAAAGAAAGGTATGCAAATAACCTTCCAACGGTGATAACAGAAATCCAATGTATAAAATTGATAAAGAAAATCTGCTACCGTTATATTTTGTTGCTTCAAACAGAAAGTGTCTTCATAAATTTAATATGCAGCAGGCAAGGAATTTTTGTTGAATCGTGAATGGTTTTCTCTCTTTAACAAGCTCTAATATTTCTTGCTAATGAGAAAAAAGAATGATAGCAACTAAAAGTTGTAAACTAAAATTCCAAATACAATGCATTTAAGTAAAGAGACAACGAACTAGTGAGGATTTTTTTTTAATTTTCATAAAATTAGATCAACAATTTTAAAAAATCCCTAATTTCCGAGGGATAATTGAATCCGTCAGTAAAAATTTTGGCGCGTTAATGAGCGAGAAATGTGATTTCTTTTACCGAGAGACATTTTGCAACTTTTCCGAGGGAGAGCAACTCTAGGTAATATGGTTTTTATAATTACAAACGAATTACAAATTCCCTTGGAAATATTTAACTTTAACAAGGGAATCTTCTATTTTTTTCCAAGAAACATTGATATCGTCGGTAGAACATTTTGGCGCAATAACTTTGTGCGAAAAACTATTACAATACCGAGGGATTATTTTCTATTTTTCCGACGATATAAAAAAGGGTAGGTAATATTGTTCAATTTTCCAGCATTTACCGACAGATTCCAAATTTCCTTATAAATATACAACTTTAACGAGGGAATGTTTTGCTTATTTCTAAGGAAATTGGTACCATAGGTAACAATATGTTTACTTTTATCTGATTAGCTACGAACAGTAAATTTCCCTAGGAAATTGTATCTTTAGCGAGGGAGTTTTGTTTCCCTTGGAAAAAGGTGGTCGGAACTACCCATTTTGTTGTAGTGATCTCTTCATTCTCGGCTTCGATTTCAACTTCGATTTAATATGAGCTTTTTCTGGCACTTTCCTGCATTTTCTCAACAACCATATAAGCCTTGAACCGAACAAAACCACTGAATTCCAAGAACTCGAGTCGACAGTGACAATCTTTGAGTTGTCAAAGAAGAAGGCGAGTTGACTCAGAGCGATCGGACTGAGTCAGGAAGCCCGACTCAGGGCGAGTTGGGAAAATGGAAAAGGTTAGAAGAGAAGAATGGGGTTTTGATTGGGTTTGTGAAAAGGAAGCGCATCAAAAGAGATGGGGGAAGAAAAGAAAGTGCCATCGAGTTTGCGCATGTGTAATGCATTTTCCTTTTTTTTTAATTTATATTTATATTTATATTTTTTTTGTTTTTTTTTTTTGTTTTTGTTTCTGGGTTGTAGTTGGATGTGAAAATGCGAGGGAAGGTTTCATCAAGTTGGCTTTTTGCCTTTTTATGGGCTCTACAATTATGGGCTATTTTTGAAATAATATTAATATTTCTTATTTAAAAAGAAATACATTTAATAAAAGTACTTGGATAATAATTGATTTTATAAAATAAATATAGTTAGGACATTGAGAATGAAACTTTAAAATTGAGGTTAATTTTAAAATAATTAAACATATTTGTAGTTTTTAAATTAATTTAATAATAAATATTAAAAATCTTAACAAGGGTATATTTGTCTAGATGAAAATTTCTAAAATTCCTTTCTTTTGCTAATTCTATCTTTAAACGAACAAAGGAAATTAAACTCCTTATCTTTTTCTTCTCCTTTCCTTCTCCTCCTCTCTTTTCCTCTCCTCTCCTGTCCTCTTTTTTCCTACAATCGAACATGGCCTAAGGGCTCGTTTGGTATGCCAAATTGGATTACATTAGATTGGATCAGATTGGATAAGATAAGATTGGATTGGTTAATATTGGATTATATATAATACTATGTTGTATTTGGTGCAATATTGGATTGGACTATAAATAATTATGTCTTATATTATAATATTACACTTAACAAGTTATTATTATTATTATTATTATTATTATTATTATTATAAATTAAAATTTTGTATTATTAATTATACAAATCAACCTCAATGATATTAATGAAATATAAATCATAATTTAAATAATATTTATTTTGTTAAATATATTTGTGATATTTTTATTATTTTTATTCCATAATCTATTATTTTATAAAAAAATCATATTTTTGAATATTAATTTAATAATTAATTTATAATGTAAATTTGAAATTATAAAAGTATTTAATAATTAAATAAATTAAAATGGAATTTTAATTTAATCTGAAATTAATAATGATTTTTAGTATAATTTATTATTTACATTATTAAAATCAATGTTTTTATTACATTTATCACACATTACTATAATTTTAATATTTATAAATTATTATGTTTAATTGAGTTATCAATATAATTCAATACTAACTAATCCCATGACCCCCCGGATAATTTCTTTACAAAATTGAGATTAGTTTGTGGGCTCAGGATAACTAAATCCTAATACTCTTGACAGAACTAAACATGAGACTAAGATAAAATTTAAAAAATGAGTCCAATCCCCACTTTTAATCTTCCAACCAAACACACCGTTATTATCAATTTCTCATACACCAACGAGTTATGCTAAAAAACGTTTTGTTTATTTCGATGAAATGGGTGGACGAACCATCCCAATTCGAAAGGTCTTCATGCTATTTAGTATTATATCGACGGCTTTCCTTGCATCACCCGACATCAATGGTTTTGATATGGAATTAATAGTATTTTTGGAATAATTACTAGTCAATAAGAATTTTTAATACGTTTTCCCTCAGATCTGTTAAATTAAGAATCAAGGGCAATTGTTTTTGGAAGTGCATTAATTGTGATCTATCCCACCACCACCGATTATGGTTCAATTTTGAAAGGTAAACGTAAATGTGAAAATATACTTTTATTAAAATGTAACAACAAATTTATATACAATGATGAATTAACTAATGTACCACTATTCAAAAAAAAAAAAAACTAATGTACCAATCTTTTAACATTCTTATGTCAAGCGTGCGCTTATATTCATAATATTGTGTGCGGTTAAGAACTATCTTTTTATTTATTTATTTAATAACTTGCAATCACACATCTTTATAAAAAGTCAACATCAAAATTATATTAACACTAACTACAAGTGATGTGATACAAAAAGAGGAAACTGAAGCCGTACAAATCTTTACATAATAAAGAGAGAATATATACGACTAATTGTAGAGCTTGATTTGGAAGGAAGATATTCATATGCAGGAGAATCTTCAATTTGAAAGAGGATCGTCGTAAGTTTTGAAAGGGATCACATCTTAATTTGTCCTGAATAGCTAGAAATCCATACTAAAATCTTTATATTCAATTAATCCTCTCAATTTCCTTTAGTATGATCCGTAATTATCTTCATATTATACGTTATGCCATTAGTACAATGAAATAGACAATTTAACTGGAATATTGGTTGGAGGTGTGAACAAACATTGTGAAATTGATATTACACACACACATATATAAAGTAGGTAAAAGAAAATTTCTATAATTTTATTTGGAATTTTCCTTGAACCGTTTAGCGCTATACTTGGTTTTCTTGTCTAAGTTAGATCGGCCTCTTTTATACTTGCTATTTTCCTAATTAATTAGTTATAGTTACGGGCATAAATGTTCTTTTTAGTCTTTAAAATTTTAAAAATTACTACAAAATGTCAATATTGTATATGTTTTCGTTAAAATCAACTTAATTATTTTGAAGTTTTTACATGATACATTTCATATTTGTTTGAATTTTAAGTTATATTAGATAAAAAGAAAATTAATTTTTTTTTAAAAAAAAAGTTAAGTCCAAAAGTAATGACAAAGACGTTCTAAATAATCAAAAAGAAGAGGAGGACTAACAGGATAATTGGCCCAACCCCTGCCAGGACCAAAGGGGAATTTTACCTTTTGCAGGAAAGAAAATCCCAAGAAGGAAAGGAACTCCTCTATAAATATGTCAATCTGATTACTCGGTAGCCAGAATCCCCATTCAGTTCTCTGTTCAAGAAAGAACAAACTGTTGCTATCTAAATCATAATAAAATCATGGCAAGAATTGCCAATCTCTTGTTGGCACTCTCTGTTTTATGCATTATGGGCATGGCCAAAGCAGGCACAATCACTGAGCTACCAAGTAATAATGGTGACTCAATCTTCATTGAAACATCATGCAAATCCACCAGATATCGCACAGTCTGCGTGCAGTCTCTCTTGCCTTACGCCTACAAAATCCAACGAAGACCGCTGCAGATGGCGCTGGAAGCCTTGTCCGTGAGCCTCTCCAGGACTAAGTCGGCATACTCATTTGTGTCAAATCTTGTAAAACACAAGGACATGAAGCCAAGGGAGCAACAACCAATTGACGACTGCCTGAAGTTGATGGGTGATTCAGTTGACGGGCTCAGCGAGTCGGTTCAAGAACTGAGGGGAATCAGTGGAGCAAATGATCGTGACTTTTTGTGGCACATTAGCAATGTTCAAACATGGGTTAGTGCTGCTTTGACTGATGATGATACTTGTCTTGATGGGCTGGCCGCCTTGGATGGTAAGGTGAAGGATTCGATTAGGACTAGGGTTTCAAATGTTACTGAAGTCACCAGCAATGCACTTGCCTTGGTTAACCAGCTTGCCAAAATACATTTAAAATAACGGTGAATATTTGTTGCTATTTGATGTAATGCATAATAAAGCATTATTGCATTTGAATTTGGGTACTTTAATTTATGACCTCAGTTCATTTGTGATTTTGAGCAATATCGTAATACGCATTATGATTTTTTATTATAGCTTTTTATTAATATTATATAACTTTCCATAGTTTTTTTTTAGTTTTCCACCTAGTCTAAAAACAGATGTTCTTCTAACACTGGGTCTCCCATTATTTAAGAAATTAATTACCAATCATATATACACACTTGATAAAAACTTGAACTCTAATCCTTGGCCTTGACATCTGTTCAATGCTCCTCTTGCGCCCAAACGGTGTACTCAATCTACGTCGCATTAATGAAAATAAATCTCAATACTCAATGTTTGCCAATCAATTCATAGATATTTGGATGATTAATTTTTGTCCATAATCAAATTCTTAAATTTATAATTGTGTTATTTTGTATACGTTTTGTGTTGTCAGTTCACAAAGGGGAGTGAATCAAAGATACGAAAGAATAACAAGCATCATGAACTGGCCCACGTATGATCGATCATAGCCATTTGCAAACAATTTGCTTTCGCTGGCAGAGATCAGAGGAAACGATAATCTCGCCAGTGGATTATTAAATAAACAAAACATTATAATCATAATCATCGTATACCTAAAGATTATTTGTCAGATTAAAAAAAGAACCATACGCGTCCATTCCTTATTAGCTTGTTATTGTTATGAAAATATTTTTTTATATAGGACGTATCATGGTATCACTTTTTTATGTATATATCGTAATCCGTAATTATGTTCACGTTTAGAAATTCAATAATGATAAAGGAATTATAGCTTTTCCTTTTTTTTTTATAAAGAAAGCACAAGAATTATGATTTTATTAAGAACAATTCTATACGCAACAACTGTATCGGATACCTAATTTCTTTTCCACCCCCGGAAGAAAAAATCAGTGAGCTAGGTTGGCGAAATAAAAGGTTGGAATGATTTAATTTGGTAGCAAAGCCAGAAAATTGACCTAAATCAATTACTCACATGGTACTGAAGCAGATGGGTACCTGGCTTGTCCAATGATTTATTAGTGCATTACTTTTTATTTAATTAACCATGCGCTAACTACACTCTATACTTTTTTTTTTATCTATAAAGTATTAATGTTTGAAATAAAGAAAAAAATGTGGAGATGCAGTTTATTTAATTAAATAGGTTAGAGAAACTATTTTATCCAAAATTTTTGTTTAGATAAGTAAGAGTCCAACAATATGTTAAAAATTTTCTCACAAGAGTGGAATGACTATGATTTGAGATCGATGTTCATAAATAGGTTAAAAGAAAAAAGCTAAAAGTGAGATAGAAAATTGAAGAAATTAGTGTAAGAATTGCGCATAAGGATTTTAAACTTGAGATCTTGACTCTAATACCATGTTAGAGAAATCGCTTAATTCAAGAGCTTAATCTGATAGGAAAATGTCCAACAATAGTTATGGCTCATTTGAGATTATTTCTAAAAGGCTCAAAAATAATTTTGAAAAACTAAAAATTAATTTTTTATTTGGTAAAATTCTTTAGAAATCACTTTTTACAGAATCATTCCATCCTACAACATATTTTGAAAAGAAATGAAGGTGTATCTATCAATATATGATTTGCAAAATCAATTTTGTATTTAGTCCAATTCCATATATACCCTCACAAATATTATAAAATTTCAAGATTATCTTTGTTTGATTAGGAAATAAAATTATTAAATTTAGAAAAGCTGTCACTATTTCTAAATACCAATATTTTTTATTAAAAAAGTATTTTAATTATCAATTATTAATATAAACCATAATATATATATATATATATGCATGTTTTTGTATGTGTAAATAAATTTCATTTAAAATTATGTTCATTTTAGTCATTTGCAATCGTAGAGCAATTCAATATGAAGATTTACTGAATACATACAATCACTTTTAAAACTCACAAAACTTTTAAAAAGAAATTTTACCAAAAGTTTAATTGATTCTTTTCACAGCTTATTATTTCTACTGCATAACTAACAACAATTATTTTACAAGCTATAATATCACCAAACTAACTCTTAATAAGACACGTATTAATAAGTTTATTAATCACTCAATTTCGACTTTTAGAAAAATATGAGGTTAAAATTTGTAATTGGGCTCTATCTGAAACAATAAAGCTTTAAAGGACAATTTTGTAAGCCTCAGATTAATGAGGTTCATATCATATACACTTCACTTATATACAAGCTAAACAATGCATATGATAAACGTTAGGTACAAGATAATTACAAAAATAATTACATGACTAACTATAATGATAAGAATATGAAAGTACCATATCAGACCCTATCGTTATCGTGCTCCCTCTTTGTTGGTTTTTGGGTCGCGGGTGTTGGGGAAGAGCAGGCAACAGTCCCGAGAAAAGCTTTGAACTAAAAAGCTCCGCTTTAAATACCAGACCATGTTAGTCACATTTCTCATAATTGTATCAAATTTATAAAAGCATGGCAAGAACATCCAGTTCGGTGTTGTTACCCTTAGTTTTGTACATTACCTGCACGGCAATATTGGCTAGTAGGCACAGCACCGTGAAGCTGTCTTGCAATAATGACACAAGCTTCGTTGAAACATCATGCAAATCCACTACCTATCCTACAGTATGCATGCAGTATCTGTCGCCTTACGCCAGCAAAATCCAACGAAGGCCCAAAAGATGGCGCTAGTGGCC